>OY720441.1:0-632500 GCA_963082915.1 Dolichopus griseipennis
GGCTTAATTTAGTTCTACAAATTTTGGTAGATGTCACTTATAATTTAAAATCAAATTGAGTATACACTTTTAATAAAGAATTAGCCAAAAATTGTAGGACTTAGACCTTTTTAAACAATTGAAGGAGGTATTAATTAGGAGTTTTACATGACTTTTCTACAATACATTAAAAGAAGAAATTACATATTTTTTAATATAATAATATATTTCTTTAATAAAACAAATTTTTATTTTCCATTTATATATATGTATTTGTTTTTAACAAATTTATTTAAATTACAGACCCCACCCCAACACTAAGCCCCAACAAAACTAAATCTAAACTATTTATAGAGAAAAAATATTTAATTAAAATAAGAAACTATGTAATATTTAATTTAAATTCTTATTAAACAAATAAAAAATAGTTTCTAAAGAGAAAAAATAGGAGAAGCCCTCCCCCACTTCATTAAAAAAATAGGAAACTACTTCTTTTTTTATTGATAATTAGGAACGTAGCATTTAATAATAAAAACAAAAAGAAAAAATAAAAAAATTCGAATTAAAAACTAAAAATTGAATTTTAAAATTTTATTTTATACCAGGCAAACATAGTCGAATAGCAGGTATTTATTCCTTAAAATTATATAATTAAATTGTATAAATTTGTCTTGGCTTAATTTAGTTCTACAAATTTTGGTAGATGTCACTTATAATTTAAAATCAAATTGAGTATACACTTTTAATAAAGAATTAGCCAAAAATTGTAGGACTTAGACCTTTTTAAACAATTGAAGGAGGTATTAATTAGGAGTTTTACATGACTTTTCTACAATACATTAAAAGAAGAAATTACATATTTTTTAATATAATAATATATTTCTTTAATAAAACAAATTTTTATTTTCCATTTATATATATGTATTTGTTTTTAACAAATTTATTTAAATTACAGACCCCACCCCAACACTAAGCCCCAACAAAACTAAATCTAAACTATTTATAGAGAAAAAATATTTAATTAAAATAAGAAACTATGTAATATTTAATTTAAATTCTTATTAAACAAATAAAAAATAGTTTCTAAAGAGAAAAAATAGGAGAAGCCCTCCCCCACTTCATTAAAAAAATAGGAAACTACTTCTTTTTTTATTGATAATTAGGAACGTAGCATTTAATAATAAAAACAAAAAGAAAAAATAAAAAAATTCGAATTAAAAACTAAAAATTGAATTTTAAAATTTTATTTTATACCAGGCAAACATAGTCGAATAGCAGGTATTTATTCCTTAAAATTATATAATTAAATTGTATAAATTTGTCTTGGCTTAATTTAGTTCTACAAATTTTGGTAGATGTCACTTATAATTTAAAATCAAATTGAGTATACACTTTTAATAAAGAATTAGCCAAAAATTGTAGGACTTAGACCTTTTTAAACAATTGAAGGAGGTATTAATTAGGAGTTTTACATGACTTTTCTACAATACATTAAAAGAAGAAATTACATATTTTTTAATATAATAATATATTTCTTTAATAAAACAAATTTTTATTTTCCATTTATATATATGTATTTGTTTTTAACAAATTTATTTAAATTACAGACCCCACCCCAACACTAAGCCCCAACAAAACTAAATCTAAACTATTTATAGAGAAAAAATATTTAATTAAAATAAGAAACTATGTAATATTTAATTTAAATTCTTATTAAACAAATAAAAAATAGTTTCTAAAGAGAAAAAATAGGAGAAGCCCTCCCCCACTTCATTAAAAAAATAGGAAACTACTTCTTTTTTTATTGATAATTAGGAACGTAGCATTTAATAATAAAAACAAAAAGAAAAAATAAAAAAATTCGAATTAAAAACTAAAAATTGAATTTTAAAATTTTATTTTATACCAGGCAAACATAGTCGAATAGCAGGTATTTATTCCTTAAAATTATATAATTAAATTGTATAAATTTGTCTTGGCTTAATTTAGTTCTACAAATTTTGGTAGATGTCACTTATAATTTAAAATCAAATTGAGTATACACTTTTAATAAAGAATTAGCCAAAAATTGTAGGACTTAGACCTTTTTAAACAATTGAAGGAGGTATTAATTAGGAGTTTTACATGACTTTTCTACAATACATTAAAAGAAGAAATTACATATTTTTTAATATAATAATATATTTCTTTAATAAAACAAATTTTTATTTTCCATTTATATATATGTATTTGTTTTTAACAAATTTATTTAAATTACAGACCCCACCCCAACACTAAGCCCCAACAAAACTAAATCTAAACTATTTATAGAGAAAAAATATTTAATTAAAATAAGAAACTATGTAATATTTAATTTAAATTCTTATTAAACAAATAAAAAATAGTTTCTAAAGAGAAAAAATAGGAGAAGCCCTCCCCCACTTCATTAAAAAAATAGGAAACTACTTCTTTTTTTATTGATAATTAGGAACGTAGCATTTAATAATAAAAACAAAAAGAAAAAATAAAAAAATTCGAATTAAAAACTAAAAATTGAATTTTAAAATTTTATTTTATACCAGGCAAACATAGTCGAATAGCAGGTATTTATTCCTTAAAATTATATAATTAAATTGTATAAATTTGTCTTGGCTTAATTTAGTTCTACAAATTTTGGTAGATGTCACTTATAATTTAAAATCAAATTGAGTATACACTTTTAATAAAGAATTAGCCAAAAATTGTAGGACTTAGACCTTTTTAAACAATTGAAGGAGGTATTAATTAGGAGTTTTACATGACTTTTCTACAATACATTAAAAGAAGAAATTACATATTTTTTAATATAACAACATATTTCTTTAATAAAACAAATTCTTATTTTCCATTTATATATATGTATTTATTTTTAATAAATTCTTTTAATTACAGACCCCACCCCAAACCCCAACAACACTAAATCTAAACTATTTCTAAAGAAAATAGAAAAAATATCTAATTAAAATAAATAAAAAATAAGAAACTATGTAATATTTAATTTAAATTCTTATTAAACAAATAAAAAATAGTTTCTAAAGAGAAAAAATAGGAGAAGCCCTCCCCCACTTCATTAAAAAAATAGGAAACTACTTCTTTTTTTATTGATAATTAGGAACGTAGCATTTAATAATAAAAACAAAAAGAAAAAATAAAAAAATTCCAATTAAAAACTAAAAATTGAATTTTAAAATTTTATTTTATACCAGGCAAACATAGTCGAATAGCAGGGATTTATTCCTTAAAATTATATAATTAAATTGTATAAATTTGTCTTGGCTTAATTTAGTTCTACCAATTTTGGTAGATGTCACTTATAATTTAAAATCAAATTGAGTATACACTTTTAATAAAGAATTAGCCAAAAATTATAGGACTTAGACCTTTTTAAACAATTGAAGGAGGTATTAATTAGGAGATTTACATGACTTTACTACAATACATTAAAAGAACAAAATACATATTTTTTAATATAACAACATATTTCTTTAATAAAACAAATTCTTATTTTCCATTTATATATATGTATTTATTTTTAATAAATTCTTTTAATTACAGACCCCACCCCAAACCCCAACAACACTAAATCTAAACTATTTCTAAAGAAAATAGAAAAAATATCTAATTAAAATAAATAAAAAATAAGAAACTATGTAATATTTAATTTAAATTCTTATTAAACAAATAAAAAATAGTTTCTAAAGAGAAAAAATAGGAGAAGCCCTCCCCCACTTCATTAAAAAAATAGGAAACTACTTCTTTTTTTATTGATAATTAGGAACGTAGCATTTAATAATAAAAACAAAAAGAAAAAATAAAAAAATTCCAATTAAAAACTAAAAATTGAATTTTAAAATTTTATTTTATACCAGGCAAACATAGTCGAATAGCAGGGATTTATTCCTTAAAATTATATAATTAAATTGTATAAATTTGTCTTGGCTTAATTTAGTTCTACCAATTTTGGTAGATGTCACTTATAATTTAAAATCAAATTGAGTATACACTTTTAATAAAGAATTAGCCAAAAATTATAGGACTTAGACCTTTTTAAACAATTGAAGGAGGTATTAATTAGGAGATTTACATGACTTTACTACAATACATTAAAAGAACAAAATACATATTTTTTAATATAACAACATATTTCTTTAATAAAACAAATTCTTATTTTCCATTTATATATATGTATTTATTTTTAATAAATTCTTTTAATTACAGACCCCACCCCAAACCCCAACAACACTAAATCTAAACTATTTCTAAAGAAAATAGAAAAAATATCTAATTAAAATAAATAAAAAATAAGAAACTATGTAATATTTAATTTAAATTCTTATTAAACAAATAAAAAATAGTTTCTAAAGAGAAAAAATAGGAGAAGCCCTCCCCCACTTCATTAAAAAAATAGGAAACTACTTCTTTTTTTATTGATAATTAGGAACGTAGCATTTAATAATAAAAACAAAAAGAAAAAATAAAAAAATTCCAATTAAAAACTAAAAATTGAATTTTAAAATTTTATTTTATACCAGGCAAACATAGTCGAATAGCAGGGATTTATTCCTTAAAATTATATAATTAAATTGTATAAATTTGTCTTGGCTTAATTTAGTTCTACCAATTTTGGTAGATGTCACTTATAATTTAAAATCAAATTGAGTATACACTTTTAATAAAGAATTAGCCAAAAATTATAGGACTTAGACCTTTTTAAACAATTGAAGGAGGTATTAATTAGGAGATTTACATGACTTTACTACAATACATTAAAAGAACAAAATACATATTTTTTAATATAACAACATATTTCTTTAATAAAACAAATTCTTATTTTCCATTTATATATATGTATTTATTTTTAATAAATTCTTTTAATTACAGACCCCACCCCAAACCCCAACAACACTAAATCTAAACTATTTCTAAAGAAAATAGAAAAAATATCTAATTAAAATAAATAAAAAATAAGAAACTATGTAATATTTAATTTAAATTCTTATTAAACAAATAAAAAATAGTTTCTAAAGAGAAAAAATAGGAGAAGCCCTCCCCCACTTCATTAAAAAAATAGGAAACTACTTCTTTTTTTATTGATAATTAGGAACGTAGCATTTAATAATAAAAACAAAAAGAAAAAATAAAAAAATTCCAATTAAAAACTAAAAATTGAATTTTAAAATTTTATTTTATACCAGGCAAACATAGTCGAATAGCAGGGATTTATTCCTTAAAATTATATAATTAAATTGTATAAATTTGTCTTGGCTTAATTTAGTTCTACCAATTTTGGTAGATGTCACTTATAATTTAAAATCAAATTGAGTATACACTTTTAATAAAGAATTAGCCAAAAATTATAGGACTTAGACCTTTTTAAACAATTGAAGGAGGTATTAATTAGGAGATTTACATGACTTTACTACAATACATTAAAAGAACAAAATACATATTTTTTAATATAACAACATATTTCTTTAATAAAACAAATTCTTATTTTCCATTTATATATATGTATTTATTTTTAATAAATTCTTTTAATTACAGACCCCACCCCAAACCCCAACAACACTAAATCTAAACTATTTCTAAAGAAAATAGAAAAAATATCTAATTAAAATAAATAAAAAATAAGAAACTATGTAATATTTAATTTAAATTCTTATTAAACAAATAAAAAATAGTTTCTAAAGAGAAAAAATAGGAGAAGCCCTCCCCCACTTCATTAAAAAAATAGGAAACTACTTCTTTTTTTATTGATAATTAGGAACGTAGCATTTAATAATAAAAACAAAAAGAAAAAATAAAAAAATTCCAATTAAAAACTAAAAATTGAATTTTAAAATTTTATTTTATACCAGGCAAACATAGTCGAATAGCAGGGATTTATTCCTTAAAATTATATAATTAAATTGTATAAATTTGTCTTGGCTTAATTTAGTTCTACCAATTTTGGTAGATGTCACTTATAATTTAAAATCAAATTGAGTATACACTTTTAATAAAGAATTAGCCAAAAATTATAGGACTTAGACCTTTTTAAACAATTGAAGGAGGTATTAATTAGGAGATTTACATGACTTTACTACAATACATTAAAAGAACAAAATACATATTTTTTAATATAACAACATATTTCTTTAATAAAACAAATTCTTATTTTCCATTTATATATATGTATTTATTTTTAATAAATTCTTTTAATTACAGACCCCACCCCAAACCCCAACAACACTAAATCTAAACTATTTCTAAAGAAAATAGAAAAAATATCTAATTAAAATAAATAAAAAATAAGAAACTATGTAATATTTAATTTAAATTCTTATTAAACAAATAAAAAATAGTTTCTAAAGAGAAAAAATAGGAGAAGCCCTCCCCCACTTCATTAAAAAAATAGGAAACTACTTCTTTTTTTATTGATAATTAGGAACGTAGCATTTAATAATAAAAACAAAAAGAAAAAATAAAAAAATTCCAATTAAAAACTAAAAATTGAATTTTAAAATTTTATTTTATACCAGGCAAACATAGTCGAATAGCAGGGATTTATTCCTTAAAATTATATAATTAAATTGTATAAATTTGTCTTGGCTTAATTTAGTTCTACCAATTTTGGTAGATGTCACTTATAATTTAAAATCAAATTGAGTATACACTTTTAATAAAGAATTAGCCAAAAATTATAGGACTTAGACCTTTTTAAACAATTGAAGGAGGTATTAATTAGGAGATTTACATGACTTTACTACAATACATTAAAAGAACAAAATACATATTTTTTAATATAACAACATATTTCTTTAATAAAACAAATTCTTATTTTCCATTTATATATATGTATTTATTTTTAATAAATTCTTTTAATTACAGACCCCACCCCAAACCCCAACAACACTAAATCTAAACTATTTCTAAAGAAAATAGAAAAAATATCTAATTAAAATAAATAAAAAATAAGAAACTATGTAATATTTAATTTAAATTCTTATTAAACAAATAAAAAATAGTTTCTAAAGAGAAAAAATAGGAGAAGCCCTCCCCCACTTCATTAAAAAAATAGGAAACTACTTCTTTTTTTATTGATAATTAGGAACGTAGCATTTAATAATAAAAACAAAAAGAAAAAATAAAAAAATTCCAATTAAAAACTAAAAATTGAATTTTAAAATTTTATTTTATACCAGGCAAACATAGTCGAATAGCAGGGATTTATTCCTTAAAATTATATAATTAAATTGTATAAATTTGTCTTGGCTTAATTTAGTTCTACCAATTTTGGTAGATGTCACTTATAATTTAAAATCAAATTGAGTATACACTTTTAATAAAGAATTAGCCAAAAATTATAGGACTTAGACCTTTTTAAACAATTGAAGGAGGTATTAATTAGGAGATTTACATGACTTTACTACAATACATTAAAAGAACAAAATACATATTTTTTAATATAACAACATATTTCTTTAATAAAACAAATTCTTATTTTCCATTTATATATATGTATTTATTTTTAATAAATTCTTTTAATTACAGACCCCACCCCAAACCCCAACAACACTAAATCTAAACTATTTCTAAAGAAAATAGAAAAAATATCTAATTAAAATAAATAAAAAATAAGAAACTATGTAATATTTAATTTAAATTCTTATTAAACAAATAAAAAATAGTTTCTAAAGAGAAAAAATAGGAGAAGCCCTCCCCCACTTCATTAAAAAAATAGGAAACTACTTCTTTTTTTATTGATAATTAGGAACGTAGCATTTAATAATAAAAACAAAAAGAAAAAATAAAAAAATTCCAATTAAAAACTAAAAATTGAATTTTAAAATTTTATTTTATACCAGGCAAACATAGTCGAATAGCAGGGATTTATTCCTTAAAATTATATAATTAAATTGTATAAATTTGTCTTGGCTTAATTTAGTTCTACCAATTTTGGTAGATGTCACTTATAATTTAAAATCAAATTGAGTATACACTTTTAATAAAGAATTAGCCAAAAATTATAGGACTTAGACCTTTTTAAACAATTGAAGGAGGTATTAATTAGGAGATTTACATGACTTTACTACAATACATTAAAAGAACAAAATACATATTTTTTAATATAACAACATATTTCTTTAATAAAACAAATTCTTATTTTCCATTTATATATATGTATTTATTTTTAATAAATTCTTTTAATTACAGACCCCACCCCAAACCCCAACAACACTAAATCTAAACTATTTCTAAAGAAAATAGAAAAAATATCTAATTAAAATAAATAAAAAATAAGAAACTATGTAATATTTAATTTAAATTCTTATTAAACAAATAAAAAATAGTTTCTAAAGAGAAAAAATAGGAGAAGCCCTCCCCCACTTCATTAAAAAAATAGGAAACTACTTCTTTTTTTATTGATAATTAGGAACGTAGCATTTAATAATAAAAACAAAAAGAAAAAATAAAAAAATTCCAATTAAAAACTAAAAATTGAATTTTAAAATTTTATTTTATACCAGGCAAACATAGTCGAATAGCAGGGATTTATTCCTTAAAATTATATAATTAAATTGTATAAATTTGTCTTGGCTTAATTTAGTTCTACCAATTTTGGTAGATGTCACTTATAATTTAAAATCAAATTGAGTATACACTTTTAATAAAGAATTAGCCAAAAATTATAGGACTTAGACCTTTTTAAACAATTGAAGGAGGTATTAATTAGGAGATTTACATGACTTTACTACAATACATTAAAAGAACAAAATACATATTTTTTAATATAACAACATATTTCTTTAATAAAACAAATTCTTATTTTCCATTTATATATATGTATTTATTTTTAATAAATTCTTTTAATTACAGACCCCACCCCAAACCCCAACAACACTAAATCTAAACTATTTCTAAAGAAAATAGAAAAAATATCTAATTAAAATAAATAAAAAATAAGAAACTATGTAATATTTAATTTAAATTCTTATTAAACAAATAAAAAATAGTTTCTAAAGAGAAAAAATAGGAGAAGCCCTCCCCCACTTCATTAAAAAAATAGGAAACTACTTCTTTTTTTATTGATAATTAGGAACGTAGCATTTAATAATAAAAACAAAAAGAAAAAATAAAAAAATTCCAATTAAAAACTAAAAATTGAATTTTAAAATTTTATTTTATACCAGGCAAACATAGTCGAATAGCAGGGATTTATTCCTTAAAATTATATAATTAAATTGTATAAATTTGTCTTGGCTTAATTTAGTTCTACCAATTTTGGTAGATGTCACTTATAATTTAAAATCAAATTGAGTATACACTTTTAATAAAGAATTAGCCAAAAATTATAGGACTTAGACCTTTTTAAACAATTGAAGGAGGTATTAATTAGGAGATTTACATGACTTTACTACAATACATTAAAAGAACAAAATACATATTTTTTAATATAACAACATATTTCTTTAATAAAACAAATTCTTATTTTCCATTTATATATATGTATTTATTTTTAATAAATTCTTTTAATTACAGACCCCACCCCAAACCCCAACAACACTAAATCTAAACTATTTCTAAAGAAAATAGAAAAAATATCTAATTAAAATAAATAAAAAATAAGAAACTATGTAATATTTAATTTAAATTCTTATTAAACAAATAAAAAATAGTTTCTAAAGAGAAAAAATAGGAGAAGCCCTCCCCCACTTCATTAAAAAAATAGGAAACTACTTCTTTTTTTATTGATAATTAGGAACGTAGCATTTAATAATAAAAACAAAAAGAAAAAATAAAAAAATTCCAATTAAAAACTAAAAATTGAATTTTAAAATTTTATTTTATACCAGGCAAACATAGTCGAATAGCAGGGATTTATTCCTTAAAATTATATAATTAAATTGTATAAATTTGTCTTGGCTTAATTTAGTTCTACCAATTTTGGTAGATGTCACTTATAATTTAAAATCAAATTGAGTATACACTTTTAATAAAGAATTAGCCAAAAATTATAGGACTTAGACCTTTTTAAACAATTGAAGGAGGTATTAATTAGGAGATTTACATGACTTTACTACAATACATTAAAAGAACAAAATACATATTTTTTAATATAACAACATATTTCTTTAATAAAACAAATTCTTATTTTCCATTTATATATATGTATTTATTTTTAATAAATTCTTTTAATTACAGACCCCACCCCAAACCCCAACAACACTAAATCTAAACTATTTCTAAAGAAAATAGAAAAAATATCTAATTAAAATAAATAAAAAATAAGAAACTATGTAATATTTAATTTAAATTCTTATTAAACAAATAAAAAATAGTTTCTAAAGAGAAAAAATAGGAGAAGCCCTCCCCCACTTCATTAAAAAAATAGGAAACTACTTCTTTTTTTATTGATAATTAGGAACGTAGCATTTAATAATAAAAACAAAAAGAAAAAATAAAAAAATTCCAATTAAAAACTAAAAATTGAATTTTAAAATTTTATTTTATACCAGGCAAACATAGTCGAATAGCAGGGATTTATTCCTTAAAATTATATAATTAAATTGTATAAATTTGTCTTGGCTTAATTTAGTTCTACCAATTTTGGTAGATGTCACTTATAATTTAAAATCAAATTGAGTATACACTTTTAATAAAGAATTAGCCAAAAATTATAGGACTTAGACCTTTTTAAACAATTGAAGGAGGTATTAATTAGGAGATTTACATGACTTTACTACAATACATTAAAAGAACAAAATACATATTTTTTAATATAACAACATATTTCTTTAATAAAACAAATTCTTATTTTCCATTTATATATATGTATTTATTTTTAATAAATTCTTTTAATTACAGACCCCACCCCAAACCCCAACAACACTAAATCTAAACTATTTCTAAAGAAAATAGAAAAAATATCTAATTAAAATAAATAAAAAATAAGAAACTATGTAATATTTAATTTAAATTCTTATTAAACAAATAAAAAATAGTTTCTAAAGAGAAAAAATAGGAGAAGCCCTCCCCCACTTCATTAAAAAAATAGGAAACTACTTCTTTTTTTATTGATAATTAGGAACGTAGCATTTAATAATAAAAACAAAAAGAAAAAATAAAAAAATTCCAATTAAAAACTAAAAATTGAATTTTAAAATTTTATTTTATACCAGGCAAACATAGTCGAATAGCAGGGATTTATTCCTTAAAATTATATAATTAAATTGTATAAATTTGTCTTGGCTTAATTTAGTTCTACCAATTTTGGTAGATGTCACTTATAATTTAAAATCAAATTGAGTATACACTTTTAATAAAGAATTAGCCAAAAATTATAGGACTTAGACCTTTTTAAACAATTGAAGGAGGTATTAATTAGGAGATTTACATGACTTTACTACAATACATTAAAAGAACAAAATACATATTTTTTAATATAACAACATATTTCTTTAATAAAACAAATTCTTATTTTCCATTTATATATATGTATTTATTTTTAATAAATTCTTTTAATTACAGACCCCACCCCAAACCCCAACAACACTAAATCTAAACTATTTCTAAAGAAAATAGAAAAAATATCTAATTAAAATAAATAAAAAATAAGAAACTATGTAATATTTAATTTAAATTCTTATTAAACAAATAAAAAATAGTTTCTAAAGAGAAAAAATAGGAGAAGCCCTCCCCCACTTCATTAAAAAAATAGGAAACTACTTCTTTTTTTATTGATAATTAGGAACGTAGCATTTAATAATAAAAACAAAAAGAAAAAATAAAAAAATTCCAATTAAAAACTAAAAATTGAATTTTAAAATTTTATTTTATACCAGGCAAACATAGTCGAATAGCAGGGATTTATTCCTTAAAATTATATAATTAAATTGTATAAATTTGTCTTGGCTTAATTTAGTTCTACCAATTTTGGTAGATGTCACTTATAATTTAAAATCAAATTGAGTATACACTTTTAATAAAGAATTAGCCAAAAATTATAGGACTTAGACCTTTTTAAACAATTGAAGGAGGTATTAATTAGGAGATTTACATGACTTTACTACAATACATTAAAAGAACAAAATACATATTTTTTAATATAACAACATATTTCTTTAATAAAACAAATTCTTATTTTCCATTTATATATATGTATTTATTTTTAATAAATTCTTTTAATTACAGACCCCACCCCAAACCCCAACAACACTAAATCTAAACTATTTCTAAAGAAAATAGAAAAAATATCTAATTAAAATAAATAAAAAATAAGAAACTATGTAATATTTAATTTAAATTCTTATTAAACAAATAAAAAATAGTTTCTAAAGAGAAAAAATAGGAGAAGCCCTCCCCCACTTCATTAAAAAAATAGGAAACTACTTCTTTTTTTATTGATAATTAGGAACGTAGCATTTAATAATAAAAACAAAAAGAAAAAATAAAAAAATTCCAATTAAAAACTAAAAATTGAATTTTAAAATTTTATTTTATACCAGGCAAACATAGTCGAATAGCAGGGATTTATTCCTTAAAATTATATAATTAAATTGTATAAATTTGTCTTGGCTTAATTTAGTTCTACCAATTTTGGTAGATGTCACTTATAATTTAAAATCAAATTGAGTATACACTTTTAATAAAGAATTAGCCAAAAATTATAGGACTTAGACCTTTTTAAACAATTGAAGGAGGTATTAATTAGGAGATTTACATGACTTTACTACAATACATTAAAAGAACAAAATACATATTTTTTAATATAACAACATATTTCTTTAATAAAACAAATTCTTATTTTCCATTTATATATATGTATTTATTTTTAATAAATTCTTTTAATTACAGACCCCACCCCAAACCCCAACAACACTAAATCTAAACTATTTCTAAAGAAAATAGAAAAAATATCTAATTAAAATAAATAAAAAATAAGAAACTATGTAATATTTAATTTAAATTCTTATTAAACAAATAAAAAATAGTTTCTAAAGAGAAAAAATAGGAGAAGCCCTCCCCCACTTCATTAAAAAAATAGGAAACTACTTCTTTTTTTATTGATAATTAGGAACGTAGCATTTAATAATAAAAACAAAAAGAAAAAATAAAAAAATTCCAATTAAAAACTAAAAATTGAATTTTAAAATTTTATTTTATACCAGGCAAACATAGTCGAATAGCAGGGATTTATTCCTTAAAATTATATAATTAAATTGTATAAATTTGTCTTGGCTTAATTTAGTTCTACCAATTTTGGTAGATGTCACTTATAATTTAAAATCAAATTGAGTATACACTTTTAATAAAGAATTAGCCAAAAATTATAGGACTTAGACCTTTTTAAACAATTGAAGGAGGTATTAATTAGGAGATTTACATGACTTTACTACAATACATTAAAAGAACAAAATACATATTTTTTAATATAACAACATATTTCTTTAATAAAACAAATTCTTATTTTCCATTTATATATATGTATTTATTTTTAATAAATTCTTTTAATTACAGACCCCACCCCAAACCCCAACAACACTAAATCTAAACTATTTCTAAAGAAAATAGAAAAAATATCTAATTAAAATAAATAAAAAATAAGAAACTATGTAATATTTAATTTAAATTCTTATTAAACAAATAAAAAATAGTTTCTAAAGAGAAAAAATAGGAGAAGCCCTCCCCCACTTCATTAAAAAAATAGGAAACTACTTCTTTTTTTATTGATAATTAGGAACGTAGCATTTAATAATAAAAACAAAAAGAAAAAATAAAAAAATTCCAATTAAAAACTAAAAATTGAATTTTAAAATTTTATTTTATACCAGGCAAACATAGTCGAATAGCAGGGATTTATTCCTTAAAATTATATAATTAAATTGTATAAATTTGTCTTGGCTTAATTTAGTTCTACCTAGAGAAGGGAAAGGCCCTCCCCCACCCCCTATCCCCCGACCAATTCATTACGGCGACTGATGTGTAGAACCTATCAAAATCAAATTTATATAAAGAAAAAATTTAATATAAATCTAATCTACATAAATTACTAAGCTATTTATAAAAAAGTCTACTGTTTCTACTATACTTTTATACTACCATAATACCACACTACTGAGTTACTAACGTTAATTGTTACCCAACTCTAGTTGCAAATTGAGCATTTAATATATAAAAAAAAATACAAACATATACTGTGAGTTGTAACTGGTGGTTTAAAATACTACGAGTACAATCATTTATGCCACCTTTGTGATATTGAAGTGTATCATACCATTTATCGTAAAAACGTACTATGAATAAAAGGCCAATGAATTTTTTTAGCTTTTGTTTTATTTTTCTGTTCTATTGAATTATGTACATTAACTCATTAAAGTTTACATTCATTTTCAATAAATTCTTTTGCATATTATGATTGATGAATTATTGCATATAAAGCTAACATATAACATAAATTTAACAACAAAATTATTTTCTAAATAAAAATAGAAATTGTAGAACCATAATAAATCCAATAAATAAATGCATACTATCTTTGCCTGTTAATTGTTAATTTTCTTATAATAAGAATATATAAATCAACTTATGCAAACTTTTAATTATTTTAATGAATTATATATCAATAGCAAAATGGCGTTCTTGTTTTAAGTATGCATTTAGAATGAATGTAACAAAGTACTGTATCACCTACATTGCAAAATAACGTTGTTGTTTAGATTAGATGAACCATATCGTTTAAATTGGAATTATTAATATGTACACCTGTTTCTGTCACACCTGTTTTTTCGTTTTTGATTACTAAAAAAATGCATTAGTTACTAAGCCGTTTATTATTCTTTATAGAGTTGTATAATTACATCGTATAATATAAGCAGATTTTTTTTTAAATTTTAGAATTATATATATAATTTCTAATATAAGAAATGCTTTATTTTTTTTTTTTTTTTTTATAATACGATATAAACAATTTACGATATTTTTTTTTATTTGCAATGAATTAACGCGAGTTTGAACCCGAGACATTTTGATTAATAAATAACAAACCGGTGTAAGAAACTATTATATGAAAATAAATCATATTATGTACCAACAACTACATATGATAAAATCATTTTTTTAGTAAAGTACTTTTGAATTTATATATAATGTGAGTTTGTTTTTCTCTTCGGAAATAAATGAAAACTTTTACAAAAACTACCTTACTAAGAAATTTAAAGAAAATTCAACAATTATTTTGATAAATATTTTATTATTTTATGAAATAATTTACAAAACTTATGTAGGTAATGTTTTTATAAATAAATAGGGTATAGGTATATAAAACATATACCTACCTATAAATTTATGGAATTTGATAAAAATGTCAGAAAACACCAGCTAAAACACTATGTTACTCTTTTAACATTTAGACTTTTTAACATTTAAATGTAGTTTATTAGAAAATTGCCGATTTTTTTCCAATTTATTAAAATTTGCGTCATCATTATAATATAACATATTTTTAGATTTATACATATGTATGTATGTATATAAAACTCGACAAATGCAATAAAATGAAGCTATGTATTCGGTTTTCAACAATGAAATGTAAGTCGTAACAAACTGCTTTGTTCTAATATAAACCAAATAATAGTAACAAATCAATTTAATTTTTTTTTTTTACTTTCAAAAACAAATGAAAATTATTACCTTAGCTAAGACCATTAGAAAAACCAGAAACACCATTTTTTTGCACATGACCCATAAATATAAATCCTTTAGTATTTTTCAAACCTATAATATTGGATTAAACTTTTTCAATTCTTGATAACCACTTTATATAAAATTTAAAATAAACAGCAAAATTAAATTGAGGCGCGGCTTATAAAATTTTTTTTATCAACACGCTAAGATGTGTGTTAACTTAAATAGATGTGTACGTTTTAATGCATTTTTCGAGCAGCTTCCAAGTTAATTTGAATTTGTCAGCATATTACAGGAATTTTAACTTTACTACTTATAAATATTTTAAATATACGGAGATTGAGATTATTGCAAATTGGTTGTGAATATTGTGGAAATATTTTTGATAAAATTGAGCAATTAGTGCGTCACAGAGAAGAAAAGCATCTAAAAAAATTAATTGAAAAAAAAGGTGTTAGTATTGTGCAAACGAATGATTTGAATATTTATGCGATGTTTGTGGCAAGTCTTACACGCAATCATCTCTTTTATGGCAACATTTACGATGTCATCGCGGAGTTAAGCCTTTTGCATGTAAAGAACCGAACTGTAATCGAAGTTTCACAATTCGACCTGATTTAAATTATCATATTAGAAAATGTCACACTGGAGAACGTCCATACCAATGCCAAGTATGCGGAAAAAGATTTTTAACCGGAAGCGTTTATTATCAACACCGTTTAATACATCGAGGTGATCGAAGATATGCATGTGAAGAGTGTGGAACAAGATTTTACAGAGCGGATGCACTAAAGGTTATTTGTTTAAAACTCTTGTTATAGAAAATATACTTATTATATTATTAGAATCATCAAAGAATTCACACCGGAGAAAAGCCGTACGGTTGCTTATATTGTACGAAGAATTTCAGACAACGAGGTGATAGAGATAAACATATTCGTGCAAGACATGCTAATTTGGATGAAAATGCAAAAAATGTATTAACAGCATTAAAAAATGGTCAAATGCCACCACCACCCTCTCCACCAAAACGAAATTTTTTTACCGCAAATGCCTTTTATTCCTTCACTTCTGTGTCCTGAATTCGGTATAAAGCCAGAAGATGTGGTTTTTGTAGGAAACGTGCCATTCCCTTCAAGTATTTTTAAACCGATGCTTAAAGACATCGATGGTTAATTCCTTTATTTTACTCTTGTTAGTTCAAATATTAATTTTTCATATTAAAAAATTTTGTTTTATTTTTCTTTTTGTGTTTGTAAAAATGTTAAAAATTGTAATCATAAAAATGTATACATAAATTAAAATTTTGATTTAAAATTTATTTTTCTAACCAAATACAGAAGACAAGTTGTTCTTTTTATTCTATTTGTATAACACCTACTAAATGTCTTAACATAGTAAGTTTTGCCAAAGAATTTCGATCAATTTTTGTTTTATTAATTTTTTTTTGCAATATCTTCTTGTGATATAAAATATTTATCTAAAAATATACGTAAAAATAACTTATTAAATTTTAACTTTAAGCGAAGACTCTTACTTGGAAATAAAGTTGATTGTGAGTTATATGACCTCCATATAACAAGCTCATTTGCTTTTATTGCTTCTTTTTTTTTATACATAAGTTGATATTTTCCATTAAAACATCGTATTAATGTATCATCTAAAAATTGCTGCAATTCTGCAAGTTTCTCGACCCTTCATATATCTAATAATTTAAAAATGTTGAAATAAATACGTTAAATTTTCCTTGTTAAATTTTCAATTATTTTTACTTGGGAATACATTCAAAAGCATCTGTGTTAACTTTGATTTCAAAGTTTTTAAATTCAATTTGTCTGGGTACCTTTCTGAGTCTGACATATGGACTATTGGCGTACTCCGACAACTACATTCTCAGAGTTACATTGAATTCCTAAAAATATAATTTTTACTATATATTATTCATTTATCAACCTCTTACTTTTAAAGGAGTGGCACATAGGTTTGGAAATATTTTGGTTCCTTGAACATCCGGGAGCTGCTTAAATTTTTTTTTCTTAATTTGTAATAACAAATTCATTGTCACGAAATGCTGTTGTTTCATTGTTCGTAGAACTAAATCTTGCAATAATAAACAAAATATAAAAAATAATTGTTTACCTTGTTGACATTCAATTTTTAATTTCGGCAATTTAATTTTATACAGCTCTTTTGTTTCTCCTAATATTTTATTAATATTTTTAGCTTGTTTTCGTAATTCCTTCAACTCGATCTGTATGGTATCCTTTTGAAGTTGTAAATGACAAAAGTTATCCAACAATTCACATTTTTTCAACAAGATTTGAATATTAAATGCCAAATCATTCATAATTTCCGAGAAGGAAATAACAAAATAACTTAATCTCTTAAAAAAATTATTTACAGTTTCCACATGAATAATTTGATAATTTATTTTTGAATTCAAATTTTGTAGTTCATTTTATGGACAAGAGCACTACATCAATTTTTTATTGGACTAGATGTCTCATTGTTAACATTTAATACGGCGAATTAAGTACATTTGTCCATCACTACGCGGCGCCATCCCGTTAACTGGATATTTTTTAAAAGTTAACTAAATACTAAATATATTATGTTCTTCAAAAAGTAGATTCTTTTTTATATGGATGTATATTTAAAAATAAATTTTGAAGAGAGAATATAAAATAAGAGCCGATACATTTTTTGTTTGATAACCTCATACAACTGTTTATTTATTTTTTTCTTTGTATTTGCAAACTCTGCGGTTCACCGTATAATATTTTAGCTAAAAAAAATACAGAAATTCCACAACCACAAAATTAGGTTGTAGAAAAGATGGACGAAACGTACTGAAAAAACTAGATTCAAAAGTAAAAAGAAGACTAGTCCCGAAGGCCGGATAGATATGCTATGATTCTCACTCACGTTTGTTATTCATAAAATTACAGCTCGATTGATTTTATTAGTGTGTAATTTAAATTTAATGAATTTTTATTCATTGAAATTTTATTCTGTAATTTTATGAATAACAAACGTGAGTGAGAATCATAGCATATCTATCCGGCCTTCGGGACTAGTCTTCTTTCTACTTTTGAATCTAGTTTTTTCAGTACGTTTCGTCCATTTTTCTACAATCTAATTTTTTGATTGTGGAATTTCTGTATTTTTTTTAACTAAAATATATGGTGAACAGGGCTGTCACTTTAGCCCAATTGGGCTAAATCTTGCCCTTTTTCATGTTTTTGAAAATTCAGCCCGGGCTAAGACAAATCTAGCCCTTTTATGTTCTTCGAATATTTCAGGCCAGTGTCTTGTATTTATAAAAAAAAATTGTACAATAATTCTACAAATAACAAAAAAGTAAAACTTGAATTTTGCAAAGGTTTACATTTTAACAAAAAAATTTTTTTAGAGAGCATTTTGTGTATGAAATTTTGTTAATGACGTTTTATAAATTAGAGAAATAAAAATTATAAACAAAAATACAAATCCGAGTGGGAATTAAGTTTTAAAGTGGCTTGCCAAAGCAAAAGAAAATTCATTTTGCAAAGTGTGCTTCAAAACTTTGAACAATAATAGAAATCATCTTGCAAGACATGAACAAAGTAAACCTTATTCTGAGAAAATTGAACAAAAACAAACTATACCTACAATAGAACAATGTTTTGTGGATACGTCTCAAAACAATAAGAGCAAAATCTTAGCTGAAATAAAATTAGTGCGTTATTGTGTTGAGCATAATTTATCATTTTCGAAAATGGATACTTTACCCACTTTACTCCGAAACATTTGTAGTGATTCGGAAATTGCAAAAAACATTAAATGTAGCAAAACGAAAGCCACAGAAATGGTAAACAAAATAATTGGCCCCTTCGTTAAAAGTCAAATCATTAAGAAACTGAAATCAAATTATTTTTCACTTTTGATAGACGAAACAACTGATGTTTCAACTAGTAAATGTTTAGTTTTAATAGCCCGGTTTTTTGATAAAGACAAAAACGCAATAGTAAAGACAAATACTTTTTTTGGTCTTAAAGAGCTTACTGATTCAAGTGCAGCTGACATTTTTAAAGTTTTACTAAATGAGTTGAATATTTGTGAAATTCCTTCAAGTAACGTAATAGGCTTTTCTACAGACAATGCTTCTGTGATGACCGGTCACATATCAGGAGTTCAAGCACGTTTTCGTGAAATAAATAAAGATACTTTTTTTCTTGGATGTAGTTGTCACTCTTTGAATTTATGTAGTTCAGCAGCATGCAAAATTCTTCCCAGCTATATCGAAAAAAATATAAAAAACATTTATAGTCATTTTTCACATAGTCCTAAACGTATAGGGGACTATCGACAGTTTCAAAAAGAATTTGATTTGAAACATCATAAAATTCTTTCACTTTGTTCCACTAGATGGTTATCGTTAGATTTTAATCAAAACAAAATTTTAATTTTGTTAAATGAATTATAATTTAGTTAATTTTTTGTTAAATGAAGTAAATTAAGTTTCAATATTTGAAATTGCTGCACTTATCAATCTAGCCCTTTTTTATATGAATTTAGCCCTTTTTTTTACAAAATCAGCCCATACTAATATACAAAAAGTGACAGCCCTGATGGTGAACCGCAGAGTTTGCAAATACAAAGAAAAAAAAATAAACAGTTCTATGAGGTTAACAAACAAAAAATGTATCGGCTCTTATTGTATATTTTCTCTTCAAAATTTTTTTTTAAATATACATCCATATAAAAAAGAATCTACTTTTTGAAGAACATAATATATTTTGTATTTGGTTAACTTTTAAAAAAAATTCTAGTTAACGGGGTGGCGCCGCGTAATGATGGACAAATGTATCTAATTCGCCGTATTAAATGTTAACAATGAGACATCTAGTATAATAAAAAAATAGCTTACATTACAAATAAGTTATTCAACTATTGGATTTCAATTGGTAAAATTGTCAATATCGACGTAATTGGTAGTGTTTTCGTGTTATTTACTTGTTGATGTAGTGCTCTTGTGCTTATAAACTACAAATTTTGAATTCAAAAATAAATTATCAAATTATTCATGTGCAAACTGTAAATTTTTTTTTTAAGAGATTAAATTATTTTGTTATTTCCTTCTCGTAAATTATGAATGATATGGCATTTAATATTCAAATCTTGTTGAAAAAATGTGAATTGTTGGATAACTTTTGTCATTTACAACTTCAAAAGGATACCATACAGATCGAGTTGAAGGAATTACGAAAACAAGCTAAAAATATTAATAAAATATTAGGAGAAACAAAAGAGCTGTATAAAATTAAATTGCCGAAATTAAAAATAGAATGTCAACAAGGTAAACAATAATTTAATATAAATATTGCAAGATTTAGTTCTACGAACAATGAAACAACAGCATTTCGTGACAATGAATTTGTTATTACAAATTAAGAAAAAAAAATTTAAGCAGCTCCCGGATGTTCAGGGAACCAAAATATTTCCAAACCTACGTGCCACTCCTTTAAAAGTAAGGGGTTGATAAATGAATAATATATAGTAAAAAATTATATTTTTAGGAATTCAATGTAACTCCGAGAATGTATTTGTCGGAGTACGCTAATAGTCCATATGTCAGACTCAGAAAGGTACCCAGACAAATTGAATTTAAAAACTTTGAAATCAAAGTTAACACAGATGCTTTTGAATGTATTCCCAAGTAAAAATAATTGAAAATTTAACAAGGAATAACGTATTTATTTCAACATTTTTAAATTATTAGATATATGAAGGGGCGAGAAACTCTTGCAGAATTGCAGCAATTTTTAGATGATACATTAATACCATGTTTTAATGGAAAATATCAACTTATGTATAAAAAAAAAGAAGCCATAAAAGCAAATGAGCTTGTTATATGGAGGTCATATAATGCACAATCAACTTTATTTCCAAGTAAGAATTTTTACTTAAAGTTAAAATTTAATAAGTTATTTTTTACGTATGTTTTTAGATAAATATTTTATATCACAAGAAGATATTGCAAAAAAAATTAATAAAACAAAAATTGATCGAAATTCTTTGGCAAAACTTACTATGTTAAGACATTTAGGTGTTATACAAATAGAACAAAAAGAACAACTTGTCTTCTATATTTGGTTAGAAAAATAAATTTTAAATCAAAATTTTAATTTATGTATACATTTTTATGATTACAATTTTTAACATTTTTACAAACACAAAAAAAAAAATAAAACAAAGTTTTTTAATATGAAAAATTAATATTTGAACTAATAACAAGAGTAAAATAAAGGAATTAACCATCGATGTCTTTAAGCATCGGTTTAAAAATACTTGAAGGGAATGGCACGTTTCCTACAAAAACCACATCTTCTGGCTTTATACCGAATTCAGGAGACAGAGGTGAAGGAATAAAAGGCATTTGCGGTAAAAAATTTCGTTTTGGTGGAGGGGGTGGTGGTGGCATTTGACCATTTTTTAATGCTGTTAATACATTTTTTGCATTTTCATCCAAATTAGCATGCCTTGCACGAATATGTTTATCTCTATCACCTCGTTGTCTGAAATTCTTCGTACAATATAAGCAACCGTACGGCTTTTCTCCGGTGTGAATTCTTTGATGATTCTAATAATATAATAAGTATATTTTCTATAACAAAAGTTTTAAACAAATAACCTTTAGTGCATCTGCTCTGTAAAATCTTTTTCCACACTCTTCACATGCATATCTTCGATCACCTCGATGTATTAAACGGTGTTGATAATAAACGCTTCCGGTTAAAAATCTTTTTCCGCATACTTGGCATTGGTATGGACGTTCTCCAGTGTGACATTTTCTAATATGATCATTTAAATCAGGTCGAATTGTGAAACTTCGATTACAGTTCGGTTCTTTACATGCAAAAGGCTTAACTCCGCGATGAAATCGTAAGTGTTGCCATAAATGAGATGATTGCGTGTAAGACTTGCCACAAACATCGCATAAATATTGTCGAAGTTTTTGATTTGAAGATCCGAAATCATTCGTTTGCACAATATTTACACCTTTTTTTTCAATTAATTTTTTTAGATGCTTTTCTTCTCTGTGACGCACTAGTTGCTCAATTTTATCAAAAATATTGCCACAATATTCACAACCAATTTGCAATAATCTCAAACCATGTTTACGGCGCGGGAAAAAATGCAATGCCGTATATCTAAAATATTTATAAGTAGTAAAGTTAAAATTCCCGTAACATGCTGACAAATTCAAATTATCTGGGAAGCTTCTCGAGAAATGCATTAAAACGTACACATCTATTTAAGTTAACACACATCTTAGCGTGTTGATAAAAAAAATTTTATAAGCCGCGCCTCAATTTAATTTTGCTGTTTATTTTAAATTTTATATAAAGTGGTTATCAAGAATTGAAAAAGTTTAATCCAATATTACAGGTTTGAAAAATACTAAAGGATTTATATTTATGGGTCACGTACAAAAAAATTGTGTTTCTGGTTTCTCTAATGGTCTTAGCTAAGGTAATAATTTTCATTTGTTTTTGAAAGTAAAAAAAAAATTTAAATTGAATTGTTACTATTATTTGATTTATATTAGAACAAACCAGTTTGTTACGACTTACGAATTGTTACTAAACGAATTGTTACTATTATTTGATTTTTTCATTGTTGAAAACCGAATACATAGCTTCATTTTATTGCATTTGTCGAGTTTTATATATATACATACATACATACATAAATACATACATATGTATACAACATACATACATGTATGGTTTGAGCTAAATATTTATTTGAAAATGTTCTAGTTTTACCTATGATCTGTAAGTTGTTCCATACTAGAAAATTTATTTTCACACACATTGCATGTATAATAACGTTTTATTATGAAATTTTCTCTGATAAGTTCTCTAGCGAAAACACATTCAGCTTGCCAATGTAAAAATATTTCCTTAGAAGTTTGTACTTGAATTTCACAAGAAATGCATTCAAATCCTGAATTTGGATCATGGTGAGCAGAGTGTAATAATAAATGAGAACAATCGGAAAACAAGTATTCGCAAAATTCACATTGAAGAACATCGTTTACTATAACAGCGTCCAAAAATTCTTCATTGTTCTCATCCTTTTCTAATAATTGTTCAAAGTCCTAAAAAGAAGGGTTCCTCAATATATATTTTTTTTAAATAAATTCGGTTTAGCTTTTTCCTACCACCATTAATTTCTTCTATTTTAATATAAAAGTTACCTTTTGATTTTCTTTCTGAATAAGTAAGTTAACAAATTCTTCTGTTAATTTATCTCCCAAATTTTCTTCCAATTGAGTCTCAAAGGGTTCAACTTTCTTTTCTTTTTGATGGTCTTTAAAAAGGTGATCCATAGCATCTTTAGTTTTAAAGAACAATCGTCCGCATATTAAACATTTAATCATAATCTTAAGCTGATTACTTTCCGAACTTAAATTTGGATTGGTTGAAGGTATTAAATCCATTGCGTGCTTTTCCATATGTCTAGCTAACCCGGACGCATGAACAAATTTTCTTTCACACAAAGTGCATTCATGAGGTCCATCAAGTTTTTTTTCGCTCGAACTAACCAGATCTATTTTCAATTCATCTTTAATAAATTTTCTTATTCTTCCAATATTCTCCCGAAGTTGTCGTATGCAGGGCGGATCAATTGGCAACTTTGCTTTATTTTCTCGAATAAGACGATCTTTCAGCTTTTTGTTTGAAGGATGCAGAAAAGATGAAGTTGGAAAAGGTTCAGCATTATTAACAATACTTAAAGGTATTAGTGTTTGCGTCCAATCATAATCACATACATGATACATAAAAGAAGATTCTTTAAAAAGTTGTAAGCAATTCATACATTTTATTAGCGTCGATCTTGAAACTAGAGTTTTTTTGATAAAATCATCATCCTTCTCATAATTCTCATTTATTTCATTAACAATTACAACATCATCTAAAAAAAATTGTTGATATAAAAAACAAATTATATATTTTCTTTTGTGTAATACCTGTTTTACAAACATCAGGTAAAGACATCAAAACTTCAAAATACTGTTGAGATTCTCGGTCTTGAAATAGTATCACTTCAGAGCTTTGATTTGATTTTAGTAAGTTATTGGACGAGTTTGAAATATCATGGTTCACGTTGCTGGAACTCAATTGCTGTTTTGAAATAATGAATTGACTTACTGTAGAAATAGGTTCATTGTTATTATCAGGTTCGATTTTAATATTTTTTAAAATTGAATCAGAATTTCGATCACTTCGAAAGTAGTCGTAATTTTTATGCTTTTCAACTAGATCTGTAGACATTGTCGATTCTATTGAATTAATTGAAACATGTTCAGAAAGATTTAATATGGAATTTTCAGACAAGTTATGTTCTGTTGATGCGTTTCTTTCAGCTATTGGATTAAAATCTTTAAGTTTTGAGAACACATTTTCAGCCAACCATACTTCATCTGAGTCACGAAACTCTTCAGATGTAAAGTTCATTTCTATATTAGAGAAGGAGTAATTCCGCAAATAACAGATGTGATTTAATAATTTTCAATTCTTAAAATATGATATGGAATAAGAATGTAATACTTATGGTAAAACACATTTGTAAAATGTAATGACTAATAACTATATATGTATATCTCTAGTCTACAATATTTTTATTGTCTTAGCAACGACATTGAATAAAAACTCAAAGTCAACTAGAAACGATACAAAAAACAAAAGCTACTCACATGTAAATACATTAGCTTATTTCTCGTACAATAGTATATTAGTTCTATATCTATACATAAGTTAATTTTTCCGCAAAGTGCACGAGATTACATACATATGCACCTAAATAAAAGTAATTTCAAGAAAATTAAAATATTATTTATTACTGGTTAAACCAGTACGCTAAATAACAACTAGGGCACGAAAAGTCACCATAGGGTATAAAAATTGATTAGTGTTTTGGATTACATATTATAATTTTTGTTTTCTTTTTTAAAATATAATACGAACTTTGCATAATTTAAATTCTTTTTTTTATATTCAAAATTGGGTGCTTAAATGGACGTTTGCATAACACTCGCAAAGTATCAGGCATCTATTGCCCTATTTATAGTTTTAATTTTGTGCTTTAACTACTCTATAGTTTTAGACTTGTTCACATATACTCGTTCTTTGGTTATTAAATTGAGTTAAAAATTGATTAGTGTTTTTGGTTATTATAATTTTTGTTTTCTTTTTTAAAATATAATACGAACTTTGCATAATTTAAATTCTTTTTTTTAAATTCAAAATTGGGTGCTTAAATGGAAGTTTTGCATAACACTCGCAAAGTATCAGGCATCTATTGCCCTATTTACAGTTTTAATATTGTCAATTGTGCTTTAACTAGGTACCTACTCTATAGTTTCAGACCCTTTAGCATATACTCGTTCTTTGGGATAACTCTATAGGAAATAATCTGGCACAGTTAAAATTGAATCCTGAATTTTTTGACATAATTTGGTAATCAAAAATTTCACGTAGGAGTAATTGTGGCACGTTTGCACGATGGACTGGGTTTTCAACTTGGTACGCGTACTTGCAAAGTTGAATCGTGTATGGGCAAGTTAAAAGACCATTTTGAAGGTTGCAAAGTTGGTTGGGAGAAAATCAAAAAATTTTGATTTTTTGTGGTCTAATTTAAAATTAGCAGATTCTTTTGACATTCAACATATTTTACAAAACAAAAAAAAAATTAAACGATGGTTCGATGGTAGGTTGGATAGTGTATGGTAAGCTTTGTAAACATGTCCAGGTACCAATTTTAAAACCTGGTTCATCCATGCATGGGCTAAATTATTACCATACACAATACAACCTAACATCGAGACATCGTTTAATTTTTGTTTTTTTTTTGTTTTGAAAAATATGTTAAATGTCAAAAGAATCTGATAATTTAAAATTTGAATTTTTAACAATTTTTATTTAAATATATAGTTGCCTATTTAATTTTTTTCTTCTAAAATTATGATGTTTGACATTTTTTATATTTTAAATCATTGTTCTAACTTAATTTTATAATTATTCCAAATTATTTACTTAATTATTTGTTATTTTTTACATTAAAGTTTTCTTATTTTTTCAAATCTGAACATCTCAACGTTCTTTCGTGTCAAAAAATTAAAAAAAAGAAAACAAAAAAAAACATTTAAGTTTTTCAACTTGCTTATACTCAATACAACTAAATTGCAAATCAAAGACTCAGTCCACAAAAAATCAAAATTTTTTGATTTTATTCCATTTCAACCAACTTTTCAACCTTTAAAATGTTCTTTCAACCTTCCCATCCCATACACGGTTCAACTTCGCAAGTACGCGTACCAGGTCCATCGTGTATGGGAAGGAATTAGCTATAGACCATAGATTAGATATATACAATATACGTATATACTTCTTATCGTAAAGACTATTATTTTTAATTTTGCTTATAAACATACATTTTTTTAATTTTTCTAAAAATATGATGCGACGAAGATACTCCAATTAAATTACCAACATGCATAATATTATATTATTAATGTATAATACAAAAAATATACATTCATATTACTTTTGTTTTGTTTTTTCATTGTCAGTTTTGATGATCGGAGTTTTAAATTTTTATTTTGCTGAATTTTTAAAATTTTTTAAAAAATTATTAGGATTTTATATTTTTTTGCATGAATTTTTATACGTAGAAAAAACGAACAGTTTGAGAACGCATTTTTTGTTGAAAAATCTAGGTTTAAAAATTTTTTATTCTACAATTAACATACTGCAATTAAAATAGGAAAAATATAGTAATCCTGAATGTAGCACATCCTAATCTAATCTTTAATAATAAATAATATAGTAAAATTTGCCAAATGCTAGTCGTCGCTTTTAAATGTTTATCTTTCAAGTTGAATTAATTATAAAATAAAACGAGGAAGATTATAGTTGCCCTTGTCAACTTTTAGATACCCGTGCATACCCACTAACCGTTATTTATTTCTATTATACATAATTACAAAAAACATACATATAAAAAAGTAAAATAGTTAAAAAAAATTTAACGCATTATCCCATAATTTTTGCTTAAAAAAAAAATAAAACAAAAAAAAAATTAAATTTTAATTCATTATACCGTAATTTTTGCTTAAAAAAAAAGAAAAATGGCCCACTCTAAAAGTTGGTCCGAGTGATGTTCAACTTTGCCAACTAACTTGCCATATTACTTTACCTGCCGAGTTTTAATTTTAACCTCGTAGCTTCATTAGATGCACAGTTATTGAATTGACAACTTTGTATCGCAGCTGCCCAAAAACGGGGCCGTAACATTTTGAAACCCAATATAAGTGCAACAAGAATAGGAAACCTCAAAAATGTCCAAAAAATGCTTTGTGGGAAATTTTAAAGCTCTAGCTCTAATTTTTCAATTCTATCTCTTTTAATTAATTTTTAATTCACGAATATATTAAACCAAATAAAATAAGCATAAAATAATCATATTGATAAAGATCATCATGATATATAATAGCCATCATATTCATAATGATTATATCTCTTAATATCAAAATACAAAGCATGCAAAATATTACACATATACATTATACATATTATATGAATACATACAAATTATTTATGAAGCCATTTACTTAAAAAAAATTTATGTGTTATTTTTTGCTTATCTTAAGTTTTTTAAACTACGCATCATTTAAATCATAATAAATGTCATATTATGAAATCGTAACTCGAAAGATTTTTTATCTACAAAAAAAAAAAAACAACAAAACAAAAAAAAAAAATTCATATAATTTCATGTTGAATACAAGATGCCTAACAAAATTTCAAATTTTTATATTAGAAATACCCTACCGACTTAGAAATACCCTACACCTATTTGGTTCAAATTTTATGGGAAGTCCTTAAGTCATTTTAAAACAATAAAAGCTGTTATTAGTTTGATCGTAAGACATAGCTAACCAAATTAACTTTATAATACTAAAAACATTTTCTAATTACTTTATCTATTCAAAAATATTACAAATTCTTACTAATTTATCTATTTAAAAATATTAAAAAACAAAAAAACTTGAATTAAATGAAAATATATTTATTTCAATTCAATTACAAAAGTGAAAAATTTTTAATTATTAAATTTTGTGATGAAAAGCTAATCAAAGCATAATATATTTAATAATTAAAATTTTTCAAAATTGCAATTATTTTAAATTGTTAGTTTATGTACCTAAGAAAAGCTTATAAACGCAAAATATGCAAAACACACATATGTATATGAAATACATATGAATATGCAAGTATATATGTATATATAAATATATTTTTTGTTCTAAAAAAATTATTCTTATAGGTTTTGTAATTCTATAAGGTTTTGATTTGCGAAAAAAAACTTTATTTAAATAGTCTACTAAAATTTTGATAAATTTAACATGTGTTTCCTAATTGTTTTTGTTAGTTTTTTTTTGTAAAGGGTATAAATTGGTTCGTGTTAAGAATTATTCCTGGAATTTTTAAAAGTAGTTATCTGGATTAAAGTTTCAGGATCCGTGTTGGCGGAAGTGTATTTTTAATTTATTGTGATTGATGAATTATCTTGTTTTGGAATAATTTGGAAATTTGTTTTTGTTTGTAGTTTTATTATGAATCGATTAAATTTCGTTTTTATTTTTTTTTTTTATCGTTAGAAATTTTTCTTTGCTTTGCATGGGTTTTGTAGTATTTTAAATTTCTTTTATTATCAATAATGTGGTTGTCATCTTATTTTCTAGAAGTAATTTTCCGATATTTTGATAGCTTTTTCCGTCTCTGATTTCTTTAATATAATTTTTTCCTTTTTAATTTCAAAGTCTTTCCTGTTTTCATTTAGTTTATTAATAGTTTTAAGTTTCTTGTTGACGGATAAAATTGTGAATTTTTGGGTAATCTATTTCTGAAATTTTGCAGTTAATAAAGTCGATTGGTTTTTCATTAGTTGTACCGTGAATTGTATTGTTATAGAAATGTATTATTTTTAATATTTTTTCTTCGACTGTATCTAAATTATTGATACTATCGTGCTTTAATAAGCGAATGTGTTTGTTAATTGTATTATGTAATGTGTAGTCTTTCTATATCGGCTTTAGAGCAATGGTTACTATTAGAAGTATAATGAATTTCTATGTTTTGTTCTCTAAGAAACTCTTGGATTGGCAGTGCTTCAAATCCGAGTTCGTTGTCAACTATGATTTTTTTCATTTTGCCGTGTGTACATATATATTGTAAAAGTTTTGTTCTAAATTCTGTCCATGGTCGTCCTAGTATTTTATAGGCTTGGGCGTATTTGGAAAACTTGCCGATATTTGTTTTTTTAATTCTTTATAAACTACGTCAATTTGCCTGTGGTTATTATTTTGAGCTCCTTTTCAATTAGTTCTACTAATTTATTTTCATCTTCTATATCTTGTAATTTTTTATAACATCTCAAAATTCTAAAATCTTTATTATTTGAAAAATTATATCTATATCTATCATTATATTATATATTTATATAAATATATATCTATATATTTTATATCTAAAATAAAATCTATTAGAATTGCGTTTAATTGTTTTGGATTTAAGTGGTTCTTAAGAATAGCAATTGCAGTTTCTATATCCAAACTTTTTAGGTATATTATTTTTCTTTTATTTTTAAATATTTTTTGATTTTTCTATAATGGTTTGGTTTCTAAATATATTTATGGGCGACTTTGAGTTTTCAATGGTATTCAAATTAACTTCTTTATTGTGTGTTTCTATACGAGGTATTCTAGATAATACATTGGCGTTTCCGTTCTTTACTTCCCTTTTATATTAAATTGTGTAATCAAATTCTGATAATATTATTCTCCATCGAACTAACTTAGAATTTGGTTCTTTAATTGAAAATAAACAGGTCAAAGGTTTATGGACAGTTTCGATTAGAAATTTTCTTCCGAATAAATATGGTATGAAATATTTTGTTGCCCCCACGATTGCAAGCAAATATTTCTCTATTGTACTAAAATTTGTTTCGTGGTTGTTGAGTGTACGGCTTTCATAGCAAATAGGATGGTTATTTGAGATAATATTGCTCCTAGAGCGAAGTTACTAGCGTCCGTTGTTAGGGTGAATTCTTTTGTAAAATCTGGGTATATAAGTATTGGTTCAGAAGTCAGTACTTGTTTTAGGGTGTTGAAACTTTTTATATATTCGGGATCTAAAAGGTTTATTTTGGTGTCTTTCTTTAAATATTTTGGTCATTGGTTTTGCTATAGCCGAATAATCTTTAATGAATTTACTGTAACAGCCCGTGAGACCAAGAAATTGTTTAATTTCTTTCAGGGTCTTTGGTATTGTTAATTTAGTAACACATTCTAGCTTTTTTTGGTTTGGTTTTATACCTTCTTCACTAACTTCACTAATAAAGAAATTCGGATGTGTCCATTTGAATTTTGAGGTTTACTTCTCTGAGTCTTTGTAAAATTTTTGTTAAAGAGTCTAAGTGTTCTTGTAGAGATGTTGAAAAAATTATTATATCATCAAGATACACTAGGCAAATTTTATTTATGTAATCTTTGAAAACATTGTTCATTAGTCGTTGGAAAGTTGCGGGTGCCGTTTTCAAACCGAAAAGCATTCGTAAAAACTCGTAGTTTCCATCTTCAACACTAAAAGCAGTTTTATGAATACCGCTTTCTTCGATTTCAATCTGATGAAAACCTTTTGCCAAGTCTAAAGTGGTAAAGTAGTGGCATTTATGTAGTTTATCCAAAATTTCGTCAATTTTTGGAATTGGGAATTTATCGTCTACTGTAATCTCATTCAGTTTTCGATAATCAATTACCAATATCCTTTTTTGTTTTCCGCTGGCGTCTACCTTCTTATGTAATATCCAGACTGGAGCAGAATAAGGTGAGTTGCTATTACGAATAATTCCATTGTCTAGCATCTCTTGAATTTGTTTTTTGACTTTTATTTTGTCTATATATGGATATCTATAGTTTTTGGTTTGAATTGGGATATTATTAGTTGTTCTGATTTGATGTTTAATAGCATTTGTAAATCTTAAATCGCAATCGTTCTAGTAAAATACATTTTTTCATTACATTTAATAAACTATATTTTTCTTCTGAATTCAAATATCAAGCAGTTATCTATTATGGCGTTCTAATTAATTTTTTGTTCAATGTTAAAATTCTGTTTATCTGTTTTTATATGATTTATCGCTTTTCTAGAGTTCGATATATTAGCAGTTAATTTTATTTTACATTTTGATGAAGAGTTATTTATAACTTCGTTATCTGAAGACTTCTGCTCTTCAGGATAGGTTGAAGTATTTTCACGGTCTCTATTAGATAAGTGTAATTTGTTTTGTTTTCCTTTAGTTAACAGGATATTGTTTTTTAAATCAATTATGGCTTCTAAAGGTATTAAAATATCGTTTCCGATCAGTCCGTCGTAATTTTCATGGTATTGAAGAACAAACATTTCTATTTTTGTTTTTGTTTCGCCAAATTCTTCGAAAAGTGGGAATTAAGCTTTTTGTTCTATATTAACAACATTTGTAATTGTTCTTAATTGCACGTCTTCTTTTAACGTTTCTATTAATCTAGGATGATATATATTGGGGTTTGTTATGGAGTGAGCTGCTCTTGAATCTATTAAAAATTTTAAAGGTCGCGAATGGGTTTTGATTAAGAGATAAGATAATGAGGGTTCGAGGCTTCTGATAGAAAATTTTCTATTTAATTTGTTGTGTTGACGTTGGCGTTGTTATTTTTATTAAAATTGCGTGGGTTAGGTTAATAATAGTTATTATTTTGATTTTGATTGTTGTATTGGTAATGACGTTGATTTGGGTTGACTTGTGATCTATAAAAGTTTTGGTTTGACTATCCTTGTGGTATATTTCGATTAGTACGATTATAATCGGTTGTGTTACCATAATTGCGAATACGGTTAAAGTTATTATTGGAGTTACCACGATTGTTATTTGTATTGTTATGACTAAAATTGTTATTAGGGTTACCACGAGTATTTTTTATATTTTTTGAGTTACTACGATTATTATTTATATTGTTACGATTAAAATTGTTATTAGGGTCACCACGACTGTTATTTATATTGCTGCGATTGTTGAATTTCAAAGCGGCATGGCCACTTATGAAAAGGAGATATATTGCGCCTTGTAAAGTATCGGGGTTCCGACAGGCTAAAATGGTGTTCATAGGATCAGGTATTTTAGATTTAAATATGTTTAAAGCGGTACGCATGTTATTCCGCGCGCATTCGTTTGCAGCGGCTTCTTGACCTAGTATACTGTTTTATTGTTAAGTGATCTAAGTTTGTTTTTAATTTCATTGTAAATTCTATATACTACTACTTTTAAATGTTATAGCTCTAAGTTCGTCGTATAAGTAATCTATGCTTTTATTTTCTCCGAAATTATTTTGTAATATTGTTTTTATGTCTGGCCATGAAGTGGCTTGACGATTGATTTTTATTATTTCCCTAGCTCTACCTAATAGTTTACTTTTAATAATATCTGAAAAAAAATAGTTTGTGCTAATTCGTCGTAAGTTATTAGTATTGGGTGTATTCTATCTACTAAATTGTCAAAAGTCTGTAAATCGCTACTGTCACCATTAAATGTGGGTAATCTATCTAAATATTTTAACGGATGAAAAGTTAAATTGTTGACGCGATTATTATTAGCCATACAGTTGTAGTTTTGACTGTTGTTGTTTTTTTTGTTTTTGTTTGGTTTTTGTTTTTTTTTTTTTTTAAGCTAAAGTTATGAGACAATGAATGAAAATTTTGTTTATTTTTTTGTGATTTTTTTTTTTGTTAATTTTTTTTTTTTTTTTAAGCTAAAGTTATGAGACAATGAATAAAAATTTTGTTTATTTTTTGTGATTTTTTTTTTTTAAGCTAAAGTTATGGGACAATGAATGAAAATTTTGTTTTTTTTTTTTTTGTTAATTTTTTTTTTTTTTTTACGTCAAAATTATGGGATAATGAGTTAAATGTATAAGGGAATTAAATTACGGTTTATTTTATACATACACCATAGTGGGTATGCACGGGTATCTAAAAGTTGACAAGGGCAACTATAATCTTCCTCGTTTTTTTCTATGTATGTATCCAATTGGTTAAGGGTTGGCCTAACAAAAAACTTTTATTTGCGGGCAGTGTCTCCTCTTCAATTGTACTGCTTTATTAAGTTGTTGGCCTAACAATTTATATTTGCGGCCTGGAAACTTTAATTGTATCGACTGTTGATACTTTTTGGTGTAAGATGAAGCTCCACTTTTTATACATCTAAGTATCAGAAGTTCATCTAGCATCCTTTTTTTATATATATATACAACAGCTGGGTGGCACAGTGGTTGAGTGCCGACCTTTCATGCGGAAGGGCCCGGGTTCGAATTCTAGTGAAAGTGAAAAAACTTTTCTGGTTTTTGACTCGACTCAGCTATCATTCGCCATTGGGTTCAAATTAATGGCATAATTAATAATTAATAATTATAAATCTTTAATAAAAAATACTTTAATATAAAAATATAAACAAATGCAAAATATAAACAAATAATTTAATTAAATAATATAACTCGCAGATATAGAGTACCATATAAGTAAAATATAAAATATTACAATATAAACAAAAAATAGAATTGTAAATATTGAAAATCTAAGACGTTTCTGCATGTTATAAGGCCTAGTACTATCTCATGTTTAAATTGTATGTGGAATTCAATAAGACCAATTCTAATAACACGAATATAATATGACCCCCTGTTCCAACATGTACCTCTGGTATAGGCAGGCTTATTAGCCTAACAGTTGAACAGTTAGCGCTTAAAAAAAAAAAAAAAAAAAATATATAACTGTGCCTTAAGCAGACTCACTTAAGGATAAAAAAGAAAAAACTTTTGCTTCACAGTATACATAGTTTTTAGTCCAAAATTGACAAACTTCTGCCTTGTAAGTTATACGTTTAATAGTACAGCTTCTTAGCTATAACTAATGCAAAGATACATTATTAAATATTTATGTACGAGTGATTTGAAAACTTTACAAAATTCTCGGCTCCTTGGCCTATTATACTGTTTTATTGTTAAGTGATCTAAGTTTGTTTTCAATTTCATTGTAAAATTCTATACTACTACTTTTAAATGTTATAGCTCTAAGTTCGTCGTATAAGTTATCTATGCTTTTATTTTCTCCGAAATTATTTTGTAATATTGTTTTTATGTCTGGCCATGAAGTGGCTTGATGATTGATTTCTATTATTTCCCTAGCTCTACCTAATAGTTTACTTTTAATAATATCTGAAAAAAAAATGGTTTGTGCTAATTCGTCGTAAGTTATTAGTATTGGGTGTATTCTATCTACTAAATTGTCAAAATTCTGTAAGTCGCTACTGTCTCCATTAAATGTGGGTAATCTATCTAAATATTTTAACGGATGAAAAGTTAAATTGTTGACGCGATTATTATTAGCCATACAGTTGTAGTTTTGACTGTTGTTGTGTTGATGTTGTGTTGACGTTGTTTTTGCTGTTGTTGTGTTGACGTTGATGTTATTATTGTTGTTAATTATTAAACAGCGCACTGGGCCCCTGTCTAATTTTTAAGGTTTTCAAAAAAACTTTTGTTTTTTTTCTATGTATGTATACAATTTGTTAAGGGTTGGCCTAACAAAAAACTATTATTTGCGGGCAGTGTCTCCTCTTCAATTGAACTGCTTTATTAAGTTGTTGGCCTAACAATTTATATTTGCGGCCTGGAAACTTATTTTTAATTGTTTCGACTGTTGATACTTTTTGGTGTAAGATGAAGCTCCACTTTTTATACATCTAAGTATCAGAAGTTCAACTAGCATCCTTTTTTATATATATATATAACTGTGCCTTAAGCAAACTCACTTAAGGATAAAAAAGAAAAAAGTCTTGCTTCACAGTATACATAGTTTTTAGTCCAAAATTGACAAACTTCTGCCTTGTAAGTTATACGTTTAATAGTACAGCTTCTTAGCTATAACTAATGCAAAGATACATTATTAAGTATTTATGTACGAGTGATTTGATACCGTTTACCCAGACTCAAGTAAACTTTATGCAATTGGTGTCTTGTGCAGTATCAAATTTTATTCACTTAGTACATTCTACCGACTGCGCCAATTTTATAACTGAATTTTGTATTTAATAAAAAATAAACACTTTATTTATTTTTATAGTTATTTTGTTTTGAAATTCCACTTAACTTATTATGTTAGGACTTCAATAGCCAGACTGGAACTTAACTTTACAATAATTTTTAGCTTTTATTTAGACTAAACTAATTTTGCATAAGTCTGTTTTAATTAATATGATTCTTAAAAATTAACATGAATACTTAATAATTATAATTATTCTTCATAATTGATAACATAATATTATTGGTTTTAATATAAGGCCCCACGATTGCAAGCAATTATTTCTCTATTGTACTATAATTTTTTTCGTGGTTGTTGAGTGTACGGCTTGCATAGCAAATAGGGTGGTTATTTTGAGATAATATTGCTCCTAGAGCGAAGTTACTAGCGTCCGTTGTTAGAGTGAACTCTTTTGTAAAATCTGGGTGCATAAGTATTGTATCAGAAGTCAGTACTTGTTTTAGGCTGTTGAAACTTTATATATATTCGGGGTCTGAAATGTTTATGTTGGTGTCTTTCTTTAAATATTTGGTCATTGGTTTTGCTATAGCCGAATAATCTTTAATGAATTTACTATAAAAGCCCGTGAGTCCAAGAAATTGTTTGATTTCTTTCAGGGTCTTTGGTATAGTTAATTTATTTTTTTATTAGTTTAACTCAAACTTTACAAAATTTTAACAATTAGTTTTATACAACATATAAAAATGAGGAAGAGTGTAGTAGAGTAGACTGTGTCAACTCTGGGATACCCGTATGATCGTAACATATACATTATATCATCCAGTTAATTACTTTTGACAAAATTTCAAACATTCAGCTTTATTAGGTGTAGAGTAATGCTTATATAAAAGAGGAGTTGTATGGCAGCTACTCCAACCCTCTGCAGTAGACCAATCAAATTTTGCAGTAACTTTGGCCATTAACAATTTTTGGCAAAATTTCAGACACGCAGCTTGATTTGGTGTAGTGTAATCCTCATATAAAAGAAGGAGTTGTATGGTAGCTACTCGAACCCTCAGCAGTAGACCAACTAAATTTTGCAGCAACTTTGGCCATCACACTAAACTATTTTTTGCAAAATTTCAGACACCCAGCTTCATCAGATGAAGTGTAAAGCTCATATAAAAGAAGGAGTTGTATGGCAGCTACTCGAACCCTCTGCAGTAGACCAACCAAATTTTGCAGTAAATTTGGCCATTATACGAAACTATTTTTGGCAAAATTTCAGACACGCAGCTTCCGTAGGAATAGAGTAATGCTCATATAAAATTAGAAGTTGTATGGTAGGTACTCGAACCCGTGGACCAAAATGGCTGGATTTAAATAGCGATGACGGCAATTGGAAAAAAACGAATTTGCGAAAATTTCATAATCCTAGCTCTTTTACTTTTTTAGTTATCGTGATGATGGACGGACGGACGGATGGACATACATAGCTAAATCGATTTATTTTACGATTCCGTTCCGATACATACACTTGAGTCTATATCTACCCCCCCTCCTTCTCTGCGTTACAAACGTAATGGAAAATTTATTATACCCTTGGACTATATAGTCATACGGGTAAAAATAGCTTATGAATTAAGTTACAATTTCATATTTCTTAAATTAAAATTTAAGTGAAAAATAAAAACAACTAAATATATATAAAAAAAAGTATTTATATTTCTATTTATACAATTTAAGTTTTTGTGTTTGTTTTGAAAGTGTGAAATCGATGTTGTTCTTGTGTTTATTACCCATATTACACATCCTATGAATTAGTTCATAATTGCCATATTTTGTTCTATGAAAACTTAACGTAAATAAATTAGTATTACGTAAACGATTATTTGAATTAATTTTAATGTTATTGAGGATTTGAGGAGAAGAAATGTTACCTTTTACAACTTCAGTAATAAAAATAACATCAGCAACTCTTCGTCTTAATTTTAAAGCTGTCAAGTGAATAAACGCCTAGGTCTTTAATAGAATTCGTTTTAGGAATGCTAATTCCTTTCAAGCAGTAATTAAAACAAAACGGATTAAGACGACGTGTGAAACACATAAGTGCACATTTATTTACATTTAGAAGAAGATTATTGTTTTTACACCAATTAAAAAAATTATCTAAATCATTTTGTAAGAGTAAAGCATCATTTAGTGACTCAATTTTCTTAAAAATTTTCATGTCATCCACATATATTTGAAGCTCACTATTAACAATAACTGAAGAAACATCGTTTACCGAGATTTAAAAAAAAAGAGGAACTAAGTGACTGCTTTGTGGAACTCCGGAATTGGCGTTAAAAAGTTTAGAAGTGATGTTTCTAAATAAAACACTGTAGGTCCTATCAGATAAATAATATCAGAGTCAACCCATTTCACAAAAATATCTGGGAAACCAAGTTTTCTCAGCTTTATCAGTATTATAGAATGTGGTAAAACATCAAATGCTTTACTATAATCTGTAAAGATAACATCGGTTTGAAAACCTTCTTCCATATTTTTTGTAAAAGTTTAAAATGACTCGTAAAATGATGTTTAGATGGCACCCATATTAAAATTATAAGACCAGCAGTGGATATAAGACACCTCTATTATAACAGAAAAGGTTTTTGTAGTTTAAATGCCTTGATAGTAAGTTAAACACATATCAGTTAAATAAATTATTATTAAAATAAAATATTTTAGGTATGTGACCATAGAATGTACATAAAGTATGTAAATGCGAAATATCCCGGCAGCTATCACGATTCACATATTTGGAGTTTATCAGCTCTAAAAGCAAAATGTGAAAATGATTGGGCGAACTGACTTTCGACTTATTGGTATGTATTTTTATTTATTTAATTATTCAAGTTTGAAAGAGAAAATACTTCAATTTTAGGAGATGCAGGATATCCTTTATCAACTTATTTATTGACTCCGTATAGAAATACTGAAGAAGGATCCTTGCAAGCACGATTCAATAAAAAGCATGACCAAGGAAGAAATATAGTCGAAAGAACAATTGGACTTTTAAAAACCAGATTTCGTTGCTTGCTGGCTGCTAGAGAGATGCATTATAGTCGTGCAAAAGCAACACAAATAGTAAATGTTTGTGTGGCTTTAAATAATATGTGTATCAAATATCGTATTGATTCAGAAATTCAGAAAGATCATGATATAGATATTGATGACAATGCTGAAGATGGAAATAGGTTAAATGAAGCAAGAAGAGTAAGGGATGACCTTTTAAGATTTTTATAAAAATGTTAAAAAAAAAAAAAACAAAACAACATAAAAATAAACAACAATCATAATTCATTTTTTTTAATGAAATAAATAAAAAAACACAAAATATTGGATTTCATTTTTAAATAAAAAAAAAGTTTAATATAAATTAAAAAAAAAAAATTAAAAAGTGAAACAAATAAACTATTTATCAATAATTTTTTAAGAAGCAACCATATTGAATTTTTTTTTTCAAATTCTAAGGTTTTCAGTGTTAATTCTAGTTTAATTTTTCTGTCAAGTTCTTTACCTTGTTTGTATTTCTTTAAAAATTCAAATTTTTCTTTTTTAAGTTGGAAATTTTTTTCTTTTAGATTATATCGCTTTTTAGAATAATCTTGTAACTTCTCCACACCCCTTCTTATGGTCTTTAATTAAATTTTTTCTTTTTCATAAAATTGAATTTTTTCTCTCCTTCTTTTTTTAATAATTCCGTTCTTTCATCCATAGATTTATTTACATGGGACATTCTTTTCGATTTACTTGTCAACACATTTTCGTTAACAGTAATTTCCATAACTCCATCATCAGCATTACTGGTGCCTGGATTTTCCATTTCGCTCGCATTTGTCTCATCATAACGTCCTTCTAAACCGAAAGCAGAACCTGAAAAATTAGCTGAAGCATCTAACTTCATTATTTTTATTACTGCTTCCTCCACGTCAGTGAAATTATGCAACTTGTTAGGACCACCACCAGTTGCAGAAATTTCGGTTTTATTTGCAACAAGTTTTTTTTTTATTTTATATTTAAAGTCGCTCCATACCTACAATTATAGAATATTTTCCAATGCTGTCACAAGAACAGATTATTCGACTGTTTTAAAGTAATTACCCTTTGTCAAAATCACGTTGTGGTCCTAAACTATTCAATTCCAGGGCTATAAGCTGCCATTTTTTAGTACTTACAACCTTGGTACATATATTTCTTGCAAGATTAAGATCTTCTTCCAACCATTCTAGCGATTTGTCTCTTATTACTTACAATTTTACTCCTTAAAAAATTTATAATTTATTAATTACATTTTTTTTTAATTTATCTTTAAAATTTACTTACATTTCCACTTTTTTTTTTAATTTAAAAAAAAACATTCTTGTTAAATTTTTTTTATCGGTAAGAAATTTGAACCCGATTTAAAAATAATAAAAAAACGACAATTTATCAATTAAAAATAATAAAAAATGACAATTATCAATAACCATGGTGGACTTAATAAAGGGTTTTGGTTCTTAGATTTTGGTACAAATTGCCGAAAGCCTTCAAAAATAACTTCATAAAACCTTTTTGTCATTATATTAACATCTGTATTATTAAATAGAGAATAAAAATCAAAGGTACTAATGAATTCATTTAAAGTAGCAAAGTTAACTTTGTTAAAATTAAAACTACAAGAATTAGAATAATCACAATTGATTGGTTAATTTACACAAAGAGTAAAACTTAATGGTGGATGAAACTTATCAATACCTATTAAAGGGAAGATATTTTCGCAGAAAATTAAATTGTTCCATTCAGAAGTAAACACTAAATCAAGTTGTTTACCCTGAAAATTACAAATTTCTGAAACTTGTTGCAAATAATTAGTATTTAATTTATCAATAAATACATATCCACATTCGGTCCTAATATGTTTCGGAATCATAAAATGTTCCTCGTCATGATTTACCCATTTAAGATTGGGTAGATTAAAATCACCACATAAAATCAATTCATCTTTAGGACTAAAGTCATTGCAAATAAAATATATCGTTTTACCTACAGAAGTATAAATATCAGAATCAGACGAAGGAGGAATATAACAGTTAACAAGACATAAATTTTTAGAAGGAAGTTCAATTTTCACAATAATAACTTCAAGGTCTTCTAATCCAGGGACATTGACTTGATTTGCATTAGAGTTATTTTTTACCGCAATTAAAACGTCACCCCCTTTATGAATTACACCATTTGGGTAATCGGATATGGATTAGAATATATATCCTTCCTAAAAACTGTTTAACAGTTATCAAAAAGTTTAAGATTTAAGATCATCTTTTACATCTTTTTCCGAAACATCTATAGAATTGTGAAATTTAATATATTACTTATATAGGTCTTCATATTTAGTTGGGAGTCCTTCGTTATTAATTAAAACTTTGAGGTTAGTACGAGTTTTAACTTCTAGAACACGATTATACGAATCTTTGTGAAGGTAAACTAAAAATAACCTAACGTTATTTTAAACTCGTTCCTCGCTAACGTAACGTAACGCATTCTACCTTTTTTTAGTTTGGTTTTATACCTTCCTCACTAACTACATGTCCAAGAAATTCTGTTTCCTTTTTTAGAAATTCGGATTTGTCCATTTGAATTTTTAGGTTTTATTTATGTAATCTCTGAAAACATTGTTCATTAGTCGTTGGAAAGTTGCGGGTGCCGTTTTCAAACCGAAAAGCATTCGTAAAAACTCGTAGTGTCCATCTTCAACACTAAAATCAGTTTTATGAATGCCGCTTTTTTTATTTTCGCTTCTAAAGGTATTAAAATATCGTTTCCGATCAGTCCGTTCCGTCGTAATTTTCATGGAATTGAAGAACAAACAATTCCATTGTCTAGCATCTCTTGAATTTGTTTTTTGACTTTTATATTGGCTCTATATGGATATTTATAGTTTTTGGCTTGAATTGGGATATTATTAGTTGTTCTGATTTGATGTTTAATAGCGTTTGAAAATCTTAAATCGCAATCTTCCCGGTAAAACACATTTTTTACATTTTTTTAATACATTTAAAAAACTATATTTTTCTTCTGAATTCAAATGCTTGATACGCACGTTATCTATTATGGCGTTCTAATTAATTTTTTGTTCAATGTTAAAATTCTGTTTATCTGTTTTTATATGATTTATCGCCTTTCTAGAGTTCGATATATTAGCTGTTAATTTTTTATTTACATTTTGATGAAGAGTTATTTATGACTTCGTTATGACGTTATCTGAATACTTCTGCTCTTCAGGATAGGTTGAAGTATTTTCATGGTCTCTATTAGATAAGTGTAATTTATTTTGTTTCCCTTTAGTTATCAGGATATTGTTTTTTTGTTATTTTGGCTTCTAAAGGTATTAAAATATCGTTTCCGATCAGTCCGTCGTAATTTTCATGGAATTGAAGAACAAATATTTCTATTTTTGTTTTTGTTTCGCCAAATTCTTCGAAAAGTGGGAATTAAGCTTTTTGTTTTATTTTAACAATATTTGTAGCTGTTCTTAATTGCACGTCTTCTTTTAACGTTTCTATTAATCTAGGATGACATATATTGGGTTTATTATGAAGTAAGTTGCTCTTGAATCTATTAAAAATTTTAAAGGTCGTGAATGGGTTTTGATTAAGATATAAGGTAATGAACGTTGTATTGAATTTTGATTGTTGTATTGGTAATGACGTTTATTTGGGTTGACTTGCCCAAGTAACAAAATATATCTCATAAGACTCTAGAAGAATTCTTTAAGAGTTAATTCTGAGAGTATTGCTCTCATAGTTTACTCTTGAAGAATTCTTCTAGAGTCTTATGAGATCATTATAAGAGTTAAAGGGTGCAGTTATGAGAGTTAATTAACACTCATAACAAGAGTTTAGCTTTCATTGTAAGAGTTCTATAAGTATAAAACGCTCATAAGAACACTACTATGAGAGTATTAAAATACACTCATACAATACTCATAAGAGTGTATAATAAGTATTGGTAGAAAGAGAAACCAACATATTATAATATAATATAAATGTATCCGTATTGTTTTTTAGGATTATTTTTGGTGGCGATTAAATAAAGTAACTTTTTAATTATATGTATGTGTATAATATCATAAAGAAGTATATTAGATTTAATATGAACATATAATTTATAGGAAACTAAAATAACTTTTTCGTCAATAATATAAGCCAAAATACTACGGGCATTGAAATTTTATTAATAAAAGTAGGCATTTTACCTCGAAAAAAAACAACGCGCGAATTATGTGTTTTATTAGTGGTTTCAAATAAAAACACCAAACAATTTTAAATTTAAATTAAAATTTTTATTTTTCAAGTTTATTGTTTGAAGGTGGTCTTAAGACTAACTTTTTTTTTAACAAATCAATTTTTTTATATTACAATAATCATTATTTTTATTTTACAAAAACAATTTGCTTTATCATACTTAATACTAATTTTAATTTATTAGTCGAAAATATCTTTCGAAACAAAATTCAGTATCGAATTACAAAAAGGAAATTTACTTGAGTTTTTTATATATTTACTTATTACAAAATCAATATTAATATAATAAATGTTCGTACTGAATTTTGTGTACAAAATTATTTCACCATATGTTGGGTTTCATATTACATTTATAAAGTTAAATTATTTAAAGTGCAATTACATATTTAAAATTAGTTCAAATGCAATTGACCGTAATTATGCTTAGTATGCAAAAATGTGGCTAATTATTATTTTGTATAAAATTGAAAAGAATAAAAGGAAAAACAAAAATTAAAAATGTTTTGTCTTACAAATTAATATTTTAAATTTTATAAATGTGAAATTGAGTTTTATCTTTTATTGGAGGTTCATTAATTACTATCTTGGTTGGGGTTACCAACTGTGACGTAACTCCTCCCTCCTTAAGATTAAGACTCTCCTGAGTCGCAAATTTTAATATTTTGAATTTTTTGAATAATATTAATAGAAATATAATTATGCTTATTACTAATAAAATTATAAAAATTATAAGACTTAAATAAATATAATAATTATTTTTATGATATTTTATTTCTTTTATTTCTTCAATATTTTTTACTTGTTCTAGTATTATGTCGTTAAAACTGATATTTTCATTAATTTCTTGATTCATATTTAGATAATCCGATATTGTAAAACTTTGTTTGAATTCTCTTAGATTACTATTAAAAACTTTTCCATTTATATTTATTGAACAATCATTAAAATTGAATATGTGATTTCCATTTATTTTGAACTTTCGTTCATCACAAGTACTATTAAAATTTACATTTATCTGATTTTTTACTAAAATTAATCCTATTTTTAAAATAATTATTTCTGATACATTATTGAAAATTTTTAAGCAGTTTCCTTTGAAAATGCAGTTTTTTGAAATTATTAAATCTTTTATATCTTTTTTATTTTCATGATTAAAATTTTTGTTATCATATTTTACAATTTTTTGTTGTTCAAACATTAGTTCATTATTAAATCTATCACCTATTGGAATTAACATAGTTGTTGGTACACTGATTGTTTCATTAGGTATTTTAATAACAAAAACAATGTTCTCTTTACTATCAATTAATGTGGCTAATTTAATATTTTGTAATTTATTAAAATCAATATTGTATTCTAAAATTTCTTCATTTGTTAATATATTGCTATGTATTATTCCTAGTCTAGCTGATGCTATGTTGTCTTGAATGTGTTCAATGTTATCTTGTATAATTTTAATTTTTAGTGCAAAATCTGTGTAAAGTAAGTATTTATAAATTGTTGTGTATTGAGTGTTTATGTCGTTAAGTTTTTCATTAATTAAGGATCTGTCGTTTTCAATAATTTGTTTGAGCTTAATAAAAGTGTTATTAAAATTGTTATTAATTGTTATTTGACTGTTTAAATTTGTTATGGCATTATGATTATTTTGGTCAATTATTTTTAAATGATCTTCGATTTCTTGTCGATCAGAATCGTCCATTGTACCATACAGCCATTTTTGAACAGTGCCAATGAAATTTACTAGACCCCGTTTGTGTCTGTGTGGAATTAAAGTTTTAATCTTATTTTTCGCGACATTTAATTGTTGAGTTAAGATAAGTTTATTTTGTATTTCTGATAAATTTATATTATCTTCTAATTTATTTAGTATTTCTGAAATTTCTTTGGGGTTAATGATATGTAAGATTGTATTATAGTTTTTTACTAATTCTATATCCTCCAGTTTGATTTCTGTATATCCCAAGTCTGACTCGATTTTTTCAAATGTGAGATGGGCCTGGATTTGCATTGGTATTGTTGATAGCATTAGGAAGATCGTTAATATTAATTTTACCTGAAAATTTACAATTTCTTTTAATATTTGATGGATGTATATTTTCTAGCTTAGATTTTATAAATTTGGGTTGTTCCTTATGTCTAACACTTTTATAGTTTTTTATATAACCTTCAGTTCTATTTTCGGTATAGTTTTCTCTTTATACCCGTATGACTATATAGTCAAAGGGTATAATAAATTTGCCATTACGTTTGTGACGCAGAGAAGGAGGGGGGGTAGATATAGACTCAAGTGTATGGATCGGTTCAGAATCGAAAAAAAAATCGATTTAGCTATGTATGTCCGTCCGTCCGTCCGTCCGCACGATAACTCAAAAACTAAAGGAGCTAGGATCTTGAAATTTTACCAAATTCGTTTTTTTGCAATAGCCGTCATCGCTATTTAAATCCAGCCATTTTGGTCCATGGGTTCGGGTGGCTGCCATACAACTTCTTTTTTTATATGAGTATTTCTCAGTACCTATTACAGCTACGTGTCTGAAATTTTGGCAAAAGTAGTTTAGTTTTATGGCCAAAGTTTCTGCAAAATTTGGTTGGTCTGTTGCAGTGAGTTCGAGTAGCTGCCATACAACTCCTTCTTTTATATGAGCATTACTCGATCCCTATTAAAGCTGGGTGTCTGAAATTTTGCCAAAAATAGTTTAGTGTGATGGCCAAAGTTACTGCAAAATTTGGTTGGTCTACTGCAAAGGGTTCGAGTAGCTGCCATACAACTTCTTATTTTATATGAGCATTACTCTATACCTATTGAAGTTAGGTGTCTGAAATTTTGGCAAAAATAGTTTAGTGTAATGGCCAAAGTTACTGCAAAATTTGGTTGGTTTACTGCAGAGGGTTCGAGTAGCTGCCATACAACTCTTTCTTTTATATGAGCATTATATTTCACCTATTAAAGCTGGTATGTTTGAAATTTTGCCAGAAGTAATTAATGTTTATAATAATAATGATATAATGTTTATATAAGGGTCATACGGGTATCCCAGAGTTGACACAGTCTACTCTACTACACTCTTCCTCGTTTTAAATTAAGTTTGTTTACATATCTAGATTTTTCTGTCAGTAACAAATCATAAATTTTGTTTTTATTACAGTTTCCTTCTTGAATATTAATTGGTTTTTCTTTTGTCACTGAGTGGTAACTGTTGTTAAACCACTCAATTGCTTTAAACATTTTTTCGATAACATTAAGGTCTTTATTAACAATACCTAAAACTCTAATTTTTTCGCTAATAGTATTGTGAAACCGTTCGATGTTTGAATTTCCAGTGTGATTGTTAGATTTTACTAAGTGAAGTTCAATTTGTTAGTCTTTAAGGAAATTTTTTATATTAATACTCTTAAATTCATTATCGGTAATCAATTTTTTAAAATGCCCTCTGTTTGATTTGAATTCTCTAAGTTTTTCTATTATAGTTTGATTATTTCTATCATTTAGGTGAAAAGCGGTAGCATATTTAGAAAAACGGTCTATAAACGTCAAAAAGTTTTGTTTTGAATTAGTATATATGTCCATATGTATAATTTCTTTAATGTCTAAAGGTGTTTCTGTCAATTGGAATTTCTTTTTTATTGGTTTTCTGTCATATTTAACTCGGTTACATATATCACAATTATTAATATATTTTTGAATATAGTTTTTTAATTTTGGAAAATATATGACTTTTTTTAGACCTTCATAATTTTCGTTTATACCGGTATGTCCTGTTTCGTTTTTATGATATTTATGTATCTGTTTAAAGGTTTCATCTTCTGTAATCATGTCTTTTGCGAAATAACTACACCTAACAAACTTTATGTTTTGAAAGCTTCCATATAGGTCAATTAGCTTTCTTTGTACTATATTGTATTTTTGGTCGTTTAGTTCAGAGAAAATGCCTATTCTACCTGTTTTTATATGTCTTCTACATATATCACTAAGATTGTTTTGTATATTGTCTGAATTTATAAATATCCTTTTATTACCAAACGTTATTTCTATATCCTTATTTTTATTATCAGTGAGAATTATTTGGGTTTTGAATCTGTTCACGACCGTATCTAAAATTGGGAAATGGTCATTTGCCTCTTCTTCTTGAGAATGTACAGTCTCGTTGCTCAAATTTTCGGAAACAAAGTCAGAAGTATTTATATTATTTTGCATTGAATAATTTGTATTATTACTTAATTGAGATAGAATTTCATCATTGTAATCTATATCTTCGGATACAGCTTGTAGATCAGAAGGATCTATGTTATTTTCCATTGAAATATTGCTATTGCTACTAAATTCAGATTGAATATCGTTATTATTTGTATCTTCGGATACATTTTGTAAATCAGAAGAATCCACATTATTTTCAAGAGAGTAATTTGTACTAGAGTTTATTTGAGATTCATTATCAGAACTATTAAAATTTTCTATATTTTCTAAGAGATTTATTTCGTGTTTATTTGTATCTATTCGGCTAAGGAAATCTGCCACTTTATTTTCCTTGCCTTTTATATATTCAATATCCATGTTATACTCTCCTAATTTTAATAACCATCTATTTAACCTAGGATTGATGTCTTTTCTTTGAGATTTTGTATGTAACCATTTTAACGGTTGATGATCTGTAAAAAGTTTAAACTTGTTACCATATAAATACGGCCTAAAATAATTGGTTGCCCAAACAATGGCAAGCAGTTCTTTTTCGATAGAAGAGTAATTTTTTTCATGGTCATTTAAAGTTCTGCTAGCATAACATATTGGATGTGAATCCTGTTGTAAAGTTGCACCAATGGCAAAGGCACTAGCATCTGTTACTAATTGAAACTTTTTGTTAAAATCGGGATATTTGAGTATAGGGTCTTCGGTAATTACTCTTTTTAATTTTTCAAAGGCATTTATATAATTAGAGTCCTTTATGTTTATTTTACTATTTTTTTTCAGAAAGTTTGTCAATGGTTTTGCTAATTTGGCATAGTCCCTAATAAATTTACGATAATATCCCGTGATTCCCAAAAATGATTTTATCTGTTTTTGTGTAGTGGGAAGTTTTAATTTTAAAATGTCATCTACTTTTTTAGGATTGGGTTTTACTCCTTCTGGAGTTAAAATATGACCCAAATATTCGGTTTCTTTTGCAAAAAACTTACATTTATCTATTTGTATTTTTAAGTTATTTTCTCTAAGTTTGTTAAATATTTTTTTTATATTGATTGTATGTTCTTCTAAAGAAGTAGAGAATATAAGTATGTCATCCAAATAACATACACATATTTTATTAATATATTCCTTAAGAACATTATTCATAAGGCGTTGGAAAGTTGCCGGAGCATTCTTTAATCCAAACGGCATCCTTACGTACTCATAATGTCCAAAAGGTGTGGAGAAGGCTGTCTTCGGACGGTCTTCTTTTTTCACTAAGATTTGGTGGAACCCTTTGGCCAAATCTAGTGTTGTAAAATATTGCGAGTTTCCTAATTTATCCAATATATTTTCTATATTGGGTATAGGAAATTTATCATCTATGGTTACCTCATTTAGTTTTCTATAGTCCACAACAAGACGCCATTTCTTCTTTCCAGAATTGTCTTGTTTTTTGGGCACTATCCATAGTGGACTGTTGTAAGGAGAACTACTTTCTTTAATTATTCCTTGCTTTAGCATATCTGAAATTTGAGTAGATATCTCTTGTTCGTGGATACGAGGATATCTATATATTTTAGAATATATAGGTCTATCGGTCGTGACTACGATTTGATGTTGAATATTAAAAGTACTAGTTAATTGATCACCTTCTTTAAAGAAGAGATCTTTATATGAGTTTATAAGATGATTTAAAGTATTACACTCTTCTTTATTTAAAGATTGAAAAAGAATTTTAAATTTAGAATCGTTTAAATTAGTTTTTTCTAATTGATAAATTTCTTCGAATTTATATGGACAACTATCAATAAATTTGATTTCATTATTATTGATTTTTAAAATTTCATTTTCTAAGTCAATAATAGCACCTAATGGTTTAAGTAGGTTTTGACCTATTATAGCGTCAAAATTCTTATTTTGGAGATTTGTTAATTTCCAAATCATGAATGCATTTTCTTTAAATTCTATAGGTAAATCTGTCTTAATTTCTCTTCTTACTGATATTTGGTTATTAAGTGTATTAAAATATATAGGTCTTATTAAATTATTTCTTTTATACTGTGGTAACTGATTTTCATCGAGAAGTGAAGTGGAAGACCCGGTATCTATTAAACATTTTAATTTTGTATTGTCAACAGTGAGTAAAACTATTGGTAAGTAAATTTCCGAGGCTGTAAGAGAAAATTTACCTCCTCTTTTGGTGGTTCGTAAGTATCCATCGGTTCTGATCTTTCAAAATTTCTATTATTATTAGTAAACCGACTATTTCTACTAATTCTTGACTGTCCAGAGTTTGTAGGGTTTCGTTCAGTATTTTGGTAATTGTTTCTAGATGTAGTTTGAAAATTATTTCTAGAAGTATTTTGATAAGTACTTTGGTTGTTATTATTTCTATAGTTATTTTGGTAAATATTCTGATTGTTATTTCTATAATTATGAAAAGAATTTTGATTATTTCTATACGTATTTTGTAGCTCTATGTTCTGTCGAAATTGTCCTGTTCGTCTATCATTATTTTGATATTGATTATTATTTTTATTTATATTTTTAAAATCGTTATAGTTATTACTAAATTTATGCATATCTCTAATCATACCTAAATTTTCTAACGAGTCAAAAGCTTCCCGTATTTTTTTAATATCTTTATTTATTATTATTGATGCCAAATTTGCATCTATGTTATTTAAAAATATATTTAAAATGAATCTTTCATTATTCTCAGCAGAGAATTCTGTTGGCTTATTACTATCATATTCGTATTTTTCATTTAATTTACTTAAAACTATTACTAAAGTATTATAATATTGTCTAACCTGATAATTTTTTACTGCAAGGGCTTGCTGGTATAGTTGATGATAACTCTCTTTGATCCCAAAGTTGGTTATTAAAGCTGCTTTTATCTCTTTCCAGTCTGCATTTGAACCTAGTGTTCTAATGACGTCCAACGCTGGGCCCTGGATTTTGTTTACAATTATCCTCTGGTAAATGTATGTTTTTGCCTGTTGGCATGTAATTAGAGGAAGGATTGTATCAACTTCCCTCAGAAATGACGTTAAGGCGTATTCGCCATCACCACGGAATTCGTGAATCCGTTGTGCATCCTTCAAAATATCGTTTGCAGAAATTACGAATGCTGATGCAGTTGAATTAGTCATGTTTCTTTCACTATTAATTTTTTTTTTCGTTGGTTTCACTAATGTCTTCTAGTTCTTCACTAATAGTATATAAATTCAATCTATTATTTATTTTTTGTTGTTTAATTTTAGGCATTAATTGTTTTTTTTTTTTTTTATTATATTAAAGTTTTTTTGTTTTTTTTTTTTTGTATTGATATTTTATTAATTTAGTTAATTAAATACTCATTAAAATGTATACTTATGTATTCTTTTTTTTTTTTTTTTATTTATATACTTAGGTACTTAAATGTTAGTATTTTTCAACTTAAAACTTTCTTTTTATTTTTTTTTTTTTTTTTTTTTTTTAAATGTTTTATTTTTTTTTTATTTATCAAATTCGATTCGTATCACAAAATTTACTATCTTTGGATAGCAAAAACTACACGACTGCGCCAATTATGTGTTTTATTAGTGGTTTCAAATAAAAACACCAAACAATTTTAAATTTAAATTAAAATTTTTATTTTTCAAGTTTATTGTTTGAAGGTGGTGTTAAGACTAACTTTTTTTTTAACAAATCAATTTTTTTATATTACAATAATCATTATTTTTATTTTACAAAAACAATTTGCTTTATCATACTTAATACTAATTTTAATTTATTAGTCGAAAATATCTTTCGAAACAAAATTCAGTATCGAATTACAAAAAGGAAATTTACTTGAGTTTTTTATATATTTACTTATTACAAAATCAATATTAATATAATAAATGTTCGTACTGAATTTTGTGTACAAAATTATTTCACCATATGTTGGGTTTCATATTACATTTATAAAGTTAAATTATTTCAAGTGCAATTACATATTTAAAATTAGTTCAAATGCAATTGACCGTAATTATGCTTAGTATGCAAAAATGTGGCTAATTATATTTTTGTATAAAATTGAAAAGAATAAAAGGAAAAACAAAAATTAAAAATGTTTTGTCTTACAAATTAATATTTTAAATTTTATAAATGTGAAATTGAGTTTTATCTTTTATTGGAGGTTCATTAATTACTATCTTGGTTGGGGTTACCAACTGTGACGTAACTCGCGCCAAAAATAATTAAAATTTAAAAAATTTTAATAATAATTTTTTAACCCTTTTAAGGCTTATTATCCTATTTCTACCTATGTTTATGTGACAATTCGAGTAAATTTCTGTAAAACTGAATATAAAATACAAAAAATTATTTCTTAAATTGAATTGAAGCTATCATTTTATGTTGTAAATTATTTAAATTTAATAATTTTTACAAGAAATATTTTTTCATATTTTTTAATTCAAAAAAATTACTTAGTGATATAAGGGTTAAGATTCTTATAAGAGTAAAACTCTTCATATGAGAATAATTCACTGAAAAAAATTATTAACAAATCAAATAAAGTGCAAAATTTTTCACATTTATGATTTGTCCGTTTATTAAAATTCTGAACATAATTTAATAATATTATAAATATGTAACATTATTATTGTTATTATTATTAATAGCATTAGCTGGCAAGGTTATTAATATTTAATATTAATACCTATTATTATAATTTTAAAAACTTATTAGTTTATAAAATATATTTAACCAGGTTCACAAAATTTATAATTTTGTATTTTGGATAATTATTATTACCGTCTTCATCAAAAATATGAATAAGTTTTTAAGTTTTGAATAAAATTCAAAAATCTAAAAATTATTTTTAATTCATGCTTTGCTATAAAAATTAAAAGATAATCCTATTTTTAAACGAAATTAAAAAAAAACAGTAAACTAATGTAATATACATATTTCGTGTTTTAAGCATTAAATAACTTTAGAAGTATAATTTAGAAATAGTATAGGTAGTCTATTATGATTTTTGTATAAATTCTAATAAATTTAAAAACACACAGAGTTTTCGTATCTTCTAACCGGCTATATGTATTCAAAAGTCTGGATGACACTTTAGAATTTAGATAACACCATATCTATATAATATAATTAATTATCTATTAAAAAGTTAATTGAAATAAAAATATCATTAAAAATATTTTTTACTGACATTACCTAACAGTGTCTTATAGCCTACATATTATACCTCTTTATATTTGCAAGAAATTAAATAAACCAATATGAAATTTCTTCTCTAAATTTCATCTCTTTAAATAGTTTTTATTAAAAATACTTATTTTATAAATGAAGTATCATCAATGAAATATATTAAAAACAAGTAAAGAAACAGTCAGTCGGTGCAACCGACTTAGAAATACCCTACACCTATTTGGTTCAAATTTAAGGACATATCCATAAGTCATTTTAACACACACCATAGAAGCTGTTATTAATTTGATCGTAAGTCATAGCTAACCAAATTAACTGTATAATACTAAAAACATTTTCTAATTACACTATCTATTAAAAAATACTACAAATTCTTACTAATTAATCTATTTAAAAATATTAAAAAACAATTATTCCAATTCAATTACAAAATGAAAAAATTCTAATTATTAAATTTTGTGATAAAAAGATAATCAAAGCATAATATATTTAATAATCCAAATTTTTAAAAATTGCAATTATTTTAAATGGTTAGTTTATATACCTAATAGAAAAGCTTATAAACGCAAAATATGCAATAAATAGTATTTCTAAAATACAATTACAAATTTAGACCTTTTCATATAATTCATTTAAATATAAAAATAAATTTTACATAAATGCAGCAAGTACCTTTGAACATAGCTGAACCACTACAATTAAGTCTAGATTTCGGAGACACATAGGACATAGGAAATATATTCTTTGGCTTCGAAATTAAACTCGACCACAACCAATTCCCATGGTACTTTCATTACTAGTAACCTACTGTTAAATTTCATCAAAATACCGGCATTATTTTTTGAGTTATGGTGTTTTTAAGATATATGTTTGTTAGTCCTTGAACTTTTCAAGGGTTCCTGAACCCGAAATTATGGTACGATTTCGCCCATATGCAGTCCCGTCATACTTTCAATACTAGTTAACCCTTGTACACAATTGGAACGCTCTATCTTAATTTTAAGTTACTAGTTTTATTAATTTCGATGATAAGCTTTTACACATTGGGGGGTCTAAGAGAGGTTCTGAACCACCACTCCAATTGATCCCAAATTAGGGGGGCACGCAAGAAATAGTAAAGAACACCCTGGGCCAAATTTGAAGCTTCTACATTTGTTTCAAGTTACTATCTTTATTAATTTCGAAAATATGCTTTAAGGTCTTCGGAAATGTGTGGCTGGTCCCCGACCCACTTCTCCAATGGGACCCAAATTCACAAGACTCTTACGAAATAGGAAGGGACACCCTGATACCAAATTTGGAGGTTCTATCTTCATTGGTTTCGGAATTATGCTCGTTTGGCCTAAATTCGATCAAAAAGTTCTAAGTTCCGAACCCATGGTCCAATCCTTACCGTACTTAATCACCGCCGTAGTTTCGCTGCCAATAACCTACAGCACAAATTTCATGAAGATAGCCTCATTAGTTGTTGAGTTATCGTGATTTTTTATATATGTTCCTTAGCCCTGACATCGATTTAAAGGTCCGGAATCCGAACCGTTGGGCTGATTTCGCCCTTATATAGTCCGCGCTGTACTTATAGTACTAGTTAACCCTTGTACACAATTTGAACGGTCTATCCTAATTTTAAGTAACTATTTTTAGTAATTTCGATTACAAGCCTTTAAAACTTGGGAGGTCTGAGAGGGGTACAGAACCACCACTCCAATTGATCCCAAATTAGGGGAACACGCAAGAGATAGTAAAGAACACCCTTGTGGCAAATTGGAAGCTTCTACATTTTTTCAAGTTGTTATCTTTATTAATTTTAAAGATATGCTTTAAGGTCTTCGGAAATGTGTGGCTGGTCCCCGACCCACTACTCCAATGGGACCCAAATTCACAAGACACTTAGGAAATAGGAAGGGACACCCTGATACTAAATTTGGAGGTTCTATCTTCATTGGTTTCGGAATTATGCTCGTTTGGCCTAAATTCGATCAAAAAGTTCTAGGTTCCGAAGCCATGGTCCAATCCCGACCTTACGCAATTCCCGAAGTAGTTTCATTACTAGTAACCTACAGCACAAATTTGATGAAGATAGCGTCATTAGTTGTTGAGTTATCGTGATTTTTTATATTTGTTCGTTAGCCCTGAAACCGATTAAAAGGTCCAGAATCCGAACCCATGGGCCGATTTCGCCCATATGCAATCCCCGCCGTACTTTCAGTCCTAGTAACCTACAGTTAAAATTTCATCAAGATAGCTCCATTATTTTTTGAGTTATCGTGCCTACGGACGGACGGACGGACGGACGGACATGGCTATATCGACTAAGGCGGTCACGCTGATCACAAATATATATACTTTTCCATATCTAGCTCGCTTCCTTTAGGTGGTTACAAACACCATACCAAAGTTAATATACCCCTTTACCTATTCTATAGGTGTAGGGTATAAAAATAATATTGTTGAATTTTTATTTGTTCTATAATTTTTTTCAGTGTCAAAATATATTTTTTTTTTCTCAGAAAATTCTAATTTTTTTTTATATCTAAACAAACAAGTTTCAGGTATGCCAAAATTTATACTACGTTTATACCACATGAAACTTATTAAATTAGTATAACATATAGCTGTTCAATATTTATTTATTTCCCCTATGCTATTATAAATATTACAAAAAAAATATAAGAAAGTAAAATAGTTAAAAAAAAATTTAACTTATTATCCCATAACTTTTGATTAACTTATTATTTTTTTACTTAAATTTTTACTTATTTATTATACCCGTATGACTATATAGTCCAAGGGTATAATAAATTTGCCATTACGTTTGTAACGCAGAGAAGGAGGGGGGTAGATATAGACTCAAGTGTATGGATCGGATCAGAATCGAAAAATAAATCGATTTAGCTATGTATGTCCGTCCATCCGTCCGTCCGTCCGTCATCACGATAACTCAAAAAGTAAAGGAGCTAGGATTATGAAATTTTCACAAATTCGTTTTTATGCAAAAAACGAAATCGAGTTTTAAATTCAGCCATTTTGGATTTAGCTATGTATGTCCGTCCGTCCGTCCGTCCGTCATCACGATAACTCAAAAAGTAAAGGAGCTAGGATTATGAAATTTTCACAAATTCGTTTTTATGCAAAAAACGAAATCGAGTTTTAAATTCAGCCATTTTGGTCCACGGGTTCGAGTACCTGCTATACAACTTCTAATTTTATATGAGCATTACTCTATACCTATGGAAGCTGCGTGTCTGAAATTTTGCCAAAAGTAGTTTAGTATAATGGCCAAAGTTACTGCAAAATTTGGTTGGTCTACTGCAGAGGGTTCGAGTAGCTGCCATACAACTCCTTCTTTTATATGAGCTTTACACTACACCTGATGAAGCTGGGTGTCTGAAATTTTGCAAAAAATAGTTTAGTGTAATGGCCAAAGTTACTGCAAAATTTAGTTGGTCTACTGCTGAGGGTTCGAGTAGCTGCCTTACAACTCCTTCTTTTATATGAGGATTACACTACACCAAATGAAGCTGGGTGTCTGAAATTTTGCCAAAAATAGTTTAGTGTAATGGCCAAAGTTACTGAAAAATTTGGTTGGCCTACTGCAAAGGGTTCGAGTAGCTGCCATACAACTCCTTCTTTTATATGAGCATTACTCTACACTTAATAAAGCTTAATGTTTGAAATTTTGCCAAAAATAATTAACCGGATGATATAATGTATATGTTACGGTCATACGCGTATCCCAGAGTTGACACAGTCTACTCTACTATACTCTTCCTCGTTTACTTAAAAATCTTTGTGTTCTTTTTTGCTTATCTTAAATAAACTACGCATCATTTAAATCATATGAAATCGTAACTCGAAATCGTTATCTACTATACGAAATCTTCTATACGTATTTTGTAGCTCTATGTTCTGTCGAAATTGTCCTGTTCGTCTATCATTATTTTGATATTGATTATTATTTTTATTTATATTTTTAAAATCGTTATAGTTATTACTAAATTTATGCATATCTCTAATCATACCTAAATTTTCTAACGAGTCAAAAGCTTCCCGTATTTTTTTAATATCTTTATTTATTATTATTGATGCCAAATTTGCATCTATGTTATTTAAAAATATATTTAAAATGAATCTTTCATTATTCTCAGCAGAGAATTCTGTTGGCTTATTACTATCATATTCGTATTTTTCATTTAATTTACTTAAAACTATTACTAAAGTATTATAATATTGTCTAACCTGATAATTTTTTACTGCAAGGGCTTGCTGGTATAGTTGATGATAACTCTCTTTGATCCCAAAGTTGGTTATTAAAGCTGCTTTTATCTCTTTCCAGTCTGCATTTGAACCTAGTGTTCTAATGACGTCCAACGCTGGGCCCTGGATTTTGTTTACAATTATCCTCTGGTAAATGTATGTTTTTGCCTGTTGGCATGTAATTAGAGGAAGGATTGTATCAACTTCCCTCAGAAATGACGTTAAGGCGTATTCGCCATCACCACGGAATTCGTGAATCCGTTGTGCATCCTTCAAAATATCGTTTGCAGAAATTACGAATGCTGATGCAGTTGAATTAGTCATGTTTCTTTCACTATTAATTTTTTTTTTCGTTGGTTTCACTAATGTCTTCTAGTTCTTCACTAATAGTATATAAATTCAATCTATTATTTATTTTTTGTTGTTTAATTTTAGGCATTAATTGTTTTTTTTTTTTTTTATTATATTAAAGTTTTTTTGTTTTTTTTTTTTGTATTGATATTTTATTAATTTAGTTAATTAAATACTCATTAAAATGTATACTTATGTATTCTTTTTTTTTTTTTTTTATTTATATACTTAGGTAGTTAAATGTTAGTATTTTTCAACTTAAAACTTTCTTTTTATTTTTTTTTTTTTTTTTTTTTTTTAAATGTTTTATTTTTTTTTTATTTATCAAATTCGATTCGTATCACAAAATTTACTATCTTTGGATAGCAAAAACTACACGACTGCGCCAATTATGTGTTTTATTAGTGGTTTCAAATAAAAACACCAAACAATTTTAAATTTAAATTAAAATTTTTATTTTTCAAGTTTATTGTTTGAAGGTGGTGTTAAGACTAACTTTTTTTTTAACAAATCAATTTTTTTATATTACAATAATCATTATTTTTATTTTACAAAAACAATTTGCTTTATCATACTTAATACTAATTTTAATTTATTAGTCGAAAATATCTTTCGAAACAAAATTCAGTATCGAATTACAAAAAGGAAATTTACTTGAGTTTTTTATATATTTACTTATTACAAAATCAATATTAATATAATAAATGTTCGTACTGAATTTTGTGTACAAAATTATTTCACCATATGTTGGGTTTCATATTACATTTATAAAGTTAAATTATTTCAAGTGCAATTACATATTTAAAATTAGTTCAAATGCAATTGACCGTAATTATGCTTAGTATGCAAAAATGTGGCTAATTATATTTTTGTATAAAATTGAAAAGAATAAAAGGAAAAACAAAAATTAAAAATGTTTTGTCTTACAAATTAATATTTTAAATTTTATAAATGTGAAATTGAGTTTTATCTTTTATTGGAGGTTCATTAATTACTATCTTGGTTGGGGTTACCAACTGTGACGTAACTCGCGCCAAAAATAATTAAAATTTAAAAAATTTTAATAATAATTTTTTAACCCTTTTAAGGCTTATTATCCTATTTCTACCTATGTTTATGTGACAATTCGAGTAAATTTCTGTAAAACTGAATATAAAATACAATAAATTATTTCTTAAATTGAATTGAAGCTATCATTTTATGTTGTAAATTATTTAAATTTAATAATTTTTACAAGAAATATTTTTTCATATTTTTTAATTCAAAAAAATTACTTAGTGATATAAGGGTTAAGATTCTTATAAGAGTAAAACTCTTCATATGAGAATAATTCACTGAAAAAAATTATTAACAAATCAAATAAAGTGCAAAATTTTTCACATTTATGATTTGTCCGTTTATTAAAATTCTGAACATAATTTAATAATATTATAAATATGTAACATTATTATTGTTATTATTATTAATAGCATTAGCTGGCAAGGTTATTAATATTTAATATAAATACCTATTATTATAATTTTAAAAACTTATTAGTTTATAAAATATATTTAACCAGGTTCACAAAATTTATAATTTTGTATTTTGGATAATTATTATTACCGTCTTCATCAAAAATATGAATAAGTTTTTAAGTTTTGAATAAAATTCAAAAATCTAAAAATTATTTTTAATTCATGCTTTGCTATAAAAATTAAAAGATAATCCTATTTTTAAACGAAATTAAAAAAAAACAGTAAACTAATGTAATATACATATTTCGTGTTTTAAGCATTAAATAACTTTAGAAGTATAATTTAGAAATAGTATAGGTAGTCTATTATGATTTTTGTATAAATTCTAATAAATTTAAAAACACACAGAGTTTTCGTATCTTCTAACCAGCTATATGTATTCAAAAGTCTGGATGACACTTTAGAATTTAGATAACACCATATCTATATAATATAATTAATTATCTATTAAAAAGTTAATTGAAATAAAAATATCATTAAAAATATTTTTTACTGACATTACCTAACAGTGTCTTATAGCCTACATATTATACCTCTTTATATTTGCAAGAAATTAAATAAACCAATATGAAATTTCTTCTCTAAATTTCATCTCTTTAAATAATTTTTATTAAAAATACTTATTTTATAAATGAAGTATCATCAATGAAATATATTAAAAAAAATAATATTGTTGAATTTTTATTTGTTCTAATTTCGACAAAACGTATTGTTTGATAATTTTTTTCAGTGTCAAAATATATTTTTTTTTTCTCAGAAAATTCTAATTTTTTTTTATATCTAAACAAACAAGTTTCAGGTATGCCAAAATTTATACTACGTTTATACCACATGAAACTTATTAAATTAGTATAACATATAGCTGTTCAATATTTATTTATTTCCCCTATGCTATTATAAATATTACAAAAAAAATATAAGAAAGTAAAATAGTTAAAAAAAAATTTAACTTATTATCCCATAACTTTTGATTAACTTATTATTTTTATACCCGTATGACTATATAGTCCAAGGGTATAATAAATTTGCCATTACGTTTGTGACGCAGAGAAGGAGGGGGGGTAGATATAGACTCAAGTGTATGGATCGGATCAGAATCGAAAAATAAATCGATTTAGCTATGTATGTCCGTCCGTCCGTCCGTCCGTCCGTCCGTCCGTCCGTCTGTCCGTCCGTCCGTCATCACGATAACTCAAAAAGTAAAGGAGCTAGGATTATGAAATTTTCACAAATTCGTTTTTATGCAAAAAACGGAATCGAGTTTTAACTTCAGCCATTTTGGTCCACGGGTTCGAGTACCTGCCATACAACTTCTAATTTTATATGAGCATTACTCTATACCTATGGAAGCTGCGTGTCTGAAATTTTGCCAAAAGTAGTTTAGTATAATGGCCAAAATTAATGCAAAATTTGGTTAGTCTACTACAGAGGGTTCGAGTAGCTGCCATACAACTCCTTCTTTTATATGAGCTTTACACTACACCTGATGAAGCTGGGTGTCTGAAATTTTGCAAAAAATAGTTTAGTGTAATGGCCAAAGTTACTGCAAAATTTAGTTGGTCTACTGCTGAGGGTTCGAGTAGCTGCCATACAACTCCTTTTTTTATATGAGGATTACACTACACCAAATGAAGCTGGGTGTCTGAAATTTTGCCAAAAATAGTTTAGTGTAATGGCCAAAGTTACTGCAAAATTTGGTTAGTCTACTGCAAAGGGTTCGAGTAGCTGCCATACAACTCCTTCTTTTATATGAGCATTACTCTACACCTAATAAAGCTGAATGTTTGAAATTTTACCAAAAGTAATTAACCAGATGATATAATGTATATGTTACGGTCATACGGGTATCCCAGAGTTGACACAGTCTACTCTACTACACTCTTCCTCGTTTTACTTAAATTTTTACTTATTTATTATACCCGTATGACTATATAGTCCAAGGGTATAATAAATTTGCCATTACGTTTGTAACGCAGAGAAGGAGGGGGGTAGATATAGACTCAAGTGTATGGATCGGATCAGAATCGAAAAATAAATCGATTTAGCTATGTATGTCCGTCCATCCGTCCGTCCGTCCGTCATCACGATAACTCAAAAAGTAAAGGAGCTAGGATTATGAAATTTTCACAAATTCGTTTTTATGCAAAAAACGAAATCGAGTTTTAAATTCAGCCATTTTGGATTTAGCTATGTATGTCCGTCCGTCCGTCCGTCCGTCCGTCATCACGATAACTCAAAAAGTAAAGGAGCTAGGATTATGAAATTTTCACAAATTCGTTTTTATGCAAAAAACGAAATCGAGTTTTAAATTCAGCCATTTTGGTCCACGGGTTCGAGTACCTGCTATACAACTTCTAATTTTATATGAGCATTACTCTATACCTATGGAAGCTGCGTGTCTGAAATTTTGCCAAAAGTAGTTTAGTATAATGGCCAAAGTTACTGCAAAATTTGGTTGGTCTACTGCAGAGGGTTCGAGTAGCTGCCATACAACTCCTTCTTTTATATGAGCTTTACACTACACCTGATGAAGCTGGGTGTCTGAAATTTTGCAAAAAATAGTTTAGTGTAATGGCCAAAGTTACTGCAAAATTTAGTTGGTCTACTGCTGAGGGTTCGAGTAGCTGCCTTACAACTCCTTCTTTTATATGAGGATTACACTACACCAAATGAAGCTGGGTGTCTGAAATTTTGCCAAAAATAGTTTAGTGTAATGGCCAAAGTTACTGAAAAATTTGGTTGGCCTACTGCAAAGGGTTCGAGTAGCTGCCATACAACTCCTTCTTTTATATGAGCATTACTCTACACTTAATAAAGCTTAATGTTTGAAATTTTGCCAAAAATAATTAACCGGATGATATAATGTATATGTTACGGTCATACGGGTATCCCAGAGTTGACACAGTCTACTCTACTATACTCTTCCTCGTTTACTTAAAAATCTTTGTGTTCTTTTTTGCTTATCTTAAATAAACTACGCATCATTTAAATCATATGAAATCGTAACTCGAAATCGTTATCTACTATACGAAATCTTCTATACGTATTTTGTAGCTCTATGTTCTGTCGAAATTGTCCTGTTCGTCTATCATTATTTTGATATTGATTATTATTTTTATTTATATTTTTAAAATCGTTATAGTTATTACTAAATTTATGCATATCTCTAATCATACCTAAATTTTCTAACGAGTCAAAAGCTTCCCGTATTTTTTTAATATCTTTATTTATTATTATTGATGCCAAATTTGCATCTATGTTATTTAAAAATATATTTAAAATGAATCTTTCATTATTCTCAGCAGAGAATTCTGTTGGCTTATTACTATCATATTCGTATTTTTCATTTAATTTACTTAAAACTATTACTAAAGTATTATAATATTGTCTAACCTGATAATTTTTTACTGCAAGGGCTTGCTGGTATAGTTGATGATAACTCTCTTTGATCCCAAAGTTGGTTATTAAAGCTGCTTTTATCTCTTTCCAGTCTGCATTTGAACCTAGTGTTCTAATGACGTCCAACGCTGGGCCCTGGATTTTGTTTACAATTATCCTCTGGTAAATGTATGTTTTTGCCTGTTGGCATGTAATTAGAGGAAGGATTGTATCAACTTCCCTCAGAAATGACGTTAAGGCGTATTCGCCATCACCACGGAATTCGTGAATCCGTTGTGCATCCTTCAAAATATCGTTTGCAGAAATTACGAATGCTGATGCAGTTGAATTAGTCATGTTTCTTTCACTATTAATTTTTTTTTTCGTTGGTTTCACTAATGTCTTCTAGTTCTTCACTAATAGTATATAAATTCAATCTATTATTTATTTTTTGTTGTTTAATTTTAGGCATTAATTGTTTTTTTTTTTTTTTATTATATTAAAGTTTTTTTGTTTTTTTTTTTTTGTATTGATATTTTATTAATTTAGTTAATTAAATACTCATTAAAATGTATACTTATGTATTCTTTTTTTTTTTTTTTTATTTATATACTTAGGTACTTAAATGTTAGTATTTTTCAACTTAAAACTTTCTTTTTATTTTTTTTTTTTTTTTTTTTTTTTAAATGTTTTATTTTTTTTTTATTTATCAAATTCGATTCGTATCACAAAATTTACTATCTTTGGATAGCAAAAACTACACGACTGCGCCAATTATGTGTTTTATTAGTGGTTTCAAATAAAAACACCAAACAATTTTAAATTTAAATTAAAATTTTTATTTTTCAAGTTTATTGTTTGAAGGTGGTGTTAAGACTAACTTTTTTTTTAACAAATCAATTTTTTTATATTACAATAATCATTATTTTTATTTTACAAAAACAATTTGCTTTATCATACTTAATACTAATTTTAATTTATTAGTCGAAAATATCTTTCGAAACAAAATTCAGTATCGAATTACAAAAAGGAAATTTACTTGAGTTTTTTATATATTTACTTATTACAAAATCAATATTAATATAATAAATGTTCGTACTGAATTTTGTGTACAAAATTATTTCACCATATGTTGGGTTTCATATTACATTTATAAAGTTAAATTATTTCAAGTGCAATTACATATTTAAAATTAGTTCAAATGCAATTGACCGTAATTATGCTTAGTATGCAAAAATGTGGCTAATTATATTTTTGTATAAAATTGAAAAGAATAAAAGGAAAAACAAAAATTAAAAATGTTTTGTCTTACAAATTAATATTTTAAATTTTATAAATGTGAAATTGAGTTTTATCTTTTATTGGAGGTTCATTAATTACTATCTTGGTTGGGGTTACCAACTGTGACGTAACTCGCGCCAAAAATAATTAAAATTTAAAAAATTTTAATAATAATTTTTTAACCCTTTTAAGGCTTATTATCCTATTTCTACCTATGTTTATGTGACAATTCGAGTAAATTTCTGTAAAACTGAATATAAAATACAATAAATTATTTCTTAAATTGAATTGAAGCTATCATTTTATGTTGTAAATTATTTAAATTTAATAATTTTTACAAGAAATATTTTTTCATATTTTTTAATTCAAAAAAATTACTTAGTGATATAAGGGTTAAGATTCTTATAAGAGTAAAACTCTTCATATGAGAATAATTCACTGAAAAAAATTATTAACAAATCAAATAAAGTGCAAAATTTTTCACATTTATGATTTGTCCGTTTATTAAAATTCTGAACATAATTTAATAATATTATAAATATGTAACATTATTATTGTTATTATTATTAATAGCATTAGCTGGCAAGGTTATTAATATTTAATATAAATACCTATTATTATAATTTTAAAAACTTATTAGTTTATAAAATATATTTAACCAGGTTCACAAAATTTATAATTTTGTATTTTGGATAATTATTATTACCGTCTTCATCAAAAATATGAATAAGTTTTTAAGTTTTGAATAAAATTCAAAAATCTAAAAATTATTTTTAATTCATGCTTTGCTATAAAAATTAAAAGATAATCCTATTTTTAAACGAAATTAAAAAAAAACAGTAAACTAATGTAATATACATATTTCGTGTTTTAAGCATTAAATAACTTTAGAAGTATAATTTAGAAATAGTATAGGTAGTCTATTATGATTTTTGTATAAATTCTAATAAATTTAAAAACACACAGAGTTTTCGTATCTTCTAACCAGCTATATGTATTCAAAAGTCTGGATGACACTTTAGAATTTAGATAACACCATATCTATATAATATAATTAATTATCTATTAAAAAGTTAATTGAAATAAAAATATCATTAAAAATATTTTTTACTGACATTACCTAACAGTGTCTTATAGCCTACATATTATACCTCTTTATATTTGCAAGAAATTAAATAAACCAATATGAAATTTCTTCTCTAAATTTCATCTCTTTAAATAATTTTTATTAAAAATACTTATTTTATAAATGAAGTATCATCAATGAAATATATTAAAAAAAATAATATTGTTGAATTTTTATTTGTTCTAATTTCGACAAAACGTATTGTTTGATAATTTTTTTCAGTGTCAAAATATATTTTTTTTTTCTCAGAAAATTCTAATTTTTTTTTATATCTAAACAAACAAGTTTCAGGTATGCCAAAATTTATACTACGTTTATACCACATGAAACTTATTAAATTAGTATAACATATAGCTGTTCAATATTTATTTATTTCCCCTATGCTATTATAAATATTACAAAAAAAATATAAGAAAGTAAAATAGTTAAAAAAAAATTTAACTTATTATCCCATAACTTTTGATTAACTTATTATTTTTTTACTTAAATTTTTTACTTATTTATTATACCCGTATGACTATATAGTCCAAGGGTATAATAAATTTGCCATTACGTTTGTAACGCAGAGAAGGAGGGGGGTAGATATAGACTCAAGTGTATGGATCGGATCAGAATCGAAAAATAAATCGATTTAGCTATGTATGTCCGTCCATCCGTCCGTCCGTCCGTCATCACGATAACTCAAAAAGTAAAGGAGCTAGGATTATGAAATTTTCACAAATTCGTTTTTATGCAAAAAACGAAATCGAGTTTTAAATTCAGCCATTTTGGATTTAGCTATGTATGTCCGTCCGTCCGTCCGTCCGTCATCACGATAACTCAAAAAGTAAAGGAGCTAGGATTATGAAATTTTCACAAATTCGTTTTTATGCAAAAAACGAAATCGAGTTTTAAATTCAGCCATTTTGGTCCACGGGTTCGAGTACCTGCTATACAACTTCTAATTTTATATGAGCATTACTCTATACCTATGGAAGCTGCGTGTCTGAAATTTTGCCAAAAGTAGTTTAGTATAATGGCCAAAGTTACTGCAAAATTTGGTTGGTCTACTGCAGAGGGTTCGAGTAGCTGCCATACAACTCCTTCTTTTATATGAGCTTTACACTACACCTGATGAAGCTGGGTGTCTGAAATTTTGCAAAAAATAGTTTAGTGTAATGGCCAAAGTTACTGCAAAATTTAGTTGGTCTACTGCTGAGGGTTCGAGTAGCTGCCTTACAACTCCTTCTTTTATATGAGGATTACACTACACCAAATGAAGCTGGGTGTCTGAAATTTTGCCAAAAATAGTTTAGTGTAATGGCCAAAGTTACTGAAAAATTTGGTTGGCCTACTGCAAAGGGTTCGAGTAGCTGCCATACAACTCCTTCTTTTATATGAGCATTACTCTACACTTAATAAAGCTTAATGTTTGAAATTTTGCCAAAAATAATTAACCGGATGATATAATGTATATGTTACGGTCATACGGGTATCCCAGAGTTGACACAGTCTACTCTACTATACTCTTCCTCGTTTACTTAAAAATCTTTGTGTTCTTTTTTGCTTATCTTAAATAAACTACGCATCATTTAAATCATATGAAATCGTAACTCGAAATCGTTATCTACACAAAAAAAAAAAACAAAAAAAAAATTCATATAATTTCGTGTTTTGCAGTAAAGTTGATGTTTAGATTTGGCGAAGACAACTCTTTCTTTGTAGTTTTACATATACATAAACAAAAAAAAATGCATGTTTTATGAAATCAGTCTTTTTACTTAAATGAAAATATTGATCTTGTTACAAGTATAAATCAGCCTTTTTTCTTTTTGTGAGAATTTTGATCTTGTTACAAGAGTATTGATCTTGTTATGAGATTAATTTGAAATTTAATTCATATTTCATAAACTAAATTAATGTTTTTACTCTTATTATGAGAACATTTATCTTGTTACAAGTATAAATCAGTCTTTTTACTTTTAAGAGAATATTGCTCTTCCTACAAGTATAAAGCAGTCTTTTTACTCTTATTATGAGAATATTGATCTTGTTACAAGAGTATTGATCTCTGACTTTTTTTTATTTAGTTACTTATAATAACATTTAAGCTCTCTGTAAAAGAAAAACATTTAAGCTCTCTGTAAAAAAAATAAATGTAAAAGAAAAATAAAATAATAAATAGAGACTTTGAAAAATAATTCACACTTTTATTTTGACTTTTAACATATTTTAACTTTTATTTTAACTTTTAATTAACTTTTAAAATTTATAATAACATTGTCGGGCTCTGTTGAATTATGAAAAGGAAGTGATTCTTCGATATTTTCATCTGAGTGGTTCTTTGTAATATTAATACTATTAGGTTCTAAAGTAGAGTCCTCAAATGAAACTACCTCTGATTGACCATATGTAGTACATCTTTTAATAGCTAGTTCACTTTGGTTCACATGTATGGGCGCTTTCAATTTATTATATATTTTCTGCACTTTTTTACGAAAAATACCAGATCTCTTGAACTTTCTCCAATTAAATTTATTCATTTTGTCAAATTAAACTTATTTTTGTCCTTACACTCTAACAACAATGTTATTATAATGTGTTATTTAAGTTAGGCTCTCACAAAGGAATTCTTATAAGAGCACAATTCTACAAGAGTTAAAATCTCATAAAAAAGACTTTATGAGAATAGAAATTTTCTTACTTTTAATGGAGATATATGAAAATAGTTTTACTATGAGTGTAAAAGAATTTTTAACACTAGAAGTGTTGATATCTCATAACAAGAACACTTTAAAAGTTAATTTAACTCTTGTTATAAGAATATGTTATGAGAGCTTCCAAATGTGTTATGAGAGCCTTATGAGATCTTTTTCAAATTTTCTAGAGTATTACTCTTGGCAAATGTTACTTGGGTGTGATCTATAAAAGTTTTGGTTTGGCTATACTTGTGGTATATTTCGATTAGTACTATTATAATCGGTTGTGTTACCATAATTGCGAATACGGTTAAAGTTATTATTAGAATTACCGCGGTTGTTATTTGTGTTGTTATGCTAAAATTGTTATTAGGGTTTTTTTTTTAAAAGAAGATCTATTGCGCCTTGTAAAGTATGGGGGTTCCGACAGGCTAAAATAGTTTTCATAGGATCAGGTATTTTAAATTTAAATATGTTTAAAGCGGTACGCATGTTATTCCGCGCGCATTCGTTTGCAGCGGCTCCTTGGCCTAGTATACTGTTTTATTGTTTATTGATCTAAGTTTGTTTTTAATTTCATTGTAAAATTCTATAACTAATTTTGCATAAGTCTGCTTTAATTAATATGATTCTTAATAATTAACATGAATTCTTAATAATTATAATTATTCTTAATAATTGATTACATAATATTATTGATTTTAATATAAGGCTTGTCTGCAAATGCTTTACGACTCTGCTCGGCCCTTTTCTTTTAGTTTCTGGAACCACTTTTTGTAAATTTTTTATTCTAAAATTTTCGATTTTTCATACAAATTGTCTCTATTTTTAATGATAATTAACTAAATTACCGTATAAGGTTGTGCTGCCATAGTGCTTGTTGAAAAGGAACAAAGTAGTTTTGGAGTGCAAAAAATTGGAAGTAGTAGCTATTTTGATACGAAAATTTTAAGGGTTCTTGTTGTTTAAATTACCCAAAAACAAGTAAAGCAACCGATTTATAAATACCCTTCACCTTGTTGGTTCAAATTAAATCAGGAGTCCACAAGTCTTTTAAAACCATAAAAGCTTTTATTAGTTTGATCGTAAGACATAGCTAACCAAATTAACTTTATAACACTAAAAACATTTTCTAATTATTTTATCTATTTAAAAATATTAAAAATTCTTACTAATTTATCTATTTAAAAACATTAAAAAACAAAACCACTCGAAATAAATGTCGAATTCCTTGAATTCAATTCAATTACAAAATTTGAAAAATTTGAATTAATAAATTTTATAATAAAAAGCTAATCAAAGGATTAATTGTTTTAATTTATTTTATTCAATTACAAAATTACATATTTAAAACTTTTTATCCAATTCAATAAAATTTTATACACATGCAGAAATTACTTCTCTTCAGGATTATTAATTTTTGCTGTACTGCATTTACTGTTGAATGATTTAGTACCTTTGAAATTTTATAATAAAAAGCTAATCAAAGGATTAATTGTTTTAATTTATTTTATTCAATTACAAAATTACATATTTAAAACTTTTTATCCAATTCAATAAAATTTTATACACATGCAGAAATTACTTCTCTTCAGGATTATTAATTTTTGCTGTACTGCATTTACTGTTGAATGATTTAGTACCTTTGATTAATTATTTCAATTTTAAATAATTTTTAAATTTATTGTCTAAATTTACTTATTTTTTAATATTATACATTATTCAATTTTTAATATTTTAATTCTTTAAATTTGAAAAATTCTGGTTAGATTTATTTTAAAGATTTATAGGTATCCTATTTAGTTTTTCTTGAAATATGGCGTGATTCAGGTTCGTTTCAGGTATGAAAAAGATTAATTTGAGATTGAAATACTGGGAATAGAATTGGTGAATTCTCATCTTTTATATTTATGATAAGGAATTTTGAGCACTTCTGTTTTTAATAAGTATTACCATAAAGTAATTATATACATAGAGTATTCATCGTATTTTAGTTTATTTTTATTTTAATTTATAGTTTTTTTTATTTTTTATGTTTGTATGTCAATCGATGTGTGTACATTTGTATACATTTCTTCTCTTTTTTATTTTTGTTTTTTTTTGTGTGTATATCATATCAATCGCTGTATCATGTATGTACGCAGTTTGTGTATATTTTGATTATAACATAAAAAAAATATTATTGATAGAAAAAGAAGAATTAAATTTCTTTTTTTTTGTTTTATATTTTTTTACTTGCATTATTCCACATCTTTCAAATCGTTGGAAAATAATTCCATAAATTGTCTTCTAATGTACCTATGTATTTTAAATTTTCGTTAGTTTAAAATAGGTATGTAAAATTTTTTTATAATTTTTAGGTTTTTAAATACTAAAAAATATAATTAAAAATTTTTGTTTATCTTATAAAAAATTTGTTTTATTATTTTATTATTTAATTTAGAATTCTAAAAGGGAAAAAGCCGGTAAAACTTTATTATGGAAAAGTATATGAATAATCTTTCAAAATTCATATTCCATTCGGCATGAAAAACCTTTGAAGTATGTAAATACCGAATACGCATTATAAATTATACATATGTATGTAAGTGTTTTGCGATGTCTTTTGTTCTGTCGGAACCATAATCAGAAAAACCACTAATTCCATCCAGTGCACTATTATAGTATAGCCTTCTAATGGCTATTTCATCGAATACCAATACAGCCAACCTTTCAATTAAATCTTTTTCTGAAAATATAATGCCTAACTTATTTATATTTTTTTCGTTAAGACCTATATATGGGGATCCATCGATCCATTTCTCAAAAATTTATAACCCTTTTGGTGAATTAAAATGAATATTTATTGTTACGTTTTTTTCATCTTCGGACCATTTTCTAACACTTTCAAAATTCATTTTTAAAAATTGTTTGGCTTCGTTACGCAATTGAAACTGCCTATTAATAATGCTACATAAAGATTAATCCTGTTTTTCTTTTCTTAATTTTTGCCTTAACTTTTTATTTAAATAATGTTTTTTTTTTAAATTAAATTTTCTTTCTTAAATAAAGCTAACCTTTTAAGAACTGTCGAATACTTTTTTAAATAAAAAAATCCACTCCTCTAAAGTTTAAGTTTCAAATAATGCCTGCAAAAAAAACTTTTTTCATCTGACGAGACAGTTTAAAATTTTCAAAAAGTACATTCAAATTTCTTACATTTTTGTTAGAATAGCATTTAGTGCTTAAATAATTATTATTTATTTTCTCTGTATTCTAAAAAAAATCATCCAAATCGTATAAAGAAATACATATACACAAAATACACAAATATACATACAAACATCGATTAAAATACAAAAAAAAACAACAATAAGAATATTAAATCAAATGTTTTAAAAAGAAATCGCCCAACTTGATAAGGAAATATAAACAATTGTACATACGTCGATTGACAAACAAACGAAATAAAAATAAAGCAAAGAAATAATCTCAATTTGATTTTACTATGTATACCAAAAATACGGTGATCTTTTTACGATAATGATAATTCCAAATACGATATTGGGATGATTTCAACAAAAATCAACAAAATTGACTAACATTTTTTGTTCTAGATGAGTACTCTATGTATATGATTTCTTTATGGTATTACAATCATAATACTGCTGTTATCTGTGTCATTAATTTTCATTAAACTCCAAGTTATTCGAATGAAATATTAATTTGTGACAATATATATATAAAGGTTTATATAATTTGATAGTGTTTAAAGTAAATTAAAAACATTAATGCTTTTATTAGCTTTTTATCACAAAATTTAATAACTTAAATTTTTCAAAATTGAAATTAATTTAAATTCTTAGTACATTTACCTATTACAACAACCTATAAACTCGAAATATGCAATAAATGTATTTCTAAAATACAATGACAAATTTAAAACTTTTCATATAATTCATTTAAATATAAAAATAAATTTTACATCCATGCAGCAAGTACCTTTAAACACTATTGAAGTATTGTACACAATTTAATTATATATCACCTATGGTATTAATTCAATAAAATATATGATATAATAAAAATTAAAAAATTTAGTCGTTTCTTAAGAAAATATTTTGTGTTTAATTTATAAATTTATAATGCATAATATGTTTTATAGTAAAATTCTTAGCCTTTTAAAAATATAAAAGTGTTAAATAGGAACGGAAATAGAAAAGAACCCTTGTGTATCAAATTTAAAGTTTCTATCTTTATTAATTTTGAAGATAAGCTTTTCAATTTTGATATTTCTTAGGTGGCACCTGAATCACCACTACAATTAAGTCTAAATTTCGGAGACACAAAGGAAATAGGAAAAATACCGTTATACCAAATTTAAAGCTTCTATATTTATTTCAAGTAACTATCATTATTAATTTCGAATATGTGATTTAAGGTCTTGGGAGTAGTAGGAGTGCTACGCAAACCACTATTCCAATTCATCCAAAATTTTACGGTTAGACAGAAAATAAGAAGAAACAACTCCTCCCCAAATTTGGACGTTCTATCTTCTTTTATTTCAAAATTATGCTCGTTTGGCCTTAAATCGATCAAAAGTTTCAAGAATCCGAACCCAGTGTCCGATCTTGACCATAATCAATTCCCGCGATTCATTCATTTCTTGCAACCTAGAGTTTAAATTTCATCAAAATAGTGCCATTAGTTTTTGAGTTTTCGTGTTTTTTGGATATATGTTCGTCACCCCTTGAACCGATCAAAGGTTCCAGAACTCTAACCTCTGGTCCGATTTCGCCCATATGCAGTCCCCATCGTACTTTCAATACTAGCTCTTCAAAATTTGAAGATTCTGCATTTATTTCAAGTAACTATCTTTATTAATTTCGAAGATATGCTTTAAGGTTTTCGGAACTGTGTGGATGGTCCCAGACCCACTGTTCCAGTTGGTCCCAAATTTCAAGGACACTAAGAAAATAAGGAAAGGCACCCTGATACCAAAGGAGGTTATATCTTCATTAGTTTCGGAATTATGCTAGTTTGGCCTAAATTCGATCAAAAAGGTATAAGATCCGAACCCATGGCCCGATCTCGACCATACGCAATCTCCACCGTAGTTTCATTACCAGTAACCGACAGCACATATTTCATGAAGTTAGCGTTATTAGTTGTTGAGTTATCTTGATTATTTATTTATGTTCGTTTGCCCTTAGAACGATTAAAATATCCAGAATCCGAACCCATGGGCCGATTTCGTCCATATGCAATCCCCGCCGTACTTTCAGTACTAGTAGCCTACAGTTAAAATTTCATCAAGATAACTCCATTAGTTTGTGAGTTATCGTGTCTACGGACGGACGGACATGGCTATATCGACCGACTATATAATATATATACAAGTGTATATATAATATATATATTATATACACTTTTAAATATCTAGCTCGCTTGCTTTAGGTGGTTAGAGACACCATATCCAGCTTAATTAATTTCATAGGTATAGGGTGTAAAAATTTTACAATGGCAGTTCCTTTGATATAAACGTCAAAATGTCAGTAGTGCATTACATTACTTTTATAACTACAATGTCGATTTTGTGAAATATAGTTGAAAAATGTCCATGCGTCATTAATATAAACAAAGTTACAAAAACACGAAAAACATTCACCTGACAGCCCGACGCGGAGCACTGTTCACTATTACGTTCCATAGGTTATAGATATAGTGTTGCCACTTCAAAATTTTCAATCCGGTCAAATTTGACAGTTTGACTGGAAAACTTTTTAAAAAATTCAATCAAAAAATCCAGTCAAAAGTTTTTAGAGTAAAATACTGTCAAAAAATCGGTCAAAATAAAAATTTTAAGAAAGACCTAAAATAAAATATGTATATGAAACTAAAATATGAAACATGTACATGATTTCTTTGTTTATTCGCAATACCATAAAGTAACTATCACCATAGAGTATTCACGTAGAATAAAAAAGTTAGACAAGTTTTTTTATTACCTAAAATCAACTTTATCATATTTTAGTTTACTTTTATTTTAATTTTTAGTTTTTTTTATTTTACATTTTTCCATAAATTGTCTTCTAATGTACTTATGTATTTTAAATTTTCGTTAGTTTAAAATAGGTATATAAAATTTTTTTATAATTTTTAGGTTTTTAACTACCTACTAAAAAAATATAATTAAAAATTTTTGTTAATCTTATTGAAAATTTGTTTTATTATTTTATTATTTAATTTAGAATTCTAAAAGGGAAAAAGTCGGGTAAAATATATTATGGAAAAGTATATAAATAAGCTTTCAAAATTCATATTCCATTCGGCATAAAAAAACCCTTTAAGTATGTAAATACACATTATAAAATATACATATGTATGTATTTTGCGATGTCTTTTGTTCTGCCGGAATCATAATCAGAAAAACCACTAATCGTTCGTCCAGTGCACTTTTACAGTATAGCCTTCTAATGGCTATTTCATCGAATACCAATACAGCCAACCTTTCAATTAAATCTTTTTTGAGAATATAATGCCTAACTCATTTATATTTTTGCCGTTAAGACCTATATTTAAATGTTTGATGGGGATCCATTTATTAGGGGAACAAAAATGAGGCAAATTAAGCTTTACTCCATTTCTCAAAAATGTATAACCCTTTTGGTGAATTAAAATGTTCAGCGTCAACGAATATTTTTAAAAATATTTTAAATTTTTCCGAAACGAAATTATGTCAAAAGCGGTCAAATAGAAAAATAAATCAGTCAAAAATCCAGTCAAAATATTTCGAGTTTTTTTCAGTCAAATTTGACCGGAATACTGTCAAAATGGCAACACTATAGATATATAATTAATGTTCAGTTCATACCAGTGTTACCGATTTCCGTGGAATTCCACAAAACTAGTGGAATTTTATTGTTCTTGTGGAATTTTTTGTGGAATTGAATTTGTGTGGAATTTTAGTGGAATTTGAAATATTTGATTGAATATTGATAAAAAGTATTATATATAAATCTTAAAAATTAAATTAACAGGTTTGTTGGCAACCAATAATATACCGTTTTATATTAATGGATACCTTAACTCCATTACTACAAAATATTTTCCCAGACTCAAAAATTGCCCGTAACTTAGCATTAAAAAGAACTAAATCTCAAGCTATGATCACGAATTGTCTTGGCAAACATTTTTCAATAGAATTATCTAAAAATATAAAAAATGAAGGAGGTTATTTTTCTATCATAATGGATGAAACAACTGACCGTAGTTCAATTAAACAATGTGCCTTTGTAGTGATATACTTCAATAACATATCAAATCGTATTATCACAAATTTTTTAGATTTAAAAGAAGTTTCAAAAGGTACAGCAGTGGATCTTTATGAAGTGCTAAAAAATTGTCTAACATCAAAAAATATTCCATTGAAAAATGTAATAGGCTTTGCCTCAGATACACCAAACGTTGTGGTTGGCGAACATAATTCAGTGTTTTCTTTATTAAAAAAAGAATTACCTGATATTATTTGTATAAAATGTTCCTGTCATTTAATTCATTTGGCGGCTTCTAAAGCCTGTCTACATTTACCACGATCAATAGAAGATTTGCTACGCAATTTAGGTTCCCATTTTAATAGAAGTTATATTCGACAGGAGCAGTTAAAAGAGTTTCAACTTTATTTTGGAACAGAAGTACATAAAATATTATCTGCTGTTATTACTAGGTGGCTATCTATTAAAGCATGTGTTGATCGTGTACTTGAACAATACGATGCCTTGAATTCATATTTACGTCTTCAAGTTTTTGAAGATCCGTCTAATACCACAGAATCGATGTTAGAAACAATGAATAATAAAACGACAAAAATTTATTTGGAATTTCTTTCTTATGTGCTGGGATTACTAACAGAGTTTAACATTTTATTTCAAAGTGAAACTCCACTACTCCATAAATTGAAACCTGAAGTAAAAAATTTATTGATAACTTTTTGTAGTAATTTTCTAAAAATAGAATGTATTAAACGAGAAGATATTTTTAAATTGGATCATAAAAATTCCAATCAATTTGTTCCCCTTAAAGATATCTATATTGGTATAGAAGCAAGCTCTAGTATTAAAGATAATTATTTACAGTTGTCAAATAATGACAAAAGTCAAATCCTCCAAGATTGCTTAAAATTTTACATAGAGGTCGTAAGCCAAATAAAAAAGAGGTTTGATTTCAAAGATGAAATTTTCGAATTAATATTTATTGTTGAACCTGCTTTTGCACAATCATTTGAAGTCAAAACATTAACAAAACTTTGCCAGAAATTTCCATTTCTTAATATAGATCGTCAAGAATTAGATACTGAATGGAGAAAGCATGCTCTGTTAGATCATGAAAAGTATGAACTTTATTCCCACTTAACTGCGGAAGTATATTGGAAAAAAGTATTTGAATTAAAAAATTCAGAAAGTGTGCCGATGTTTCCTAATTTAAAAAAAATGATTGCTTTGCTTTTGATTCTTCCGTTTTCAAATTCTTGCGTTGAAAGAATTTTTAGTCAGCTAAAAATTTCAAAAACAGACCATAGAAATAAAATTGGAATAGATACTTTAGCTGCCATATTTTCGACTAAAGATGGCCTTAAAAATGAAGGACAAGGAGGTCTATTGAGTTTTGAGCCAAGCGAAAGTTTAATCAAATCCAAAGTTTGGAATATTAAAAATTAATTTGCCTAAATAATTTTTTTTTATAAGAAATTAAATTTCTAAAATGAATTTGTTTTGTAATATTTTTTGTTAATAAAAAATAAATTTTTTATGCATAAAGTTAAGTTTTATTTTTTGTGGAATTTTGGATGAAATTGTGGAATTTCGTTACGTTTTCTGTGGATTTTTCTCAGGATCAATTGGTAACACTGGTTCATACATAAGTCTTATTTATTTATCAAAAATGACAAATCACAATAATTGACATTTAGATTTTACCGTCATATTCATCCATAGAATTTATAAAACTAAACTACTAGTACTAGTTATTCTTTGCATATATGTATAATTAATCATTTTGTTGTTAATTGTTTTGATAAAAATTATAAAACTATATTGAATCTGAACCAGATATTTTTTAATTTCTGTTAACCCAACATAGATACTAATTAACCAATACGCTTTTTTTCACTATAAAATCTAGAAACATTTTTGTTTTAAGGTACTAGTAAAAGCTTGAAAATGATGAAAATTGCTGTTATTGGGGGAACGGGTATACAATATAAAAGAAATTATTTTAGTGTTTTTCATATTTTTTTTTTATTTAGGCATGACTGGGCAATGTGTTGTTGATTATGCGGTTAAGAAAGGTTAAATTTTAATTATTACACATTATATATGTATACCTAAAACAAAATAAAACTGCATATATTTTAATTTAAGGTCTCAAAGTTCGTATGATGTATAGAAATGCAACAACAATACCAAATTCTTTTGAAACTAAAAGTGAGATAGAACTTGTTCAGGGTGATGCAACAAAATTAGATGATGTAAATAATTTAATTAAAGGTGTAGATGGAGTTTGTGTAATTTTAGGAACACGAAATAATTTAGAACCAACCAACGAAATGTCAAAAGGAACTGAAAATATTATTAGAGCTATGAAAGCATTAAATTTAAGAAAAGTTTCCGTTGTAATGTCTTCGTTTTTATTCTGGGATGAAAGTAAAGTTCCAAAGCAATTCGAACATATTAACAATGAACATAAGAAAATGCTTGAATCCACAACAAAATCAAATTTAGACTTTGTTGCAATTTTACCACCACATATTTCTGAGGAACCTTATACCGATTGTGAAATCACCGAAAATAAATCACCAGGTCGAATTGTACCAAAAGTAAACCTTGCTAAATTTATTGTAGATTGTCTTGAACAACCTGAACGTTATGGAAAAATTTGGGGAATAGCAAAAAAAGTTTGAAAAAATATTTTTATGCCTTAATATTTACAGATGTATTCATTTTCCAGTGCCGTTTTGATTTAAAGTAATATTTGAAAAAAAAAATTAACAGTAAAAATTTTCACAATATTAAACTAATTACTTTGCTATAAATAAACGTTTTTTACTTGCGAACAGACAAAAATATTAATTTAAGACGAGGCTTTCGCCGCATAAAATGCAAATTTTCAAATTTTATAATTTCGGTTATCATGTTCAAAATATCATCTTTGAAAGTTTAAATATAATTAACAGTAACAAAAAATTTTCTAACTAAAAAGTTTTTTATGAAACTGATTATTATAAATAACAGTATTTTAATATGTGCAATCACCTTAGGACCTAGGTCAATTAAGTTTACATCTTAAATTGTTCATTAGTAACTATTGCATAATTAGTCTGGATTTTGGAGCAATTATTTCTTGTTTTGTCAGATTGGTTGTGGAATTTCAATTGTTTTAACCCAATGGTTTTGCTTGGAATGTTTGATTTGTTTTAATGCTCTGGCTGGCTAATGAACCAATTTGCATCCTAGAGTTTATTGAAAGATAATCCAGACTAATTCGCGGAGATATATTAGAAATTTAATAGTTTTTGAACTGCAATGTTCTTAAAACCTTTTTTTAATTTACTCAATCGCTCTCTTAATTAAGAAAATGTTGCAATGTTCTTAAAACCTTTTTTTAATTACTCAATCGCTACCTTGGGATAGGCACAAAGAGAGTAGAGAATTAAGGTAAAAGCAGTATGACAATACTATATATGTATCACAAAATATCTTTATTACCTACGTTAGACCAATCCTAAAGTTGGTCTCCGAATTAAATCAGTTCAAAAGAGATTTTTAAGGTTTGATTTGTGCAATCTACCATGGACTGATACAATCCGTCTTATGAAGCTAGACTCTCTCTGATTAATCTCACTTCTCTACATTCACGCCTTTTAGTGGCGAACGTTTTTCATTGTTTAGCAAATTGTGCGCGACAAAATTATCTCACTCTGTATTCGTAAACAAATGAGAGATAGAGATAATCCGAGCAATTTAAGAACTGTATTGAACTCTTTTATACAGCATACCATTCGGCAGATTACGGGAAGTTTGAACCTATTACGCTAATGCTAAGAGAGACACTCACTGTCTGATTTTTGGATATAAATGTTAACAAACTAACACTAAAAGCCAAACTTTACGCGAGAATGAACGTTAATAGTGGTTTGGATACAAATTAATAATTTAACTACTGCAGTCTAAAATCTAAAAATCCGCATGTTTTTTGTTTTTTTTTTTATTATTTTTCTCACATTAAAAGTATCAAATGTAGTTTTATTACTTAACATTTCCAGACTTTTGTTTTAACTTAACATTTTCTATTTTAATTAACATTTTTTTCTCATTTACTAACCCACTAACTCCTGTAAATGATGACTTAATCAGTTAGTAATGGTTCTCTAAATGAACATACAACTAAAGCTTTAATTAAACTAAATATCTGAAACAATACTATATATGTATTAGTGTTACAAATTTATAAAGTTTTAAAAACACATTAGTTTCTGTTTGGCCAGATTGCAAATATTCCGTATTTTGTTACCACAATTTAAATAAAGAGATTTTTCATTTTTTGCAGGACTGTAGCTCTATAAAGGTTGGAATACAGAAAAAGTACTTCTATTAATTTATGTTTTTTATTTATTTATTTAATTTTTTTTTACCAGGGCTTTTAACACTTTCAAGGTTTTACAAGCCCTTATTAATACATTTTTTTTTTTTACATAAGTTTACAATTGTTTTAATTTTACTTAATTTTACATAATATTAATTATAAAATACATATTTTACTGAACTAAACAAGATTCTTTTTACAACGTTATAATTATATCTATATTATTAACAAAATTAAATTCATTCGGCAAAATTAGTCTATTTATTAAAATTATGATATTATTACATTCAGGTACTGATAGCATTAATACTTCAAAACTGAAGGGCTTAGTTCAAATTAAGTTAAAAAGATTTATCCTTTTAATGAAAGCAATTACATGGAACCTTGATTGTCTTCTTTCAAATTTGAAATTCCATTTATCTTAAAGAGAATTCTTTTATCTCTGTACTGTAAGCATGATTCGAAAATATGTATGTTTAATAGATATTATAGAATTATTGTCGCATGAACAGATAGGATTAATCTGGGTGCTTTCAAATAAATATTTGTGCGTAAAATTTGTGTGTCCAATTCGTAGTCTAGTAATAATAATAAGTTTTTTCCTGCTTAGAGAATCTATGGAATTCCATTTGGATACTGATGTTTTAATTTCTTTAAGCTTATTATTGGAAGCAATACTAGACCATTCTTGGTTGAATGATTCTAATATTTTGCTTTTAAGAGCTGAGCTTAGATCTCTGTAGAACATTTTAAAATCATTAATAACAGGGCATGTGATAGCTTCCTTTGCTAATTGGTCAACCTTTTCATTTCCACTTATATTAACATGTCCTGGAATCCAGATAAAACACCATTATCACATGCCCTGATTATCTGACCCATTAACTAGTTCCCTAATTCTTATTGCTATAGGGTGTCTTGGAGAACACGACGATAGTGATTGAAGAGCACTTAGTGAATCACTACAAATTAAAAATTTTGAGTTAGAAAATTTGTCATTTCCAAACTCAATGGCTTTTTGAATGGCGAAAAGTTCAGAAGAAAAAACCGAAGAATATTTAGGTAAATGAAATCTTTCTTTGTAGTTTTGGTATTGCTTTTCCAAAATTTCAAAGAAAAGTGTCTAAATTGGATGTGGTTTGTACTACTTTTCTTGAATTCATTAAGAGTCAAGTTTACGTTAAGGGTTTCGCCATCCAAGGATGTGTTATGGGGAATTTTTGAGTATCAAAACTATTATCAATGGAAATTTCTAGCTTTTCTAGATAATTTCTGAACCTAATATGGAATGGTTGGTAATTTGGCGACAGATTTTTCTGTCTCGCGAATAATGATTGATTTGTAACATTTTCATATAGTGGGTGAAATTCATTTCCAAAAATTTTCAATCCAAAGTTAATGGACTGATATTCTCGTCTATATTTAAGTGGAATTTGGCTAGCTTCACATGTGACGCTCACGCTTGGGCTAGTTTTAAATGCGAGAGAGAGAGCAGTGGCAATTCTCGTACCTGAATTCAATATTGGGTCCAAAATTTTCAATCTAGTTTTTGAGGCTGAATTGTAGATGCAACTACCATATTCTATACAGGGAAGTACTATAAGGTTAAGTATCCTTAAAAGCATTTTTCTATCAGATCCGTAACAACTATTAATTAGTATTTTTAGTAAATTGAGTTTTTTCGTTGCTTTTACTGTAATGTGCTTAATATGTTTATCCCAGTTTAATTTAATATCGAAAATTAGTCCAAGAAATTTATAGGATTCGACATATTTAATTGGTACATTCGACAAAAAAAAGATTTGGTTTCATTATATTAGATCTTTTCCGAGTGAACAACATTCTTTTCAGAAAATTTAAAGCCTGTGGTTTCACTCCATTTTGTAAGATGATGAAGTGAGTTTTGAAGAAGGTTCTTCATTTTTTCTATGTTTTTTCCTGTCATAAAAATGACGAAATCGTCAGAAAAAAGAGCGTACTTAATTGGGTGCTTGATTTTGTCCACAATGTTATTTATTGCAACAACAAAAAGCAGAACACTCAAAACTGAACCTTGAGGGATACCGTTCTGAAGTGACCTGTCTGTAGAAGATATTTTACCTAAATAAACTTTTTTTTTCCTGTCAGATAGAAAATTTTTAATATAGTGGACCAAGTTACCTTTAAAGCCCATTTTTATAAATTCTTTAATAAGCCGATTTTTCCACACCGTATCATATGCTTTTTCGAGATCGAAAAAGATTGATACAGTGCTTTGGTTTTTTGCAAATCCATTCATTATTTCAGACTCGAAATAAGAAAGATTATCAAGAGTTGACCGATTTTTCCGAAAACCAGACTGAAATTTAGAAATTTAATTTCTGGATTCTAATTCCCAATTGAGTCTATTGTAGATTATTCTTTCTAGAACTTTGCAGGTGCAACTCGTAAGAGATATTGGGCGGTAGCTTGAAGCACATGTAGGATCTTTATCTTTTTTGAGAATTGGGATTAGTAAACCTTTTTTGCAATTTTTCAGAAAAGTTCCATTAATCCAAATTCTATTATAAAAATCTAAGAGTGTAATTTAGCCTTGATCGTTTAATTCTTTTAGCATTTCGTACCGGATAAAGTCAGGTCCTGGAGAGCAGCCATTGCATGCTCTTAGAGCATTTTCAAGTTCGGTTTTTGAGAATATTCTATTATATTTTTCATATTTTCCCGAAGGAATATTGATTTGAGATTTTTCGTTATTTTTCTTGTACTCTAGAAATTTTTTAGAATAGTTTTTTCTAATTGTTATTAGATTTTGTTTTTTTCAGAAAGAATTCCGTTTTCAGTCACTATTGTAGATATATCATGGGTTTTTTTTCGGCCGTGTATAGCTCTAATTTATCGAATACAACACTAGATGGAGTATTACTTGAAATCGAAGACACGAAGTTCCTCCATGATTTCTTTTTATAGAACCTTACCAACTTTCGTGTTTTATATTTTTCCCGTATAAAATTTTTGTAATCTTCTGATTACTGGTTCGAAGGTATTTTCTTAAAAGTTTTTTGCGGCTTTTTATGCCTTCTCTTATTTCTGGATTACACCAAGGAACCTTTTTCTTTATATGTTCAAACTTTTTAGTGGGAATAGATTTATTGGCGGCACTTAGAATTTCAGAAGTTATATAATTTTCATATTAGTTAATGTCTTTGTGTTTTATTATTTGAAGATTTAATTCTTCTCTGAATCAAATCCAATCAGCCCGTTTAATACACCAATTGTCTCTTTTTTGGGTATTAATGTCTGTTGAAAAAAGTTTAAGAATGATTGGAAAGTGGTTACTACCGTGTAAATCGTCCTCTACTGTTCATTCAAATAAATTTTGAAGAACAGCGCTCCCTAAAGTCACATCAATAGAACTGAATGATTTGTACGAAAAGCTAAATTGAGTTGGCTTACCATTATTTAAAAGATTTAAAGAATTAGCATCAATCAAATTTTCAATGGATTTTCCTCTTTTATCTGTTTTAGTAGAGCCCCACATTATATTGTGGCAATTAAAATCTCCGAGGAGGAGAAATGGGAATCAAATTTATCAATTATGTTTTGAAGATCATTAATATTAATTGAAGTGTTACAAAAAAGATATATATTACATAAAACAAAATTTTATATTTAATTTTATATTTAAAACAAAATCTCACTTCTCTCAAAACTTCAAGTCTCTAGTCTCTAAAACTTCAATCGCCTGGAAGACATGTGAGGCCTGAGTTTTGTATACTGTAAATTAGAATTTAGGTTTATTTGCTCACATGAGATATTCGATTTTACCAGGATGGCGACACCGCCGTGTGCTACTGTATTTGAATCTACATTCACTTTATATGTTTCAAAATTTTTAAAATTAGAATTTTGATTGCTTTTAAATTTTGTCTCTTGTATACATACCATGTAAGGGTCATATTTTTTAATAATAAGTTGGAATTCTTCATAATGGAGACCGTCAATGTTCCATTGAATAATATTAGTCATTTATTAAATATCATTATGGGGTTCACTATCACTATGCCAATGCTATCATCTACCTCAATAGGATCTATATTATTTTCATTTTCGAAATTTATGAGTCGTTTAATCTTTTTTGATTTTTCAATTTTTTTAAGTTCGCACTTTTTCTTTGTATTAATATTCTTAGAAACTAAAATTTTGTTCTTAACAATTTGTTTTGTTTTGAAACTTTCATTAGAAAAATTGATATGCGCTAAAAAACCCTCGTGAAAGGAACTTTGTTTTCAATTTCTTTATTATTAGTTGCTGCGCTGGTTGTAGGACAAAATGTTTCACGATTCCAAACTTTTTCGATGCTTTGAGTATTGCTCGTGTCTGTTGTTACTGCTGCAAAAGACTCTTTCAGCGGGAATCTAGGTTTATAACGCCTAACAGCGTCCCTGGTGTCTACATTTTCTTTTATTTTGATAGATTTAATTTTTTTTTCTTTTATAAATTGTGGACATTGTTTAAAAAAAGCATTATGAGGTCCTTCACAACTTGGACATTTTTGAATGCGTTAACATTTTTCATTTTCTAATAGATGATATTCATCACTGCAAGTAGAACAGGTTTTCTTATTTTTGCAAATATCTGTCCGGTGGTTAAATCTTAAACAATTATAACACCGTAGAGGTGGTGGGATATAGGCCCGAACATCAAATTTCTGAAATCCAACTTTTATCTCTTTTATCTCTTTTATTTAGAACATCAAATTTCTGAAATCCAACTTTTATCTCTTTTATCTATTTTGATCTCTTTAAACTCTGGGCAGTATACTACTCCTTTAGTTTGATTTAATGTGGCATGCTCTTCAACTGATACCCTTATATCATTAAATTGGACCAGTTTTATTAGTTGTTGGGCTTGAAAAATATTTTTTGTTTTTATCAGTACAGTGCCATCACGTAACTTAGTACAACTATTAACTTCACCTGATGCATAACTTAGGATAATTCGTTCGAGTAAAAAAGCAGAAACAGATGTCATATTTTTATTAACTTCATTTCTCCGCATTACATGAAATTTTTCACCTGGTGTTACATTATATATTGATTTGGATTGATCAAATTTCAAATTATTATTCGTAAAAATTGTTCCACAAATATCTGGCGGGGAGTTATTCCCCCCCATTTTAAGTTAAACTTTTCTTGTATTATAAGTTTTATTATTTTTGCTTATAATTATTAATTTTATGAATTTGGTTTCTATTTAAATTTAAAAAACAAACAAACCAAATAAAAAATAGTTGTTTTCTATTTTTTTTTTTTTTTAAATAAATGTTTAGTTTAAATAATTTTTTTAATTTAATTTTTTTTTTTTTTTTGTTTTGATATTACTATAATGTAATCATGATGTTTAATAAGAACCGGTTTTGTAATTTTTTTTTTGGGCAAAACAACTTTTTATTTTTAAATTAAATATTAATTTATTCTTAATTAATTAAAGAAGAAGACAAAGTATTCAGCTTGACCTTTTTATGAAGACTGAATTTTTGATTTTTGTTGTAGCTACTCGAGGTTGAAATTTCTTTTTAAAGCTGGTTTTTATTAGACAGATATATCTACGAAAAAGTTAGAGCATAAAAAAAATGAAAAAAATGTGAGGCGTGTAAAAAAACTACGATGACCAAAGCATCTGTAAGATTCCAGATGGATTTTTATATGGGATTTTTGGCAGCAAACGAGAAGCAAGATCCGCTATTTTTATAGGTTGATCGTTTATATTTGCCAACGTTTAATACGAGATTGTTGTTCCTGCACTATGAGCCAAATTGATTGAGATCATACTGCAATAATTCACAATCACGAGGTGTGGTTATAGTTTTGCAGATTTTGGTATCATCAGCAAAACTAAGAAGATAGAAGTGGGATAGCCTTTGGGGAGCTGGGTGGCACAGTGGTTGAGTGCCGACCTTTCATGCGGAAAGGCTCGGGTTCGAATTCCAGTGAAAGTGAAAAAACTTTTCTGGTTTTAGACTCGACTCAGCTACCATTCGCCATTGGGTTCAAGTTAATGGCATAATCAATAATTAATATTTATATATTTTTAATAAAAAATAAATTAATATAACAATATAAACAAATGCAAAATATAAACAAATAATTTAATTCGCAGATATAGAATACCGTATATGTAACTCAAATAAAAAATGTTACAATATAAAAAAAAATAGAATTATAAATATTGAAAATCTAAGACGTTTCAACATGTTATAAGACCTAGTACTATCTCATGTTTAAATTGTATATGGAATTCAATAAGACCAATTCTAATAACACGAATATAATATGACCCCCTGTTCCAACATCTACCTATGGTACAGACAGGCTTATTAGCCTAACAGTTGAACAGTTAGCGCTTAAAAAAAAAATATGACAGATATGATGACAGCCATTTTAAGCTATGATATGAAAATCCTTATACTTCATGCTTTTTAAGGATAACTTTATAAGGGATCAGGTCGAAGGCCTTACTGATATCAGTGAATACCACGTCCACCTGTTTTTTAGTTTCCATGATTTTTACGTATCAGAAACAAATTCGGTTAGATTGGTAACCGTAGACCTAGTGGTATAAATTGTTGACAATAGTCAACGAAGTGAGAGCAAATTATTTTTTTAAACAATTTAAAAATAGATGATAATTTAGCAATTGGCCTATGATTACTAACATTATCACGAATCCCTTTCTTATGTACTGGGTTGATAAATTAAAATTTCCAGGACTCGGAGAAGTAGCCACATTGAATGGACAAAATAAATAATTTACAAAGATGTACAACCAAGTGTTGGGTACATTGTTTTAATATTATTAATGGAACCGCGTCGGGCCCGTATGAGAAGTCATCTTTTAGAGCCAAGAGGTGAGGCATTAAAATGTCTTAATAAGAATACTTTTAATTTCAAAAGTTGAATAAGATGGAGGAACTAAACTATTTAAATACGACTGATTGGGCTCAAATTACCCATTTTTGTAGGTTTTGGAGAAAAATGTGATTAGAAACAATCTTTATAAAGAATATCAGATATATTCTTGGATCTATTATAGATGTCAAGAAAAGTATTATAGTGCAAAAAACAAAAAAAGTTGTCTAACGGATCTGAAAAAAATTTGAACAGAAAAGTTTAAATTAGAACAATTTAGAAAAACGAATGAACACAAAAGTAGAGCACTTTTGAAAAAAAATATCTATTTTTGAAACTACTAAACGCCAAACCTGTACTTTCCTGTTCTAGGTAGTCCATGGAACTCACTAATAAACACACAACATTTTAATTTTGTAAATACACAAAATAAATTTTGATTTTAATTTTATGAACCAATTTATAATAAAAATTCCTTGTATTGTGTAGGTACTTGACATAAATTTTACAACTTTTTAAAAGTTTTTAATAGAAATCAAACTTTGTATTAAAAAAGCTCGAAATATAAATGTAAAAGATATTAAATTAAGTATTTTTTTTATATGTATATTTTAAAGTAAAGTATATTAAGTTTTTATTTTTTGTTATTGCGGTTATGGCTTATGTCTCATTAGAGTAAGATTAAAGTTTTAAATCATTATGGCTTTAAGTCACGCCACCTGTCTTTGTATTTTGCACCCATGTCGTAACAAATTCGTGGATTATATTATATATATTATGTATATCTTTCTTACGAAAATCAGCCTTTAATATTAATTAATACATATGTATGTACCTACATATTTCAATTTATTTCCGTACATATACGCCAAAAAATTAAACATTTTGAAAAATGTTGATAAATTTAGTAATTATGAAAGTTGTGCTCTCATCTCATAGACAAAATACGAGAGAAAAACAATTTAAAAAATAATTTTCATGTTTCTGCCAATTATTTTATTTGAATTGGCACGTTTGTTTTTGGCTACCTTTACCTACCTTGATCATGAAGTTATAGTTTTTAAAATATTTTGTGTGTGTATAATTGTATGTACAAAGCCCAGTCAAACATAAATTTTAAGCATGCATAATACAAATATATAATATCAATTATATAGTATAGTAAAGTAATACTAGGTCATATCCATTTGGTACATTAATTAACTAATTACAATATCGGAACTGCAGAAAGTGAAAGCATCACTATTGGCTTTTATGGAATAGCAAAAGCAATACAGTGTAACTTGTATCCTAATAACTCCTAAAATAGACAATTTTTAAAACCAATTTAAAAAAATATTAAAATTCAAATTTTTTTGCGTTATTTGGAAACCATTGAAAATTAATTATACATTCTTTTTATTTATAAAAAACATTGTTAAATACCTACAATATGTTTTTTTTTTATGCACTAACTGTTCAAATGTTAGGCTAATAAGCCTGTCTATACCTACGCTGACCATTCGACCCGTATTTACCGGGACAATCCCGTATTTGAGTTTGCTGTCCCGCAGAATTATTTTTTTAATACGGTACAGCACAAAGTTCCGTATTTGTCCCATATTTCAATGGTCCTACTGAAAAAGTATTTTCTTTGATGAATAATTTGTGGACGGCAATAAAATCCCAACTTCAACTAGAGTCTTTAAAATCCATATTAATCACCAAATACAACTTTAGAATGAAGTGTACGGAATTTAAGAATTTTCTATCCAGCCAAAATGAAGTAATTCAGAAAAAATTACATTAAAAAATATCAATAAATTTAACAGCAGATTAAATAAGTGCAAACCGAAATTGTGTTATTAATATTTTTTAATTGTTATAAAAAAAAATTTTTGTTTCAATTTTCGAAATTGGATTTTTTTGTTTATTTATTTTTATTTTTGGTTTATTTATTAATTTGGAATGACTTTTTATTATGTTTTTATTTTTATTTTATATTGGGTTTTGTTTTTTATTTTATTTTGAAATACAACTGGATAGGTATTATGTTATAATATGTAATAAATCAATTAACTTCTTTTTTTGAATATTTTTCTAAAAATGATATTTTTAAATTTAGTGTCCCGTATTTCTTCTGAAAAATAATTGTCAGTGTATCTGTACCATATGTACATTTTGGAACAGGGGGTCATATTGTATTTGTGTTAGCAGAATAAATCTTAACGAATTCCACTTCCACATAAAATTTAAACATGTGATAGTACTATTTTTAAAACACGTGGAAACGTGTTAGATTTTCAATAGATACCTACAATACTATTTTTGTTTATATTGTAATATTTAGTATATGAATTATAAGGTATTCTATATTTGTGAGTTATATTACTCAATTAAATTTTTTGTTAACAATTTGCATTCGATTATATTAATGAATTTTTTAATAAAGATATATGATTATTAATTATTGATTAAGCCATTAATTTGAACCCAATGGTGAATGCTACCTGAGTCGAGTCGAAAACCAGAAAAGTTTTTTCCAAAGCCGGCTCGGCACTCTAACCACTGTCACCCAGCCGTTAAGTCTACCCAAATTTCGTAAAATTTGTTCATTCTTTAAATACTTATAGCTAAAAACTATTTAGTGAGTAATAATTTAGTACAGTAATAGCACAAAAAAAGTTAGTGGATTCAAATTCTAATTAAAAAAATATATATGGTATATTAACACCAGAAAAACATACGATTTCCAAATTTTCATTTCTCTATACTTAATATCCCAACCGAGAAATTTTTGCTTGTTAAACAATATAAAACTAAAAATAATTTATATTTTATAGAAAAGCTAGCTATTTAAATTCATTTTTTTCATAGTTATTAAAATTTAAAAGGCAATTTACCTCGACCAGTCTAAAATCGGAAACTCCTGGTTCACTACGGAAAATACTTCGAATAACTTTTGGAATCGCTTTTCAACCACTTCCAATCCAACCACTTTTTTCTCAAAACTTTTTCGTTGTGTCTTTCGAATTTCTAAAATATATAAAGTTGAACAATACAATAATTTAAAATGTTTATGTTAGATTTACCATGCAAACTAAGGTTATTAAATAGGTCTATTTATTCTAAGATTCTTATTTGCTGTTTTATTATCACTTTAATAATTGGTAGTTTGATTTGTTAGTTAGTTTATCTAAAAGGCAGTGGTGGGATTCAAAATATTTAATAACCGGTTCGCACCCCCAAAACATTTGAGAACCGGATCGCACTCACCCAAAAAAATTGAACTTCAATTTATTATTTAATTTCATAAATTATTGTAATTTAAAAGAATTCAATAAAAAAAGATAATAGAAACAGGATATAGCTATATTACGTATTATTGATATATATTATAATGTGTTTAAAATTATTGTAAATATTTCCAAATTGAAATTTGATTTTCATTATAGTTTTTTTGTGTTGCTTTTTAAAGTCTGCTGTCATCTACAGAGTGATTCTTTCTTAACCACGTTTTAACAAATGGTTCAGCGTTCCATATATCCAAAGGAAGAACAATTAAATTTAATACCATAAGATTGGCAACATTTTGAACAACTAAACGGTTTCTTTTTTTGGAATATATTAGATTCATGGTAGAAAACCCTTTTTCAGCTTCCGCAGAACTAATCGCTACAGTATTCATAATGTTTTTGCTCTTTGTATTGATTTTGGAATTACAAAATTTTCGCGATTGCTTATAATATTTTCCAAAAAGTCGCGTAAGTCATTTACGTCGATGCTGTATTTAAAAATATTTGTGAATCCAAGCAATTTCTCTTCTGCGGCCATCCATGGAACAACAATCTCATCGATGTTCCAAGCATCATGCTCCAGAACGCTAATAACTTCAAAAAGTTTATTGGTGGCACTTTTTATATTTTCTGTTGCAAATAAAAGGTCATCGTCATCCATTATTGTTTTTCTCATATTAGCAATTACTGCGTCCATTAGTTTTTGGCGAGGGAGGCAACTGTAAATTGTATGCTCTATAAAATTAATATCTTTAAAAGCATCCGATTTGATGACTTCATTTACTCTTTTTTCATATACACCTTTATTTTCTTTAATCATTTCAATAGCCAATATGGATCTTCCTATTAAATTTTGGGCTCGTAAAATATTTAAATTTCTCGCTTGAAGCGCATTTGAAACATTTGAAATTTAGTGCAAAATATCAATCATTATTGCTAAATCTTGTAAAAAGAATTTATTGCGAAGTCGATTAGCCATTCCTGAATATTTGAAATTAGATGAAAAATACTTATATAAAGCTGGATAAGTCCTCCATACAGCCACTGTTGCTCTTAAACTGCAAGCAGCCCACCTGGGTCCCAAAACTCTGTCAATCTTTATAATTTGTAGCCAAAGTTCTTCAGAAATAATCTTAAGTTCAGCTGATTTTTATTTGATTTATGAAAAATTTTATCAATAAATGACTTGAAATGATTTATTTGTTTTATTGTGTCAATAGAATCGTATAAAACTAATTGCAGACGATGGCTTAAACAATGCAAAATTATTGTACCAGGAAAATCTTTTAAGAGCCTTGAGCCGACGCCTGATTTACTACCAAGCATTACGCTTGCACCATCAGAACAAAAAGCAATTAAATTTGATTTCAAATAATTTATATCGAATCCAACGTTATATATACTCTGTAACATAGTCGTGTATATGGTTTCAGCATCTTGTGCATCCAATTCAACTAAATCTAAAAAATATTGTTGGTGGCACATTAGAATCTTCATTTTTTAAATAAATTATTAGTACAGATTTACTAGATATAGTCGAAGCTTCATCAATTATGATGCACATTTTCAAATTTTTTGCGATTATTTTGCAAAATATTTCCTTTTTTATTTCTGACGCAATGTGATCAACTATTTTAACTGCAGTTTTGCGGGAATGAAGTCCTACTCCCATGTTCAACCCATTTTTAGCTTGTAGTTCAATCTCATTTTGAATATCAGAAAACGGTCTGCATCTCTTTGCTATACTGTAAACAGTATTAAAAATTTTACGAGTGGAATCGGCGTATTTTTCATTAACTTGGTCGAAACATTTCAAAATTACATCTTTTGAACGATCTCTTAACTGCTGTACACAAACTTGGTGAGCCTTAGATGAAAAGTGTTCATTCATTTTCTTTCATAGAGAAGCTTGCTGAATGATTTTATTTTTTCCAGATGCTTCAATATTAAAGCTTTTCCATTCAAATTCAATAGATACATGAATTTCCTTCGTTTTTGTTGAATTTATTTGTGCGCAATAATTACAGCCCAATTTCTTATTTCGGACTAATATCCCATCATATTTCTTCTGGAAATCCTGAAATTGCGAAGGCTTCCAGCAATCTGGGAGATTGCTTTTGAATTCATCACTGATTTGCACAGTATTAGGTGAAGGTACTACTTCTACTGTTTGATCACTGATTTGTACAATATTAGCTGAAGGTGGCAATTCTGCTTCTGTTGTTTGTACAATATTAGTTAATTCGCGGTTTATTATTCATGCTTCTGTAAATTTTTTGAATTTCGTTTGCGGTTTTTATACCCTACACCTATAGAATAGGTAAAGGGGTATATTAACTTTGGTATGGTGTTTGTAACCACCTAAAGGAAGCGAGCTAGATATGGAAAAGTATATATATTTGTGATCAGCGTGACCGCCTGAGTCGATATAGCCATGTCCGTCCGTCCGTCCGTCCGTAGGCACCATAACTCAAAAAATAATGAAGCTATCTTGATGAAATTTTAACTGTAGGTTACTAGGACTGAAAGTACGGCGGGGATTGCATATGGGCGAAATCGGCCCATGGGTTCGGATTATGGACCTTTTAATCGATCGAAGGGCTAACGAACATAAAAAATCACGATAACTCAACAACTAATGACGCTATCTTCATCAAATTTGTGCTGTAGGTTACTAGTAATGAAACTACTTTGGGGATTGCGTAAGGTCGGGATTGGACCATGCGTTCGGAACCTAGAACTTTTTGATCGAATTTAGGCCAAACGGGCATAATTCCGAAACCAATGAAGATAGAACCTCCAAATTTGGTATCAGAGTGTCCCTTCCTATTTCCTAAGTGTCTTTGAAATTTGGGCTCCATTGGACTAGTGGGTCGGGAACCAGCCACTCAGTTCCGAGGACCTTAAAGCATATTTTCGAAATTAATAAAGATAGTAACTTGAAACAAATGTAGAAGCTTTAAATATGGCACATGGGTGTTCTTTACTATTTCTTCCGTGCCCCCCTAATTTGGGATCAATTGGAGTGGTGGTTCAGGACCTCTCTTAGACCTCCCAATGTGTAAAAGCTTATCATCTAAATTAATAAAACTAGTAACATAAAATTAAGATAGAACGTTCCAATTGTATACAAGGGTTAACTAGTATTGAAAGTATGACGGGACTGCTAATGGGCGAAATCGTACCATGGTTTCAGGTTCTGGAACCCTTGACAAGTTCAAGGACTAACAAACATATATCTTAAAAACACCATAACTCAAAAAATAATGGCGCTATTTTGATGAAATTTAAACTCTAGGTTACTAGTAATGAAAGTACCATGGGAATTGGTTGTGGTCGAGTTTAATTTCAAAGCCAAAGAATATATTTCCTATGTCCTATGTGTCTCCGAAATCTAGACTTAATTGTAGTGGTTCAGCTATGTTCAAAGGTATTTGCTGCATTTATATAAAATTTATTTTAATATTTAAATGAATTATATGAAAAGGTCTAAATTTGTAATTGTATTTTAGAAATACATTTATTGCATATTTTGCGTTTATAAGCTTTTCTATTAGGTATATAAACTAACCATTTAAAATAATTGCAATTTTTAAAAATCTGGATTATTAAATATATTATGCTTTGATTATCTTTTTATCACAAAATTTAATAATTAGAATTTTTTCATTTTCTAATTGAATTGGAATAAATATATTTTCATTTATTTCAAGTTTGTTTGTTTTTTTAATATTTTTAAATAGATAAATTGGTAAGAATTTGTAATATTTTTTAATAGATTGTGTAATTAGAAAATGTTTTTAGTATTATAAAGTTAATTTGGTTAGCTATGTCTTACGATCAAATTAATAACAGCTTTTATGGTGTTAAAATGACTTATGGACATGTCCTTAAATTTGAACCAAATAGGTGTAGGGTATTTCTAAGTCGGTTGCACCGACTGACTGTTTCTTTACTTGTTTAAATATTATCTTGGTAATTTTAAGAAGGCATGCTTTGGTAAATTTTTTGAATTTCGTATGCGATTGTTTACTTTGCTTATTATTCTTTGTTAATAGCCGGTTCTCGCGAACTTTTGATAATCACAGCCGGTTCTGTGAACCTAAAATTTTCTAAGAAAAGGTTGGCGCGGACCGGTGCGAACCGGCTGAATCCCACCACTGCTTAAAGGGTTAAAGTCTCTTAGCATTCTTATAAAAAGTTCACATAGTGAGTTAGGGTTTTTAGCATTCGCGAATTTGTTTAAGGCTTCCGTTTCCCGCCGAATCATTAATATTACTTTAGTATTCCTAAATTGTTTCCATTGTCCTCTAATATTTGTTGTTCAAAAATATAAGGAGAACTGACGAGCCTTCTATAGAAATTCTATGTAACATATAGAGTTACATTTGATGTAAGAGATTAGTTCAGATAACTAGTGACAAAATTGGTTGGTTTACTTCATAACATAATAAATTTGTAACACAATAAAAATTTATTATTTAATGTTTTCCATTATATCTTCTACAAACGATGTAACTTATAATTCGAGGGCTTATGGTAAAAAAAACCTCTATACTACATTTTTGGCCCAAAACTATAGAAAGCTAAGGTTTTTATTTTGTTTGAGCAAAAATTTTTAAAATTTATTTTGTGTTGAATAGAGGTTTGTTAACATAAGCCGTGGATATTTAAAATGCTGTCGTAGCAGATAAAATAAAAATTACACCAGGTTTAGTGTGGTATTACGAGATTTGACGTACAACCTCTCCGGCAGCAATACAAATGACAATGCTAAAAATTGAAAAAAAAAAAAAAAAAAACACTTAGTAAAAACTTTAGTTAATTTCATTTCAACGTTCGAATCCTTAACGGAAGATTTCGATAAGTTGAAATGTAAGACTAACGGGTCGGTCACTTTAAACGATGATAATGATTCCATCGGTAATGAGTAATGACACAAGCGTGTGTTCTTAACAGAAACATTGAAACCTCACACGCAGCCCGTTAATCTAATTAAATTAAAATACCCTCTTCCAATTCAGTTCAACGTTAATAATTTCACTTTCGGACTTATTCGTTCTGAGTTCAAACAATTCTAACGCTGTTGTAGAAAATAGTTTAATTGAAAATATAAATAATATTAATAATACCAATAACACTAATATCGATAATAATAATTCTAATAATACTAACAGTAGTAATAACGATAGTAATAATAGTAGTGATATAAATAATATAAGTCGTAATAGTAAAACGAGGAAGAGTGTAGTAGAGTAGACTGTGTCAACTCTGGGATACCCGTATGACCGTTATATAAACATTATATCATTATTATTATAAACATTAATTACTTTTGGCAAAATTTCAAACATACCAGCTTTATTAGGTGAAATATAATGCTCATATAAAAGAAGGAGTACTGGAACTCGAACTCGAACCCTCTGCAGTAGACCAACCAAATTTTGCAGTAACTTTGGCCATTACACTAAACTATTTTTGGCAAAATTTCAGGCACCCAACTTCAATAGGTATAGAGTAATGCTCATGTAAAATAAGAAGTTGAATGGCAACTACTCGAACCCTTTGCAGTAGACCAACCAAATTTTGCAGTAACTTTGGCCATTACACTAAACTATTTTTTGCAAAATTTCAGACACCCAGCTTTAATAGGTATAGAGAAATGCTCATATAAAAGAAGGAGTTGTATGGCAGCTACTCGAACTCACTGCAACAGACCAACCAAATTTTGCAGAAACTTTGGCCATAGAACTAAACTACTTTTGGCATCTAAAGTGATTTGTGTCCGAATATCTTTTAGTCTCGCTAATTTATTCATTTTATTGGCCTATATATCCCCCAGTAATCTAAATAAAGTTGAGTGTTATAGTGAGCTCATTATTTCCATTATCAACATTCATTGCAAACTTACAACTTTTGATAGTCTTTTAATTCTAGGCGATTTTAATCTTCCAAATTTGAAATGGTTATGGTCTCATACAAATAATTTTTTAATTGCCGATAATGTATCATTCAACTTTGAATCAATTTTTATTGATGGCCTTAAAATTCTAGATGTGCAACAAATCAGTCCTGTTCATAATAAGTTATGCAGAAAACTGGACCTTGTTTTTCTTCAGACCGTGAAAATTATTGGGCATCCCATTGCGAATTAGCCTCGGGGAAGTAGCCACATTGAATGGACTGATTAAATAGTTTACAGAGAGGTTTAACCAAGTGTAGGGCACAATGTTTTAATATTATTGGTGGAACCCCGTCGCCCGTCGGGGCCGTATGTAAAGTCATCTTTTAGAGCCAACAGAAGTAATTTTAATGCCACACCTCATTAAAATTACTTCTGTTATAAAAATTCTTTAAATGGCAAAAGTTGAATGAGGTGGAGGAACTAAACTATTTAAATACGACTGATTCGGCACAAATACCCCCTTTTTGTAGCGTTGCTAGACGTCCCGATTAATCGGGATTGTCCCGTTTTCAGAGATGTTTTCGAGTGTCCCCAAAAAGTGTCTTGGGGACAGCCAAACGTCCCGATTATATTTATTATAAAAATCAAAATTAAATTTATGAAATATACATAATTAAATAATTGTTGACCGGCCCAAAATTAAAAATCTGAACGTACCCGGACATAATGCCAATGTGGAAAGAATTTTTTCGCTTATGTCAATTCAGTGGACGGATGAACGGAGCAGACTTTTACCAGAAACAGTAGAAGCTATTTTACAGTGCTTGGTAAATTTAGATCAAAATTGAAGTGAAATGTACCATTATATTTCAAAAAATAAAGATATTTTAAAAGCTGCTAAAAGTAGCAATAAATACTGACTTTGTACACTAACAACCTTTAGTATTCAATACTAATAAAATCATATTTTTTAATTTATTATTCATTCTATTTATTATATTTTTTAATTTATTATTTATTCATTAGCTTAACTGAATTTTTATATAAAGTTAATGAAATGAATGTTTTTGTGTTCCCATTAAATTTGGTTTATTTTTAAAAGCTAAAATAAATAAGTACATAGAAAATAAATTTTTTTTTGTACTGTCCCGATTTGAGTTTTGAAAAATCTGGCAAGCCTACCTTTTTGTAGATTTTGGAGAAAAATGTGGCAAAAAAGTAAGAACCAAAATGCGAGTTATTTGATGTTGCATTTTCGTAACGCAAAGTAGATGGATACCATCTATTCCTAAATTGTTTGAAAAAATAATTTGCTCTCAATTCGTTGACTATTGTCAACAATGTATACCACCAGAACAACATGGCTTTCAAAAGGGTAAGTCTACGGTTACCAGTCTAACCTAATTTGTTTCTGATACGCTAACAATCATGGAAACAAAAAAAACAGTTGGGCGTGGTATCTACAACTTCAGTAACTAACGTTGCTAACTCTGGAGTCCCGCAAGGAAGCCAGTTAGGTCCCTTAATTTTCATAGTTTTGACCTATGAGTCCCCATAGTCTATCCCACTCTTAACTTCTTAGTTTTGCTGATGTTTTGCAAACTATGATATTTATACATTTCTTCGGTCCGATTGCATATGGAAAATTTTATATTATTATAGGTACGTAACCCAAAATTTTATTACGTACATAATAATCAAAAATTTATCCAGCATGAAAAAATGTTTCGTTTTATATTGTTAAGAAGTATGGCCAATAAATAATTTAAAATCTAATTAATCCTTTTAACTATTTCAACATAGAAATTTTAGAAATGTGTATATAACAAACAAATTCTCAAACCAAATTTAATAACGATTAAAAACATTGCATAGTTTGATGGCATTAGCAAATTAATACGTCCTTATAATTTCCACAAAAAAGTTTAAGACAAAAAACAACCAAGTTTATTAATGTGTAATTTATTTTGAAATTTTTATAACTTATTTTAATTTGAAGTACATACTAATAAAAATATTTTTCTGTAATATCGATCAATAAAAAATCATGCATCTTTCACTAAAATTTAAGATATTTATACAACATAATATACAATGTTCTACAATAAATTACAAGAAAATTATTTTAACTTAATTTTAAACTAATGGAATTTTCTTAAATATTGTTTAAATTTTTAAAATTTTTAATGAAGTATAATATAATTTAATATCTTGCGAGACTTGCGATTAAATGTCTTGGCGAGACTTAAACGATTTTTACTAAATAATATTGATTTTGTAGTTAAATATTATGTATTTTATGATACAATATAATTTTTTTTAAAAAAAAAGAAAATATATTTTATAAAATTTTTTTCATATACTTTTTTTTTGCACCCGATACATTTGGTCTATCACTATTTCGAGGACCATACAGTGCTATTGGTGGACAATATTCATAACCAATTCTTTCATAAAATCCTTCTTGGTCAATCGTTGACAAATATATTGATTTTAATTCTAATACTGCACGGCAATAATCCTCGGCACACTTCATTAATAATTTACCTAAACCTTGACCACGACATGATATATCAATTACTACGGATTCAACGAAACATGAATTTCTTTTGCTTGGTATGGGACTTAATTTACAATGACCTACAACACGTCTTAAGCCATCAGTTGTCAATATTAAACTAACAGGTAATGTATCACAAGAAGCTTCTAATGATCTAATTCGAGCAGCATCAGACCTAGGCCATTCTGAATTAACTAAAATTTTTAAAATTAAATTATTGGAAATTATTAAGAAATTTTATATATCTTATACTTAAATTACAGCATTCTTGAATTAAATCAGGATAATAATGTATTGGCACCACATTAAACGGACTACCAGTTTCATTAAACGGTGGAAGACCCTAAAAATATATACTAATTAATATATTAATTTTTAATCTAAAAATCTACTAATTTTCATTTTTCTCTTCTTGTTTCATTTTACAAATTGAATAAAATTATTATTTTAATAATTAAGATTAATATTTCATTTTTTACTAAAATGAAATTATGAAACTACCTCGTAATATGGCTCAGGTTTTTTCTCATATTTCATTTTCTATTGACCTATGATTTTTTTTTATTTCTTATGCCTGCCGTGTGAAGTATTGATGTTCTAAAGCAAGTATATACATATGTTAAAATAGAAATTATTAAGAAATATTTTCAAAGTAAAAATTATATTTTCTTAAAATAACATTAAACATTTAACAGTCACTGAACACTTTAATTTAAATGTGATTATGTTGGTTGATATTGTCCAAATTTGTTCTGTTGTAGAAATATATTTACTATTAAAATAGCTGAAATATGGTAAATTAAGAACATAAAATTTTAAAAATATTAGAAGTGTTGAAATGAATTTTATTGAAAAAATATTTGGATTTTTTATTTACAAAACTAATAAATCAAATATTTTAAACATTGCATAACAAACCCATTATTCGAAAAAAGTGATTGATGTTGATCTAGACAGAAATAATATCTTTTAAAATTATATTAATCATCAAAAACAAACATTACATAGTAACTTTTTTTAGCACCTTCAAAATTAATAAGATATTTTATTCGATATAGCTATCTAATCTTTTGTAACAATATACAAATAACGAAACTATCTAAATTTAGATAACTGTGAGAATTACCATAATTTTTTTCCTTTCCTTGCAGCGTAATCGACTCGTCTCGCCAAACAAATGAATTGAACTAAATCCTCCTATTTTTAAGTTTATAATTTAATATTCATAAAAAAGAATGAAAACACAAATTTTGTTTTAAAAGAAAATATTTACAAACATTTTCTAAATTTAGATAGTAAATAAAATAAAAGCTTCCTTTATTTTGACAATTTTCAAGTTCATAAACACAATTTCAAGTACCAATACCAACCAAATGCTAGATTCAAAAAATCTATAGATAAATATTCAAAGTAGATTTAGATAATTTTATACTTTATCTATATATTTTATAGTAATATAGAAGATCGTAAATCGCTATTCATTTAGTCGCTGACGGAACCCGATGTCGATAGATAAAAATGACAGAACAGCTTTCTTTTAGCGCGACACGTTCGAAACTACTTCTGTACTTCATTCATATACCACAATAACCACATTGCATGATATGCATATGCATCTGACGACAAGACGACTGACATAGCTACAAAAATTTATATTAATAATGTGACTTTTTTTTCATCATCTTCTTCATGTAAAACGTAAAGATTTTTTTTAAATATAGAACATAAGGAAGATATGCTCACTATTTTGTCATTTGTTTTTGTAAAGTACATACTTTAAATCAACATTGTAGAGTAAACTAAATCAAACAGAAAATGTTAAATGATAGAAATTATCTATGTATAAAATATGTTACATATTGGACATTATTTGTTTACATTCATTCATATTGCGTTTGTTTATGAGTGCAACTAGTTAGAGTGCAACTGGTGTTGAAATAGACAGACTCGTATCTAGCAATTAAAACTTCCATTCCAACTATGTATATGAAAATAAAGTTCTTGTTAGTTGAAAAATTATTTATTATATTAACTGCAAATTATTTTTTGACTGAAAATAAATGATCTATCGCGTGTTCCGATTTGCAGACGACAATGCTTTATTTCTTTGATTTATATATTTTTTGATTTCAAATATACATATTCTGTTTTATTTCAATGTAAATCTATGTGGCTTTTCAATTAGGTAGTATGCTAAAATGAAGACCGTCGAAATGTCAAATTCCGCATTTCTATGATAAATCCGTATTTTATTCCAAGGAGTGCAGTGCAAATGTCATTTTCGGGGATTTTTAATTAATGTATGCGTACTTCGTCGAAACCGAATAGCAAAAGAATGTTTCAGACTCTTTTCATCTAAAGTGATTGAGGGTTGATAATTAATACTTAATACTAATAATCAAAAGCAAATTGAAAAAAAATCCTTGTTCATTAAACAAAACAAGTAGTTGTTACAATCTTTCGAGAAAATTTAAAAGATGTTTTGTAAAATGGTCCCGACAAACTTACAATTTTTGCTTATTTGACTCCTTCTGATTGTATATTCAAGCTTTGAATGACGTGAATCCATTCCATTTAAACTTTAATATTTTGTCAGAGAGAAACATAAAAAAATATGTATAAAATATTTTTAATGGTCACATTAAAACCCAAACAAAAATTTTATATTTATGAAAATATATGAATATTATTCTGTATCCAAAATTAAATTTCTCTATATTTTATCAACTATTAAAAAATAACATTAAAAAATACAAAACCCAGTAATTTTTTTGGACACAATTTTTTTTTTCGTTCAGTTTTTTGAACGAAAAAAAAATTGTTTTCAAAACTTTGATTCGCGAAAAAACTATTCAATGCATGCAAACGGTATAGGTACTTAATTTTGAAATTTGTCTGAAAATATTTTCCCTATTCTAGTACTAGTAATTTTATGGTCGAAACAGAGAAATCGAGAAATTAATAAAAATGAATGAAATTTTTTACGACACAATTTGCCATTTGAAATCAATTACGAATTTTTGCTTAGATGTAAAATTTTGTTATTTTAAGAAAAAAAAAATAAAGATGGTATTTGTTTAAATAAGTATTGCTTTTCATATATATTTTTTTAAATTAATGTTAATTTAGGTTTGGGTTGATAATGAATAATGTTTATAATGAGGTATTTTTGCTTTATTATGATTTCTTTATACATAAAAAACTTAAAAAAATAACTACATACATAATGGATATGATTGGTTATGATTACTATAAGTAGAGTTATGATTTTGATTATCATATTATTAATCATATCGAATATTTATCGAAAATTAACTTCGAAAGTATGCGTACCTATTTGAAAACCTGGTTCATCGTGTATGGGATGCATGACAAACAAATTTTGGATTCTTTGACATTTGAATAAATTTGTTTTCGAAATATTCAAAAGTAATAAAATCATATTATTAATAGTATGAATAAAGTATTTTTATTGAAAAAGTACTTGACTATAATGTTTTAATACAGCTACTTTAATTTAATTTTAAGTGTTCTAAAAATGTAACTAATTTGTTGAGTTCCTTACAAAATATAAATTACATTAAATCTGTAAAATTAAGGAAGTTGAAATAAGTGCAAATCAAAATGCTTCAGGCAAGAAATATTTGTCAAGAAAATAAATTATGGTTATCATGGCATGATTCTGCATTGATTCCAATTCTGAATCCAACAAATGTAATGGATTATTTTTCTCAAAAATCAAACCCATTTTATGATCGTAATTGTAATAATGAAACTTTAATGATGCAAAGAATGAGTTTAGACCAATTAAAGTAGGTATACATTAATAAGTTCTTAAACATTTAAATTTTTTTTGATATTTTTCAATCGTGTTTTAGAAATATGACTGGTGTTGAGTACATTCTTTTACACGTTCATGAGCCTATTTTATACGTAGTGCGAAAACAACATCGTCATACTGTGAATGATGCAACACCATTGGCTGATTATTATATTATAGCAGGTGTTGTTTATCAAGCTCCAGATTTGGGAAACGTTTTTAATTCTAGAATTGTGAGCAAATATATTTTAATATATAAAAATAAATATATTTTAAAAAATTAAATTTTTAATTGAACAGCTTTCTTGTGTTACTCACCTTCAAACAGCATTTGAAGAATCAAGTCAATATTCAAGATATCATCCAAATAAAGGTTATACATGGGATTTCTCGTCTAACAAAGCGTGTACGTTAAACATAAAATATGATTTTTCAAGTTCTAAACTATTTGATTTCAGTGTCTGATAAGTCAAAGTCAACAGCGAAGAAGGATTCCGCAAATACCAGGGAGGAACCTGGCACTCTATTTCAAAGGCAAAGAGTTGACATGTTATTAGGAGATTTATTAAGAAAATTTCCCCCTCCAATGCCAGCACAAATGCAGCAACAAGTAAATCAAAGTCAGCAGCAGGTGCAACCACAAGCTAATATAAACGTTACACCTTCAATATCACAACAGTCTGCCAAACCTGAGCAAATTCAACTGATTGAGACCTCGCAACAACAAATCAAACAGGAACCTATTGAATTAAATAATCCTAATTCCAACAATCCAGGAGAAACAAGTCCATCATCTATAAATTTGTTGGAAACCAAAATAGATCCATTAACAATAGATATGAAACCGCCCCCAGAAAAAAAAATTAAAACTTAATATTAAGAAATTGTTAGAAAAACATATCTAGTAAATTAAAAAAGAACTTAAAGCTATTCAATTATAATTTTTAAATATGTTTGTATTGATGCAATCTCAATCGAAGTTTAATAAAATGAATACGATATAAAGTATATTATCTATGATTAAGCCAAATTAAGCTATTTAAGAATTTTTTTGTTTGGTTTTAGGTTAGGTTAGGTTCAAAATGTTTTATTGATTGACATTTATGTGACATCTGAAGAGGAGTTAACTTTTTTTTATGCATTTATCAAAAACATAACAATCAGAAATTTGTATTTGAGAGAATTGGTATTTTGTAAATAAAACAAATATAAAGATATAAATATTTTATTACAAAAATGGATAATATTGAAGTAAAAAAGTTCATCTTATTAGTTGAAAAAAACGAATGCATTTGGAAAAATTCTACAATAAATGGTGATAAGTTGTGCGAAACTGAAGCAGCTTGGTTATGTATTGCTCTAAAAATTTACCGTAATTTCAATGATTTTAATGAAAACCAGAAAAAATTTTGGGGTAATATTTTAAGTTAAAAATATTTATGTACAATATATTACAACTTTACAAATTTAGTAAACAACTTGAAAAGAAAATGGAAAACAATTATAAATAATCTTAAAACTATTGGAACCAATTATGAGCATTTTAAGCAACTTCAGTTTTTGGTAAAGAAATCAAGTGTTGTAACATATAAAAATGAAAAAACTCCAATTAAATTAAATGCCAATAAAGCTGTTAAATGTGGAGAAATTTTATATGAAAATTACAATTACTTTTACAAATGTGCTATTTGTGAGTCTTCTTTTGATTTACTGAAGCTTTTTGAACGTCATATGGCTAAAAACCATCCTTTATCTTTACTAAAAGAAATGGAAACTGGTAATTTTAACAGTGAAAAAGCCGAATATATATTAGAGGAAGATTGTGATCACAATCTTAAACAACAAGACCATTATTTGAAAAAATATATTACACAATGTAAGTATATTTTTTATTAAATTTAAAATTAAGTATCATTTTGGTATATTAAACAAACATTTATTTGAAATTAAGTATTAAAAATATCTTAAATATGCCACAACAGTGAACATCTTTATGTTGTAATAAAAAATTAAGCTAGCTAATAATTTAAATTTGCAAATTATAAACAATCACATTTACTAATATGTTATTCCATTTTCTAAATATATTTGAAACATTTTTGTTTATCATGCGGAATCCTTGTTTTGAAAAGAATTGAATCAGCTCGATACTGTGTATTTAATAGTGGTGTATAGCCAAAAATTTGGGAAAAATAATTTATGCAACGATGTCGTTCTTGGAAATGTGTATCGTCCTCACTTAACGAGACTGGACATCCCGGACATCTAAATGTCCATCTGGAAGTTACCTTTACTGGAGGCTTTCGTGTTATATGTGATACTAAGAAATTCATAGCAATATCTTCGCAATTCATATATTCGTCAACTTTTTCTCTTATAGCCTGTGGTAACCAGTAGCTATATAGATATGTATAATATTTGTGAATAAATGCTGCACCTGTTAACACCATGCTCAATTCACAGCTGTAATTTGAATTATAATTCCAAAAATGATTATTATTAAGGTCCCAAGCATGAAATCTTCCAGGAAAACCAACTATCCGATCTCTATGTTCACGCCAAACTCTAAACCCAAACAAAATTTCATCGTGTCTTAAATGTGCATCGTCATCAACAGATAAAATTGCTTCTGTTTCAATCACATCATATGGTAAAAAACGATTATTTAAGGAATTTTTTTGTCCTCGAATGACGGATACAGGTACTCCAATATCAGGCCATCTCAAGTCATCTAACGGTGGTTTTAGGGAATTCCATATGACAACAACTTTATGTAGATAGGGTAAACCATATAATCTGCCCAACGAATCCATCAAAACTTGTTCTCTTTCATAAGTAAGCATTACTATAGTAAATTGTTCACGAGGATAATTTCCTCCAAGAGACTCACTGAATTCTCTTCCAGCTCCGCCAGCCCCTTTACCAATCGGACGGAATCCCATGTGAGAACCTAAAAATTTAGCTTCTGAAGGCATAACTGGATCGAAAGGTAACTGAGGATATAAATAAAACGGATCACACCAGTCATTCCAAACTTCCCTTGATTGCATTCTAAGTACTGTGTAATTTCTTCTGTATTGTGGACTTGGATAAGGGGGTTCTATTGGGCCAAGCGATTCTTCAGGCTCAGCATCCAAAACAGGTGGATCCGATTTTAACGGTATAAAACTCGAGTTAAACACGCTCTGGGCAATGATTGATGGAATAGGTCTGGGTGGTATTCCTAATCGGTCTCTTAAACTTGCAACAACTGTATCTACTGTAGCTTGCACTGAACTAAAATATCTTTCCCATATTAATCGCCCTTGTCTGCGCATTACTAATAAATCAGAATCTTGAACAGCTCTTAAAAGAAAATGAAGTTCAGTTATACGAGCTTTTGGTAAAAGAAGAGCAATGCGCTTCCAATCAAGAGTTTCTAAATAAGGTAAGCGAACCTCATCTGCACCTAAAATAACAGGTATAGCACCCGATCTTAAAGCTTCAAATATCCTTGCTTGCATTAAAACTGAACTAATTTGTCCTGATCTTGGTGGTAAAACTAAGGCAAAAGTAGAATCCTTTAAAACATTTCTTCTGGATGAATCAGTGCCACAAAGAGCCCAATCAGTTAATGCTAATTCTATTTTTTGTTCTGTAGCCGGGACACATTTAAATTGTAAAAGAAATTTATCTTGAGTTGAACCTATAAACATGTCATTTAAATGTTCAACTATAAAGTCATCTAATGCTAAAGCTTCACTTTCATATATTGTTTCATTATCTGGCCTGACTTCGCCTTGAAATGTTAATAAATATTTTCTTCTTGCTGGTACCATCGGCGAACATTCTTGCCAAACATCCCCAAATGGAGGACCAAGAATTGGTGGAACTACAATGTCATAATTATTTCTATATTGCTGCTTCATAAAGGTAGATTGAACGATAATAGCACGCATTGTATTTTTTTCATGTAGAATGTTAGTAAAAGCGGAGGTTAAATCCCTTCGTGAAAGATTTAGAAGAATATGATTACGACCGTCGCCTCCCCAAAATGGTAGTTTCATTAACTTCTCACTGTCAACGGATATGTTTTCTACATGTTTAACTTTTTGTTTTAAAACATTTTCTTCAGCGGTGTAACGATTATTATTAATTGGTTCATGTTCAGAAAGAGCTTCACCAACAAGAACAATATAAATGCAAGCTATTTTAGGATCGCTTACGATATGGGCGTTGTATCCAAGAGTTTGTTTCACAGTTGCTTTTAAAAATCCGTCAATATCATAACCATCATTTAAAACGCTGTATTTATCTGGGTCATACAAATATACGGGAAATCCTGATGTTAAACTACAACGTGAATGATCAAAACAATTATACATTTGACATTTCATTCCTATGTCTTTTGATACAAAAGGTAACTTAGCGGGTAATGTATGAGCAAACATAGTACGAGGTAGAGCAAGATCTGGAGTATTTCTTTGAACAGCTTCTCTTTGGGCAACTTGTGCTTGTTCAACTGATATTTTTAATCTCTCTAGTTCAGTTTGCTCACGCAATAATTCTTGTTTAAGTTCTTCTATTTTTTGATTATATAATCCAATTTCAGATTGTAATTTTTGGCGCCGTGATTCGAGTTCTCGTAACTCTACAGATACCGTACTTTTAATTCTGAGCATTTCTTCAATTCTAATTTTTAAATCTGTTGCTTTCATACTTGTAAAATCTTCATATGCATCAAGTTGAGATCTTGATCTATGACGAATATTAGTGTGTGGTACATCTGTATCTGGGCTAAGAAGATTTCGATGAGCAAAAATCGACATTATAAGTAATAAAAATATCAACATTAAAGTTAGTTTATAAATTCGTAAATTTCGAGTCCAACTTTTTAGACATGAGTTGCATTGATTGCTTTCTAGGTTATTCAGAGTATGACCAGGATTAGAATGATATATACGTAGTTCTTTTTGCATTTTTGATCTGATATCTCTATCACGTATATTTTTATTTTCTGTCAAATGTTCGTAATTCATTTATACTCTTTTTTTTGTAAATTATTTTAATTAATTTTTTTTATCAACATATTGCATTTGTGTATTTTTTATTACTTTAGAAATTGATAATTTTATTGAGATTTTAATATTTTAGTCATTTATCAACTTTTACAAGAAAATATTCAACTTCAACAATGTTAAAACATTTTTTAACGTTTTCTGTTTATAATTATTAATTACTAATTAGTTACTTCTAACTTCACATACATATGCTTGCTTTGTGTTATGACTTGTCGTTACGGTGTATTTTTGACAAAATTGTATCAAAAAAATGAAAAGTCAAAACAGTTAAAATTTTGGGTTAATTAAATCATGGTTAATCAAAAAATCAATATGAAATATTTTAAAATTTAATCCATTTTTTTTTTATAAAAATCAGTTCTCTTTACTTGGGTAAAAACCGTAACATATACCGTAACATAACTACAAGTTATGCTTTTGAAGCTTTTATTTACCAAATTCATTTTTTGAAAGAATTCTGCTCGCATTCTGCACTTTTTAACAACGGCAGCATTTTTATCAATGAAAATGAATTCGCTTGTCTAAAATTCTACATCTTAGGGCCTTACCTAAATGACGACGTACGGCGTATATATTCTGTCAAAATAATTTTAAATACATATAATTATATGGGAGCTCCCGAAATACGCGACGTACCATACGTCGGGTTTTTGAAATTTAAAAATTGACAAAGCGTATACAATTTTGTTATTGTTTTTTGTTATGTTGTTATGGTGACGTTTTGTTGATATTTAGCAAATAAAACGTTTTTAAATTTAAATCCTCTAAAACTTCAATATCATCGAAATCCACTTTACAAAATTTAAAAAAAAAAAAATTAAAAATAATAACAAAATTAAAAACGCTATGTTTTATATGAAATTAATATTCAAAATAGATTTTTTGACAAATTAAAAATGGTACGCGCGTATCGATTTCGGGATACGTCGACGTGTCGACGTACGGCGTATTGTACGTCATACGCCGTACGCTTTTGATTAAGTAGGGCCCTTGCTGTAAAATTTTCTGCCCCTAAATTTTCGACGTAGCAACAATTTTACTCTGATAATTCAGGCAATATTAAAAAAAATAAATAATATTGAAATAGTTCTATAAATAATAGTTACTATCATAATTGTATGTATAATAGTTAATATCATACATAAGACAGTATAATTTTTTTAAATTTAAGTCAGATATTTTATTCCTTATATTATTTTGCAATTCTATAACTGGTTTTAACCCATAGTATATGATCATATTTTTTCTTTTTTCTTTCGTAAACATCAAAAAAATGTTGAATTTCTTCTGTTCGTTTGTAAAATATAAAGAGGGCCGAACTGTATAATTTGAAGGCAAAACTGAATAAATGTTGCATTTTTTAAGGGCAGCATTTTGTTCGAGAAACGAATTCACCAAAAGCTTACAATAAATTAACTTCGTTCAAAAGAAGATATTTTCGTGTGTATTTATAGCGAACTTTTAGGGATATTTTTGCGTTGTTTTATTTTGTCTCTTTCACACTAAAAATTTTTTCATCTTAATATATTAAGTTCAATGAAAAACAGTCTTATGGCCTATCTACAATGACGCTTTCATGTCGGTCTCATTCCGCTCTCATTACGTACTCAACAAATGAGTGTCCACAATGAAATGTACATGACAGTGTTTTTGGACATTGTTTTGTTTACAAATTTCATGAATTAAAAAATATTCAATAGTTTAAAGTTTATTGTATAGCTATTTTGAATAATGGTTTGATATTATTTAACCCAACATTGAAAATGAAATCATAATTTTATTAATTTTTTATTCTGATATATTTTTTTTATTTTCCAATGAAAAATATTTTTTAAAGTTCAAGTATTTGACATTTGAATATCAGAAAGCCAACGTAAAGAAAGCCAAAAAGTTAAGCAACTTTTTTAATGACTGCGTAAAGGCTGCGACATGGCTGCGTTTATTGTAGGCACTTTCATATAATTCAATACATTTAACTTAGTTTGACAGATGGCTGACGTGTTGAGAGCGGAATGAGAGCTTTCATTGTAGATAGGCTATTAAAGAAACGTTACCTAGAGTCAAGACGAGACAGTACGATAATGTAGAATACATACGCCTTTTTTGGCCATACTTTTAAATATTTTCACAAACATTTTTGTGCTGGTAATTTGAGATAGTAATTTAGCACAAACAATAAGGCTTTTCCTTAATTGTCAAATTAATAAAAATCTGTCAAAAACCAGTTTGAAAATTTCTTAAACAAAAACAAAATTAAATAGCAACGGGAATTTGAAACGTTTTTTTTTCCATAAAATAAAATTGCTTTATTTGAATATTATCACAAATTGCAACAATATTTTTCTTTATATTAAGTAGTAAGCGAAATTCCCTATTGACTTCCTCAGCACAATGGGCGTAGCCAACAAAGTTGAATAATACTTCAAAAATTAAAAATATGGGAAACAGACAATACAAATACATATAATGAAAGTACCATCAAAGTTTTCAACGACACAAAAGTTGATTTGTAACCAATGAATAAGACGTAGATGCAGAACCGACAATCTTTAAAGCATACTTTTGAAAAAAAAATTACACATACTTTTATGGGACCTTTTTTGGAGTCATGTAAAAATTCCTGTTAACTAACTTTCTATTTTTTCTGTATTTTTATCCAAAGATTGCCTTAAAATTCAATCTTCAACCTGTTTTTTTTTGGTATAATTGGATTAAAAAAATGTTATTTTGTTTGAAAATAAGTTTAAAAAAAAACACCTCGATATTTTTTATTACTAGAAAATCTCTTAAATAATTATAAAATCTCACTGGTTCAACATTTCTCAGTCTTTTTTTACAAATAGCAAAATGGACACAGCGGACACAACAAAAATTAACTCTAAAAACTTAAAAGTAAATTTGTTAAATATTACGTCAAAATTTTGATTTCAAAGCTGAAATATTTTTATGAAGTAGTAGAATTCAGATAAATCATAATATTTAATCGGCTTATTTTTTCCTATACAAATATAAACATCCCTTTTCAGGGTAAACTATAACCAATTTTAATGAAACAACAACCAAGAGAAAGGTTTTTTTTTGTTTTCATATTACAATGATGATATTGCGTTTTTTCAGGTGAAAACCCGTCTTTAATTTAACGGTCACGCGGTTAAAAGTTGAGACTTATGACTCTAATATTATGCACCGACTTTCTGGCTAAATGTAATTCATTTTCGGTTGTAACTCGCAGCTCAATCAAACTATTATATGCGCCGGCTTATGTTTTTCTTTTTTTTTGTTTAGTTTAAATGTTCAATGAACAATGAGATTGAAATTTTTTTAAAATTTTTGTTTTGGTTTGGTTTTTTTTTCTTTATCTCTCTAAAATTCCGGTGAAAAAAATGAGTTCTGTTCGAAATGAAAGCAATACATTTGGTTTATACAGTAGTTTTGATTTATAACAAACTCTGTTCAATTTTATTTATAATAAACGTTACACTTTTTGTCAAAGAATTAAATTTTACCTAAAAATGTAAGCTCTTTATTACATCCATATTTCTTTTATTTAAACTTATTATATCTAATAATGTTGCTTGGTGAATTACTAAATTAATTTTTATATTTATTTTTGAATATATTTTATATTTATTTTTGAAAAATATAAAAAAAATTTAATTAGAAGAAAAAGCAGTATACGTAGGCTTGAGGCTGACACATAAAATAAAATTCTAGCAAATGAGTTCAAAGTGTCCATTCTAGAATTAGCACATTCTACAATGTTAAATTTTTATACTAATTTTTCAAAATTCACAGCATTCTTTTAAAACGACGAATATTTTCTGTCTCTTCATGGTCGCTATAAGCGAGCTCTACTGTATGTATTTTGTTTTGCTAAAAAAAAATTATTTTTCTACTTCGTATATTGTTGTTGCTTTTTGTTAAGTTTATTATAATAAAAAAATAAAAATTATGTTTTATTAAGGGATCAACCAGAATAAACGCGTACGGCGTGCAGTTTCTGTCAAAAAAATGTTGAAATAAGTAGGTATGTTATGTACTGTACTTCGGAATTTTAAATTTTAAAATTTGACAAAGCGTAAAAAAGTGTTGTAATTGTTTTTTCTTATGTTGCTACGATTACGGTAACTCCGATTTTTTAAATTTACAAATTGACCTAATGTATAAAAATATTGATTTTGGTTTTTCATATATTTCTAAGATTATATTTTAAAAAATATCTTATATTGAAAAAAATTCAAAATATACCTATTATATGAAATTATAAAATTTTTTGTACTAAATTAAAACATTCAAATAAAGATTTTTGTGCGTATCTATTTACGGATATGAAGATAGACATATTGACGTACTGTCGTATAAAAATTGTACGTCGTATGTTTTAATTTAGGTTAATTTAGGCCCTATTAAATGAAAAGTTTATTCTACATTTTAATTTAGAATAGTTTTACTTTGACATAACGCACGAATTTAATATAATGTATGCGTTCCTTTTACCAAAAACTGTTGATGAAGAGTAGGTAGAATTTGTTTGTAAATGGAAAGCTAATTTTTGTTTCAGGAGTAAATAATTGTCACATTAATCCTACATAATATTTGACATTTTAAAACTATCTGTCATTTGTGAAGTTAATAATATTAAATATATTTAGATAATGAAAAAAAGTGAAAAAATTAAGGTTTATTGCTGAAATATATAAAGACTATTTTTTAAAACGGAAGAGTTAAGTGCTTATTGGGTATCAAATAAAAAATCTAGGGTTTTCTATAAGAACATGATAACTACATTTTTGTTATTTCGAGTAAAAGACGATTGAATTGAAGAAATTTTATTTCTGTTTTATTTTACTTTTATAAAAACATTAAATACTAAAAATTTAGTAAAAATATTTAAAAAGTTAACATTTTTAAATATTATTACTAAATATTACTTTGTATTAAAATTTTAACATATATTTCTATATATCGAATAAGATATACAGTTTTGCCAATTGAAACTATATTCAATAAGAAATGAGTAAGTGCGGTTATTTGGTTATGAATGATTTGAAATATGCTTTTGACTTTTCAAACTTTTCGAAAAAAAGTAGATAACTGCAGTTATTCATTTATGTAAAGATTAGGAAAAATTTAAAATTTATTATAATTCAGAACTAAGTCAGATTACTTTATGCACTCATATTGTACATTAATTAAAATAAAAAGATCAGAATGAAAATAATAAATAAAACTTACATCATAAAGTTGGAAAATATTTTATTTTAAACTTAAAAAATTAATTCATACTTCAAAATTTAACATACAAAATTATAACATAAATAAAAATAATAAATAAAATAACAAAGTAACATTAAAAATAAAAAATTTATTTTGATAACTATTAGCAAAAATTTAATCTTCTTCATCAATGTCGTAGATAACATCTTCCGTCATATCATCGGTGCGTAAATTATTGTAGTAGTCGTGAAATATGGATGGAATCTCTCCAAACATGCTCACAATATCTTTCTTCTTTTCCTTTGATATAGTGTTAGGACCATTTCGTAATATTTTCAGTGGTGGTATTTTACTTCGATTTCTTCCTTTCATCATGTCGGCGAACGTGTATTCAGCATCATAACTTACTCTGTATTCCAATTTGCCAAAATTGTCTTTCGTATATTTTATATTACGTATTTCTTTCCATTGTACTTTTTCATTTATAATGTTTTTGGTATTTCTTTTAAAAATAGTTTTAGCCGCATTTTTAAAATCAAAAATGTCCTTTGACGTCATTTCATAAACTTGGAATGGATTTTTTGTTCGGCAAGATGCAATAAGTTGACGCCAATCATATGGATGGCAAATTTGAGCTCCATGTTTCTTTTTTGCTTTTTCAATTACTGCATGATCGTTGTCGCATTCTAGAAAAGTATGTCCGGGTTCAAGGAATTTATGTTCCAAAATATTACAATTCATATTTTCTTTTTTCATCAAAAGGTTAAACTTAGTCCATATAAAAAAATTTTTATTTTGCCCCATACAGGTATCTGAATAAAGTACAATGTGTTCTGATAAACGATCTTTATTAATTTCAAAATATTTCCAAATGCAGGAACCTATTTCATTCGGTCCTCTACCACTTATGCTTTCGTCCCAAATAAAGCATGTCGTTTCATTACGTGAGCAATTTCTCACAGTCAAGTTAAAAGTCCATAAACTTCCATAAACCATCCATAAAGTCCATAAACTTCCATAAACCGTCCATAAACCATTGATTTTGAAATTTTTTAGTTCTTTTTAATTTTAGTTTAAGTTTTTTTTGTTTCTTTTCAGTTTAGTTTGTTTGTATGTATGATATCATAATGATATGTATGTACGCTTCGTTTCGTATGCCTATGACTTGACGAATAATTTCTTAATGAAATCGAATGATGGCTATGACTATTATCATAAAGTAATTATATACATAGAGTATTCACGTATAACAAAAAAGTTAGACACGTTTTTTTATTTCGTAAAATCAGATTTATTGTATTTTAGATTATTTTTATTTTAATTTTTATTTTTACATTTGTATATATTTATTTATTTTTTTTTTTGTTGTATATCATATCATATCGCTGTATCATGTATGTACGCAGTTTGTGTATATTTTGATTATAAAATAAAAAAATATTATTGATAGAAAAAGAAGAATGAATTTCTTCATGCTACTATAATTAGTTATATGAAAAGTCATAGAATCATACAAAATCATATAATATCATATGACTATTATAGTTAGGGGTAATAATAAACTAGATTTTACACATCTGTTCATAAATTGAAAAATATTAGATAAAAATAAAAATGGGCTTCTGAACCACGCAAGCCAGACGGTATTTACTGCAACGTTGCATTGACGTAATTTTCCATTATAGATAACGAAAGTGAATATTGCTCAGGCCCACACGAGTGTAGTTACCAATTTATGCAATGAATAGATGTGTAAAATTTAGTTCATTCGAAGATAGTTATCGTCGGAGAATGTTTAGTCAGCTGATTTTTCAAAAGCGGAAAGTTTTTGTAATTTTTTATTCATATAAAAAAAAATGGTTTGCAGGTACCTTAATAAAAAAATGGATTTGTAGATAATATAGGACATTTAATTTTTTATTTACATTGAGTGGGTAGGTAATTTTATTTTACTTATATCATATTTAGGTCATTTAAAAATGGATTATTATTTTAATTAACATCTGTGGGACTGAGCAAACATTCATAATTATACAATTTTAAAATTAGTGTCTAAATCTGTTCCTTAAACCAATTGTCTTTTATATCATTATTTATTTTTTTTATTATTTATATTAACTAAATTTTATATTATATCAATTAAAATATATTTATATATTTAATATAATTATTATTATTAATATATTTGTCTAGAATGAGGTGTAACAAACGCATTCAATTAAATGTATTTTGTTGAATGTGTTCAATTATTAAAAAATAAAATATTAATGTTTTGTTGAAAGTGTTTTATTTTAGAAAATAAAATATCATAAATTATCGTAAGCAGGCCAAAAAATATTTTATTAATTTTTAACAAAAAAAAAATCATTAAATTTATTTATTAGTTTATGAAAAAATTGATTTCAGTTTTAAAAATCACAGAAGATTTTCTGGGAATTTTAAATAAATAGTAAATCATTTTGTTATTAAAAACTAAGACTATGCTTCACATGAACAGTTTTGTAGTAAGTCTTCATTAGTTTAAGTTAAAAACTGAAATTATGGCGAAGGCCAAATGTACGCTTTGTTGCGTTGCTTGCTTTTTGCTTTGGAAAGTAAATAAAGCAAGCAATGTTTCAAAGCAATTTCAAAGCTTCCCTTATCTCATCCCTGAAATAAAGCTAAATGAACTGCACCATAATAATTAAAGCAAATATATTTTTTTTACTTAATAAGGTAGGTATAATAAAAAAAATCAAAAAATTAATTTGCATTTGATAATGCAAAACTCAATTCATAATTCAATTTCATGTCCATAGAAATAGGTACATAATTAAACATGTTGAGTAGGTACATTGTAGCATGTTGGCAACATAAAGGTATTTCGATTCGAATCTAAACAAAGGTTATGAAACAATATACAGAGCTTAGCAACATTTTAAAAATATGTCTACATATAGTTATTAGATGGAGAAATATATCATTATTGAAACAAAATAAACCTATAAAAAAATTTCAAATTTTTTAACAAACAAATTTATCGAATTTAAATTTAAAAATTTCAAATTTAAACAAGTACGTAATTGAATAAAAAAAAAATTAATTGAAATTAAAAAAAAAAATTCGAATTTAATATTTTGTTGTAATTTTTTTTATTTACGATACGATTATTTACACATAGTTCTAAAACTTTTAAATATTGAAAAAAAAAAACAAAAAAAAAGAAAAACAAAACCATTTTGCGTCGAGTGTTACTAGTAAAATAGTTCTAAAACTTTTAAATATTGAAAAAAAAAGAAAAAAAAAACATTTTGCGTCGAGTGTTACTAGTAAAATTTGATGGCAACGAAACCAGTTTTTTGTGTATACAAAAATTACGAAACCGGTTTTGGTGAAAACAGATTTTTCACCGATTACGTCAAAATTACATCAATGCAACATAAAATTACATATCATGTGGCTTGGCTGATCATGTTGTCTCATTAAAGAAAACTCGAGGGAAATTTTTCATTTTTCGGAAAATCTGAAAGTGAAATCCGTTTCGTAAAAGGGAAAAAATCTCTCCGAATTAAGGGAATTTTTTTAAATTTTGCATTTTATTTTTTAACTTTCTCGGTAATCATTCAACACAGACGAAAAAGAGAACTCAGTTTTTTATCTTAAAAGAGGTCAAAGCCTCGAACAGAGTGAAACATAATATAATAAATTTTCAAAAGTAATAACAATTTTTCTTAATTCAATTCAATTGCAAAAATGAACATAACTTCTTAATAAGGTTGAAGCTATTAATTACACTATTGTAAATTGGAATTATTACAAAAACTCACATTATGGAAACACACGGAGCTATAACTGTCAAACTTACGGACCCTGAGCCTGAGCCACAAATTGTCATCTATTAACTAAATGTGCTCTATGTGCAGAAAATCAAATGAATTCCACATACAAATTAAACATGAGATAGTACCACGCCTTATAACATGTAGAAATATCTTAAATTTTCAATTTAGATACAATTCTATTTTTGTTTACATTATCATATTTTGTATTTGAATTGATTGTATGGTATTCTATATTTGTGGGTTATATTATTCAATTAAATTATTTGTTTATATTGTTATATTAATGCATTTTTTATTAAAGATATATAATTATTAATTAAGCCATTAATTTGAACCCAATGGCGAATGGTAGCTCAGTTGAATCGAAAAACCAGATAAAAGAGTTTTCACTTCCACTGGGATTCGAACACGGGCCTTTTGCATGAAAGGTCGGCACTCTAACCACTGTGAAACCCAGCCCATCAGTTCCTCTCTTTTTAATAAATCAAGTTTCCGACAATATGCTAAAACGTTGTAAAAATGTAAAATTTTATCATGTGACCAAACAACACATGCTTTTCCTTCTAACAATTTCATATCTTATGTTATTTTTTAATCATTTTCTATATGATTTAAAATGTATGTATGTATGTACTAATAAAAAATCCTTTTTTTAATGGATTAGTTTCAGATGAATCAAGATTAAAAGCTGAAGAAAGCATGACAAAAAATTTATTCCAAATAGAAGAAAGGAAGCCAGATAAATCTAATCTAGATAATCTTGCAGATGAGTCAGTTTTAAATGATGGGAACCCTACAGATGAGTCATGTTATAAACAGATTGAAAACTTATATCAAGTAGAATGTCAGCATTGTTCTCTTTTATTTCAATCTTTAAATGAGCATGATTTCGATTATTGCTTTCAAATCCAAAAAATGATTTTGAGACTTAATGGTGATCTTCGTGCTCTGCGAGATGAAGGTATATTTCATTGCGATCGTTGTCCTCGGTATTTTAACTCTGCAGATGAAATGTACAATCACCGAAGAAAAGAACACTACGAAATCTGTCCCGTATGTAAAATACGTTTACTAAATATTGAAAATCATGTTACTTCACATCACAATGAAATTAATTTTAAACAGTTGAAAGTACCAGACTCTTTTAGTTCAGGAAACTTTGAATGCAAATTTTGCAATAAAATTTTAATGCATAAAGATTTATGGCTAAGACATATAAGTAGATGTTTACATACTGAAAGCGTTGACAATAAAACTAAAATTATGAAGTTGATTTGATTAAGATAAAAATGTATGTAATGTACGTTAAAGTGTGAAGCTAATACAAAACAATTGTAGGTAAATATGTTAAAAAATTATTAATTCACAAGCATTTATAATTAATACATATAAATAGATTTTTTTTTTGTACATACCGAAATTGTTTAAAATAAAATAATGATGGAAATGATTTGATTAAAATATATGTATACAGGTAACCCTCGATTAACGCGGCACTTGAATTGCGCGGTTTCGGTTTTACGTGGAAATATATTTGCAACTTATTTTAAATTACGCGGGTAAAAAATTCGGTTTTACGCGGAAATTTTTTTTTATGCGTAATTTTTTTTTACGTATATGTACATACTTTTTTTTTGGTTTCAAAAAAAATATAAAGGGGAATACCCCGTTACGAAGTGTACATAAGAAAATCGAAATGTATATCATTTTTGTGCTAGTTTTTGTTGAATAAAGTGTTGAAAATTAATTAAAGGGTTTTAAAAAGCATTGAATAAAAATTTATTACATAAACTTAGTAAAGACAGTAAAGATAATTTTTTACATAAGAATAAGAGTGTTAAAAACATTTTTTAAAAGACAGATGAAAGTTCTGATTAATTTTTTTTATTTTGCAATATTTTTTTTGTTTCTATTCTTGTATCTTTCTTTTTATTTTTGGATATAATTTGCAATGAATATTTCTGTTTATTTTATAATATGATTTTTTTTTTTATTATTTTGTTTTATATAATAAATGCTTATTTAAAAACAAAAATTGTTTTAAAACCAATAACCCAATTTTGTATGGATTTCTTGTCTCGATTAACACGGTTTCGTTTTACGCGCTGTTTTTTAGGAACCAATCTACCGCGTTAATCGAGGGTTACCTGTATTTACGTTTTAATCTTTAAAAGCTAATACACAACATTTAGGTAAACGTAAGTATATTGAATTATTATTCAATCCACTATTTATACATGAATTAATGGCTTTGAATTATAAAACATTCTATTAGTACAGATTTTTTAAGTAGAAAAACCAGGTTCCTATTGGCTTATTCACCTTTTGCAAAACATGGATGATTATGTATTATAGATCCACACTTAAAATTACATAAATCTGTTTTCGTTTTTTAAACCTTTCTGTATTTGAAGCTCTTTATAAATATTTAGTAATAATACAAATTAATATTAATTCATTTATGTATTTAAATAAATTGTAACGATTCTCCTTAAAACAAGAAAAAATAATATAATACATAATTATATATGAATTGTGTTCAATTTAAATTGAAAAACTTTAAAGCTACAATCAGTGACTATTCATACTTCTAGCTAGATTAAACTTTTTAAATTTTATTTAAAAAAAAAAACAAATCCATTTACTATTCTTAAAAAGTCTGGCTATTTATCTATTTTACCTTGTGCTGCATTTTCTGCTTGCATCTCTGTAGATTTCAGTTTCAATAAAATTTAGTGCTTTAAATAAAAAACCATAATTAGGATTGTAGTTACCCGTATATTCTATTTGTGATATAGTATTGGATTCAAAATCATCTTCTTTCCCAAAATTTGATTCTAATAAACTTTTATTTTTATGAATTCCGTTTTGTGATTGTTTTGTCTTCCATCTAAACAGTACTCTTGAATCTACAAAAATAAATAATTTACAAAACAAAACAATTGCAGTGGATATATGTATGCACGTTAAAATCCTCCAAATTAACAAATATTTAACAAATTCAAATTGGACATATAAATGCATTAGAATTAAAAAAAATTTTTATATTAATTTTTAAGCACATAATCAATATAAAAACTTTTTAAAAAAAATGTAAAATTCTATTTTTACCGGTACTGATGCTTTACCTACCGTTACATATTTTCTTTATACAAAATTTTAGTTATTTAAAAGGTCCATACATATTAAACTTTATGAAATTTGCAACATACCAATAGTAGCTAAGCTTCGATTTAATTCTCTAATTTGTGCATCTTGCCGTTCTATTTTGAAAGCCAGTTCGGACAACGTTTGTTTCAACATTTTTTTTTCTTCTAACATTAGTTCCTCCTTTTTCGCTTCTTTTCCACTTTGCCTATAATTTGATTTATTAAATATTTAAGTTATGTTCCAAATAATCAATTTAACCTCATATATTCAAAAATGAGTAAACCTGACCCTATAGAAAATATTATGAATTCACCTAACAAATTCGCTCCTAATTCTATTGCCATTGCTTCGTTTAATTGTGGAACTTTAACAGGCTTGCCTAAATTCATAGCCCACATTTTTGTTTTAACTTCAACCCAATTATAAAATTGAGCTGGTGGCATGCACACATATTTTCTAAAAAATGGTGTTTTTTTTGCTCTGTCTTTTATAATGTTTGCCAATGGTTTGCTAATTTGTTTAATAGCAAGAACACCTAGTTTTGCAGCTGGAAATGCTCCAACAACCATGATTTAATTTTTTTATTTTGTTGACTAGTAATAATAAGCTACAAAAAACTTAACTACACATATTACCCTACCATATACTATACAATATACATACATATAAACATTAATTCACTTCTTTTTTTATTTAAGTATGACAGTTTTAAAATCATATGGCAATGGTAAATTTTAGATTTTTAGATGGTTTAATCTAGGGTTGGGACCAAAGAAATAAAAAAATCGGTAAAATAATCGAACAAATTATTTTTCAAACATATGGATAACGCAATATCCTATGCAAAAAATAAATAAACAATAATTAGTGTTGCTGTCTATAGAATCATGAAGCAATAATTAATAATTAATTTTTTTTGGATGTAGTTTGGTTGGATTGAATGTCGTGTTGAAAATAAAGAAAGAAAGTAAATAAAAAATACTCTACTTTTCTAAGTCATTCTTTTACTGACCTTTTACTTCAACACTTCTTATATTGTAATACGGTTTTTTAATTTTGTTAAAAAAATTTATAAATAATATATGCATCGTAATATTTTTAAAAATTTCATTCAATTTTTCAACAATTACGCCACAACACAAGACTGAGATGAGAGAACAAATTAAAAATAACATCTGTGTAAATCAAATGGAAAATTTCCTTGAGGTGATGTTATTTGTTTGAAGAAAATTATTTATAATACTAATTTATAGTTTATATACCTATTGTACCTATTTGTATTCTAAATAGATTTTTTTATTTATTCTGAAAATTTCTAAAAAATATATTCATGCATTCCTTTGTAAAATGCATTTAATTTCCAAAAAACAAAAATTTAAGAATGATGTTATGACACATACTTTTTTCCCAACCTTAATCTCACCTCCTGAGCACAATGAGCGGAATAAAAAAATAATTAAAATTTTTTTTTGTTGTACTAAATTAATTGTCAAACAATAATTTTTTTTCAAAAATAATTTTAAAGTTATAAATTTTGAAAACAATCAACTAAAATATAAAATGCAAAAATTCTTTTCTTTTTTTATTTTGGCTTTCCTATGATGCTGCACGAAAATTAATAAATAATTTTTATATCTGCCTCTGTGATCTTTTTTTTTAGATTTCGTGCAAATAAATTTAAGGTTAAGATAGAGCAGTCTAATTTCGACGTTTTATAAAATGACAAATTAATTACATATATGCAAAAAAAAACATTGACAGCTCATGGAACTACTCTGTAGAACGAAAGTAATCGTACTATAAGGTAAGCATGCGATCAATTATCGACTAGTGCCAAAATTAAATAAAACAAACGATTTTAGGTTTTATTGTTTTCAAAAATAGTTGTTTTTAAATAAATAAATACATAATATATTTAAAAAATATATTTATTGAGCTTTACAATTTATTTTAAAAAAACCGAATGCATTCCGTCATCAACAAGCTATCAACATACATAAGATATGATCAAAAACAAAAAAAAACATAAACTAATTCACATAAAATTTAATAAAACTTATTTTATTCATTAACATTGTTTGTTTTGGAATGATACAATATAGCAATTAACACTGGAATATTATGTAAACAATTTTAAGGAAATTCTATATGATTTAATATAAAATGTTATATTTAGTGTACGAAATCAAAACACCTGATTTTACATTAGCCAAAACATATTTTAATATTTTTATTTAAAAGATTTTGTTTTTTTTAATTCTGGGCAGAGCATGAACTGTCAAAAAAAAACATTTTATTTTTTAACTCTAAGTGCTCAGATCGTGTGATTTTTTTTTTTTTTTTAATCAAAGCACACTTAGAGTGTGTTCTACGTGCTCAGTTCAAATATTTGGAGTACGGCTGGCCAAAATAATGTACAAAGACATTTTGATGTTTGTTTAAGATTATATTTGTAAAATAAAAGTCAAAATGTTTTGTTCATTTTAAGGTAACCATTTTTAACTTAATTTGATATTTTGATAATTTAAAACGTAACTAAAATAAAAATATCAGTATTTTTTATTAAAACTGAGCGTACTGTGTTCATGCTTTGCTCCGAGAGTGTGTTCAGATCCATGCTCTAATTAAAAAAAGTAAAATGCCTAAATGGCACATGGTTAATGGGAAATAGATTTGGGAGAGAAAAACTAATGTATATTATATCTAATATATAAAATAAAATATATTATATATATGTATATTGATACATAAAAATATTATGTGTCAAATTGTCAGTATAACCATTAACACAGTATAACACATTAATTCAAAAATGAAACTCAGTGGGAAAATTACTTATCTAGTTTTTGTTTCATATAACATTAAGTATAACAATCTATTTTCAACCTAAGTCATTTTGCACATAACTCATTTAATTCAAGAAAAGTAATTAGTAAAAGTAACAGATTCATTTAAAATTTATGAGTCGTTCATAATCGACTCATTAAAATTTTACTAATACCTGCCTGCTACGATCCTAATTGAAGTATAAAGTAAAAGTTCCCGCTAAAATAAATGTCTTACTTTCAAATAATAATTGTGTAGTAACAATTTATTTTATTTTGTAATTTATTGAAAATAATGGAAAACTAATAATATGCATAGAAGTATATTAGAACAATTTGAAGAGTTGGGAATCGAACCAAGTGATGAAATCCTAGACAAATGTAAGTATTATATTCATTATAAAGTATAAATACATAAATGTTGTAAGAAAAACTGGAAACTTCATATTTCCTCAATAGAAAAAAAATCTTTTTAGAATTTTTTTGTATCTTGAACAAATTGCTATAAAATAACTATATAATTAAATTTGCATTATTATGCGAACTTCTTCATTAACATTATTTATTTTCTTTAAAAAAAAGGTGTAGAGTTGTGTTTAAATCACAAAATAACAGATGCAGTGGAATTTGTTGAACAATGGATCGCGTATAGTATATCAAATTTAAATGGAGCCGAACCAACAATTTCGTTTTTATTGGAATTCGAAAGGAAAGAACTTACAAACTTAATGAAAAATTTACAAAATATACCAAAAACAGTAAATTCGGTATCATCGTGTATGAAAAATTCAAACCATAACAACATAAGTAATTCATTACTAGAATTTGATGATATAAATCCTATTGCTCTATATGGAAATTCCATAAGCGGTTCCGGCGTTAAAAAGAAAAATGCTGAAAGTAAATCAGATTATGAAATAAGCAAAAGTGATGAAGTAGTTGATTCTTATTGTTGTTCTCCAAAGGTAAGTAAAATTTTGAATATCAAAAATACTTGTTTTATATGGCTGCCTTATTTATTAACGTATTTAAATAAACTATGTGTTCATGATCATGGGTTAATCAGTTTTGTAATTTTTAAACTTTTATATATTTTTAATGTAAACAATCTTAACGTATATTTGAAACTATGTAATATAAATATATATATATATATATATATATAATTGTTCTTTATCATAAAAAAATTCATTCACCCTCCCCTTTTTTGATATAATTTTCATCAGAACATTTGTATCTTCCTATTGAAGTAGAATTTAGTTTAAAATATATAAAATATTTATAATATTAGTAATTTTAAAATTAAATATATATTTTTATTTCAATTTATATTTTATTGGTCATCGTAAGTTAATTTTTAATTAGTGTAGTCTTTCTGCTTTAACTGATTGATATATCATTTACAGTTGTAAACTTGTTTTTTTTAATCAATTTCATTTACTAAGACACGGATTCTAATTTTTCTTATTTATACATTTTCAGTTAAGTTTTCGAATGATTCTAAATAAAAATAAAAATCTTAAAAATTAAATTGCTTAACATGCACATGTGTATAAGTCAAAATTTTAATTTTATCTGTAAATGATTAATTAAAAAACAACAAGGCAAAAATTTGATAAGCAATTAAATAAGATTGAACTTACCAATATTTTTTATTGGTTATTATTCATTCTATGCATAGAATTACTAGTTCTAGAATGGCAAAAGAATGTTCCCGACTCTTTTCTTCTAATGTGATTTCCTATCCTGAGGTATTCAGACAAAAAAATACATATGCAATTTCGTATGCGTATACAAATGGTACGGCTACTTCATCTGTCATTGCTTAAATTTGAGTAAATGAGAATGTTTATTAGGCAGTTTGTCATTAGGATTGGGCAGTTTGTATATTGTAAGTTATTTCGAATAAAGATTTTAACTATTTAATTTAATTTACTTTTATTTTAAATATTTTCTTTTTAATATTGAATATATAATTGAACAAAACATCAAGAAAAAAAATTTGAATAATATTAGAAGAAATTGCAGTAAATTATTTTTAAAAATAATGGAATCTCTATAAGTATATTTTTAGTTTAATTTTAATTAACTTACATATCTATTTTGATTTATCTTAAGGTATTTATTCATCGTGGAAATTAAAATAAGTAAATCAAAAACAAATCATAATTTTTTGAACAAAACAAAAAGTATTTATAATCTTGTGAATATATAAACATTTTTAGCCATTTTTAAATATGAACGAACCTTTTGCAAATATGAAATCTACATTTATGTTAACCGTAAGGAGAGTTTTGATTTCTGTTTCAAATAACTTAACGTTTCCGAATAAAAAATTAAACGGTTTTTTCTTTACCCTTTTTTTATTCAATCAAAATTTTACTTATTATTTAAAAAATTTAGCATTGCATATTACAAAATTTAGCATATTCGAAAATATACTATGTTTTGGTAAATTTACAGAACGGTCACTTAATAATAATGAAAAATGGAAAGCAAAAACCAAAAGGAAAATACCTTTAAAATAATTTTAAAAAAATCGGCTGATATTTGTATCGTATATTATCGGCTCAAGAAATAAAAAAAAATCTTTAAGCAACACTTTCTTCCCATCTTAATAATCCTTTATTTAATTTAATGTTTTTTAAAAAACTTCAAAAAGCACAACAACACACAAATTTTTTGAATATAATATTTTCTAATTGTTTTCATTTACTTTTAACTTTGAAATCTTACTTAAATCGTACTTAAAAGTTTCTTTTATATTTCACTTTCAAAATGAAATAAATCGCGGAGAAACTAGTAAATACATACAAACGGTACACGTACCAAATTTTGAAATTTGTCTGAAAATGGGGCCGTAACATTTTGAAACTCCATATAAGTGCTCGATTCTTTATATAACTTACCGTGTGTAATTTTCATCCTCGTAGTAAAATTAGTTTTGAAAAAATTCACATTGGTGCAAAGAAAAGCCCCCCGAAAATGAAGCTGTAACATTTTGAAACTTCATATAAGTGCTTGATTATACCCGTGCATACATATATGACATCGGGTATATTAAAATTGCTCCTTCGTTTGTAACGCATCGATCTAGACGAGCTAGATAAAGTGTCAAGGGTACGTATCGGCTCAGAATCGAAAAATTAGTCGATCTAGCTATGTCTGTCTGTCCGTCCGTCCGTCCGTCCGTGTGTCAGCACGATAACTCAAAAACTAAAAGAGCTACAGTTTTGAAATTTTTACAAAATATTTTTCAATCAATTTCTAGGTTCCCCATTTTTTTTGGTTAAGATCGGACCAAAACTTCGGGTAGCTCTCGAACAACTAACTTTTTTAACTCCAATATTTTCATATAAAAATTTGAAATTTTGCTATGTATCTTGTATTTAACATGAAATTATATGAATATTGTTTTTTTTTTGTTTTTTTGTTTTTTTTTTTTTTTTTTTTTGTGGATAACGATTTCGAGTTACGATTTCATATGCTTTATTTAAATGATGCGTAGTTTATTTAAGTAAGCAAAAAAAGAACACAAAGATTTATTTTAAGTAAATGGCTTCATAAATAATTTATATGTATTCATATAATATGTATATGAGTAATATTTTGCATGCATTGTATATTTTGATGTTGATAGATATAATCATTATGAATATGATGATTATTATCTATCATGATGATCATTATATGAATATGATCATATGAAGCTGATTTTGCTTAAGTTTAATATATTCGTGAAGTAAAAATTAATTATAAGAGATAGAATTGAAAAATTAGAGGTAGAGTTTTGAAATTCACACAAAACATTTTTGGTTAAGACCAGACCAAGGTTTCGGGGAGCTGCCACACAACTTATTTAAACCAATATGAATTTCTTCAAAAGTAATTATACCAGTAAGATGAAAATTACACACGGTTAGTTTTATAATGAATCAAGAACTTATATGAAGTTTCAAAATGTTACAACTTCATTTTCGGGGGGCTGCCATACAACTTCTTTGGCACCAATATGAATTTCTTGGAAACTGATTATACTACGAGGATGAAAATTACACACTGTTAGTTATATAATGAATCGAGCACATATATATGAAGTTTCAAAATGTTACGGCCCCATTTTCGGGGGGCTGCTATACAACTTCTTTGCACCAATATGAATTTCTTGGAAACTGATTATACTGCGAGGATAAAAATTACACACTATTAGTTATATAATGAATCGAACACTTATATGCAGTTTCAAAATGTTACGGCCCCGTTTTCGGGCAGCTGCCATACAAAGTTGTCAATTCGATAACTGTAAATCTAATGAAGCTACGAGGTTAAAATCAAAACTGGGCAGATAAAGCAATAGGGCAAGTTACTTGGCAAAGTTGGACATCATGTTTTAGGGGGGGGCTATTTTTTTTTTTTATGGTTTTTTTTTTCTTTTTGTTTTTAAGCAAAAATTATGGTATAATGAATTAAAAATTTAATTTTTTTTTTTGTTCTATTGTTTTTTAAGCAAAAATTATGGGATAATAAGTTAATTTTTTTTTAACTATTTTACCTTATATGTTTTTTGTAATATTTATAATAGCATAGGGGAAATAGATAACGGTTAGTGGGTATGCACGGGTATCTAAAAGTTGACAAGGGCAACTATAATCTTCCTCGTTCATTATAAAACTAACCGTGAGTAATTTCCATCTTCCTGGCATAATTACCTTTGAAGAAATTCATATTGGTTTAAATAAGTTGTGTGGCAGCTCCCTGAATCTTTGGTCTGGTTTTAACCAAAAAGAATAGGGAACCTCAAAAATGACCAAAAAATGTTTTGTGTAAATTTCAAAACTCTAGCTCTAATTTTTCGATTCTCTTTTAATTAATTTTTAATTCACGAATATATTATTAAACCTAAGCAAAATAAGCATCATAAAATCATATTCATATAAAGATCATCATGATCGAAAATTATGATCATATTCATAATGATTATTATCAATCTCAAGTATGTACAAAGCCGAAATCTATAATTTTTTTTAAAAATTTTACACATCATTTAAATCGTATGAAATCGTATCTCGAAAGAGTTGTTATATACAAAAAAAAAAAACAAAATTCATACAAATTCATGCTGGTACAAGATTTGCAGCAAAATTCCAAATTTTTATATGAAAATATTGAAGTAAAAAAGTGTGTTGTTTGAGAGCTACCTGAAGTTTTGGTCCGAACCTAACCAAAAAAAATAGGGAACCTAGAAATTTGATTGAAAAATATTTTGTGAAAATTTCAAAACTGTAGCTCCTTTAGTTTTTGAGTTATCGTGCTGACACACAGACGTATGAACGGACGTACGGACAGACACACATAGCTAGATCAACTTATATTTTTCGATTCTGAGCCGATACGTACCCTTGACACTAGTAGCCCGTCTAGATCAATGCGTTACAAACGATTCCATTATTTTTTAAAATAATTATCTGCCATTTCTTCTAATATTATTTAAATATGTTTCTTGATATTTTGTTCAATTATATATATAATATTAAAAATTAAATATTTAAAATTAAAAGTAAATTAAATCAAATAGTAAATATCTTTATACGAAATAACTTATAAAATATAAACTTTCCAATCCAAATGTATTTCAATGTAAAAATGTCAACAAAACAACTAATCAGCCAAGCCACATGGGTGGTATCAACAGCTGCATCGAGGTATTTTGACGTAATGTTGACGTAATACACCAAAAAATTCTGTATACACCAAAACCCGTTTCGTAATTCTTGTATTCACAAAAAACCGGTTTCGTTGCAACCAAATTTTACTAGTAAGACTCGATGCACTAACCAATACAAACAAAAAAATGATTTTTTTTTTCTTTTATTTTTTTGTTGTTTTCTTTTTTTTTCATTATTTAAAAATTTTTGAACTCGTGTGGAAATGAGTAATATTCACTTGCGTTATTTATAATGGAAGATTACGTCAATGCAACTTGCCCATACTCAACATGTGGCTTAACGGAATGGGAAACTGCTTGTTAAACATTCTCATTTACTAATAATGACAGAAGAAGTAGCCGTACCATTTGTATACGCATAAGAAAATGAGGTTTTATAAAATGAATTATAAGATTACAACCGCATATTGAGTATGGGCAAGTTGCATTGACGTAATCTTCCATTATAAATAACGCAAGTGACGGAATGGGAACTTAACGGAATGGGAAACTGCTTGTTAAACATTCTCATTTACTAATAATGACAGAAGAAGTAGCCGTACCATTTGTATACGCATAAGAAAATGAGGTTTTATAAAATGAATTATAAGATTACAACCGCATGTTGAGTATGGGCAAGTTGCATTGACGTAATTTTCCATTATAAATAACGCAAGTGAATATTACTCAGTTCCACACAATTTTTATATAAAGAAAAAAATTTCACTTTTCTATTCATTCTGAAAGTAATTTTTACTCTTTATTACTCTGTAAAAAATATGCGCAAAATGGTTTTTATTTGTTTTTATACAAATCGGCATATGCGCACATTTAAACTTAGTTAATTAATAATATATTGTGTACCCTTTTTTTCTTATTAAAAAAATATATTAGCCTTTAGTCCTTTTAACTAATGATTTTTTTGTTGCTTTGGAAGTAGTAAGAATTTTATTAGGTTTACGTAAACAGAGAGTGATACTTCTTATTATTAAATATTTTTTGGTATGTATTCTAAAATCTTTTTACAAATTACAATGTACGGTATAAAAATAAATTATATAAAAAATCAATAAATCGTTTACTTTTCAGTGGGTGGGGAATTAGTATTCACATATTTGATTTAATATCTGTGACTAGATCCACACTCATTAAAAATGTTAACGATTATTTCTGCTGATTTTTTTACATTGCAAAACTTTAAATAAAAAATTGCACATTTTAAAATTTTTGGAAGTGGCCGACTTCTATAAAATAACTTATATTATTAAGTCTGTCATGTTTCCATACAAATTTTAAGATTTCTTATTGTTGAACCATAGGAATATTCAAACTGGAAAATTAACTTCTCTTCTGTAGTGAATTTCTTTCCTACAGTTTTTTTTCAAAAAAAAATTGTTTTTTCTTGATTTTTTAAAAAAAAAATCTAGAGAGCTGATGAAATTTACTTCCACTTTTAATTCTAATTTTATCTTTCTATGAGTTTCTTTCTTCTTTGTATAGTTTTCTTTATTCTTAAGTTTTTGCTCTAATAGCCTTATTTCTTGTAATATTGTTCTTTTATATATTTTTGGAGTTTTATTTACTTACATATTTTATAAATAACAAAAATAAAAATAAAATGTAAATATTCTATTATTTTTCTGTTTAAAAAATGTTTATTTAACAACTTTTCAGTTATCACATTCAAATTACCTACTGAGTAAATAAACTGATTAATGTCACATTTGAATATTCGCGATACCAAAATATCAGTTGACATTTGCTTAAATTCACAATAGATATGAAAATCACGATAAGGCTAATTTTTAAAGCTATCACAAATTGTGATAAATGACTACTGATAATTGATACCCACAATAAGGCCCTTTATGTTGTTTAAATATCTGGTTATCCCAAAAAAACTTTCTAATTGGTCCTGATTAAAATTAAAATAATTCCATGTTAAGAAAATTATTTATTTTCTCTTTTAATTGTCTTAGCATGGGTTCCTCTCCTGGTCATGGATTAGGTCTCCATAGGCTTTCGTTGCTTATTCTGGTAAGTCAGAATATTCTGCAGAAAAAGCACAGTCGCAGCGGTTAGTTAAGATCTTTAGCTTCTGAATGATGGTTTGGATATTATTCATGTTTCGCTATCGCATATACGTACGGTTTTTACACAAGCGTTGAAGATCCTTAATTTTGTTTTCCGCGAGATTTGTATGTTCCTCCATATTGGGCACAAACCTCCGAATAATGTTCTTGCTTTGTTAAGTTTGTTGTTGACATCTGCCTCCGCACTACCATCAGCAGTTATAATACTCCCGAGATAGTTGAACTGATTGACGTTTTTAAGTGGTTGCGTTTTCAGCATGATGAGTTGGTTCTTGGTGCTGTTGGTTTTCTTCGCCTTATGTTTTACTGATTTTAATTTCAAGTTCTACGTTAAGTGCCAGGCCATGGTTTTAGTTTGGACTAAATATTGCTACCCTTGTGTGCTAGAAGCACTATGTCATTTCTAGGTCTAAGTTACGTGTGAAGCTAAATGTAATTCCTCTTTTCTGTTTACAAACTTCGGACATTATATTATCTAGCAGGAGTATGAAAAGCAATGGTGATAGTTGGTATCCATGTTAGACGCCTATTATTGTTTCCGTTGTGAATGGCCGTGAGTTCTGAGTTTTCGTCAGCTCCTTTATCCGAATTATTATATGGCAACTCTATACAATATATGGCAACTTTTTTTACAATATCGAAGGCTTTCTAAAATTCCATGAATAGTTTCTATTTTTACAATTAATCAACATGCTTATGAATTGTTGTCATTTTAGCATGAAATAAGTACATTGAAAAATTAGAAATAAAAAAATAACAAAAAATAATAATTGATTCAAATTCGTTAAGTTCAGTAATTATTTCGGTAGGTTCAGGAGTAATTTGTAAGATTTTATTAGCAGCAAAATTATCTTAAATTTTATAAATAAAAATTAAAACAATAAAAATTTTTTTAATGTAAAATTAGTACACAATGTCATAGTTATAATATACAATTTTGTGAAGTAATATGTAGTATATAAATATAATTGGGAAGCGTCATCCATAATTTTTTTTTAAATAACAAACACTTTGAATAACAATTTGATTATATTTTTTTCGCGAATTCTAAAATTATTAAAATGTCAAGGTTTGTAAAGATTTCGGTTTTTTGAAAAAAAAAAAGCCATTTTATAAAACCTTCATAATTTTTTCTGGGTTAAGAAACCTGTATTTTATTTTATCATCACAACAGGAGCAGAGCTCGAAATTAAAGTCATATTCTCTTTTTATACCCGTGCATACATATATGAACATCGGGTATATTAAAATTACTCCTCCGTTTGTAACGCATCGAAATAGACGAGCTAGATATAGTGTCAAGGGTACGTTTCGAATCAGCATCGAAAAGTGAATCGATCTAGCTATTTGTGTCCGTCAGTCCGTCCGTCCGTCAACACGATAACTCAAAAAACTATAAGAGCTAGAGTTCTGAAACTTTCACAAAGTAATTTTTAGACAATTTGTAGGTTCCCTATTGTTTTTGGTTAAAATCGGACAAAGGCTTTGGGTAGCTGCCATACAAATTTTTCGAAATTATATGAATATTTTCAAAATTAATAACTAAATAGAAACCAAATATAAAAACAAACAAAATGTAGTTAAATTATTAATCGATTCATAGTGTAGTGGTTAGGACATGTTACTTGTAGTCAAAATGTCTCGGTTCGAATTCAGGCTAAGGAAAAATTTATTTTTTTTTTAAATTCATTTTTTGTTATCTATTTTCTTTTTAATTATTATATATTTTTAAAAATATATGTATTTATTTTATGTATGAAAAATTTTATTTTATAGAAAATTTGACAGAAAACTCTCATTTATATTAAAAATTATTATTTTTTTTTAATATTTCTATAAAAAAATTCAAAACTGTTATTTAAAACAAACAATTGATACCATAGCAACTATAATAATTTAAAAAAAAAATCGAGATGAATATAAAGTCGATGGCTTAGTGGTTAGGATGTCGATCTTTTAATTGAAAAGTGTGGGTTCGAATCTCGTTCAGAGCATATTTTTTTTTTTAAATTCATCTTTTTTTTTAAATAATTTTTTTTTTTTATTAATTTTTTTTGTAATTAAATATAAAAAAACAAATATTTTGAATTTTCTATCAAACAGTTCAATTGCAATATATGAAATTCTTATTTATTTAATACACGCACGGGTATCTAAAAGTTGACAAGGGCAACTATAATCTTCCTCGTTTTTTTTATCAAAATATGTGTCACTAATTTTTATTTCTTTATATTTTTTTATATTAAATTCAAACTATAAACATATCTTTTTCTTGTTTTACTTTTCAAATATTCTACACTTCCAGAGTGCAGTTAAAAAAAAAATGTAATTTTACTGGCAGCGGCAGCAGCGTTAATTTGAAGTTTAAGTGATTTAAATCTGGTCTCTCATACACCAATTCGTTACGTTGTTTTTTTTTGTTCATTAAAATAATTTTGAACCGGAAACCGAGTAGAGTGGTTACTTATCTCGCTTAAAGTACTAAGCATTTACTAGTTTTACCATAGGATTTGTTATATAGACAATTCTGAGGAGATGAGAATAAGAAATTTTTCGTTTCTTTAAATTTAGTACTTATCAATATGAAAACTGAATTAACCAAAAAAATTTTAAACATGGAATTTTAAGGCTACCTAGTACCTTTATGGATGAAATTAAAAAAATTTATTATTCTTCAAGTCATAAAAATTAAAACATGTCACTTATCAAAAGCTCCCAGAAGACTACGTGCAATTTTTCAAAAGCATGCATTCTCAAACGCTTTTCGCTCTCTGTGACATGGCCTTCAGAATTCTTGGTCCTGAGTACATCTAAAGTAGATTCTTGATTTGTAGTAAATTTTTTTTTGTAGATATTTATATTATTATTAAAAAAAGCTCCCAGAAGACTACGTGCAATTTTTCAAAAGCATGCATTCTCAAACGCTTTTCGCTCTCTGTGACATGGCCTTCAGAATTCTTGGTCCTGAGTACATCTAAAGTAGATTCTTGATTTGTAGTAAATTTTTTTTGTAGATATTTATATTATTATATGTATATAAATTTTGAATATTTTAATAGCATATAAGTATTATGAGCCGGCTATATCTATCTATATATAATATAAAAGCTAAAGTTTATTTGCTTGTTTGTATGTAGCGAATAGACTCCTAAACTGCCCAGCCGATTTTCATGAAAATTTGTATATAGAGGTTTTTGGGTACGGAAAGAAATCGTGGTCCAAAAATTTTGCTCTAACGGACCGCCAAGTTGGTGCTTTGGTGCAAGTATTTAAACTTATTTGTTCTAAAATGAAAACGGTTTGACCGATTGACTTCAAATTTTGTATACGCTCTTCTGTGAGAATTGAGTTGACACTATTAACAGTTTTGGAATTAATCAACCCATGTCGAGCCGACGAGTGGTCAAAACAAAATTTTGGGTCCAAATTTTGTCCGATTTTACGAAATTCTGTTTTCGCTTAAAAGAAAGCCCCAAAAAAAATTTTGTTGAGTTCTATTAACCCATTGCGGCCCAACATTCGTGTTAGCTAGAATAGATATATCACTGCTGACGATTATGTGAATTCACCAAAAAGTATTCGAGAATGTGATAAATTTATCTGACCTTTGATGGTCGTAAACTAGAATTGATGAAAAGGAGATCTCCCAATACATGACCACAAAATTTAAAGTTTTTATACTTTCAAGAAAAACACATCACACTCTAAAGACCCATTAATACAAATAATGATAATACTTCCCAAGTTTCTTATTGCGTTTCTTTACGTATACTATATTTTTTAGTAAACGAAACATGTTTACGAAACAAAAGATTAAGTTATTGACCAGAAAACTTTTTATTTTTCAACATAGTCTCTTACTTCAGAATTCGATGTGAATGTTTTTCCAGCGAGCCATTTCTTCATATTTGGAAACAGGATTTTATTGATCATTTCTTCATTTGTGACCTCTTTTGGACGACCACTGCGTGGCGTATCACTTGTGCTTGTACGACCACAACGAAATTCAGTAAACCACTTCTGAATCATACTACTTTTAAACCTTGGGAGGTCTAAGAAGGGCACTGAACTACCACTCCGATTGATCCAAAATTAGGGGGACGCGCAGGAAATATTAAAAAACAGCCATGTATCAAATTTGAAGCTTCCACATTTTTTTGAAGTTACTATCTTTATTAATTTCGAAAATATGCTTTAAGGTTTTCGGAACTGTGTGGCTGGTCCCCGAACCACTACTCCAATTGGTCCCAAATTTTAAGGACACTAAGGAAATAGAAAGAGACATCCTGATACCAACTTTGGAGGTTTTATCTTCATTGGTTTCGGAATCATGCTCGTTTGGCCTAAATTCGATGAAAAAGTTTCAGGCGTCATTAGTTGTTGAGTTATCGTGATTTTTTATATATGTTCGTTACCCCTTGGACCGATTAAAAGGTCCAGAATTCGAACCCATGGGCCGATTTTGCCCATTTCTAATCCCCGCCGTACTTTCAGTCCTAGTAACCTACAGTTAAAATTTCATCAAGATAGCTAAATTATTTTTTGAGTTATTATGACGGACGGACGTTGCTATATCGACTCAGGAGGTAACGCTCATCACAAATATATATACTTTTCCATATCTAGCTGGCTTCCTTTAGGTGGTTACAAACACTATACCAAAGTTAATATACCTCTTTACCTATTCTATAGGTTTAGGGTATAAAAATTTAAGTAATTATATAACAATATTATAAGAGCCTTAAAACTCAATATTATTCTATTATAATTAAATTTGAATAAAAAAATTGTGTTTACAGAATTACAAAATCAATAAAGCTTTTTAAAATTTAAACCTTCAATATACAATCAAGTTGAAATTTTAATATAAATAAATGTTTATTTAACGTTTTCAGGCTGGAAAAAATACTGCTCCGAAAACACCTGCTAGTTTTCATAGAGATGGTGGTAAATTTAGTCCCGCTAGCTACTCACCCGTGTAAGTCTTGAATAACAATTAAATATAATATGATTTTAAAAATTTTTTAAATTTCTTTTAATTTACCGAAACATATTGTTAATTTAAGTATACTCACATGTTTTTTGCAGAATCAACTTTGTATTATTAATAGAAACGAGGAAGAGTGTAGTAGAGTAGACTGTGTCAACTCTGGGATACCCGTATGACCGTTATATAAACATTATATTTATAAACATTAATTACTTTTGGCAAAATTTCTAACATATCAGATTTATTAGATGTAGTGTAATGCTCTTATAAAAGAAGGAGTTGTATGGCAGCTACTCGAACTCTTGGCAGTAGAGCAACCAAATTTTGCAGTAACTTTGGCCATTACACTAAACTATTTTTGGCAAAATTTCAGACACCCAACTTCAATAGGTATAGAGTAATGCTCATATAAAATAAGAAGTTGTATGGCAGCTACTCGAACCCTTTGCAGTAGACCAACCAAATTTTGTAGAAACTTTGGCCATAAAACTAAACTACTTTTGCCAAAATTTCAGACACGTAGCTGTAATAGGTACAGAGAAATACTCATATAAAAAAGGAAGTTGTATGGCAGCTACCCGAACCCATGGACCAAAATGACTGGATTTAAATAGCGATGACGGCTATTGCAAAAAAACGAATTTGCGAAAATTTCAAGATCTTAGCTCCTTTAGTTTTTGAGTTATCGTGCGGACGGACGGACAGACGGACGGACGGACATACATAGCTAAATCGATTTTTTTTTCGATTCTGATCCGATCCATACACTTGAGTCTATATCTACCCCCCCTCCTTCTCTGCGTCACAAACGTAATGGCAAATTTATTATACCCTTTGACTATATAGTCATACGGGTATAAAAACGTATAAAAATATGGACCCTATATTAAAAATTTTTGCAACCTAAACAATAATTGTTGAGAATAATATTATCTGCTGCGTAAAATAACTTGTAAAGTATTTTGTTAAAAATGTAAATTTTTATGATATATTAAATGATAAAAAATAACATCAGTACATATGTATACATAAAAAGAGTTTTATAAACTTTATTATTTATATATTTAGAATTTATAAATAACGAGGAAGAGTGTAGTAGAGTAGACTGTGTCAACTCTGGGATACCCGTATGACTGTAATATAAACATTATATAATCCTCATATAAAAAAAGGAGTTGTATGGAAGATACTCGAACCCTCTCCAGTAGGCCAACCAAATTTTGCAGTAACTTTGGCCATTACACTAAACTATTTTTGGCAAAATTTCAGACACCCAGCTTGAATAGGTATAGAGCAATGCTCATATAAAATAAGAAATTGTATGGCAAAAACTCGAAACCCGTTGACCAAAATGGCTGGATTTCAATAGCGATGGCGGCGATTGCATAAAAACGAATTTGTAAAAATTTCAAAATCCTAGCTCCTTTATTTTTTGAGTTATCGTGGTGACGGACGAACAAACATACATAGCTAAATCGATTTATTTTTCGATTCTGATTCGATCCATACACTTGAGTCTATATCTGCCCCCCCTCCTCCTCTGCGTCACAAACGTAATGGCAAATTTATTATACCCTTTGACCTATAGTCATACAATAGATTTAGTAATTTTAGATATGGGCAAAGTGATTCTTTTCTGTAAATCAAATCATAAGAATTGTTCATTTTTAATGCCTCTTTAAAAAAAAAACAACTTGTATACAAAAATAAATAACTGTTTCTCAAGAAGTTTCAAATAGAACTGAATCATAAAAGGAATCGTATGTATACAAGAAGAACTGATTACCAAAATGAATCGTATGTATACAAAAAGAACTGAGTCCAAAAAGAATCGTATGCATAGTAAACAGAACTGATTCGAAAAAGAATCTTGTATCCGTATGCTTTGTAAGAACTGTATCGAAAAGACTAGTAAAAAGAATCAAAAAATCCCTGATAACCCACAAGTAGTGAAAGGAAGTCTGTAATTTTTTTTTTTTTTCTTTGACAATTGATATAAAATATATGATACATAAATGTTACATTAAAATTTAATTTGACCTTAGCCGAAGCTATCAGGTCTTGTAGAATCTTACATATTTATATATAATTTAATATTAGAAAATAAGTTATAGTTTTTTTTTTCTATATTCATATTTGTTGTTTATAATTTTTATACCCGTATGACTATATAGTCAAAGGGTATAATAAATTTGCCATTACGTTTGTGACGCAGAGAAGGAGGGGGGATAGATATAGACTCAAGTGTATGGATCGGATCAGAATCGAAAAATAAATCGATTTAGCTATGTATGTCCGTCCGTCCGTCTGTCCGTCTGTCCGTCTGTCCGTCCGTCCGCACGATAACTCAAAAACTAAAGGAGCTAGAATCTTGAAATTTTTGCAAATTAATTTTTTTGCAATAGCCGTCATCGCTATTTAAATCCAGCTATTTTGGTCCATGGGTTCGGGTAGCTGCCATACAACTTCTTTTTTTATATGAGTATTTCTCTGTACCTATTACAGCTGCGTGTCTGAAATTTTGCCAAAAGTAGTTTAGTTTTATGGCCAAAGTTTCTGCAAAATTTGGTTGGTTTCCTGCAGTGGGTTCGTGTAGCTGCCATACAACTTCCTACTTTATATTAGCATTACTCTCCACCTAATGAAGCTGGGTGTCTGAAATTTTGCCAAAAATAGTTAAGTGTATTGGCCAAGGTTACAGCAAAATTTGGTTGGTCTATTGCAGAGGGTTCGAGTAGCTGCCATACAACTCCTTCTTTTATATGAGTATTCCACTAAACTTAATAAAGTATGTTTGAAAAACTGCCAAAAGTAATTAACCGGATGATATAATGTATATGTTACGGTCATACGGGTATCCCAGAGTTGACACAGTCTACTCTACTACACTCTTCCTCGTTTTTTTTATTTTTATTTTTGTTTGGATCAAAAAATTTTTAAAATAATTTAAATTATAATTAGGTACCAAGATCTAGTTAATATTGTTTTATATTTTATTTTTTTTATTACAACTCATTTTATTACAATTAATTTTTCCCCCTTTTTTTTATTATTTTATTATTAACTTAATTACGATAATTTTCAAAATTCTTCTTATTATTTTATTTTTGTTTTATTTTAATAACCTGTTTTTTTTTTATTTGTTTTTCTTTTTTTTTTTTTGATCAATTATTTGCTAGTATAAAGTTATGAAAATAGTTAAACCATTTAAATTCCATTTGTAATACCTAAGCTAATTTATTAAGAAAACTTTAATTTTAATTTTAAAAATGCTAAAACTCTGGATTTCCTTCAATTCTATTGGTAAATTATTAAAAGCCTGTAAACAATTATAAAGACAATTATTCTTTTGCTTGTCGGTTATAGCGAGAGATAGAAATTAGATTTATGTCTAGTATTATAATTATGAAAGTCTATATTTCGATTAAGAATAAAATTATATTTAATTTTGTTGTTTACTATTTTAAAAGCTAAAAAGTAGAGTTCACGCTTGCATAATTTATCAAAAGAAATGTACTGTTGTTGTGTAGGATATCTTAATGGAAAACCATGTATAGATTTTATAGCTTTTTTGTGTAAAATGTCTAATTTATTGATATAGGATTGCGTCGTTCTGCACCATATAGGGTTTAGGTAACATAAATGTGATGAAATATAAGACGAGAATATTAGGAATAAGACATCTTTACTAAAGAATTTTCTTAGTCTCCTTAAGATAAAAATATATGGGGATACCTTCTTGGTAACGTGATCGATATGAGGAGACCATTTGAGTTTGTTATCTATGTAATTAAAATCTTCGACTATTTCTAATGATTCGTTTTTATAATTGACGCTGAAGTTATTCCAAGTTTGGTTCTCAAATAACATAATTTTAGTCTTTTTAATATTTAAGGACAGTTTGTTTTTCTTAAGCCATTCCTCCACGGTAGATAAATCAGATAAGATGGCGCTTTTTATCTCAGATTCACTGTCCATAGAATATTTGATAACGGCATCATCTGCGTAAAGTTGTATGCTGCCTTTGAGTGCTAGATGAGTCATATCATCGATATACATTTTAAATAGGTCAGGCCCCAGAATTGAGCCCTGGGGAACGCCCTTTTTAACATGAATAAAATTGCTACAGCTCTCATTTACGCTTACTTTTTGTTTTCGTTGCATTAAGTAAGTTTCGAAGAAGTGTTTGTCATTATAGCTTAAGTTTAATTTAGATAATTTATAAAGTAATATTTCGTGATCGACACAATCCAAGGCTTTTTGAAGGTCGATAAAGATACACCCAGTGTATTTGCCTTTGTCCATACTCCGAGTAACAAAGTCTGTTAATGCGAGACATTCGGCGGTAGTATTGGAATTCTCTTCGAAACCATACTGATCTTGGTGAAGGATAGCATTGTTCCTCAAAAAGTAAGTGAGGCGATTTTTATTAATTTTTTCAAAAATTTTCGAGAAAGTGCTTAAGACTGATATAGGTCGATAATTAGTTGGATTGGTTGCTCTTCCACCTTTGTAGATAGGAGTAACTACCGCAGATTTTAGCGAATTTGGAAAAGTTGAAGCGAGAAACGATTTGTTAATATAATCTTTTAGAATTGGACAAAGTTGGGTCGAGAATTTTTGTACAAATTTTGCAGAGATATAATCGTACCCTGTCGCTGATGAAGATCTAAGTGAATCAATTGCATCTTTGACCTCCGTTAAATTTGTTGGGTTAAGTTGAAAAGGAGAAAATATGTTCCTAGTAAATTTCCCCAAATATTCCTCATCAATCGGACTTAAGTCAATGTCAAGGGTATCGGTAACGTTAACGAAAAATTTATTTAATAAGTCGCTTATTTGGTGTGAAGTTTCTATAACCTTATTGTTGTCTGTTAGAGTTATTATCTGACTACCGGTTTTTGAATTACTTTTATTGTACATTATTTCTTTATACAAGGTCCACTGTTTCCTCCCATCACTAGGATACTTGGAGATAGTTAAATTACAATAATTCGTTTTGGCCTGCATAATCAGATCTTTTACCTTTTTTTATAAAATTCATAAAGATCATTAGTTTTTGAATCCTTAGGGTACTTCTTCTTGTATTTAAAAAAGGAATTTCGAATTTTTATGAACTTTTTTATGTCAGGAGTCATCCATTGTATTTTTTTTGTATGGGTCACCGGAATTACTCTAGTGTGTTCTTATATTACCAATGATAAGGCATGCACGAATTCGTCAAAACTGTAGTTGTTCAGGTTAATGTTTGACCAAAAGCTATTCGCCGATAAGTTATTGTAATCTAATACAGTTTTATAAGTAGTGGCGTTTTGTTCAATGCATGGATTTAGATTTGTACTAATAAGAAACATTTAATGATCCGACATGGGAGTGTCAATAATATGTAAACAATATTCATATTCGATTAAATCGAAAATAAAGTGGTCAATTATGGATTTACAGTTTTTGTCAATTGTTGTTGCAAATCGTTCATTAATTTGATTGTATATGAAATATCCGTTAGAGTAAAACCTGAGAATAGTTTTTAACATCTCTGTTATGCGCGTCAAGTAGATTTATATTGAAATATAATTGAATCGAGTTTATTTATAAAGTCTACTATATTTGTTTGTTGAGATCTATAAAAAGACATGATGTTCACATTTTCTCTTAGTAATCTAATTATCAAAAGGTTGGAATTGTTGAACTCTTCCACAAGGACTGAAGTGCTACTAGTATTTTTAGCCACATATATAGCGACACCCCCATACGTGATGTTACGAATTGACTCATTCAGGTAGGAGAAGTAACCAGTGTATTCAGGTAGGTTGAAAAATTGATTTTGAGATTTATGTAGCCATATTTCCGTTATGACTAGAACATGTATTGCGCAACCATAAGAAATAATTAGTATTTCAAGGTCAGTTAATTTATTTCGTAAACTTCTGATGTTTAAATATAAAATGTTTAAATTGTGTTTATAATTCATCATTACACCTTTGGGTAACTCTGTAAAGTAATTTACTTTCATATCATTTTCAATATTAAATGACATCATTGCTAATTACGACCGTTAATAGAGTCCGTTAAGCACATGGAATTTGGCAAGCGTACATAGAAAAACTGAATAATAAAAATCAGTATTAGAACGGCTTTAATTAAAAATGCATCGACAGTAGAGTATAAGAAAGTAAATAATTTAGGTTTAAGTTTTTTATAAAAAATTTCCTTTTTTTTTTTTTTTTAATTATAATAATAGTATTGAATATAGTTTTAATTGTAGTTTTAGTAATTAAAAAGAAGTTTTTGAAAAAGTTTTGATTTGATGATTTGATAAATGCGGTCCGCGGCTGGTTATTTTTAAAAAAAATTAATTGTGATACATAAAAATTAAAATATTGATGTGAAAATAAATTGTAAAAAATGAATTGTAATTGAAAAAAATTAAAAAATATTAATGAAATTAATTTAAAAATAATTAAAAAATTATAAACAAATTTTTGTGTTTTTTTTGTTTTTTAAATAAAATGTGCAAAAAGATGATACTTAAAATTTTAAGGAACAAATTAATATAAAACGTACAACAATAAAAATAAAAAAACAATGCGTTCCGCTTCCGGGTGAAAGAGGAAAAGAAATGAAAAATATTTTCAGAAATTAGCAAATTTATATTAGTTTTATTAGTTATCAATATAATTATTTTTAACTTTCTCGATATCACTAAAATTATTGATATTGAGAATTTAGCTTGAAGACGATTTTCGAATTTTAATAATATTATCTTTAACCCATAAATATTGGAATTTATAATTAATTTTAATTTGCTTTGCTTCATAATATAGTTTATCACGATCACGATATAGTCAATCACGAAGATAGGTGATTTCTGAAATATATTTCTCTATTTCCCTCTTCACTCGGAAAAAATTCTGACGTGTATATATGCTGACTCTTTTTTTTAACATCAGTTCTTCTTTTATTGCCTGTGATCGAAGATGTACTATATATTGTTTATTGTTTTTTTCGGCGCCAAATAATTTCTAAATTTCTACTCAACAACCTTCCCTCGTAGCCAAAATAATGAGATAAGCACCCTAGCTGCTTGCGGAGTATAATAGCTGAAAAGTAGCGACAAGACATAAATGTAAATGTCTATCAAGGGTTGAATGGGTTGAATTGATAATACGAACGGTTCTCTTTTGTATCTTAACCAGATATTGAAGAGCGGTGCTCCTGCAAATATGTAAGAATTATACTCAAGTCGCGGTCGAATAAAGGTTTTATAAATTTGAAGTTAATTTTGAGATGTAAAGTATTTCTTACTCCTACTTAAGAATCTAAGGCATTTTACAACTTGTATTGAACGGTGTGAAAGGAAAGATTCTAGCTATGAATTGAAAATTTTTCCTAGACCAAATGCTTCTCACTTTTTTAGTAGCGCGGTATGCCAACCGCGATCAAAGGCTTTAGATATGTCAAGAGCGATTATGTTTGTTTCAAACAACTACCCCATTTTTCAGTCAAAGAAGTCAACAGATCATTTGATCTAGAATCATATTGTTGGTCACTTATGAGGCCATTACTCTCCAGATAACTTTCTAAATGGAAATTAATTATTAACTCCATCACCTTTGATAGTACTGATTTTAGAGTAATTTGTCTATAATTTTCAGGATTGCTCTGTGCACCCTTTTTTCGCATTAAGCAATTTTCCAGGGTATGCCAAACGCGATGTGCCAGAAATATAGTGTTTGCACATTTTTGGAGGAAAATTAGTGGAATATCTTCAGGGCACTTTAGCAACAACTCGTGGACGAAAAAAAAGTTTTGAATTTACTGGTGCATGGACCGGAGGAGAGGAAGTTGTTGCCGGCATTGTTGAATTGGCTGAGAAGATTTGTGCCAGCAAATCTGCCTTATGTTTAGGGTCAGCAATGACAGCATTATTTTATATGGGCATTACTCTAACCCTATTGAAGTTGGGTGTCTGAAATTTTGCCTATTGAATTTTTATACCTATTGAAGTTTTTGGTGTCTGAAAATAAAAATAGTTAAGTGTAATGGCCAAAGCTACTGCAAAATTTGGTTGGTCTACTGCAGAGGGTTCGAGTAGCTGCCATACAACTCCTTCTTTTATATAAGCATTACCCTACACCTAATAAAGCTGATATGTTTATATAACGGTCATACGGGTATTTCAGAGTTGACGCAGCCTACTCTAGTACACTTTTTCTCGTTTGTAGTAAAGTAAACATATAGTCCGAAAGCTTCTATAGCCTTCTAATATTTGCAAAATATATGCTTATTTGACTCTGCATAAATCAGACTTAGATTTCAAGAACAAGTAAATAAACAGACTTAAAAATACCCTAGACTTATTTGGTTAAAATTTAATAAGAAGTCCATAAATCATTTTAAAATCATAAAAGTTTTTATTAGTTTGATCGTAAGACATGGGTTACCAATTTTATTTTATAATACTAAAAACATTTTCTAATTACTTTATCAATTCAAAAATATTAGCAATTCTTACTAATTTATCTATTTAAAAATATTAAACAACAAATAAAGTTGAGATAAATGGATTCGTAAAATGCAATTACAAAATTACATATTTAAAACTTTTATTCAATTCAATAAAATTTTACACACATGCAGCAATTACTTCTTTTCAGGATTTTTTTTTGTAGTGTATTTACTGTTGAATGATTTAGTACCCTTGGTTAATTATTTCAATTTTCAATAATTTTTAAATTTATTGTCTTAATTTACTTATTTTTTAATGTTCTATATAATTAAACTCAAAGTTATTCGAAAGAAATATGAAAGGTCTAAGAGAGTTGCCTGAACCACCACTTCAATTGATCATACATTAAGGGAACACGTAGGAAATAGTAAAGAACAGCCTTGTGCCAAATTTAAAGCTTCTATATTTTTTAGCACATTTTCAAAAAATTTTGTAAAAATGTGCCTATATAGCTTCACTGTCCGTCCGTATGTTTACAAAACTTTTACACCGTTTTAAATAGAGTAAAAAAAATTTAATCACGGGTAGATATTACAAAAAAAATAATTTCGTAAGAATTTTTTTTTGTTGCCCCACCCGTTACGAAGCTACAGCCCCCAAAGTTGGGAAAAGCCCTATTTTTAAATTGCTATAACAAGATTTTTGTCTATTTTCAATCTGAAAGCGGCGAAATATAGCTGGTTTTATAAACTTTATAAATTTTTAAAAGGCAAATGTTTAGGGCTGCCATACAGTACTAAAATTTACAATTATGCACATCACAAAACACAATTTTTGCAAAATTTTTGGCCTCACATATCTTCTAAACGGTTCAAGGTAGGGTCTTGAAATTTTGGGAGAAGTTAGGTCCTCCGAAATTAGTAGTAGTCGGTTAACAAAATTTTTTTTTCACGCTCTCTGTCGAAAATAGAAATTTTGCTATTTTTAAACACCTGTAACTTGAATACCTGTTCAAATTTTTTTTTACAAATTTTCAACATTGACAGCTGCAGCATTATATTTCAACATATGTTAAAGGTTTTTCTTAAATTTGAAAGGGTCTCTTTAAATTGAAGAAATTGTCTCTTAGTTTTAACCATTTTTGGTTAGATAATAAAATTCTAGGTAAAATTCCAAATTTTGGTTGTGTTCACAATTGATTTCCTAGAACTGACAAAAATGTAGGTGAGGACAGGAGGAGGTGGGCAGATCCATCATAGATTTGCTAAGCTAAAATTTGGGAACCTTCCCCGTTGAAGAGCTACTAGGTTCTAAAAATTAAAACTTTTATGATTTAATAAAACAGTATAACTTATTCACCAATGTAAATTTTTCCAAAATTAAATCTTAACATTGAATCCCCAACATTATATTTCGCACTTCTTAACAGGATTTCTTGAGTGAATTGGGGTTATATTCTAAGTATTTCACTATTATTCATATAATTAATAAATTAATGAAATAACTAAATTATAATAATATCATTTATTTTTATATGTATTTTTATAAAAAAAATGATAAAATGATAAAATAAGAAACCGTATATTAATTTGAAAATGTGCTTTTTAAAAACCCTTGGTTTTTTTCTCACTTGTTTGAATATACTATCTCTATTATTTTCGAAAATATACTTTATTAAAGTCTTCGAAACTATGTAGATGGTCCCCGGTGGCCCACTATAGTGCTCCACTATTTCAATTGGTTCCTATTTTCGAGGAAACTGAGCGAATAGAAAGGGACACCCTGATACCGAATTTCGAGGTTATAACTTCTTTGAATTCGGAATCATGCTCGTTTGGCCTAAATTCGATGAAAAAATTCTAGGATCCGAACCCATGGTCGGATTTCGCCTACATGCAGTCCGCGCCGTTCTTTCAATACTAGTGAACCCTTGTACACAATTGGAACGTTCTATCTTAATTTTTAGCTATTATTTTTAATAATTTCAATGATATGTTTTAAGGCCTTCAGAACTGTGTGGATGATCCCCGACCCACCACTCCAATTGGTTCTAACTTTCCAGGACTCTAAGGACATTGGAAGAGGCACACTGATACCAAATTTGAAGGTTTTTTCTTCATTGCTTTCGGAATTATGCTTGTTTGGCCTAAATTCGATCAAAAACTTCTAGGATCCGAATCCATTGTCCGAACTCGTTCGTACGCAGTCGCCGCCATAGTCTGAGTACTAGTATCCTACATCACAAAATTCATGATTGTAACGCCATTAGTTGTTGAGCTATCCTTATTTTTTTATTTGTTCCTTGGCCCTTAGAACAATTAAAAGGTCCAGAATCCGAACCCATGGGCCGATTTCGCCCATATGCAATCCCCGCCGTACTTTAAGTCCTAGTAACCTACAGTTAAATTTCATCAAGATAGCTCCATTAGTTTTTGAGTAATAATCCTATAAGTGACGGACGGACGGCCGGGCATGGCTATATCGACTCAGTAGGTCACGCTGATCACAAATATATATACTTTTCCATATCTAGCTCGCTTCCTTTAGGTGTTTACAAACACCATACCAAAGTTAATATACCCTTCTCCTATTTCATAGGTGTAAGGTATAAAAATCTCACAATGGTGGGATATATTTTTATGTCATTTGACGCGTCTGACATAATAGTAAGAAATTTTACCTTTTTGAGATCATCTTTTATCACATTTTGAGCAAAATTACTAAGAACGTTCACACAAATAGCTATACATTTAGCTCTTGCACAAGTAAATTTTTTGTCATGCAGTTTTTGAATGATTTTGCTTGTACAATCCATACTACGGAAACTTAGATTATGTGTTACTGTATAATAAGCGAATATTCCCTCAGCTATAGCTAAGTTTCGTTCATTATTTCCAAATATTTGGCTTCAAAGAAAGCTATGAATGTTTTGTGATGAACATGCTGCGTTAAGAAATTTATGTGCCTTTCAGTTTTGTCATGTCTTGTAATGGATGATGGAGCTTCTAAAGATATCGAAAAAGTGGTTGAACAAATGTTGCATTTGACTGCACTTTCATATGTGTTTGTTTCAAACTATTATGACAGTTGCCGCAGTGACAGTGTTCCCTATAAGCGACAATTTTTTAATATAACCCTATAAGTGACAATTTTTTAATATAACATTATCCTTTTAACAAATTAACGATTTCGAATGTAAAAAGTTTCGCATATGAACTAAAATCGATATTTCTATAATCGTTAGTATAAAATATGAACAAATTTAATTTTAAGGAAGTTTCGAAGGACAAACAGGACAATTTGCGAAAAAGCAGGACCTTCGGGGGACAAAAATTATTGGAAGAACAGACGGCTAAAAAGCAGGACTGTCCTGGCTTAAAACGGTACGTCTGGACAGCCTACTTTTCCATATCTAGCTCGCTTCCTTTAGGTGGTTACAAACACCATACCAAAGTTTATATACCCTCTTCCTATTTTATAGGTGTAGGGTATAATAAAAAAATACATTAATATAACAATATAAACATATGTAAAATATAAACAAATAATTTAATTGAATAATATAAATTCGCAGATACAGAATACCATGTAACTCAAATACAAAATATTACAATATAAACAAAAAATAGACTTGTAAAAATAGAAAATCTTAGACGTTTCTACATGTTATAAGGCCTACTACTATTTCATGTTTAAATTGTATGTGGAATTCAATAAGACGAATTCTAATAAAACGATTTTAATATGACCCCCTGTTCCAACATGTACCTATGGTATAGACAGGCTTATTAGCTTTAGAGTTGAACAGTTAGCGCTTAAAAAAAAAGAAATTTAATATAAAAAAAGTGAATGCCATGCAATGTGAGGGAGTATGCAGGAAATGGTTCCATAGCGAATGCTGGGTTGGATATTAGAGATCTGCACAAATATATTCCTTTATAAAAATTATCAAATGTATTTAAATACTGTATTCTAATTCTATCCATTCGTTCAAAACGATTTAAATGTGGTGTATACTCAAACTACAACTTAACTATATTTATTCTATTCGTTGTATTTCAAATACAAATATTGAAAAGCTTTTTTTTTAACAAATACTTTGATGTTTTGAAAATCAAATTTGAATATTTCAAAACATTTTAAAATATACCAAGTATACCGAGTACTCTAAATATAATGACAAAGAAAAAGAAAAAAAGAAAACAAAAAGAAGATAAAAAAACAAACAAAGCAGTGATAAAACAAACAAAGCTACATATTACTCATCGATATAATACATACTGGTTATACGTAGTACATATTAAAATTTTTTTTTATTATATTTGGTGTACTCGGTATATTAAAACAAATACTATAAATATTTTTATTATATTTGGTGTACTCGGTATATAAATACAAATAGTATAAATATTCTATTTTCGGGTACACATAATAAATCAAATACATATTCATTCTATTCTACAATAATTTTGTATTTCATTTACTCTATTCTATAATCATTTGTAATGAATGCATTTGGTTTGAAAGCTTTCAAAACCGAATATGAAAAGTTTTACTTATTATAGAATGATTTGAAAGCGCTTTTGAATACAATTGTGCAGATGTCTATTGGATATTGAAGAATACAGGCATCTGTTCGGAGATGCGGCGATACTGCGTAAATACTTCTGCAACCAATAACACAACTTTGAAAAGCAAAAACGATAACAATGATGTAATTTTACAAAAATTAAATGAAATATTAAATAGAATGAAATCGCAAGAAAATTATCTATTTAAAGTAAAAAATGAGGTTAAGGAATTAAAAGGAAGTATTAATACTCTACTAGAAGAAAATATAGCACTAAGAAACGCGAACGCTATGTTAAAAGAAAAAGTTAATTACAGTCAAATTGAACTTGAAAAACTTAAGTAAAGTAAAAACCGCAACATATTGGAAATATCTGAAATTGAAGAACTGCAAGACAAAACACCAGAAGATGTTGTAAAGAAAGTGATAGAAAGCTTGGATATTGAATTCAATGCAATAAACATGTTACAGAAAACAGAAACCATCGAGGAATTCATTCTTGATGGTGAGCCAAATTGTCACTAGATTAATGTTAGAAGTTTTTGAAATACAACTGATGAGTCTACTAAAAGAAAATATAGCACTAAGAAACGCGAACGCTATGTTAAAAGAAAAAGTTAATTATAGTCAAATTGAACTTGAAAAACTTAAGTAAAGTTAAAACCGCAACATATTGGAAATATCTGAAATTGATGAACTGCAAGACAAAACACCAGAAGATGTTGTAAAGAAAGTGATAGAAAGCTTGGACATTGAATTCAATGCAATAAAAATGTTACAGAAAACAGAAACCATCGAGGAATTCATTCTTGGTGGTGAGCCAAATTTTCACTAGATTAATGTTAGAAGTTTTTAAAATACAACTGATGAGTTTTCACCAATATTGGATGGGTTAAACACAACGATACACTTAATTATTGTTACTGAAACATGGCTAAATGAATTAGAAATAGATTTTATTAATATCCAAAATTATGAAAATGTCTTCTCTTGTAGAAAAACATATATATTCCCAATTCAATAACTTATAAAATACATGAAACTTTCTGTGAAGAATAAAATAGTATAATTAATATAATGGTTGTTTTTAATAGTCAAAATATTAATGTTTCTGCGATAAATAAACTACCTGAAAAAGATAATGAAATAATTAACAAATTTAATGATATATTACTAATAAATTATGCAAAAAACATACATACATATTAGGTGACATGAGTTATGATAAAATAGATGATTCCGATGCGTATGTTGGAATGTATAATACAATCATTGAAAGCAATGGATTCTTCTTTTGTGATGACTCTCCTACCAGACCAATATCAGATACCTGAATTGATCATATTATTACTAATAATCCACAAGTTAACATGTGCATAACTAGCCTGAACACAGATATTTCTGATTATCAAATTTTATAAAACGAAGTAAAAAGTTAGACAATTTTGCCACAACCAAAAAAATATTCCAAAAATGAATTGTGTTATAAAAAAAACTAAAAAAACAGCTGACAAATGACCAAATAATTATCACAAGTTCATAACTTCAATACCAAATGTTCCCAATTAATTTCGAAATTACAAAATAAAATAAGTGATGCCACATACCAAAAAAATATCGTCAAATGAGAACAAAACGTACCTATATGGTTTTATGATGAATGTGTAATTTGTAAATATTAATAAAATCAAGTAATATTGGCATAGAAAATATGTAAAAAATTAAAATGATAAATACATTCAAAACAAACATAAAGTTTGGCTAAACAAATACATGGAAATAAACAATTTTGCAACAAACACAAATCGGCAAAATCGATTTTTATACCCGTATGACTGTAGGTCAAAGGGTATAATAAATTTGCCATTAGGTTTGTCAAAAGGAGGGGGGGTAGATATAGACTCAAGTGTATGGATCGGATCAGAATTGAAAAATAAATCATCATCGCTATTTAAATCCAGCCATTTTGGTCCATGGGTTCGGGTAGCTGCCATACAACTTCTTTTTTTATATGAACATTACTCTGTACCTATTACAGCTGCCTATTAGTAGCTGCCATACAACTCCTTCTTTTATATAAACATTACACTACACCTAATAAAACTGTATGTTTGAAATTTTCTCAAAAGTAATTAACCGGATGATATGATGTATATGTTACGGTCATACGGGTATCCCAGAGTTGACACAGTCTACTCTACTACATTTTTCCTAGTTTTTTTCGATTCTGATCCGATCCATACACTTAAGTCTATTTTGAAATTTTTCCAAAAGTAATTAACAAGATGACATAATGGTTATATTACGGTCATACGGGTATCCCAGAGTTGACACAGTCTACTCTACTACACTCTTCCTCGTTTCCAATAAAATCTAAAAATCAGTTTCGTATATTTGTTGCTTTAATACATAGTATTTTAAAACCTTTTTGCCAAAAAATGCCCACATTTTCTTGATAAAATAATGATGCTCATATATAAAAAGAAATTGTATCGCAGCTACTTGAACCCATGGAACAAACTGGCTGGGTTTCAATAGCGATAATAGCTAATGCATAAAAACGAATTTGAATACCCTTTTGACATAAAGTCATTAAACTGAAACTACCGCCTCAAAACCTGTCCAAACAATTATTGCAACCTAAATTTTTTGTTAAATCATGTTTTTATTTTAAAATATTAAAAAATCAATTATTCAAATAGTTTATGATCCCAAGATAATTTTATTTAAACTCTTTCAAAAGTTGCATTATAAAATTCAATTTCTGTATACATTTAAATAACAGTCAAATAAGTTTCTGCTTATAATATACAAAACAAAAGAGGTGTATTTAAATACTAAAAATTTATATATTTTTTTTTAATTTCAGATACGGAATGTCGAAAAATTTTATTACTAACTCTGGAAAAATTGTATATACATTTGGCCACTCAAAATTAATAAATGAAACATCTTGGTCTGCCACAAAAACAACAAACATTACGATAAAAGATATAACGAATGTAAAGGAATCTTTTTCCAATAAATCCAAATTTTTATTTGACAATCTATTAGATAAAATTAACATTTCTTGCGAAAATCTTTTTGAAACAGGGAAAGCAATATGTAAAAAACATTTCGGTCATAATACAACAGATTATGATTTACAGCACCCAGATATTATAAATCCTGATACTTTTAAAACAATCGGTACAATTTTTTGTGAACACGAAGGCTTATTAGATAAAAATTCAACAATCCTTGTAGGGTCAGATGATATGCGTTTACGAACAGTACATTTAAATTTTAATAAGTCAAAACCATTTGGAATATTTCCTGGCCAAACTGTAATGGTTAGAGGAACCAATCCTCGTGGTGATGTTCTTTTAGTCGAAGAATTTTTTACTGAAAGAAATTTAATATTACCAGAAATACCTAAAATTTGTGAACAAATAAATTTTGTAATAGCTGCTGGGCCTTATACTAATACGGATAACTTAGTTTACGATCCTTTGCGTGAATTGATAAAATACTGTAAAGAGAATAAACCACATATTTTAATATTGATTGGGCCATTTATGAACGAGGAACATTGTATGATAAATGGAAATATATTAGCTGAAACCTTTGAATCTTACTTTTTAAAAATTATAACAGAAATGGTTGAAGAATTGGGGTAAGTCTTAGATTAGATTAAATTAAATTAAATAATTGATAAATTAGAGTAATTGTAAAATATTTGAGAATTTTTGTAAAAGTCTATATATATGTTCTTTTAAACTAATATGAAATTTTTATTATTGTTTTATTTTATTTTACTATTTTAATTTTTTTTTTTTTTTTTTTTGTAAATAACTTGTCTGTATATTGGCACATATTTATTATTCAAAATTATTGGATCAGAAAGTAGCTATGATCGACACAAAAGAAATTTAACAGTTATATATAATGTGCAATAATTACATATAGGAATATATTGTAATTTTGTTTACTTTTTTCTAGTATAAGATAATTTTTTTAGAATTTAAGAATTTTTTTTATATTTATACGAAAAATAATGAATTGTTAATAAAGAAAAAAAAAAAAAAAAAAAAGTCATATGAAGAAAATAAATATTTCTACAAAATTTATAAATTGAGGTGTGCTACCAAACTCCATGTCGGTAAAATGATTAGAAAATAGCTAATTGGTAAGGAAGTGATTTTAAACAAGAATGAATTGATTATTTTTCGTAATTTATTATCTTCAATTGTATATAATGTCACGTCCGGAACGTTTAAATCAACCAAAAGTTAGAACAACCAAGTTTTGCAGAAACTTTGGCCATAAAACTTAACTATTTTTGACGAAATTTCAGACACGCAGCTGTAATAGGTACAGAGTAATACTCATATAAAAAAAGAAGTTGTTCGGCAGCTACCCGAACCTATGGACCTAAATGGCTGGATTTAAAAAGCGATGACGGCTGTTGAAAAAAAAAGAAATTGCGAAAATTTCAAGATCCTAGCTCCTAGTTTTTGAGTTTTCGCGCGGACAGACATACATAGCTAAATCGACTTATTTTTCGATTCTGATCCGATCCATACACTTGAATCTATATCTACACCCCCTCCTTCTCTGCGTCACAAACGTAATGGCAAATTTATTATATCCTTTGACTATATTTATTGTTTTTATGTCAAGTTTTTTATGTCAACTTATATATTTAGTCAACTTATATATATAATAAAATGTATCTTCATCATATTATTATTTCATCATGTGTATTCATATATATCTTCATCAGGTATTTATTCATCGTGGAGATGGAAATCACAAGCAAAACAATTTTGAACAAAACAAGCAGTGGTAACAGACCTTCGTGAACATTCAAAAGATTCAAAATGATTATTGCTTGTTGGAATCCGTCAGATTGCATATTTAAGTTTTGAATGACATAATTGATTTAACTTTAATATTTTGTCAGTAATAAACTGTAATAAAAGTATAAAGTATTTTTAATGGTCACACAAAAACCGAAAGAAAAATTATATTTTTATAAAAATTTATCAACTCGACTCTATATCCTATATTTAATTAAATATCTCTATATATCATCAGTTCTATATTTTTTAGTTAAATAACATTAAAAAACACAAAACCCTAAATTTTTTTTGAATTCAAAATTGTTTTCATTCAGTTTTAACTTTGGAGTATGTTTTAAGTTTCTTTTAACTTTCAAAATCTATGATGCGCGAAGAAACTAGTCAATACATACAAACATGGTATTAATAGATCCCCATCGTAAAAAATTTGACTGGTGGCGTACTATTGGTGAAGGATCCGCAACTCTAAATTTTCAGATGACAGTTTTACTTTAAGATCACTAGATGTCTCTAAACTCACACAGCTTTCTTTACTCTTTGCACTCTTAACCATTTTTTCTATTTGTGTATTTTGAAATTTAGAGAAACTATATGTATATCTTAATAAAATTTTATTTGATAACCTTTAAATAAAAATTTCATTTTCAAATACTTCTGCCAGAATTACCTCTATTCATTTCTGGAGCGAAAGTTCAGTATCTTTAAAAAAGTAACCAATATAATCATGTTTCTCACCAATTTGTTTTTGCTATATTCGATCGATCACAAGTCCAAAATTTTATTAGTTCTTTACTTAAAATATGCATAGTTATTAAAAATTTATATTATTATAAATAGTACTTTATAATTTTAATAGAAAAATTTACATACACTCGTAATAATAGTAATAAAAATATCAATTGTTTACCTGTTATGTAAATTTTTTTTCGTATTAATAATCATTAAAAATAACTGACATTTTTTTTACAATCATCCACTTTTCATTAAAACGATGCTTATGTACACAAAATGAAATATAATATAAGTGAAAGATTTCTTGCAATTAAATTTAAAATAATAAATGCAAAATAATAACTTCTCTACATACACTCATAACTTTGGTGGGAACTTGATGTAAATATTATAATAAAAGTTTATTTCAAAAATTATATTTCAACAAATATTTTTGCAGTAAAGTCAAAAATTATACAAAATACTAAATTTTAATTAAGAAATTCCACAAATAATCTTTTAATTTCTAATATTTTTATATTTTAAAAAAAGGTATCTCAAATAATTTTTTTTTGAATATTTAAATTAAATATTAAAACATTTGATAAATTACAAACTTCTGTCCTTTCAAGGAAATGACCAATCTACGTCCTTTTTTATGGATCCATACTCACAATCCGCTATTGTTTACGGACCTTTTCTTTATAAATCAAAATCTTTTTCCTAAAATATAAAAAATTAAGAAAATACTAGTACACCTCCATGTGCCCGAAATTCGAGCTATTGTTGCGTTTCAATTTTCAAAACATTTCCAAAAACAAATTTGTTTTGTTGAATTTTTTTTTCCTATACGTAATAAAAATTATCTCAACAATTTTGTCAACAGCTTGATTGATTGTTGCGCTTGAAATTCTTTTATAAACATAAATTTCATCTTTAATAATTAACGTACGCGTATTTATGCACAGCAGAACTATTGACTGTAAAGGTGGAAGTAGAAGCTTCCTATACGTAATAAAAATGATCGCAACAATTTTGTCAACAGCTTGATCGATTGTTGCGCTTGAAATTCTTTTATAAACATAAATTTAATTTTTAATTAAAAATATTATGTAAAGTTCTTCCATCTGGTAAATAAAGTAGAAGCGACATCGCTACATGCACATATGGATTGCATTTTAGCTGCATTGAAGCTGTAATAAAATTATGAATAATTGAATTTTGAATAAAGGTTTTTCCACACCCTGCATAAACAGTCAAATAAATAACATTGCTACCAGAACTGAATTTCTTGTAAGACTTTATCGATAATATTCTATTGTACGTCTAGCAAAATATACGACTTCTGCTATAGGACTAAAATATTGATTTTAAAATATTGATTAAAAATTAATGATTTTAAAATTTAGAACCAATGACTTGATTCTAATTACAATTTGGATTTGGGAAGCCTGCTATTAATATTTTTTCAATGTCAATAAGCGATTTATAATAAATCAGCCGGAATAGGAATTTATATTTTTTAAAAAAAGTATTTTACTATTTGAATAAGTTGAATTGATTTTGTTAAAAATGGTTGGATGGATGTTTATTTCGTTCTAATGGCTTTTGAGTACTGATGTATATGTTACGAGGTTTTCATCAGACTTTAAAACTAAATTTTGATTTTGGATATTATGGTTTTCCTGAATTTCATTTTGTTTCAGAATTTGTTTTGATATAATATTCAATTTGGCAAGGATAACTGCTTCTGCGATATTATTAATTTGTTGTAATAATTGGAAATATTTAATCTTGCATATCATTCAAATGGTGGATTATTGAATTTTGTTGTTCATTAAATGGGTTGTGATATTTTCAAACCGTTGAATCATATTATCATTTAAACGATTTTGGTTAAAAATACTATTTTTGAAGTTATTTTCTGTCTTAATAGTTTCGATTTTTTCGTTAAGTTTTAAGGCGTCATTTGCGTCCATATTTGCTGTGATACTTTTAATAAGAGTTCCTTGTGTGTTTATTATACCTCCCCATTTTCGAAATGTGAGAATTAAGTTAGATAGTTTATCTTCTAAAGTTGCAAATTTTAGTTTGGAAATTGTGAGACATTGATCGAAAGTGATTATTTTTTTTATAGTGAATTTTAGAAATTTCCAGGTTATTTAAGTTTTTTTGATACTGGTCCAATTTAACAATATGAACGAAGTTTATATGAGTTTTTATCACTATTGCCGAACCAAGGTATACAGGAAGAATGCCATTATTATTTGAAATATCATGAATTTTCTCCCGCTTGCTAAGGACTAGTGTTATCAGTTTGAAATTTAAGTTTACGTTTAGTTTTGAATTTATGTAATTTTTGGTTATTTTTTGTAATAACTGTAACTTCTTTATTTTTTTTAAATCTACATCAGTTGATTTTGTTTTTACGGTTTTCTTTACTGAATATTACTTGTTTTTTTTTTATTTCGACAGGGTGTTCTCTAATACTGTTTAGCCTATCAATATTTTAATTCATAATTTTTTCTAATTGCGATTTATTTTTAAGGTATAATTCTTGTTTAATTAAATTTAACTTTTAAAATATTCATTTTCGTTATTAAATTCTAAATTATCATTAAATTTGGAGGGTTTCCATAAAACAGTTCAAAAGGAGTAAATTTTGTCGAACAGTGTATTGGGTTTTTATAGGTACATAATTAAACATTCGTTCGGAATATCTGAGTGATTTATTTCAATGTTATTTTCTTGAATTTTATTTAAAACAATTAGATATATTTCGGTAATCGTGGAATGAAGACGTTAAACAGGTGAGTTAGATGAGGATTTTTGAAGGGAAGTATAGTGACCATGATATTATATTGAAGGCAAAAATCTTTGAAAATATTGGCGGTAAATTCACCACCTTGAACACATAAAATTTTGTGAGGAATACCGTGAAGGCTAATGGAATGTTTAATAGATTTGACAATATTAAGACTACCCTTGGTTTCTAGAGGGTAAGCATATGTAAATTTAGAGAATTTGACAATTATGTCACAATTATTTATAGTTTTTTGAATGTTATTTTTTAAAGACGGAAAGTAATATTTTTGTTTTAAGTGGTTCAATGTTTCGTTTATTGTTTTTAATGTCTCTGTTTGAAAATTTCGTGTTCGTCACGTTTAATTAAGTGCAAATAACTAGTTTAACTCTTTGAAATTATTTTGATTCTTCTTTGAAATGATTTTACTCTTTGAAAAATATTTTGAATATAAATTTTTTATTATTTTAAATGTTTCATCGTCTGTGTAAATTTCCAAAATGTTGTTTGGAGCTAAGTATATTTTAAGGATTTTAGTGACATTTTCTTGTGAGAATGGAAGTTTTGTATCAGTTTTAATTAAGATTACTTGTAGGTCTATCTTCAAAGTTTTCAAATGCAGAATAATAGTAAAAGATAAATCAAAATTTGGATTAGGATCACTTATTGTCTTTTCATTGACCTTGCGATAGTCAATGACTAATCTCCATCTCTGTTTACCGCTCGCGTCTAGCTTTTTTGGAATCCAGACCGGAGAGTTCCATGGAGAATGATTAGGTCAAATGATGCCTTGGGGCAACATATTAATTTGTTTTTTTATTTCATCCTTATGCACAAAAGGATATCTATAGAATTTTGTATATAGAGGAATATCATCAACTGTATTAATACAATGTACTTTATTTGTAAATGTTAAATTTTGATCATCTCTTTCAAAAACGTCATCGTAATTGTTGCATAAATTAACTCTTTCTTCCTCTTTAAGTGGTAATTTCTCAGAGATTTATAAAATTTTCAGAAAGAGAATTGGAAGCTGAACACGAAAAGTTAAAGTTATCAATTTCGATAAATTGATTAGAAGATTAGGCATTAACTATTAAAGGTTGCTTGAGAAAAACAATTTGTTTAGCTGGGAGAAAATTAAAAAGTTGAACAAAACTATACCAATCGTTAACGTTGTATATACTTGAAGATACCTTTAAAAAGAGACTCAAAAAGGACTCGAAATTATAGAATTGGTTAAAATTTTGAAATTTATCAAAGAATTGTTATTATTATGTGAACATGAACATGGAGACGTATTTGCTGATATATTGTATAATTCTTTATTAAAAAATTAAAAGTTTGTTGACTTAAAGAGTTTAACAGACGCTGAACTATTTTTTACGGTACTTATCCATGGGATTAGATTTAGTAACGAATTTCTATATATGTTGACTCTTCTTTAAAATTTTTGACAGACGATGGTAGTCTGCACATCTTATATACCATACTGTAGAACGTCGTCATTTTATTAGATCACCATGCATATGAATTGTTTGTCACAATCATAGCACGAGATTCGAAAGATACCTGATTTATTTGTCGGCTTATTCTTGTCTTTAGCATTACCCAATATATTTCTCAATTTACAATTTTTTTTAAATACTAAATTTATTTTATATTTATTGTAAATTGTCTGCATTTTATCTATCAAAATTCCATTATAATTAAATTTTGTTTTTTTTTTATTGACTGAATGTTTCATGAATAAATTATTTATTATATCTGTGTGGAAACTATTAACGGATGCAATGTTTCTATATATGTTGAATCTTCTTTAAAATTTTTGACAGACAGTGGTAATTTGCACATCCCATATACCATAATGTGGAATGTCGTAATTTTGTTAGACTACGATGTATATGAATCGTTTGTCACGTATCTTGTTGTATTGTCGGGTTTTCTGTAAATATCAATATCTAACTCTCCATTCAATTTTCTGGTTACCAGAAGGTCGGGAAAAGGGAGACACTTGTTTACTTTTTCTTCAACCGTGAACTTGATTCATTTTGTTAGACCACGATATATATAAATCGTTTGTCACGTTTCTTGTTGTATTGGTCGGTTTTCTATAAATATCAATTTCTAACTCTCCATTCAATTTTCTGGTTACAAGAAGGTCGGGAAACGGGAGACACTTGTTTTATTTTTCTTCAACCGTAAACTTGATCGACTCAAATTGGGTGTTTAAAATGGTATGGACATTTTGTAGGTTCTCTTTATTAATTAAAACAAACATATTATCTTATTAGCAAAAGTAGTAATATTTGCCGTGTTTTTAAAACCAAATTATATGGTAATACATAATTTTGATGACCCTTATGATTATCTTGTGAAAGTAACAACGTATATTTTATTGATGATTTGTAGTGTAATTTATTTTTCGTATTAAAATATAATCTTTAAAAATAACTGAAATTTTTTTCACAATCAATTAATTCAATGATGCTCATGTACATAAATCGAAATATAATACAATGAAAAGATATCTTGCAATTAAATTTAAAATACGAACTTCTTTTGATGTAAATATTATAAAAGTTTATTTAAAAACTTATATTTCAACAAATATTTTTGCAATAAAATTAAAATTTAAACAAAATACTAAATTTTAATTAAGAAATTACACAAAAAATCGTTTCAGATCAAAGTATTTTTTATTTAAAAAAGGTATCCCAAATCATTTTTTTTTCTGAATATTAAAACTAAATACTTATAAAAAAATGTTGTCCTTTCAAGAAGATCAATCTTCGTCTTTATATCTATCTTCACGATCCGCAATTGTTTACAGACGTCTTCTGTATAAATCAAATTCTTCTTTTCCGTAAAATATAAGAAAATTAATTAAGTAATAAATTTAGCTTAAACTTATTTTTATTAATATATATTATATATATATATACTAACAAGTATCACACCTTTTAAATAAATTAATATATATTATATTTTTATCACACCTTTTAATGCTTGATTTGGTGCAGTATATGACACGCTTTTAGTTTAAACTGGTATACCATTTTCTTATTACTCATTCATATCATAATTTTCAGCAAATGATGTATTAGTACAATAAAAAGATTTGCATTTGAGCATTTCATCTTCAAAACCAATATCATATCCTTATATTATTTCACTATAAGAGACGGTGCAAAAAACATGAATACGATCCAGGAAATATTTATGTAGATAATTTAAAATATGATATGCCCATATTGGATAAAAACAAATTATTGGTGGTTGGATCATCTTTTACAATGAGAAATTGCTCTGTAATTTAGGTTGTAAGTAGGTTAGGTTAAGTTATTTAAGTTTAGAATTCAAATTTATTAATGAATATATTTTACTTAAAATCACGTCTTTAAATAAAATTTTTGCGGTTGACGACGTATTGCTTTGTGTTAATAATACTGCAGGTTTTGAATTGGGTTTTGCATCAATCGAGATTTGTTGTGTAGATAATACAATTCGTTTATTACGTCTAAAGAAACAATAAATAGCGATTCCACTAATTAATACAGGCGTTATGTATGCCATTGCATAATGAATGATGGTCATTATTGTATTCATGTTGTATATTTGTCTCTTTGTGTCTCTATTTTAGCATGCAATGATTGAATATTTGCTGAAGTTAATTCTTCCTCAAGAAGAAGTTAATTCTTCTTCCAGAATTGTCAAATTGTTCGAACTTCCATTCCTGTTGTTAGTGCTATTAAAATAATTTACTAAAACATTGTGTGAGTAGATGCTATTCTATAAACTTTGTATACAACACGGTTTTAACCAAAGAATAGCATGTCCATTTAAAGCCATTTGTCTGAATGAATATAACATGTTAAATCAAATATATTTTTCTTATCTAACGTACAAATTCAATCATTACTTGCGAACATTTTTATCCATTTTATGTCATATTTTTATTTTAGTAATAAGTTATTTATTTTACATCAGAATATTAGTTGTCTTAGGAAAAATTTTGGTATATTTATAGCCCATCTAGAACTATTTCCGAATAAAACCAGTTCTTTTATTTGTTTCTGAAATATGGATTTTTAAGAATGAAATAAACGATTTTAATATCCCCGATTAGGTTATACATTTCATGCTAATACCTATTCTGCCGGTGGTGTGGGTGTTTTTATAAAAAATGAAGCGAATTATGAGCTTTCTTATTTTAGTTTTATAACTTCAGAGTTTTATAACTTCAAAATTGCATGGTAGTTGCTTTTTCAGGTTCAAAATCGTATGCGAGTTACTGTATCAGTAAAATATATTTATTATATGGTTTATAAAAATATTTCCATGCACAAAATTGTGGGAACGAAATAATGAATCACTTTAAAAATAGAAGTAATTTTTAATTTTATATTTTGTATTTTTATTTATTTATTTATTTCCAAACACTTCTCAAGAAAGAGCTCATTCGCTCGTACAGAGTGTTATAAACTTATTACTAATACATATATCATTCAAATTAAATCGAAAAAAATCCAACATAACAACAATATAAAAAGAAAAAAAAACTAAGTCTATTAAACTACTTTAAATTTAAAAATTTTTGTATAAATTCAAGTTGTATTTAAGTTTACCATTCATTATATTATATAGTAATTTAAAGATCATTTCATATGAAATCGAGCTGTTGAACATGCTATAATAAATTGCGTTTTTTAAGCAGTTTGGTACTCTTTAATTTATGTGTTTAAATATTCCTGCAGTTCTTCTTGCTTTCTTTGTAATTTCTTTTATATGCCGGCTCCCATCCAATTCGCTGTAAATATAGACACCAAGTATTTATACTGTAGCACTTTTTCTATTTTGTAGCTGTTATATTGTACACTGATATTATCTGTTGGTTTCGTCATGAACCGGGTATATTTTATTTTTCCCAAATTAAGTGACAATTTATGCTTTTCCATCCATTCAACAACAGTTTTTAAATCCTGATTGATGCTTAAAATCATCCTGATTGATGCCTGAAACCCTGATTGAAAGCCTAGAAGTCAAAGGTTTTTTCTGTGTACACTACTGTGTACAAAAATATTTATGTTAGAAAGACTACTTATATAACATGAGTATAAAGTTGGTCTTAGAGAGCTTCCTTGTATAATTCATATCTATTTATCATAACGCTACTCTTTGTTCCTTCACATTCAGCATACTGCAGTCTAATTTGATAAGTAGTTTAAAAACCAGTTTAGCTCTGAACCCATAACCCGGTGCTCACCAAGTATTCTCAATAGTGTCTTCCTGTCCACTGAGTCTAACGCTTTTTTGACATCGAAGTACATAATTGCACACTTTTTACCATCATCTATATTTTTATGTAATCATTTAGATTATTGATGCATTTACCATTTTAGTGAGATTTTGAGCTAATTCTTCTTTGTATTCTGTTAATGATGGATAACGAGAGACCATTAATTAGTTTGATAATCTTCATTCTATTTATTGGTTTAAATTTAAACTCGCTGTTAGTTTTTTTATGGAAAAATATATTTTATTATAACCTTCCGCCATTCTTCACCAAAAGTGCTGTAATATGTGTTAAATAAATTTATTTTTACTTTTTCATTTTGATTCACTATTAATTATTTATTTTATATATTTCCAATATTCTTTAGAATGTTCGCCAGCTTTCTCGAACCTACTTATATCGTGTTCTTTTTGTTTTTTCTTTTTATTGTTGTAAAGCTATTAAACCAATGCGTATAAATTTTTTTTAAATACTCCGATCTCCTATTTCTTATTATATATTTTCTGTACCAATAATTTTTCCTTCCCATCATTTTAATACATTCTTCATCAATCCACGGTGTGACATACTTAATTCTTTTTGATCTTACCCCTTTAAAGATAGTGGCGATATTAATACTAGATGTGATTAATATATGTTTCGTTAATTATTATCTTATTCAGCTGATGTTTGACATTACCAATATTTATTTATTTATTAGATGTTTTTCTGTTTATGTTTAACTTTTATACTAAATACCTCAGCAAAAATTCCATGATGATTATATATATCATATTATAGCGCATAAAACACTATTAAATTCGTCACAAACATTATCTTGTAGTGAACACCTAACAGTTTCTTGGACAAATATTCCAGCACCTCCTCCAGTTATTAGAATTCTACAAGATAAGAATTTTTTGTATTGAATAATATTATACATTTCTATTTCTGTGTCTAAATCTAAGTTTCGGTGATATATGTACTAAATTATTAAAAGTTTCTAAGAGTGAGGTTATATTTATTATCAAGTTTATTTTTAATAATTCCAGCATTTAGATAGAGTATTTTTAGTGATTTATTTGGTCTGAGGTGTTTTTTTATACCCTAGACCTATAGAATAGGTAAAAGGGTATATTAACTTTGGTATGGTGTTTGTAACCACCTATAGGAAGTGAGCTAGATATGGAAAAGTATATATATTTGAGTCGATATAGCCATGTCCGTCCGTCCGTAGGCACGATAACTCAAAAAATAATGGAGCTATCTTGATGAAATTTTAACTAGGACTGAAAGGTACGGTGGGGATTGCATATGGGCGAAATCGGCCCATTGGTTCGGATTCTGGACCTTTTAATCGATCGAAGGACTAACGATCATATATAAAAAATCACAATAACCCAACAACTAATGACGCTTTCTTCATCAAATTTGTGCTGTAGGTTACTAGTAATGAAACTACTTCGGGGATTGCGTAAGTTCGGGATTGGACCATGGGTTCGGAACCTAGAACTTTTTGATCGAATTTAGGCCAAACGAGCATAATTCCGAAACCAAAGAAGATAGAACCTCCAAATTTTGTATCAGGGTGTCCCTTCCTATTTCCTTAATGTCTTTGAAATTTGGGCCCCATTGGAGTAGTGGGTCGGGGACCAGCCATACATTTCCGAAGACCTTAAAGCATATCTTTAAAATTAATAAAGATAACAACTTAAAAAAATGTAGAAGCTTCAAATTTGGCACAAGGGTGTTCTTTACTATCCCTTGCGTGTCCCCCCAATTTGGGATCAATTGGAGTGGTGGTTCAGTATCCCTCTTAGACCTCTTAAGTTTTAAAAGCTTATAATCGAAATTATTAAAAATAGTAACTTAAAATTAAGATAGAACGTTCAAATTGTGTACAAGGGTTAACTAGTGCTTAGAGTTAAGCGTTGACTGCATAAGGGCTAAATCAGCCCAAGGGTTCGGATTCTGGACCTTTTAATCGGTTTCAGGGCTAACGAACATATATAAATAATCACGATAACTCAACAACTAATGACGCTATCTTCATGAAATTTGTGCTGTAGGTTATTGGTAATGAAACTACGGCGGCGATTGCGTACGGTGAGGATTGGACAATGGGTGTTCTTTACTATTTCCTGCGTGTCCCTCTAATTTTGTAACTTTCTTAGACTCCCTAATGTGTAAAAGTTTATCATCGAAATTAATAAAACTAGTAACTTAAAATTGTGTACAAGGGTTAACTAGTATTGAAAGTATGACGAGGACTGCATATGGGCGAAATCGTACCATAATTTCGGGTTCTGGAACTAGGGCTAGGGCTAACAAACATATATCTTAAAAACACCATAACTCAAAAAATAATACCGCTATTTTGATGAAATTTAAACTGTAGGTTACAAGTAGTGAAAGTACCATTGGAATTGGTTCTAGTCGAGTTTGGTCAATGAGTTCGGGTTCTAGAAGCTTTTGATCGATTTGAGGCCGAACGAGTATAATTTCGAAGCCAAAGAATATATTTCCTATTTCCTATGTGTTCCCGAAATTTAGACTTAATTGTAGTGGTTCAGCTATGTTCAAAGGTACTTGCTGCATTTATATAAAATTTATTTTTATATTTAAATGAATTATATGAAAAGGTGCAAATTTGTAATTGTATTTTAGAAATACATTTATTGCATATTTTGCGTATAAGCTTTTCTGTTAGGTATATTAACTAGCCATTTAAAATAATAGCAATTTTGAAAAATTTGGATTATTAAATATATTATGCTTTGATTAGCTTTTTATCACAAAATTTAATAACTAGAATTTTTCATTTTGTAATTGAATTGGAATAAATATATTTCCATTTATAACAAGTTTTTTTGTTTTTTAATATTTTTAAATAAATAAATTAGTAAGAATTTGTAATATTTTTAAGAGATAGTGTAATTAGAAAATGTTTTTAGTATTATAAAGTTAATTTGGTTAGCTATGTCTTACAATCAAATTAATAACAGCTTTTATGGCGTTAAAATGACTTATGGATATGTCATTAAATTTGAACCAAATAGGTGTAGGGTATTTCAAAGTCGGTTGCACCGACTGACTGTTTCTTTACTTGTTTTTTTTTTCATTTTGATAGCATCCATAAATATTTTTTTTTAATTTCACTAATTTTACTACTATTTTTTGCAGCTCAGCTGACCTAGACATTAATACGTTTGTTTACATCTTATGCATTATTTCTGTTTTTAATTCCTTATTTTCATTAATATTTTCATCAATTAAACTGTCAATGTACTCCTTTAACTCACGAATTTCAGCTTGAAAGTTCTGGAAATTGGTGTCTTGAAAATGTTGGTTTGCTATTATAATTTAGCTGTTCGTTTATATCTTCATTTTTGTATGTTACATTTGGTTCTCCTGCAGCATTAGTGGATGAAGAAGAATTTGCTGTAAGCAGAATATTTCTTTATTTCCTTTTTTGGTGAGTTTTCTTACATTGATTTATTCACATTCTGAGTGATTTTACGGAAATTTTCATTCTCCAATCATGTAAATTTATCACAGTAGGTACCACGATTTACATTATCCATTACTTGGATATCCATTACACTATCCATTGTTTGGGTCTAAAATTCGGAACTAAACAAATATTGCTTCAATTTTGAATATCGTTCCAGAACTTTAACTAAATTAAATTTTTATTGCGTTCTTTTTGGAAATCAAATCACAAAATCAAAAAAATAAAATTCCGGTGAAAATAAAGTTCCTTACGCTTTAACCATTTTTGAAAAACCAAAAAATTAAAAGTCTCCGTTTCTCTGAACCCAGTAGCCGGATCGATATAATTTAAATAAGGAAATCACAGACTTTTAAACACAGCAAGAAAATCCCACTGAATTAAGAAGTGTCTACTACAGAATCGGGGACTACGTTTTTCAAATCAAGTCGGCCCGGTTTCTGGCTCCCGAGATACGAGGGCCGAAACTTTATTTCAACTTTAAGTTTATTATATATTTATAATTGTTTATTATATAACCAATATAAATATTAGTTTATTATATAGGGCCTAATCTTGAGAAAATTATATTATAATATACTAGAAATTTCCAGAAATTATACACCTTACGCGTTTGTTAGGCCCTAAGTAACAAATCATTTAAATTACAAATTATTTTTTTAAGAAAGATTATTTGTTTTTTTTTTAACTGTTTTGCAAATATATATATATTTTAATATCATGACTCTCAAACGTAATGGCAACTACAGAATATATTTCAGAAGTCGGTTTTTTATTGTACAAAAAACTTAACAAAAAGCAACAACAATTTACGATTTACAAAAACTTTTTTTTTTTATAACTGTATTATAATAAATTGCAAACAAAAACAAAATACAGTACTTTTCGGTTATAACGACCATGATGGGACGGAAAATATTTGTCGTAATAAGCATGTCGTTTTAAAAGAATGCTGTGAATTTTGAAAAATTAGTATAAGACTTGAACATTGTAGAATGTGCTGATTCTAGAATGGACGCTTCGAACTCATTTGCTAGAATTTTATTTGATGTGTCAGCCTCAAGCCTATGTATAGTGCTTTTTCTTTTTGCTTTCATTTCGAACAGAACTAATTTTTATTTTCACTTTTTAAGATAAAGAAAAAACAAAAACAAAAAAAATTTTAAAAAACTTTAAATCTCCTTGTTCATTGAATATTTGATCTAAACAAAAAAAAGAAAGATATACATAAGTCGGCGCCTATAATCTTTTGATTTAGATTTAGCTGCGAGTTACAACCGAAAATGAATTACATTTACACAGAAAGTTCCAGAAATTATACACCTTACGCGTTTGTTAGGCCCTAAATAACAAATCATTTAAATTACAAATTATTTTTTTAAGAAAGATTATTTGTTTTTTTTTTAACTGTTTTGCAAATATATATATATTTTAATATCATGACTCTCAAACGTAATGGCAACTACAGAATATATTTCAGAAGTCGGTTTTTTATTGTACAAAAAACTTAACAAAAAGCAACAACAATTTACGATTTACAAAAACTTTTTTTTTTTATAACTGTATTATAATAAATTGCAAACAAAAACAAAATACAGTACTTTTCGGTTATAACGACCATGATGGGACGGAAAATATTTGTCGTAATAAGCATGTCGTTTTAAAAGAATGCTGTGAATTTTGAAAAATTAGTATAAGACTTGAACATTGTAGAATGTGCTGATTCTAGAATGGACGCTTCGAACTCATTTGCTAGAATTTTATTTGATGTGTCAGCCTCAAGCCTATGTATAGTGCTTTTTCTTTTTGCTTTCATTTCGAACAGAACTAATTTTTATTTTCACTTTTTAAGATAAAGAAAAAACAAAAACAAAAAAAATTTTAAAAAACTTTAAATCTCCTTGTTCATTGAATATTTGATCTAAACAAAAAAAAGAAAGATATACATAAGTCGGCGCCTATAATCTTTTGATTTAGATTTAGCTGCGAGTTACAACCGAAAATGAATTACATTTACACAGAAAGTCGGCGCATAATATTAGGGTCATAAGCCTCAACTTTTAACCGCGTGACCGTTAAATTCAAAATTACGTTAAATTAAAGACAGGTTTTCACCTGAAAAAACGCAATATTCTTAAATATCATTGTCCTGTGAAAACAAAAAAACCTTTCTTTTGGTTATTGTTTCATTAAAATTGGTCAAATAGTTTACCCAGAAAAGGGATGTTTATATTTGTATGGGAAAAAATAAGCCGATTAAATATTATGATTTATAATTGTTTATTATATAACCAATGTAAATATTAGTTTATTTTATAGCGCCTTACCGCGAGAAAATTTATCTTAAACAGTATCGTGAACTGATTCTGATAAATGTTTTTTAAAAAATTTGCTATTTGTTTTTTTTTTACTTTTTCTTTAAAATCAATATACTTAAAAAATAAATTAAACTTCATATTAAAACGAGGAAGATTAAGTTGTACCTGTCAACTTTTAGATACCCGTGCATACTAACTATGATGTATAAAATAAACCGTTATTTATTTCCCTTATGCTATTACGAATATTACAAAAAAAATGTAAAAAAGTAAAATAGTTAAAAAACTTTTACTTATCCTACCTCAAAATTTTTTGCTTAATATGAAGAAAAAAAAACTATAAAAAAAAAAACAAAACAAAAAAAAAACGTTGGCGCACCGTAAAAGTTGGTCCCTTACTTTACCTGCCCAGTTTTAATTTTAACCTCGTAACTTCATTAGATTCATAGTAATCGAATTAACAACTTTGTATGGCAGCTGCCGAAAATAAAGCCGTAACATTTTCATACAAACTTCATATGAGGGCTCGATTCATTATATAACTAACCGTGTGTAATTTTTATCCTCGTAGTATTATTACTTATGAAGAAATTCATATTAGTTCAAATAAATTAGGGAATATAATAAATTAGCAAAAAGAATAGGGAACCTCAAAAATTTCGAAAAAATGTTTTGTATGAATTTCAAAACTCTAGCTCTAATTTTTGAATTCTATCTCTTTTATTTAATTTTTAATTCACGAATATATTAAACCTAAGCAAAATAAGCTTCATATGATCATATTCATATAATGATCATGAAGATTAATAATTATATGAAATCTAAACTCGATCATAAAAACAACAACAAAAAAAAAAAAAAAAATTCGTCCACCCTAAAAGTTGTTCCGAGTGATGTTCAACTTTGCCAAGTAACTTGCCCTACTACTTTACCTGCCCAATTTTAATTTTAACCTCGTAGCTTCATTAGATTCATAGTTATTGAATTGAAAACTTTGTATGGCAGCTGCCAGAAAATGGGGCCGTAACATTTTGAAATTTCATATAAGTGCTCGATTCATTATATAACTAATCGTGTGTAATTTTCATCTTCCTAGTATAGTTAGTTTTGAAGAAATTCATATTGATGGAAATAAGTTGTATGGCAGCCCCCCGAAAATGGGGCTGTAACATTTTGAAACTTCATATAAGTGCTCGATTCATTATATAACTAACAGTGTGTAATTTTCATCCTCCTAGTATAGTTAGTTTTGAAGAAATTCATATTGATGCAAAAAAAAATGTATGGCAGCTCCCGGAAGCCTTGGTCCGATTTTAACCGAAAACAATAAGGAACCTAGAAATTGTCCAAAAATGACTTTGTGTGAATTTCAAAACTCTAGCCCTTTTAGTTTTTGCGTTATCGTGCTGACTCACGGACGGACGAACAGACACACATAGCTAGATCAATTTAATTTTCGATGCTGATCCAATACGTACCCTTGGCACTATATCTAGCTTGTCTAGATCGATGCCTTACAAACGGAGGAGCAATTTTAATATACCGGATATCATATATGTATTCCAGGGATAAAAATCACATAACTTCATGTTGTGTACATAGTTAGTTGTTCGAGAGGTACCCGAAGTTTTGGTCCGATCTTAACCATATTCCGATCTTAAAATAGGGAACCTAGAAAATGTTTGAAAAATATTTTGTGAAAATTTCAAAACTGTAGCTCCTTTAGTTTTTGAGTTATCGTGCTGACACACGGACGTGCGGACGGACAGACACACATAGCTAGATCGATTTATTTTCCGATGTTTATCTGATACGTACCCTTGACACTATATCAAGCTCGTCTAGATCGATAAGGTTAAGAGACTTTTTGATAGCTATCACAAATTGTGATAAATGACTACTGATCAGCTAAGCCAGACGGGTATTTTCATCTTTTGCATTGACCTAATACTGACGTAATCGGTGAAAATCCTGTATACACCAAAACCGGTTTCGTAAATCTTGTATTTACAAAAACCGGTTTCGTTGCAACCAAATTTTATTAGTAAGACTCGATGCACTAACCAATACAAACAAAAAAATGATTTTTTTTTTCTATTATTTTTTTGTTGTTTTTCTTTTTTTTTCATTATTTAAAAATTTTTGAACTGTGCGCATCTTAAACAAAAAAAATTTGAGACCGGACAAAATATAAAATATTTCTGGTATTGGAAATTGATAAAAATCAATATAAGATTACCATATTAGGTTTTATTTCTATTTGTTTTTTATCTTTCAAACTACATACTAAAAAAAAACAAAAATGAACAAATATATTTGTATTATATTAAATATATAAATATATTTTGATTGATAAAATATAAAATTTAGTTAATATAAATAATAACAAAAAATAATTAATGATATAAAAGACAATTAGTTTAAGGAACAGATTTAGAACCTAATTTTAAAATTGTATAATTATGAATGTTTGCTCAGTCCCACAGATGTTAATTAAAATAATAATCCATTTTAAAATGACCTAGATATGATATAAGTAAAATAAAATTACCTACTTACTCAATATAAATAAAAAATTAAATTTCTTATATTATCTACAAATCCATTTTTTTATTTAGGTAGCTACAAACCTTTATTTTTGTATATGAATAAAAAATTACAAAAACTTGAAAAATCAGTTGACTAAACAATCTCCGATGATAACTATCTTCGAATGAACTAAATTTTACACATACATTCATAAGTTCATAAATTGGTGACAACTGACAACAGTTAAAACTACAACTGACAACACTGTCGTGTGGGATTGAGTAATATTCACTTACGTTGGAAGATTACGTCAATGCAAGTGAATATTACTCATCGTCTGGCTTCACGGGATAATTGACACTCACGATAAGGCCCATAAACTAATATAAAAATGCACACTGCAAATATAAGTGATTAATATATTCTGTTAAAATCTAGAGTAATATAATTTGTAAGAATTTTATTGATAAATTTTTCCGTTACTTCAATTTATACAAAAACTACTAATTATTAATTACTCGTAAATTTATAATATAATTTTTTTTTTACATTTAATCCCCGTTTTTTTATTTTTAGACCTAGTATTACAATTTGTGTTGTTGCATCTAATCGGGATCCAAATTCAGAAATGGTTTATCCTACTCCGCCTATTAATTTAGGGAAGAACATAACAAATGTTTATATGTTACCAGACCCTTGTATTCTTGATATAAACAACATTCAAGTTGGTTTAACTGCAACAGATATCTTCCAACACATGCTAGATAGTGAGCTTATTTTGTAAGTAATAAAATTTTATTAACAAAAAAACTTGTATTATAGCATTTATATTCTATGCATCTTACAGAAGCGCAGGTGATAAAGTTAAACGCATTACTAATTATTTATTTCATCAAGGATCATTCTATCCATTGAACCCACCGTTTGACGGTCTTTGCTTTGATAGTAATTTAGCTAGGAAATTTGCTAAAATTGAAAAAGTGCCTCATATTCTTGCACTGCCGAGTAATCACAAAGTTTTTATTAGAGTAACGTTAACACTTAATTTTAAATTTTAACAACGTTTTAACGCTTTTTTATTTTAGGATGTAAATGGATGTTTAACTATAAATCCGGGTCGCCTTGCAGACTTAAACGGCGGAACTTTTGCAAGATTGGTTATTAATTCAACTGAAGACAAAGAAACACTTTTTGAATATATGGCTTGCCAAATAATAAAAATTTAAAATCTATGAAATCTGTGAACCTGATTAACATTATATTTATTTAAATTGAACCAGAAGTCCGCTAAAAGTTTGCTTTGCAAATGTTCTTTTTTCTGAATTAAAAAAAAATTATTAAATAAATTTTAAAAATGAAACAAGTTGTTAAGATAAATGACTGGCTTTAATAAAGAAAAAAAAAACTTTAATACAATAATATAATAATAATAATTAACGACTTTTAACAAAAAATTACGAACTTGTAAAAAAAAGTTAACAAATAAAATCATGCAAAGAGAAAAATAATTTATGTACATATATTGTGAAGTCCAGGGCCGGCGCTTCCATATGTGCAAACGGTGCAATTGCACAGGGCGCCAAAATTTTTGGGGTGGAAAATGCTTAATCTTAATATTTTTTTTTTCATATGTAACATTATTTTATAAAAATACCTATATATATTAACACATATAGATATATTTCTAAAAATATATATTTAAGTAAAAACTTAATCTAATATAATAAATAATATTTTGTTAATCAAAGATCTGTACAAAAAATATTTAAAAAAAAAAAACAAAATATCATATTCAAATGATTACGTTCAAAATCATATATATTTTATATCATATTATATTATAGCATCAAAAAAAATATCAATATATCATATAAAACACATAAATAAACCACGTAATAACTATTTATTAAATTAGAGAGTAAATTTTATATTTGCACTTATCATACAAAATTAAAGCAAACACAAATTGGGCTTTATTCATTTCTAACAATTTATTTTGAAACTATCGCAAGATAGAAATTATATGAAAATATCGCATGCGAAAATTTGTTGAATAAAAATAATTTATCACTATGTGCGAATCATCCATTCATAAATTTTTAAATTTCCAATAAAATATAAAAACAAACTATATGGAATCCAGGGCGATTTTGGTGCAGATTTGAAATTTTGCGAATTAGTTTTATTATATATGATACTTTTCCATGATATATTATTTTTTAAATAATATATGTATGAAAAAATAAGAAAAAATATGTATGAAAAAAAAAACAACTATGTATTTTTGTAGTAATTTAAAGGCGGGCTCTTAGAAAAGTGTCTATGTATGAGTATAATGTATCAAGTATAGAAACTACTGAAATTAAAATCGCGTGTATATATAGTGGCGAGCTCGTTTGAAAATTTTTCAAAAAGCTAAGTATATGGTGTTAAATTATTTTAAACGAATTAATCTTAGCAATAGTAAAAATTTCAAATATTTAAAATACTTACATATTTATATGACATTTTGTGAAAAAATGGGTAAACATACTTTAAAATGTTTAAGGTGCGGTTTTAAAAGTGCTGAAACTGAAAATAATTTTTTTCGCTTACCAAAATCTAGTGAAAGGTGAATTTTTTAAATATTTTTTTTATATTATGTGCATATATAATATATAATGTTTTTATTTTTTTAGGAGAAATACGTGGTTGAAAAATTTAAATAGATTCGATTTGATTAGCTTTTAAAAAATTATTTCAATTATAAGTGTTGTGATAATAATTGTTATATGATATTAATTGTTTTATAAAAATGTACATTAGAATAAGAATATATTTTGTAATAAAAAATTTAAACAAAAATGTAAAACAATTTGATAATAAAAATAAATATTTTAGCGTGACAGACTTATAATAATAAATTCGTTTTTAATACATTTTAAAGGCTTTTCTTTTGTATATAGACAGAAAATCAAATATTTTAGAAAACTAAAGCTATAATAAAAATTTAAAGTCTTTTAAAAATTCAAATTTACATAACTTTATATTGTTACAATTATAATTTAATGGTTATATTGGTTTATTACCTACGACACACTATTCAATTTTGCTATGTTAAATTTCAATTTTTTTTTTTTAACTTTCTGTCTTTTTCTGGCATGAAATATTCTCATTACTATCTACTTCCAACAATTTGAGTACATTTTTGCATATGAATGTATGGAAAGAGTAAAAGTTAGCAAGAAATTTTCTGTAAGTATGTACATACATATGTATTTTACAGTATCATAGTGCCATGTCATGCAAAGTCTCTCCCGATTGCTAAATTATTTTCCATTCCTAAAATTTTTGAGTTAACAGTATTTGATTCTATTTATAATCACTGTACTAGCTTTTTGTCGCCCATCAACATGGATTTGTAAAGTGTAAATCTACAGTAACTAATCGGGCTGTGCACAATTCAACTTTTCTTAAAAATATGGAGGAAGGATTTCAAACAGATGTGCCTCAAGATAGTCCCCTTTGGTCCACTTTATTTAATATTGCTATCAAGAATGTTACTTCTGTAATTCAAAATTGCGATATTAGAATATATGTAGATTGTAGATGATATGAAGATTAACAAAAAAATAACCACAATAGCTGATTCGATTAAATTACAAGTTGGCCTTAATTTCTTTTTTACAACCTCCAGTTAAATATTAAAAAAAAGCTCATATACCTTTACTCGTCGTTCTTATCCAATTTCATATAGTTATTCTTCTGAGATTGTTATTAAGTCAACTCCCAAAAATCCTTTCAACCTACTTGCTTATGGACATATACTAAATCTTAGCACTTACATCGAAGTACGCCGATTTTTGAAGGCTCATCACTCCATACGAAGCGTTTCTCAGCGTCTCTCCTCTAAAAAAAATTTTCACGACTGGCTATTTGTGAAGACTTTTTTGAGTTGATATCATTTTTGTAAAGTTGGTATAGACATTACAATTTTTTTATTTTTACTTTTGGGTTTTTGTTGTCAAAATTTATAAACATAAATATGTAAGTTTTTTTTATTTGTATGATTCTTTTGAATATGAAAAAATAAATACAGAATTTTAGAAAAAGTACAAGTCCTTTTGAATTAACTATACCTTTTAAGTAAAAAAAGAATGTTAAACTACTTAAATTTTTATTATGTAACTTTAATTTTGCAAATTAATAAGTTTAATCACCATATTTGTTTTATCCTGCATTTAAATTACAAGTAACTAAAATTAAAATTATGCAATTTTCAATTTTGTTTTTTGAAAAAAAAATGGAAGTTTTCAGGTACATAAACTTAAATGTTTTTATGTACAATTTTTTTTTAAAACATAAAAATTCTCAGGTACCTAAACTAAAATGTTTTTATGTAATAATGTTTATATAATATTAAATAATATATAAAAACATGCAATAATATATAAAAATATACTAATTTTTTACCAAAGAAGTGCTATTACATTTAAATTAGTCCCCAGTTTTTTCAATTTTGTTTATTTACATATAAAATTTTAAAGAAAAAACTAGACATAACATAATACCCCTTCGTCGACAAATTTAGAAGTGATTTTTCCAACTGACATCACGTGAAATTAACAACATGGCGTCAATATCACTTTTCAGTCTTCAAGAATAGCCAATCATCACTTTTGTCATACTCATCGTATGCTACGTAGAGATCTGCACAAATATATTCCTTTATTAAAATTATCGAATGTATTCAAATACTGTATTCTAATTCTAAACATTCGTTCTAAAAGCTCTAAATATGGTGTATACTCAAACTACAACTTAACTATATTTATTCTATTCGTTTTATTTCAAATAAGAAATTGAAAAGCTTTTTTTTCATAAATACTTTGATGTCTTGAAAATCAAATTTGAATTCTTCTAAATCTTTTAAAATTACCCAAGTATACCGAGTACTCTAAATATAATGAAAAAGAAAAAGGATAAAAAAAGCAGTGATAAAACAAACGAAGCTACATATTGATATAGTACATACTGGTTATACTATACGTACCACATATTACAATTTTCTTTATTATATTTGGTGTACTCGGTATATAAATACAAATACTATAAATATTCTATTTTCGTGTACGCATAATAAATCAAATACATATTCATTCTATTTACAATAATTTTGTATTTCATTTACTCTATTCTATAATAATTTAGTAATGAATGTATTTGGTTTGAAAGCTTTCAAAACAGAATATAAAAAGTTTTACTTATTATAGAATGTTTTGAAAGCGCTTTTGAATACATTTGTGCAGATGTCTACTACGCCTTCAACAATCAGGGTGATATTGTTTTAACTGATTTGGTCAGACAGAGGTAACATTTTATCTACACTTTTACTCAACAACATTAGTTTTTGTTCTATTACTAGGCAGCTTAGATCCGTTAATTTCTTTATCCGTGTTTGTGTTTCATCTAACTAAATAGAAGAGGTTTTTATGTAAGTAACACAAACACAATATAAACTTTGAGCTAACCAAACAATCTTTAAAACGAATTTTGTACTTATGTCATTGATTATGCTTTATGATGATATATTTTTTATTATAAATGACTTCTACTTTAATTTGTGAACATTTGTGATGTGTGAACTTAAATTATTTTTTATTTTTAATATAATTTTATAAAGATTTTTTCATAATTTTTTTTTATACTTTTTTGTATTTAACTTTAATTTTGTTTTTTATTTAACTTTAACAATTGAACTATGAATTTTAAATATATTTCTTTAATTACTATTATTAATTATTTTATTATTGTTTTTATATGAAATATATAGATATTGTATAAATTTAGATTTAGTATACTAATTATAATGTATTATATTGTAACTTGCTTGGGTTAAGCAAGAAATAAATAAATAAATATTGTACCAGTACCACAAAAATATTATAAAAGCACAAGATTTTTATTAGCAACATTTCGCTCCCTTTTAATTTTTTATACAACATTTGTGCATGTCCCACCATCAATGTATTAGCAACAATTATAAAAATAAATTGTATATAAATCAACACGAGTTTTAAAAAAATCTACTCAATTTTAGAGCAAAAAGTATGAGAATTTGTTTTTTGAATTGTTGAATCGTGATTATTGAGTTAAAGGGACGTGATTTTTTAAAGGAATTTGCTTACTAACTTTACCCTGGATGAATACTTTATATTGTATGTTACTTTATGGTAATATCTATCAAAATTTTAAATAAAAATCATAATTCTTACTTCTCTTGTCATTTTTTTTTTCTTTAAATTTTATAATTATTAAATTACTTTTTTCTCTCAACTTTATATTATGGTAATTGTTAACACTTATATTTTACTTAACAATTTTTGTTAATATCAAAAAACTTTATCACTAGATTAAGTATTAGATAAAAGTACATCACTTTTCAGCACTATATGATCATGTAATACAAAAATTTTTAGGTCACGTGATAGGAAGTCGAACTTCTTATAGTAATAAACACACCTATTCTAAGTTCCCTCGTAGACTTACTACGAAAAATTGGCTAATTATAAATAAGAAATAGTAAGATATTTCATATCATTTTTTTAATATTTTGATTATGTCTAGTTCTTTCGTTATTTTACCCTTAAAAATTTTAATATATGAAATACGATATGCTACGAATGAATATTTCTTTCGTAGATTTTTGTACTTTTCGTAGCGCTTAGTCGGAATTGAGAATTACTTTTTCGTAGATTATCTCCGTCATTTAGGTTGATCAACTTGTCCAAGCACGATACAAATAAAACTTAAAATGCAAACTAGCCTCTAAAATTAAAATTTTTTGATGTTCTTCCAACCAACTTTTCAACCTTCCCATAAAGGATTCAACTTCGCAAATACGCGTACCAGATTGAAAACCTGGCCCATAGTTTACGGGCTGCGATAGGTACGTATGGATGTAGCTATTTTTTTGTGTTTTGTATGCAATACATTGACAAGATATCTATTGACCTTAAAATGAAAGTGTTACCTTGAAATATAAAGTTGCCTTCAGAGTACAGACTCATTGATAATCCATCAATTTATTTTGTTGACCATCATTCAAATCGAAGGATTATCTATGAATCAACAGTGAATTAAATGATTCAATTAATAGTTACAGTTACTTTGATCTACCAACTGACTTGTTTTAACCCACAACACATGAAAATGTAAAATAATAAAAATGTAAAAAAATAAAAAAAAAATTTATAACTTATAAAAAAAAAAATCACTTAGAAAAACCAAAAATGTTTTTTATTTTTAGATGTGTAGTTTAAAAAATAATTCAATATCTTAAAATGGTAAATAAATATTATTAAAAGTTGTGTATGCATCCTTAATTATCTTGATAAAATATAAAACATTGTAAACTCTTGAAATCGTCAGAATCATCAATTAAATCTTCTATATAGTTAGAGAAGACTGTGCATATTTTATATAAACTACGTTTAATAGCATTTTTTAGAGCTACAAAATTACAATCAACTTTTTTTCCATTTAAATTAACATTGTTCAATTTATCTAATTCCATTTTTAATCTCAAAAACGACTTTAAAATTTTTGGCAATTCATTTTGAACAACACCATACTTATCTTCAATTAATGAAGCAGCACATAGACCTGCTAGACCTTGCACAATCCAAATAATATGTTGTGATTTTGATAACATATAAGCAGTTTTAGCACCTTCTGGTTCACCCCATAAATAAAACAAACCTGGGACAGAGCGAAATATATATTTTTTAATATCTTGCCAATTTCTACTTAGTTCTGCAAAAATATCATTCAGTGAACTGTTAATTGATTTATTTTGAACTTGGGGTACTTGGCAGTTGTTAGTTTGTATCATTCGCCGAATTCCATAGGTTTCGTTATATTGTCGTAACAAAATTTTTTCTGCGGTTTCCGTTGCTAAAATAATTTATGGTATTAAATAAAAAAAAAATATAAAAACAAATACCTGATGGCTTAATGATTTTGTAATAATTATCATTTTTAACAGTTGAAATTTTTTTAACCGAGTCGGAAAGTTCTTTTGTATAGCCATTTATTAAATCGAGACACTGTCCCGATAGTTGATCCCAATTGTAAGGGTGACCACCAGGAAAAGATAATGTAAATAACTGTTTCCGCCTCTTCGTATTCCTTATTTTAGTTATATTATAAAGATCTAAACTGGCAAGCTGTTGAATAATAGGTACCTTTGACAAAGATAAACCTTCAACCAATGTTATTTCCATTGATTGCGACATTTGATCTTTTTCAATTGAAAATTCAGTTGTTTGTGTTAAAAGCACCGAAAAAAGTCCATCTAGTATGTACAAGTTACTTAAAATTTGTGACGATAATATCCAAACATAAAATATTAATTTCATGTTTACAAGAAAAGATTTTGCAGATGACAATATATTATCATCATTCACTCCCAATAAATTTTGTATTGAAGAGTTAACATACCCACCGAAAAGCCAATAAATAAGCAAATAGCAAGCGGTTGGAAAAAATGATTTTAATAAACTGGTATATAAGATTTTATAAACAGAACTTCTTAATTGAATGTATTTTAATTCTTGGATAACAGGAAATTTGATTTCTTTATCATTATTCAATTTTTCTTTGACACAATAATACAAAGCGGAATATAAACCACCCCATGCAATAAACATATATCTACTGTTCAAGCAAAAGTTGTCAAAACAATCCACAATTAATGAGCCAAATTCATCACTTAAATATCTAGAATATAACCAAGCAGTTAAAAATCCTAAGGTTCCATTCACAGTTAATACCAATATTTTGCGTGGCCCAACTGAGCATAACCAGGAAAATCGTGTTGGGTAAAATTTGTAAACAGCTAAATATGAATTACTTGACAGTATTACATATGAAATCACAACACATATTAGTGGCAATAAATAAATCCATGTATATAGCGAAAAAAATAATCCCAAAGTACTGGAAAGCCACAATAAAGGATGCCACAAACTAAAATTTATGAATAATAAAAATACAGTAAGCAGTAAGAATTGTATTGAACATCCAATAAACAAAACATGAAGACATCGTAGCACACAAATCTTTTTGCTTTCCAACTCGACGGAGCTTGGCATCTTTACTTGGCGATGTTGTTTAAATCTCAAGCTTGCACTTCTTAAAACACAACCGGCCTTATATATCCAAGCCAAAGTTTTTCCCTCTTAAAATATTATTTGTTACTTTAATAATTATTATAATAGTCTTTCTATACAGATACACACAATCTAAAAAAATAAATCGATGTGGTTATCATTAGGTGAGCACTTACTTCTCAATTTCGATTCCACACTTCTATTAAGGATAAATTTTCCGTTATTTAAACATAGCGAACGAAAATTTGAAACATAGCTTTTATTTATGGGTACCGGTGCCTTAAATTTCAAACGACACTTACACATGTGAATGTGACAACCACATTCCCAACAAACCATTGTTTGCATTCCGTTTAGTATCCTCTTACTGTCAAAAATTGATTATTGAAAATTGAAAAAGCGCTCGTTAAGATTTCTAAAATTATATATTAGAAAATTAAAAAAGTTATATGTATATAATTTCAAATAAAAAACGATTGCTGAAAATAATGATTTTTGAATAAACTATAGAATTTTAAAGACTTTTTTCAATGAGCACAGTACATTTTATTAATTTAAAGTTTTATTCTTAGGTCGAATCCATAGAATTACTAGTTCTAGAATGGCAAAAGAATGTTCCCGACTCTTTTCTTCTAATGTGATTTCCTATCCTGAGGTATTCAGACAAAAAAATCCATATGCAATTTCGTATGCGTATACAAATGGTACGGCTACTTCATTTGTCATTGCTTAAATTTGAGTAAATGAGAATGTTTATTAGGCAGTTTCTCATTAGGATTGGGCAGTTTGTATATTGTAAGTTATTTCGAATAAAGATTTTAACTATTTAATTTAATTTACTTTTATTTAAATATTTACTTTTTAATATTGAATATATAATTGAACAAAACATCAAGAAAAAAATTTGAATAATATTAGAAGAAATTGCAGTAAATTATTTTTAAAAATAATGGAATCTCTATAAGTATATTTTTAGGTTAATTTTAATTAACTTACATATATATATATCGATTTATCTTAAGGTCAAATCATAAAAATTCATCGTGGAAATGAAAATAAGTAAATCAAAAATAAATCATAATTTTTTGAACAAAAAAAAAGTAATATAATAATGAATAATAATGAAATAAGTTTTGTTAATATATAAACATTTTTAGCCATTTTTGAATATGAACGAACCTTTTGCAAATATGAAATCTACATTTATGTTAACCGTAAGGAGAATTTTGATTTCTGTTTCAATCAAAATTTTACTTATTATTTAAAAAATTTAGCATTACAATATGATTTTCAAATTGATTCTATTCGAAAATATACTATGTTTTGGTAAATTTACAGAACGATCACTTAATAATAATGAAAAATGGAAAGCAAAATCCAAAAGGAAAATACATTTAAAATAATTTTAAAAAAATCGGCTGATATTTGTAAAACCTCAAGAAATACAAAAAAAATCTTTAAGCAACATTTTATTCCCATCTTAATAATCCGTTATTTAATTTAATGTTTTTTAAAAAACTTCAAAAAGCACAACAACACACAAATTTTTTGAATATAATATTTTCTAATTTGTTTTCATTTAATTTTAACTTTGAAATCTTACTTAAATCGTACTTAAAAGTTTCTTTTATATTTCACTTTCAAAATGAAATGAATCGCGGAGCAACTAGTAAATACATACAAACGGTACACGTACCAAATTTTGAAATTTGTCTGAAAATTTTTTCTCTATTGCCATTCTAGTACTAGTAATTCTATGGTCGAATCGTACCAATAAGTCCGTTAAATTTATATAGATATTCCCTATAAATGAAAATCATTTTTTCATCAGAATATTTTATAAGTATAACTTTATCTATATATTGTAATTTTCATCAGAGTTATTAATTTATGGGTTTAAATATTTTGTTTTTTGGTTTCTGTTCTACATTTTCAGTTTTCAAAATTGACAAATAATTGTATATTTGTGTTGTTAAATTTACAGATATTTATTTTGTAAAAATGTTGAATATTTTAAAATTTTTACCTAATAACAAATAATAAATTTATAAACATTTGTTAAAATAAAAAAAAAAACAACAACAAAACAAAGTCGTCCAAAACGGATCTGAAAAAAAATTAGAACAGAAAAGTTCAACTTAGAACAGTTTTGAAAAACTAATTAACCCAAAAGTAGTACACTTTCGGACGAAAAATATCTGTTCTAAAACTAATGAACGCAAAAACCATACTTTTCTGATCTAGGTTGTTCTAGGTAGTTCAAGAACTCATTAATAAACACATCATATATCGAATTATGAAGCCTATTTAAAAGTATATACTAATACTGCCAATAATTATGTACAATCCTGCACCACCATAATTGTCTTTTCAACAATCTGATGAATTAACAAAATTGAAACTGTATGAATTTTATGTAATGATTAGATTAGGGAATCTCTTAAGGTACTACCATTTCAATTTTTTCTTGTTAAGACAAGTATATTAAAGAGTACTTGCGAACACATACCAAGTACTGCGAATACGTTACACTACAGCTAACTAAATATTTAAAACTTACGACTTTACGACAGTTCGCCATGTTGATATTTGATAATGAATTTTTCTTATAAAATATGGTTTATGTATTTATCTCATTCTTTCTTTAGGAAAAATGTAATAAAAATAAATATCATGCTTTTTCTTCTCTTACATATTCTGTATTTCTGTATATAGAAAGATTATAGAATAATGATTATTTGACGTGTAGGGTATCTTGGTCGGATGTGTTTATTAATTATTTCTGTAATCTGAATTATTAAGAGAATATTTTACAAAATTTGTGGTATTAATATATCTTTGGCTTAATAATACTTGCAAAAAAAACGCAAATATATATTTAATAGTAAAAATTCTTATACTTTAAAAAATATTACGATTTTCGTGTTTAAAAATCCTGTTTTGACGCTTAGAGCAGGTGTTGTAATTTCTCTTTGCATTGCATTTTTCTGTTAATAAAAGTGTATTCATGATATAAACCTACATAATAAAGAAAATTTTAAATTATTTGGGTAAAAAAAAAATATTAAACTACGAAATATTTTGTAATATTTTGTATTATGGAAAACAATAAATTTTTGTATTATGTATGTGTATAAAGCAAAGAAATTATATGTAAAAAAAATATTGCTGTTTTGTAAAAGAAATCTAATATAATGTTTATCTCAGCTGTGATATAGAAAAATAATTATTGCATTTCCCATATAGAAAAAATCTTTTATGAAAAACTAATCATAAAATCATTTGGCCTAGTAAAAGTTAATAATATAATTCTAATTTAATATAAAAAAAATTCATAAGCAAGGTGTTTTTTTAATTGTAATTAAAAAAATTAATGTTAATACAAAATATTTATATTTGTGAGTATACATGTGTGAGTATCAATAATTTAGCAAAAACTTAAAATAGGTAAATTAATGTATTTGTACGTACTGCATATACATAATAATAATAATTTTTAAAGTGAAAGTTGTAATGAAATTTTCAAAGATTATTTATTTATAAACTTTTTTGATAATTTGATTTGAAGGATATGTCGTTCTACAGATTTACAAAAAAGGTAAGAAGATATTTTTATTAATTTTTAGAATTGAAAAAAGAAAAGTTTTTAATAATATAAATTAACATTGAAAAATTTAATTGGGAATTATCAATTTAAACAAGGCACATCACAATTTAGAAAAAACGACATGTCAAATTTGCGATTGAAATAATTAGGTCATAAAATAAATTTCTCTGTTATAGTACATACTTAATATTTATTTCATGAAATTTTATTAGAATTCTTTTATTATCCAAATAACTTTTTAAAAAATTAGTACATAATTATAACATATTTGTCTTAAAAAATTTCAAAAGGTTTTTGCAAAAAAGTAAAAAGATCAAAAAATTTATTGGTTATTTTTTGTATATATTTTTTTATAAAAAATATTAATGATTTATGTAATATTATATGTATATAAGTAGGATCTTATTTTTTTTTCATGTAAAATTACAAATTTACTTTAAATTACAAAATGGAACAGAGAGGTATAACATTAAATGCACAGGTATAAGTGAAAAAGCTTTTATTGTGATAGATAGTCTACTTTATAACGTCTTTGTGTAAATTGATATCTATATAAATGCATTATTTATATATAATAAATAAGCAATTTTTTCCACTTTTCACATTTTATATTTGAGTACGATATATGTACATATGTATATAAAATTACACATTTGTTGAGAATGTAATGAAGGCATTTAAGGTACTGCAAAATTTTAATTCGATTTATTTAAAATCTCGTTATGAAAAATAGTTTTGTTTTTAAAATTTCAGACTCTAAATTTCGTTATTACCTAACTAAATTAAAAAAACATTAAATCTTTACTCTCCGAAAACAAAACGTTTTTTTCTGAAATTTTAAAACGTTTATTAATTGCAAACCAGGGCGCTATTGCGCGAACAACCTGTTCACAAATTTAATAATTTTTTTGACAAATTTTCGCTAAAACTATATTTGATAATAAATCAATGAAGTGTGGTGTGATTACTAATTAATAAAGAATACTCACTTATCTAGAAAATTATTATTTCATTAGTGATATGTGGTTGGTGGAATAGGGTCCACTATTGATTTTTGTACTGTTGTAAATAATATAGAGAATTATGTAATTATATCCACTCTTAATTTTTTTGAATTGTGAATTGTTGCAGTCTCAATCAATTTGGCTCATGGTGCAGGAACAACAATATTGTATTAAACGTTGACAAATGCCAAATTATGAGCTTTTCAAGGTTAAGAGCTTTTTGGCGTCCTGTATTAAAAGCGAGAAATTAGCAAATATTCTTAGTGCACTAGATAGTAGAGTATTGCTAAGATGTGGTGCACGTGATTTGATTGTAAAAAGAATGTATTATGAAATCTTTTCAAAGTTTCTGGTTTCTTGTATTAAAAGGGGGGTATTAGCAAATATTCTTAGAGTACTAGGCAGCAGAGTATTGTTAAGATGTGATTTACGTGATCTGATTGTAAAGAGATTATGTGCATCACATCTTTTCAGAAATTTTCACAGTCTCAAATTAAGTTTTATAAAATTATCGTTTACTTGAATATGAATTTAGTCTCCTCTAGAACCAAAATGGTTGAAATGTCTAGTATATTCATAGCATAAAGGACAGTAGTGGGTGTTCTTAAGTCACACTTGTTATGCCGTTTTGCAGTAATTACTATATTTTTATAGCTTTTTAAAATCATTTAATAGCAACATAGCATTCTGTTGAAATCTATAGCAAATTTTTAATTATTGGGAAAAATTTAAAAGTCAAAACTACCTATAGATTTGGATTTAAGTTATAGTTTGTGTTTCATTTTCTGAACAATTATTTTTTTTAATTTTAATCAATTTTAAAATTTCTTTTTTTTAATATTCCTAATAAATAATAAATTTTAATATAAAAGTGCGGACTTTTAATTTAAAAAAAAAAAACACTGTTTTTTTCAATTGTTTAAAAATTTTCGTTTAACTTTAAAATTAGTTTTTTTACAATAATTTTAATTGTTAAAAATCAAATTTCAATTTAGGTCACTTAAGTTTGTTTCATTATATTTATTTCGCATCATTTTGTTTGCGATAGTTGCTTGAATTTGAACCAGGCTATTCAAATACTAATAAAAAAAGTATATGCAAAGGTTGCACGGTCAAAGTAGTACATGCATTAAAAAGTAATTCGGTATGCTTTAACGGTATGGCCAAAAGCTATGACAATTTCAATCAAGCGTTGTGAAGTTTTCTTCCTGACCGAAAAAAATATTTTAAAAATACATTGACAGATCTGTTATTGTATTTTATACTGATTTTATGATCCTTTGCCTTCAGCAAGAATACTTTATTTTGTCAACATTAACGTTAAGCTTATGTTGACACATCCATTCATAAACAATTCTCATATCCGTTGCTATGCTTCTTTGTAGCGTGTCGAAATTGTTTTTATCATATACTATGGCTAAACCATCCGCACATAAAAAAAGAGCTACCATTTAACTTTAACTCCCAAAAGTTGTACATATAAGAAGCAAATAGTAGTGGCCTTAAAGAGCTTCATTGTATCACTTCATATTCTCTGTTGATTGTGTTGCTAGTGAAACCATCACATTCATTATATTGTTTTCGATCAGTGAAATAATTTTGAAACCATATGTAATCCTTTCCTTTTACTCCAAATTTAAATAATTTTCTAAGTAATATCTTCCTGTCTATAGAATCAAACGCTTTTTTAAGATTAAAGAAAACAATCCACAGTGAGAAAAGATCAAATGTGGCAGCACTAGTGTTTGACTTAGTCGTAAAACCAGACTGCATGAGATTAAGTAATTTATTTTTTTGTAAGTAATCCGAGAACTGACTGTGCACACAATTTTCATTAATACCGGGAATATTGATATAGGTCTGAAGTTGCATACATATTCTTTCGATCCTGTATTTTTATATATAGGTATTACTTTGTTAATTTTGTGGCATTCAGGCATAATACCTCTCTCGAGTGAAAGGTTTATAAGCAAAGTAATAGGATTGACTAGTTCACCCTTTAGTAACTTTATTATAAAATTAATAATTTTATCTACAACAGAACTATTTGTGGATTTCAAATTATTTATGAGCTTGTGTGTTACGCATTCAGTTATTGTCTTAAATTGAAAGCATTTATTATGCATTTATTATGATCTTTTTGGATTTATTATTTTTTTGCAAGCATTTTAATACACCACATTTAATTCACTTTGTACGACATTTTATAAGCTCATTTAAGGTATTCAATAGGGTGTTGGTTTCACTATACAAAAGCAGTTCGGCGTAATATTAGAACAAAATATAAGCTGTTAGATAAATTTATTTCCACTTATTCAAATGCATCATCAATGTATTACAAAATTTTGGCTTTACCGTTTCTACCAGCAAAAAGTATTTAATTCGGATTCAATCAATTGAAATTAAATATAAAATTGTTTGACAATGAAAAGCTATTTCAACTATTTATCGTTTATTGAAAAACAATGGTTAAAAAATTTTATATCAATTTATACACTTATTTATGTTAATACAACTATAACAAAATAATAATGAAATATATTTTTCATTAGAAGGACCCTAACAGTATATCTGCTTTTAAGCAAGAAACGCGAACTATATATACCTTTGAGGCTTATAATGGCATTATCGGCAACTGATTAAAAAAATTAAAATTTTTATAAATTTCTAAAAAAAATAGAGATTTGAAAATTTTATTAAAAGTTTAAGTGCTTTTACAACAAAACAAAAAAAAAATATTGACAAAAGTTAGAAAATCAAAGAGGCTTGTGGAACGAGAAAAGATAACAATAATGTTCTTAAATAGAAAAATAGTAGAGACAAAATTATAGTAATAATAGAAAAGGAAAACAAAATAATAGGAAATTTCTAACATTTTTGAGGTCAATGATTATGATGATAACGAGGACGATGAAAAAGGCAATAAATCTGATTCATTTTCAACCACATCTCTAGATAAAACTGACTCTCTAATCTAATCCGAGGTTGAAAAGGCATGCTTTATTTATTTCGTAAATTCGTCAAACATTCTTTTTTTGCCGTGCTGGCAGCTTAAGAACTGTCACACATGTCAATTGTCTTTACAAGCTAAGCAATTGCAAAAAAGAAAAATAACTATCTTTGCACGATGAAAGCTAGATTGGAAATGAATCTGATAAGATTCGTTTTGAAATTTTGCAAATTGTAGTACTAAAAATTCTTAACAGAGGGGAACACATTAGATGAAAGCATGTTTCACATTTTAGCAATTCACAACAAATGAGTTTCCATAATCAGTTTTACATCATCTTGGAATTTCCTCACAGTGTAAAATTGAGCACTTGCGGCTCCTCTGGTGTTACGTTGGAATTGTTAAAGAGGAAGCATAATTGATTTTAATATATAATTAAATAAGTATATATATATATATATAAGTATATATATATATATCTTAAATACATAGTATTTTCAAACCCTTTTCCAAAAAAAAGCCTACACTTCCTTAATAAAATCTTCAGATGTTGTAAAGCAGGTCTTTAAACCTCTTTCAGTAAATCAGACTATATTTTATTCAGACGTTGGCCATTCAAGTTAACTACTATTGACATAAAGTAATGCTCATATTAAACAAAAAGTTGTATGGCAACAAATCGAATGCACTGCACTTCTTCTTCTTCTATGACTCTACAGCTCGGTGTGAGCTTTGGCCTTCATAACTATTTGCCTCCATATCTCCCGGTCTTTCGCCGTTGTTTTCCAATTTCTTACTTGTAATTTTGAAGCATCGTTTTCAATGTTGTCTTTCCATCTTTGTTCTGGGTCTTCCTCTAGCTCGACTTAATATGGGTCTTAGATGTAATATCTTATATGGCATTCGATTTTCCTGCATTCTCACTGTGTGCCCCGCCCAAATTAGGCGTTGTGATTTACTGAAACGAATAATGTCTTCATTTTTTATAAGTTCATTTAGTTCAGCATTATTCCTTCTCCTGTAATCTCCATTTTCTACCCTTATAGGGCCATAAATTTTCCTTAGTATTTTCCGTTCAAAAATTCGGAGATCGTTTTCGTCAGCCATATTCAGTGTCCATACCTCACAACCGTATGTTACCACAGGGCGTATTATTGTTTTATAAATTAATAATTTCGTTTCCCTTGTCAAGAGACGTGATTGCATTAATTTTTTGTATGCAAATAGGCATTTATATCCTGCTTTAATACGTTCTTGAATACAATATTTTATACTATTGTCATTTTTTACCATTACTCCAAGGTATTCAAAGCTTATTACTCCCTGAAAAGTAAATCTATCAATCATTATATCTTGCGGTTGCCTTCTTCTTTCATCTCTTGACATCTTCATGTACTTCGTTTTGGTTTCGTTTATTTGAAGACCTACCTTGCTAGACTCTTTTTCGACCATAGAGAAGGCTATCATATCTTTAGCTCTTTTCGAAACAATTGCAATATCATCCGCGTATGCAATTATTTGATATGCTTTTGAAAATATATGTCCTCCTCTGTCTAGTTTGCCAATCGCTTGTTGAAGTATCATATTGAATATAATAGCGGATAACGCATCACCTTGTCTAACCCCACTCGTAATTTTAAATTCTTTCGATGCATTTTCTTGTATTAACACTTTGCCTATGGAGTTATTCATGGTCATATTTATTACATCTATTAATTTCTTAGGTACACCTATTTGTGCTAGTGCTTTGGGAATATTTTTTCTATTTATACTGTCAAATGCTTGTTTAAAATCTATGAATAAAATATGCAGGTCGACGTTGTACTCATAACACTTTTCCATTATCTGTTTGAGTACAAAAATTTGGTCTATGGTAGATCGTTCCCTCCGGAAGCCACCCTGGTATTCTCCTACATTTTCTTCGTAATAAGGCTTTATTCTATCACAGATGATATTTGAAAAAATCTTATATGCAGAGTTGTAGGGTTATGCCCCTATAATTACTGCATTGCAGCTTGTCTCCCTTTTTATGAATCGGACATATCAACCCTATGCTCCATTTTTTTGGCATGCAGTTATTTGTCCATATTCTACATATCAGACTATGTATTTTATTATATAGACAAGTACCTCCGTTTTTGTACAGTTCAGCTGCTAGTTTATCCTCTCCTGGAGCTTTACAGTTTTTTAATTTTTCTATTGCTTCCCTTACTTCTTCTATAGTTGGTAACGGCACCAACGGTTCTACAGTTTGTATATCATTTTCAGTTACATATCTATTCGCTGGAAATGAAGTGTTTAATGTTTCTTCAAAATACTGGGACCATCTCTCAAGGATCTCTTCTCTACTTGACAGTATTTTGTTATTCTTATCCTTACATGATGTTATTTTGGGTTGGAAGCCATTTATCTCTTGTTTAATCTATTGTATAATTTTCTTGTATTATTCATATCATTTTCTATTTGGATTTGCTTAATTCTCTTTTTATACATTTCTCTTTTCTTTGCCCGGCATGTTTTTGTGGCAACGATTCTTTTTTCTCGATACTCCTCTCTGTTTGCCCTTGTGTTTCTCTGCAACATTTTTTGTCTAGCTGCGTTTTTTATTTCAATTACCCTTTTACACTCTTGATCAAACCATTCTTCATTTCTTTTGGCTATTTCAGTACCTATTTCCACTTCAGCTGCGGCTCTTACTGCATTTTCAATCCTGTCCCATTCTTCTTCTATATTGTCTTCTCTTTCTGGATTATTTTCTAATTGATCCTCCATTTTGTTTTGGAATTGCTGTACAACTACTTCATTTTTAAATTTTTCGTTGTTCCACTTCTTTCTTTTTATTCCCTTTATTTTTGCTATATTAGCTATTCTTTGTCGGATTTTTGCTACTACTAGAAAGTGGTCACTATCGCAATTCGCTCCTCTATATGTTCTTACATCGATTATTGTAGTTGTCCATCGTTTTGAAGCACATGATCAATTTGATTGACTAAATTTCTTCCAGGGACTTTCCATGTTCCTTTGTAAATGTATTTTCGGTCAAATGCAGTGCTTCTAATATTTAAACTATTTATTGTTTGTTTGATTACATTATTGTTTGATTCTTCATGTAGTGAAAATTTCCCTGTAATATGTCTAATATGTTCTTCTCTTCCAACCTTTGCATTTAAATCACCAACGATAATCAAAGTATCGTATCTAGGAGTTTGTTCGCACACGTTACTTAAATCTTCATAGAAGTTGTCCTTGTCGTCATCATTTGCTTCTTCAGTTGGCGCATACGTGGATATAATTGTTATATTATTGAATATTCCTTTTATTCTAATACTACATATTCTGCTACTTATTGCGTTGTATCCTATCACAGATTTCTTCATATTTTTATTGACAATAAAACCAGTACCATACATTCCTGATCTGTATTATCTCCACTATAATATAGGGAAAAAAAGGGTTTGTTTATTTCTCCGTTTCCTTTCCGTCTTATTTCTTGTAGGGCTATTATATCTAATTTATACTTATTCATTTCATTTGCCACTTGCATTTTTCCGGGTTGCATCAATGTCTGCACATTCCATGTGCCAATTTTTAAATCATGTCATTTTATACGTTTCCGGGTCTGGTTACCATTTACACTATCATTATTTATCCGAGGCTCGTTGTATGAATTCGTAACTCGATCATTTTCACAGGGTTGGGGAATTAACCCAACGCCCAACCCCCATCTTTGGAGGGCCGTGGTGATGCAATAGGGTATTTAGTCCCATGCGTTGTTCTCTATGGTTATACCGCCAATACTCGGAATTTTATACCTACTTCCAGGTAATTTCCACATTTATATAGCGAGCCGCTTGTTCCAAGTCAGACGCCCGCTCGTAGCCGCCAATTGTTGGACAGACGCTACCCACGTGTACCCTCGCCAGGAGCCCTTACAAGGTGCTATCAGCCGGGCCAGTTGAACCAAGGTTTTTTACGAGGTTGTTACTCCTCCCCCTCCTCCTTTTACATCCGGGCTTGGGACCGGCAATGTCGGATTTCGAATGCACTGCACTAACCCAATTAAATTTTGCAAAAACTTTGACTATAAAGCTAAATAACAAGGAAATTGGTTTAGTATTATTAAGTTAATTTGGTAAAAAATTTTATTAATTACAATTCTTAGAAGAAATCTCAGGAAACGAATACATTTTGACTTACGTATTAATAATTTATTAATTGTAAAAAATTTTAAACAGCTTCAATTCAACTTCTATTCAAATTTAATAGAATAAACAAAACTAAACTATTGTGATGAGATTTTATTATTTTTAATTGTTTGTTTCTCTCAATTTTGTTTTATAGAGTTAGTATTAGTTAGCTGCTAAGAAGAGAGAATCAATACGACAAAATACAATTCAAATTAAAAAAAAAAACAGGTAAAGAAACAGTCAGTCGGTGCAACCGACTTAGAAATACCCTACACCTATTTTGTTCAAATTTAATGGAAAGTTCATAAGTCATTTTAAAACCATAAAAGCTTTTGTTAGCTTGATCGTAAGACATAGCTAACGAAATTAACTATATAAAAACATTTTCTAATTATTTTATCAATTCTTTCACTAATTTATCTATTTAAAAATATTAAACAACAAATAAACTTGAAATAAATGGATTCGTAAAATGCAATTACAAAATTACATATTTAAACTTTTTATCCAATTCAATAAAATTTTACACACACGCAATAATTACTTGTTTTCAGGATTTTTAGCTGTAGTACATTTACTGTTGGATGATTTAGTAGCCTTGATTAATTATTTCAATTTTAAATAATTTTTAAATCTTTTCTCTGAATTTAGTTATTTTTTAATGTTTTATATAATTAAACTCAAAGTTATTCGAAAGAAATATTAATTTGTAATAATATAAATATAAAAGTTTATAAAATTCGATGGTTTTTAATGTTAATTAAACCATCAATGCTTTCATTTTAACACAAAATTTAATAATCAAAATAAGCAATAAATATATTTCTAAAATACATGACAAATTTAGAACTTTTCATATAATTCATTTAAATATAAAAATAAATTTTACAATTTAAGTATCGTACACAATTTCTTAATTATGCTTGTTTGGCCTAAATTCGATCAAAAACATCTAAGATGGATCCATTAATTTTTGAGTTATCGTGCCTACGGACGGACGGAAATAGCTAAATATATTCAGGATCACAAATATATATATTTTTTCATATCTAGCTTGCTTCCTTTACATGGCTACAAAGACCATACCAAATTTAATATATCTTTTTCCTATTTCATAGGTGTAAAATAACAAAATTTAAACAGAACATGGGAATTAAATAGAATTTAAACAGAAACATGTGATACAAATAATGTTTTAATTTGATTCATTAATTATTATTTGATTATTGTGGCGGACCGGCTGTAACATATTAAACCGGTACACACTAACAGGGAGGGCGAAACTTTCTCGGGTGACTTGTCAAAATTTAAAAAAAAAAATCAAAAGAGTCAAATGTGCCACTGATCTAAAATTTTATATATTTATTATTTTTTATTATTTATATTTATTATTAGTACATAATATTAAAGTTATGTAATCAAAAAATATAATTTTTTTTAATGTGAGTTATGCTGTTGTTTTTTACTAGATAGTTTTCATATTCTTGGAATGTAGCTTGAAGTTTTTAAACCAACACATGCTCATTTCGTTACAAAGTCGATTTCTTACTGTAGATTTTACATATTTCATTGTAGAAAATAATTGCTCACATGCATATGTGGAGCCAAACATTGTTAAAAGTGCTTTTGTAACTAACTTCATAGAGTTGAATTGATCTGGTAATGAATTCCATGTAGATAAAATTAAATTTTCAATTCTATTTTCAATTAGTAGTTTTTGCATGTCACTGTAACAAGTAATTTCCAACTTGAGATTTAAATCTTTAAACTTATTTTTCCATACAGCACTTTGTTGAAATTCGAGCATTTCCATTTCCAGGTTATCGATTTTTAGCCACTCAAACTGTTCTGTTCTTAGATTAATATGTTTGCAAGTATGTGGATATAAAATAAATTGAAATGTTTCATCAAAATTACGAAATTGCGAGAATCTTTCTTCACTATTTCCTTTGCACTTTCAATTATGAAAGAAAATTTTTTCAAAACAAAGCAGTTAATTATGTCAAATATTTTTAAGTAAAAGATAGAGATTGAAGAGTTAATATCCTGTTGTATTAACAGGTCGTCCCAATTTAAAATTGATAAAGCATTATTAATGCTTTGATAATCAGCGTTAAAAAAGTCATATACAATATTATTATTGTAAGATTTCGCGAATTGAGGCATAGAAGTGGAAATTTCGAAGATGACTGCGTTATGATGAGGAGTGTTAGTGAACAGGTTGACTGCATCATCAGCGAGTTTTACCACCACTCTGTCATATGCATTTGAAAATGCAAGATCTAGCCACTTATTGTTTTTATTTGGAAAATTTATAATTTGTTGTAAATCATTACCATAGAACTCCGAAATAATGTCAAAATCAATTTCATCATGAAAGTTAATTGGTAATAACAAATTATCTGAATCATCTTCTATAAAAGATAAAGATGGACGATTGAAATCGCCAAAAATAAAAATTGAACCATCCTCATTCATTTTAGATATAATATCGTGATAAATATCGAAAAATTCAGAATATGAGGAATTGTCAGAATTTGGTGGAAAGTAAACAATTCCTAGGTAAAGAAAATTATTACCTAAGTTTACTCTAATAAATTGGTGATCGAAAGTGTGGGAGGTCCTAGTGATTAGTGGAATACTAGAAAGGTTATTATTTACTGCAAGTAAAACCCCACCTCCACGGGTGCAGTTTGTAGAGAAAAAGTCCCTATCCTTTCTATAAATCGACCAATTATTGTCCAGTATTTCTTCATTTATGAAGGAATCGTTTAGCCATGTTTCGGTAATAGCAAGCACAACGAAGTCACAAGACTTAGCATCAACATATAATTTTTTTAGTTTACCTCTCATACCACTACAGTTGTGGTAGAAGATTTTGAGATTGTCACTAAGATTACATTTATTATCTGTTGGTTTTAACTTCTTAAAGCTAGATCTTGTATTTACTAAAATAAGATTAGTGTTAATGTTATTTTCTTCCGCTAAGGGGACGAAAAAAATCATTACTACTTTTCCTAATTTTTTGCAAATAATCGATTCTCTTACTTTTAAGGTGACTACAATAAGCTTGTAAATCTTTTTCAACCGATTTGGACGAAGCACCGAAACCTTCATGATATTTTAAGTATAATTTCATTAATTCCTTAGGGTTAGAAGGCAAACCTTCTTGATCAATAAAAATTTTAATATTGAGTTTGGTTTTACCATCTACACAAAGGTCGTCATCCTCCTTATGTAAGTAAGCTAAATATAGCCTTACATTTTCGTATATTTTTTGATCTCTAAAACGTGATAAAACATACGTATGATCGTCATTAGCTACAGCATTTTTCGTTAATCTGACTATAGGAGGTAACATAGGATTAACAAAACTTGCAATAGATTGGGATGAAACCGATGCAATTGGCTTATCGTTAATTGAAGTCGTGTTACAGTTTACGTTTAAGCTCTGAGTACACGGAGTGCCAGCATTAAAGGTTTCTCCCTGAATGAAGTTAGAATATTTTTGTTTAGACGTAATTGGTGTTGTTGTAATTAAATTTGAATTTGGATTTGAAATTGAAAATGAATTTTCAGAAATGACTGAATTGCACATTGTGCTAGACAATGCACTTGAACTTGTATTAATGGCTGGAATCTCAATTAAATTGGGCTTATTTAGTGAATATGTAACTAAGTTCGACGGAGGCAAATAGTTTTGAAATTTAATAGGTGTTTGTGTTAATAAAATGGGTTGTGTTTTGTTTGAATTTAAAATATTATTATTATTATTAATATTATTATTATTATTATTATTATTATTATTATTATTATTCTTATTATTCTTATTATTATTATTATTATTATTATTATTATTATTATTATTATTATTATTATTATTATTATTATTATTATTATTATTATTATAATTGTTATTATAATTGTTATTATTGTTATTATTATTATTATTATTATTATCCTTTTTTTTTATTTGTTTATTTTTTGTTTTAATAATTTTAGGCAAATTAGTATTTCTATTGTTTGAATTTTTAGCGTTTGTTTTATTATTTTTAGAATGTTTTGTGTTTATTGAATGTTGTGTGTTTGTCCTTAAGTTATTTTTACCTAAACTTTTGAAACTGCTAATATTGGTTCCTATACGCCATAAGCTCCTGTTTTTAATTTCATTCACTTTTGATTCCGGAACACTAACTTTAAATGTGTGATAGTTCGGTTTATACTTCAGCCACTTCGGTGTTATTAATTTGCAGTGAACATCATCGCATTTCAACTTGCTTCTTATGTATTTGGCCAGTTTGACTTCAGTTGTGTTAACGCTAAGATTCGAAATTCTTATGTTAAATTTCGGCTTACTTATAGGATCTGGTGGATCGACAACTTTTGTTTCTTTTTCAATATCCATTGAAATATCGTCCTGTTTTTCCTTTGCTACATTTTTGAGTTTGTCTGACCCAGCGCTATTTATTTCGTTAAATTCGTCAAACAATGATTTAGGTAACTTATTTGAGCTGTATTGATTTGGATGAGAATTATTATGGTTTTTCATAAATTCTTGCATCTCCTCCATTTTACTCTTGAGAATATCTAAATCAGCCAAAACTAAATCCCTGAAGCTCAATGAAATCTCATTCCTGCTCGCATTTTCAGAAATAGAAACACATATTTTAGATAAGTTATCAATTGAATCTTTTAGTTCCATATTGTGTGAGTTATTTGTATCTTGAGGTAATTTATTGGAAATTAAAATTTCATTTTTTAATTTACCTATTTCAACTTTTATTATATCTCTAATAAATTTTTTGTTGTCTGTGTTGAAACTAATTACGCTATTGTTTAGCGATTCAAAATTTTTTTCCATTTCTGAAAAGTTGGCGGAGTTATTTTTTACAACTTCCAATAATTTAACAATTGTTCCTTGGAAGTTGTCCCTGACATCATTAATATTCTTTTTGATTTCCCGCGAAAATTGTCCGAGAGAATTTTGTTGATCCAGACAAACATTGTTAATATTGTTTTCGAACATTGTTAATATTGTCTGACCACGACCTTGAAGTTTTATGTTAAGTTCATTAAAATGATTAGTAAAATCTGCAAAGAATGATAAATCACTTAACCAATTCAAGTCAGTAAGTTCTGGAAAATTTTGTTCCTTTTCAAATAAGAATAATTTTATTTTCTCCAAGAGATGAACAAAACGTTTCAGTACTTGACCGCGGCTGAACCATCGAACGCTATTATACATTAACAAACCAGAATACTGCGATTCGACTTCATCCAAAAGTTTAGTAAACAACCTATTGTTTAGTGCACGAGTTGTTATAAAATTTATAATTTTTGTAACCAAAGAAATTACACTTTCGAGTAATTTTAAACCAGCTTTTGCACAAAGTGCTTCTTGATGCAAAATGCAATGAAATTCAATCAATGGATGCTGGAGCTCTTGTCTCAGAAAATGTATAAAACCTTTATGGACTCCTACCATGTTGGGCGCATCATCCGTTGTAACTGATACTATTCTTGAAAATTGTAAATTCATTTTGGTAAATTCTTCTTTAATTTCATTAAAAATATCACTACCAGTAGTTTTATCAGACAATGTCATCAATTTAACTAATTCTTCCTTCATTACATTTCCTGAAGCATATCTGGCTATTACTGAAAGTCGTGCTTGTGATGATACATCTGTACTCTCATCTAAAGCAATTGAAAAAATGTCTACACTTCTTAATTCAGTTAATAGTTGATCGGTTACGTCTTCACTTAATTCTAAAATTCTACTTTTAACTGTATTTCTGCTTATAGGTAATTCTTTTATACCATTAATTATTGTGTCTTTATTTGAAAAATCATCAAAAAGTACATCTGAACATGCCTTTTTTACATATTCGCCATCCAAAAGTGGTTTTCCATGTTGAGTAATAACTTGCGATACATTAAAACTTGCTGCAGTGATATGATTCTTCGGTTTAAATAATGTTTTAAATTGGCTGGATTGTTCTTGGTACTGTTTTAATTTCCGTAGTATAAATTAATTTTTTTCTGGTTCTGTCAAAGACGAAAGAAAAGTACTATGAGTCGCATCAAAATGCCTCTTTGCATTAAAATATCGCGAAACCACTGAACCCCCGCATAACGTACAAAAAGCTTTATTGTTTTTGTGAATCACACCAAATAATATTTTTTTCAGATGATCGTGCCACTGCAAACTAGATCATCTCTGTGTCATAGTTTTGCCATCTCTGCACTAAACGATTTAATTTTATATTTTACTACATAAACTAAAGGATTTTGGATTTTAAAATTTTCACAAAATCGTTTTTATGCAATATCCGTCATCGCTATTGATATCCAGCCATTTTGGTCCACGGGTTCGAGTATCTGCCATACACTTTCTTTTTTTATATGAGCATTGAAGTTGGGTGTCTGATATTTTGCCAAAAGTAGTTTAATTTTTTGTTCAATATTTCTGCATTTGGTTGGTCTACTGCATTGGGTTCGAGTAGCTGCCATAAAACTCCTTCTTTTAAATGAGCATTACTCTACGTCTAATAAAGCTGGGTGTCTGAAATTTTTCAAAAAATCGTTAAGTTTTATAGACAAAGTTACTCCAAAATTTAGTTGGTCTACTGCAGTGGGTTCAAGTAGCAGATGTACAACTCCTTCTTTTGTTCATTTCTGGCAGCCTAATAACTTGTGTATTTAAAATTTTCTCAAAAGTAATTAACCGAATGATATTTACATATGCATATAGTCATTGTATGTGTCATTATTTGATAAAAATTTTATCATAATTATTATTTAAGGCCTTAATATTTTGTCTTAAAATGATTTTAGTGGCTCTTTAGAGGTAGTTTTACTTTCGGATTTTTTACGGACTGCACTTTTTTCATAAAATGTATTTTTCTTAACTCTAAACTATATAAATTGGGGTTTAACTTGAACTCTATGACCAGTACGATAAATTAATTCCATCCCCTACAAACACTTTAACAGGGGCCCTTGTATTAATTTATTTAATAGATATTAAATGTAATGTTAATTAATTAATGTAATAAGTATTTTAATTAATGTAATGTTAATATAATATAACTTATTAATAAAGGCCCATACCAATGATCTTTTACTAAGTTGTTAATAAAAGCTTAAAATTAATTTTATAATAGTGACAAAAACATTAATTCAATGTACTTATAAAATCTGAATTTTATAAAGACATAAAGGTAAGGATAATTTTTTTAAATTTCAAATACCTATTAATTTATATTTGATATATATATTTAATATACAGAAATTAAATATATAATTATACAAGAGCAAAATACGCGACAGACATTACCAACATGTAAAATATATATGTATTTCACATCTCAAATTATTATAAATACTTCACATATTTTCATTATTGATGACAATACTCATACCTTTAAATTTTATCCATTAAATTAATCAGGATTAAAGAATAGAATGGGAATAGATTTTAAGAAAATAAAAGTTCGAAAATATAAAGAAATTACATGAATGATTAAAAAACAAGCGATGAAAAAAACCAAGAGTTTTTAAAATTTTTCAAAATTATGTAGTGTTTCTTACTGAGTATTTTATCATTTATTTTTATAAGAGCATATTATATAAAAATAAATTATTATATTATAATTTAGTTATATCATCAATTTATTATTAATTATGAATAATATTGAAATCAATACTTAGAAAATAATCTTAATGCACTCAAGAAAACATGTAAACAAATAAGAAATATAATGTAACGTTTAATTTTGGAACACCATAAACTGGTGAATAAGTTACTGATTTATAAAAACATGAAAGTTTTTATTTTTAAGTTCTAATAGCCTTTCAATGAGGGAAGTCCCCGAATTTTTACTGAGCAAACTTATGATGATTATCGAGGATTTGTCCAATTTTCCATCTGTGCCCCACTCTTCCATTTTTTTAGGTTCCAGGAATTAAATTGTGAATTCCAGAAAAAATATTAACGTTTTTTATGAAAAGAATTATTGGTTTTTGTATTAAATAAAGTCAAATATATTTTTTTTTATTTATTTTTTTTAGAAAAATTTTATAAAAAAATACAACACAAATAAAACATCCAATGGCAGCGGCTAGCGCTGGCTCTAATACTAATCATCATGAACAATATGTGCTTCAGAATGAATCCCAACATACTATAGTAAAAAACACTACTTTAAGTCAACAAGAATCAAGTTTTTTTGGAAATCCCAGCATATCAGCAGCGACTGAAATAGCTGGTGATATGATGACAGCATCATCTATTTCACAAACAAGAAATAGTGGAACAATTCCTACAACAGTAATTGGATCACAGCAATCTCAACAAAATCAACAACAACCAATTCGATACCAACAAATACCTTCAAATACGTTAATTTTACAAGAAAACCAACAGTTAATGCAACAGCAATTACAATTGCAACAGCAAACTGGGCAACAAATGCAATTGCAAAACCATGTGCAAATACAACATTCACAGCCCCAACAACAAATCCAAGAATATATTCCGCGGGTCGGCAATGTACAACAACAATCAAATCAAATACATCACACACAACATTTTCAGCAATCAAAACATGAACCAAGTGTTCAGCTGATAGAAAGAAGTTTAGCAAATATAACAGGTGGTTCAACATTAACGAATAATGTTACAATAAGACAAGTATCTAACTCAAATAATACAAATGTTTTAAATTCAACACCAATAATGGTAGCTAGTGCTGTGGCTGGTCCAACAGCAGCTCATAATATATTGAACACAAATATGGTTCACCAATCACACCAACAGCAAGGTTTTTTAAATCACTTAAATTCAATTATACCAAAACAACAACAGCAGCAAATTATAAATAATTTATCAGCGAATTTAGCACCTGGTTGGAGAAGAGTAATTTTAAATACTGAAGTGGTTTATGTCAGGTGAGTGTGTTTTGTCTGTAATTTTACTTATACATTTGCTAAAAAAAAATATATAGTTGTTGCAGCCTCTAAAGTTAGTTTGGTTACACTCAAATAAGTGGTTTATAAATATTTTCAAACAGATAAATATTTTTTGGCCCGTGTATTTTAAATAAAGTTTTTAGATATGCTGTTCTTGTGTATTTTAAATACTAAATCTCGGTTTTCTACGTATTTCAAAATTTCATTTAAAAATTTAATAAATCATTTAATGGTTAAAAATTAGTTTTAAATATGAACAAAAACTTTTTGTAGCAAGTTATTTTAAGAATACTTAAAAAATATTTGCAAGTATTAAATACTAAAAAAAACAACCGTCGAATAATAATATTGTTTTTTTGTTCAAAAATTCATAAATAGGATGTATACGTTTTCAATACAAAAAAAAAACCCCCAATGTTGTTTGATCTCGCGGAAAATAGCAATTTCCATACCAAAACTGGTATTTCAGGTAGAAGCTTTGACACACAAGTGATTTAAACGTTTTGGACAAACAGGTAAACCAAAAACTGACTGACGGCTTTTCTATACCGTTGTAAAACTTATTTTTCATAATATTAAACGTATTGTTGAGTGAAATGTATATGGAAGAAATAAAAGTTTTCCAGCAAAGTTGAATTGCTGAGATGGTGTAATATGATGTTGTTATTTGGACGCCGAGATTATGAAACTATAATCCGTTCCATGTGTTCCCTGAAGTAAGTTATTTGTATGTGCAAGACTTATTTAAATTTAAGAAGAAAACATTAATGTGATTAATATCTTTCTCCTTAATATCAGCCCAAATTTTCCCGGTTAATCTGCATGATTCCTTATCCCAATTTTCCTAATTTCCTTTCCTAATAGCCATCATTTACACCAAAGTATAAAATTGTAGCAAATAGGTAAAGTTTGATTTTCAAAGGGTATAGTTTTGGTGTGTTTAAGTCACACATTATCCGAAGGAACTCTGTACAATTTCAATGGGTGGTTATCGATGCTTTCTACAACCCTCTTAAAAAAAGTGTATACCGATGAGAAATATTTTTATAATATAAGTAACTTCTCAGTTTTAAATCAGTAATTAATGTTATAGTGTATAAAATGGGACAGTTCCTGTTTGTTTAAATTGTCCCGGTGTCCCGGTGTTTTCGAGACGCGAGACTTATCCCGTTTTCTGCTTATAAAAATATTATATATTGAATATGACTTAAGAGTTTTTTGTTAAACCACATTTTTTTTTACTTCAACGAATTTCGAAAAAAAGAAATTTAAAAGTTGCAAAAATCATAGTATGTTTTAAAAATTGGTCGTGGCTAAGCAATTTCTTTTTAGTTTGCGATTCAATTTGGGTCGATTCATTTAAGTTTTGTTTCAAAATTCAAAATCAAATAGAATACAAATAAAATATTAATATTAGAATTTTATTCAAAATATTATCAAATTTCATTTCATTTAATTAATATAATTAAAATTAAATTAAATATATATATAAATTAAAATTATTATTTAACTTTGTTTAAAGTTGTAGATATTAAATTTAAAATGTTATATAATAAGTCAACAAAATTTTTATAAATGTCATACTTAAACAAGATTTAAAAGTTTGTTACAATTTAATATATAAATTTCATATTTAAATAAGATTTAAAAGTTTGCTACAATTTAAATGTTCTAATTTTTCTAAGCCTTTTGTTAATACGTTTGTTGGTATATTATCACCTGGAATGTGTTCGACTTTTATGAAACCTTGATTCTGCATATCCTTTCAGAAATGATATCTAATAGAAATATGTTTTGATTTCTCATGGTTCACATTATTGTTGAACAAGTTGATAGCACTTTTATTGCAACAATAGACGCTACTAGTTCTTTCAAGATAAATTTTAGATTTTAATTGACTAAGCAAATTTCTTATGAACATTATTTCTTTGACAACTTCAGATGGAGATATTTATTCCGATTCCATTGTGGATAAAGCGATTGGTTTTTGCTTTTGTGATTTCCAAAATACGGGACCGCCAGACATCATTATTACGAATCCAGAACATGATTTCGTTCTTTAGTGTCGTTAACCCATTCTGCGTCACTGTATCCTACAATTCCACTGGATTTCCTTATTAATCTTATAGTTCATTGTCCCTTTAAAGTATTTTAAATTTCTTTTACCAGCATTCCAGTGTACTAATATAAGATTTGTAGTAAATCTTGCTAAGAAATTCACTCCAAAAGATATGTCAGGACGTGTTGTGTTGGATAAGTACATGACCTCCAATTTTTTGATGAATGGTATTGTTTTCATTTAATTTTTTTCTTCCTTTGAAAGTTTATCACTTGGCTACAGGAATTTTAAGTTCGATTTAAGTGATGCTGAAACAGGATTGCAATCTTGCATGTTAAATTGTTTTAATTGTGTTGTATATAATTTGCTTGACAAATTTTAATGGCACCTGCAGTTGATTCACGTTTTATATTTATGACCAGAATATATTGTACTTCACCAATATCTTTCATATCAAAATGAGATGATAATTCTCACTTTCCATACTGTACTCTAATTTGTACTTCTACATATATATTAAAATTATTAAGATATTGTCAAAATATTTTTTTACATACAGGCATTAACCAGCTTTTGTCTGTTTTATTTCCATACTTTTAAGACAGCTATTAAATTTCTTGTGCCATTGCTTACTTGCTTGTTTTAATCCGTAAAGTGGCTTTCATAATTTGCACACTTTTGTTCTATCAGCTGTTTCGGTTGGGTGTAGAGGTTGTTCCATGTTAATTGTTTCCTTGAGGTCGCCCTGTACAAACGCTGTCACTACGTCTATTTGATGTAGATACATCTCATGTTCAGCGCATAATGCAGGCATTTTTTTTAGAATTTAATATCTTGCGACTGGAGCATAGACTTCATCATCATCACTTGTTCACAACCGCGAACTACTAATCTCGCCTTATATTTGACTTCTTTTGAATTGATTTTTGTTCTATATACCCATCTATTAGAGAGAACCTTTTCACCTTTTCGACGATTCACCTATAATCCATGTATTATTTTCTTTTAATGAATTTAATTCTTTTTGCATGGCATCTATCCAGTTCTTTTTGGCGATATCATTCATAGCTTCATAAAACGTGCTAAATTTGCACTTTGTTAATAACGTTTTTTTGGTCTTCTTCCTTTCTGTCCAGTTTTTACTAATCTGGGTCGTCCTTTACCTTTCGAACATTTTTGTAATTTCATCCTCTATATTATCTTCAGGGTTACACGATGCTTTTTTATCAAGTACACTGAAAAAATTACTTCTCTTATTTAAAAAAAAATGGCTTAAAATTAAAGAAAATCGGTAATGATTTAGCGCCATAGAAATCTGTGTTTAAATTTAAAATTGGATTTTCTTTAAATTAAGTAAATCGATACTTATTCTAATCAAAAAAATTTTGTTTCTAAACAAAAAATATTTCTTAAATTTAAAGGCATAAAAATAAAAAAATTGACTTGAATTATATACTTATGATATATGATATAAGAGCATATTTTTTTGGTTTCTAACGAAATGCCTTTAAACCAAAAAAAAGTTTTCTTTATATTTTAAGAAGCTTTTCCCTAATTTTAAGAATCTTACCTTAAAATAAAAAAATATGTTTTTAAATTTGAAAAATTTCTTTTAATCTTTCCTTCAAATTAAAAGAAAAAATATTTAATTTTAGGAAGATTTTTTGGTTTTACAGGTTGTATTTGTCATCAAAACAGAAATATTATTTACTTGAATTAAGGGACATCTCTTTATTTCTAAGAAACAAAGTTTCTTTATTTCTAGTTCAATTTTCCTCATTTTAAAATTTTATTTCTCTATTTTAGCATAAGTATAAAAATGGTAAATAATGCAATAAAAGATTTATTTTTTCAGTCAAAAAATTTTATTAAATCTTTATTAAAAATTTACAATGTTAATATTATATAAGTTTTTCAGTAAGAATTACATATGTACATATTGAAAAATGGAAACATAAAAATTATAATATACTTGTATATAAAACAATAATATAACAATATAATATAAATATCAGATTACATTATGTAATTAGGTTCATATTTATATAGTAATATATATAATAGTTATATATACTACATTATATAATTTTGCAATACTTGATAAATTTTTGAAATATTCTTATAACACTTTAAAAGGATGTTTTTGGTCTCAACATAAATTGATTATTTACTTTATAAAGGTGAATTGGAGGAAATTTCAATTCTTTTGCATTAAAAATATTGAAGCAATTCTGCTTTAATCCAATTATATAGGACAAGTAATGTTTACTGTAATTTAAAATTTCAAATTTTTGACCTAATACAAATACTTTACCATGTAATAAAAATATTTCGTTGATTTCGTATGCAGTAAAACTTGGATCATAAAAGTAAATAATAAATTTTTTTTTATATAAAGTTCCACATTTTACAAAATTTAAAATACATTTACATTCATGAACTTCTTCTTTTAATTCTTTTTTCAATTCCTCATAATATATTGATTCTTGTACTTGAAAATACTTTTCACTCCAAGTATAATTTACGTCTCTAAAATTAATTAAAAATTCAGAAAAAATAAGAGAAAATTTCAAAGCTAAAGACAGCGGAGTATTTTTTCTAGAGGTTATATTTTTTGTATAACACTTCAATTGCCTATGTTTTGACTCGAAAAGAAAAGTCCAAAGGTATTTTAAAGGTCCTGATTTTTTAATGATGCGGCAATAATGAATCAGAAAATGAAATTTAGGTTTCAATGAATCAGAAAAAATTTTTATATATTCTTCATTATGATAAATAATATGTTTCTCTAAATTAAGCAAATCTAAATCAGTATATTCAGATAAAAGTAGTAAATCTAACAGTTCTATTAAATTTATGACAAATTGCCATAACTCATCTTCTTCTCCAATCAAATCTCCTATTATTAAAGGAAAAAAGTGGGCAAAAGTCAACATTTCTCTCCCAGATAATTTCATATTAAACTTTTTTAAATGATGCAACTGTAGCGGAGGTGACCTATTTCCGTTTTCGGTTTCTCCGTAATCAAAATTTTGTTTACGAATGTTTAAGAGCTCTAAGTCAAATTTTTTATTTTTAATGTAAAGCATTATTATATTACAAAAATCATACTTTAAGATACCCTCAAAAATATCATGTAATATATCGACCGAATAATTTTCTACAACATGGAAATTATTAATTTTATTAAAAATAGAAAATTCACGTATTCCGGTTTTTTCAAAGTCATTACAACTGACGTCTTCATCATAATTAACTTTATTGCGTAATTTATTTGCTTCTTCTACAAACGAAGACTTTGTGTTTTCTTTATCCATTTTACAAAATCTGCAAAAATATTTAGATGAAAAAGAGCGAGAAAATCCTAGAGCACAATTTAAACCTAAGTTATCTCCGGTTATTAAGCCTAAAGAAAAATAGATTTTCTTGTTTCCACTATTTGTTTTAACATCTATTCCGTTTTCTCCCAAATTATTTAGAATTTCTATCAGTTTAAAGAAAGATTTGTCGTTACCGAATTGCTTTACATCCTGAGATTTAAATAACGCTGCTATGAAAATATTTTGAAGTTTATACTTTAAAGATACCGGAGCCGTAGGAAATGAATAATAAACCCCTAATAGAGAAGTTGTATGAGAGCCCAAAGGATTATTGATTTCGAAGTCGTCAAAATACAAAAAATAAGGAATTACTGTTTTATGACTAAAATATTGCTTTTTACTTTGCCATATCTGACCGTTAATAAAATTTTTCAAATAAGATTTTTCAGATAAATTATCAATATTCTTTATGAATTTTTCATAAATCCCAGGAATTTCAAAATATTTCCTTAACTGAAATTTAATCGGAAAAAGAACAGCTTTTGCCACAGTTGCGTCAAGAGTATTTCCAAAAATTAAATTATTAATAGAATTATCTATATTAATTACTTGCGGGTTTTCGTAAGTATCATTTTCTCTCAGTTTTTTAATAAACTTATATTCGGTATCAAATTCCTTGAAAGGATTATTGCAAAACTGAATAATTTTTTGTAAGTTGTCTTTAATATTAAATGAATTTTCAAAATCTGATTTATGTAATACATTATTTAATTCATTTCCTATAGAAGAAGTAATAAACTTAATTATATCTTTATGTAAATTTAGTGTTTCTTTCCTAGGAATATTTTTTTTAGCATACTGCCCAATAGAAAATTTTAAAGAACATTCTTTTAAATAATCAGTATCAATTACATAATTTTTTAAATTGTTTACATCATTGTTTAAAACATTATTAGACTTATTATCATTATCAATAAGATTTTCTTGTGTTAACGAATTGGTTTTTTCATTTGATGTACTTTGAACATCTTCATTTTTTTTCTTTTTTACTACAATTTCAGTTGTAGCATTACAATTTATTTTTTTACTTTCAGTTCTCATGTGTTTACAAAATGCTTTGAAAGTAGTAAATCTTTGGTTACAAGTAGAAAATCCGCATTTATAAACTTCATTTGATGTCAAATTATGAAAGTATTTTAAATGACAAAAAAAAGAGGCAGTTTCTACAAAAATTTTGTTACAAATGAAACATACTATATCCATTTTTTAATAAAAGATTTTCAAAATTTTAAATTAAAATTTGTTTTTAAGGACTTTATAATATTTAAAATTTTATTTTAAAATTTAACTTATAAGATAGTTTTAACTTTTAATTATAAAGAAAAATAAACCAATTCATTAGAAATATAAATATGTACATATATGAAATATTGATGAATATATTACTAAATTTTGATAATATTTATATCACTCAAGAGTGCAGATATTGAGGCACATTTTTCATCGCATTCTAATTTTATATCAAAAAAATATATTTGGATAAATGTCCATATCAATTTACAATCACATGGATACTGTAAATCTAAAGCATGAAATATTTTGAAACATATATCCAAACATTTAACAATATTATCTAGCTTATAATAAATATTACTGAAATATACAAAATATTCAGTAAAACTAAATATGTCAACGCCTATACAACATATAATAGGTTGTATAGTTTGTTTATTTGTAAAACAGTTGTCAGTTAGTATTTTGATTTTGGATTTCAATTCTGCATGGGTGCAAGCATATTGAATAAACGCATTCCTTGAGTCTGCAATTGATGATTTCTTCAATTTTCTTTTATTATTCGAGGTTGGATCACAAAGAAATTTTCGAGTAGTTGGTACTAACACGGAGTGAATTAAAGTAAGAAGAAGGTTATTTCTAATATCTAAAAGAAAGCAGCTTTTATTATTAATCTATAGTTACTAAAATATTTATAATTGTAAAAATTACCTGACGAAAAGGTTTCTGACTCAAATTTTTTCAAAAGTTCTAAGCTATTCTGGTCCTTTATTCTTTGTTTCATTAATGGATAAAAACGTTGGCAGAAATTCTCCCAGGTTTCGAAAAGTAAATTTCTTTTCCCCGGATATAGTTGGTTGAAATCCGAATCTATCTGATAAAATAAAATTTTTGTTAAAATATGGTTGAAAATAAATTTATGTAACTCACCAAGGAATGACCAAACGATTGCTTGTAGCCTGGCCACTCTTCTAAAATGTGATTCAAATTTGTAGGCTCCGTTATATATTTTCTTCTAAGTTTAAAAGAGTTTTCCCATTTACTCATTACCTCATCAATCGGATCAATGTTGTATTTGAGCCAATTTTTGTTGTCAACCTCATTATGATCTAAAATATATGTTCAATATATTATTCAAAAAATATTCATTCAAGATATCAGTGTTAAGCATAATTTATATATACCTGGCGAATAATTTGTTAAATTTTGTTTTCTTTGATTTTTTATTTCTGATTTTTGACTTATGTTTTTATGAATGCTTAATCCGTCATGCTTTAATTTGAAAATTGCAGAGTGATATTTTGGGTAGAGTATTCCACCTGGTTTTTTACCTTTTCTTGAAAAATAATAGATATCCTGAAAATAAAGAATTGGTGAAAAAATAAATATAATATTTCAATTTTTGATAATATAGGTTATTATATAAAAATTTGATAAAAAAAAATGTTACTCCAACAAAAAGTTTTTTACTTCGTTTTATTTTGTTTTAATATTTATCTATTTTAAATACAGTTTTATACACAAATTTTCATTTACTTGTTACTTTTCCAAAATAGAACTTAGAAAATAAAAATTTAGATGTTTGTATAAAGCAGCGCAGCAATTATTTTTTAAAATATTTTTGCGAAGTAAAAAACTTTTTTGTGGGCTATTATGAACATACTTCTGCTTCCGTTGGAAAATATTTTCCTATTTCTTCTGATATAGTTTTAAATGTTGAAGGTGAAGGAGTTAAATTTTTATTAAGTAAATGTTCCGTAATTATGTTTGCTATTATCTTTCTATGATTTGGTAATAGGCATTTGTTATTTTGGTAGTAGCTAATTATTTGCTTCCCATTCATAGAATTATTTAAAATTTTTTCGATGTTCAACTGAAATCCTTTTTAAAATAAAGTTAAATTGAGTCTAAAAATGAAACCTATACCTCATCCAAATTTTCTACGGCTGCTATAAAGCTTTCAGTGACAGATACTGTAGAACCTGCTGATGATATTGTCGGTGAAGAATTCGCTAAATTTATTCCCTTTACATATAATAATAATAATTGAATAAGAATTTGATAAGTATTGTTTTACTAATATAGTGACTATATACTACATAGTATAGTTACAAAAGCAATTAAATTTAACTAAAAAAAATTATCGTGTTACCTGTTTTAGCTGCCAGTTTTGTAAATTAAATTCAAAAATTACTCGCTGCCCAAATAACGTTTTCGGAATTATTTCGCTAAGATGCGTTGGTTTAAGAAATTTCAAACTTTCAATCGTAAATCCACAGTCTATAAATAATTAAAAGGGAGGAAAAAAAAGGGAGGAATTTCGGTTTCGAAAATTAACAAGTTTTGATGATAAGTCAGCATGCATAAGTTTTTAATAGTTAATTTAAGTTAATTTGTACCATATTTTAAAGTTTTGAATATGTTTTACAAGGGGACGAGTTTAAACCTAGACTAGTTTAAACCATTATATCCAGTATAAAAACTCAGTACTTACCTTTAAAAATTTTATAAAAAACTTCTCCTTTAAGCTGTTGTAGTGTTTCAAAAAATTCACCTTCAAATCCAAAATTGTCAACTTCGAAAACTATTTCTGATGTTTCTAAATTTAAAATATTTCCGCCCTCAATGTTTAATAAATTTTGAATGTTTTCAATATCATTCATATTAGAATTTTCTGATGACATTTCACTATATAAATATTATATGTATCAATTTAAAAAAATATAAAATCAAAACACAAAAATTTCACAATTTATAATACTGACACGGTCTTTACTTGACAAAAAATTACACACAACTAAATTTTAAAACTTTAACTTTCCGCTTTCTACGAGTACATAAAGCCGATACGTTTTAAAATAAATTATCTTGAAACTTAAGCAGTTTTTTTCTTTTTTAAGGAATGGGTTTTTAAAACATAGAAATAGAGGAACAAATTAAAGAACAGACTGAATTGGAACAGAATTCAGAAACTAATTAATATTAACGAACTTTTTTTATGTATTGAAATTTGAAAATCATGTACGAACTTGAAAATAAGAATTTTTTTTTCATTTCTAAGGAAAAGGTTTTTAAAACATAGAAAAAGAAGAACAAAATAAAGAAAAGACTGATTTGGAATTGAAACTAATTTATTGAAATTATTGAACATTTTTTATGTATTGAAAATCATGTACGAACTTGAAATTAAGATTTTTTTTTTCATTTCTAAGAAAAAGGTTTTTAAAACAAAGAAACAAAATAACAAAACAAAAAATCATATTGCTTAAAAATAAAAAATGCATTTTATTAATTATTCAAAGCCATGTTTAACTAAAATTAAAAAAAAAAAAACTTGAAATGTAACAAAATTTTAACTAAAATTTAAGATAAGTGGGTTTTTGGATTGAAGAAATTTTATTTTTGCGTTGCTAAGGCAGGAAACTGTTTTTCTTTGAATCAAATAAAAATCTACGGAAAATAGAAAATTTAATTCAATTTAAATTAAAATGAATGATCTTAAAATAAAAGCAACATTTATATGATCTACAACCATACTTTTTTTTTAGTGTAGATTATTTTAATTATTTTCAATTAGTGTTTGGGTTTAGATGGTTCGGTGTGTTTTTGACTTGATACAAATTTCTACGTCATTATTATTGTATTTCAATGAATCTAAAATTAAATAATTTTTTGGGTTAACACTTTCGAAAAAACTTACATCTCTTCTTAGGACAATTGATTTATTTTTGTCCCACAAACGATATGACTTTGATTTTGTATCTTATCCTACGAATATGTACTCTTCCCCCTTAGCTTCAAGCTTTGATCTAGCAGGACCTTTGTGAAGAGCTATGACCTTGCTACCAAAACTTTTAAAATAACTCAATTTCGGTTTTCTTCCCGTCTATATTCCAAAAGGAATTTTGTGATGTATTGAACTTGATGGATACCTGTTGCAAACTTTACAGCTGTGTGAATTGCTGCAGCCCACAAAGATTTTGAAAGTGTAAAGTCCAGCAACATGCATCGTGCCATTTCCATCAATGTCCTGTTGGCTCTTTCAGCTGCCTCCTTTTGCTGTGGTGTGTATAGGACTGAAAGCTGCCTTATTAAATTTATTTTTAAATATTAATTAAATTCTTTTGATGTGTACTCACGAGCGTTGTCAGTTCTCAAACATGTTAATTTCTTTCCTGTTTCGAGTTCAACATTCTGGTCCACAGATGTCTGAATGTATCATTTCTAAAACATCAATTTGTTTAGTTTTCGAAGTATAAGAGGGTTTTTAATGTATTTTACTTTTTTCACAAATTATGCACTTTATATTTTCTGTTAAAATTAGACGATACTCCTTTTAATAACTTTTCTCTGTTTAACTTATTCATGTCCAATAAATTTAAATGTCCGAGCCGTTGATGCCACTTTACAAATTCATCTCTATGATGATGTTCTGTTAAGAATGAAAATTCACTTTTCTTTGTAGTGGTATAAAGTTTTCTTTTTTTAACCGCTTCCATGACACATTCCTTATTTTTGTTAAAAATTTCAGTACCTTTATTATCAAATATTATTCTACGATCATCTGTTTTAATAGCTTTTGAAACAGAAATTAAATTATGTTTCAAATCTGGCGCATACTGTACATCCGTTAATATTTCGTACGATATTTTATTTTTTGAAATAACAGTTAATTTTTTTTTGCCTTTACCATGTGATTCTAGCACATGTTTACCAGTCTGTACAGTTAAATTCGACTCTGAACTCCAATCATAAAATTTTTTTTATTATTACACATGTGCTCTGTGGGATCGCTATCTAAGAACTATTTATTTTTATCGTTGTTGTAATTACTGTTATCATTATACCCGTATGACTATATAGTCAAAGGGTATAATAAATTTACCATTACGTTTGTGACGCAGAGAAGGAGGGGGGGTAGATATAGACTCAAGTGTATGGATCGGATCAGAATCGAAAAAAAAATCGATTTAGCTATGTATGTCCGTCCGTCCGTCCGTCTGTCCGTCCGTCCGTCCGTCCGTCCGTCCGTCCGTCCGCACGATAACTCAAAAACTAAAGGAGCTAGGATCTTGAAATTTTCGCAAATTCGTTTTTTTGCAATAGCCGTCATCGCTATTTAAATCCAGCCATTTTGGTCCATGGGTTCGGGTGGCTGCCATACAACTTCTTTTTTTATATGAGTATTTCTCTGTACCTATTACAGCTACGTATCTGAAATTTTGGCAAAAGTAGTTTAGTTTTATGGCCAAAGTTTCTGCAAAATTTGGTTGGTCTACTGCTGAGGGTTCGAGTAACTGCCATACAACTTCTTATTTTATTTGAGTATTACTCTATACTTATTGAAGTTGGGTGTCTGAAATTTTGCCAAAAATAGTTTAGTGTAATGGCCAAAGTTACTGCAAAATTTGGTTGGTCTACTGCAGAGGGTTCGAGTAGCTGCGATACAACTCTTTCTTTTATATGAGCATTACTCTACACTACACCTAATAAAGGTGAATGTTTGAAATTTTGCCAAAAGTAATTAACCGGATAATATAATGTATATGGTACGGTCATACGGGTATCCCAGGCATATGAATATTTTCAACAATTAATATACTGAATAATATTAATATCGACAACAAAAATATAATATAAATAATAATAATAATTAAAAGTATATAATAATAATTATAAAAATTACAATAATAATTATAATAATTTAAAAAAAAAGCGGTCGCACAGTGGAACATTCAAGGGTACTGATGGAAAACTATTTGAAGAAGTTATAAATTCCAGAATACAGGAGTTCGTGCAAAAAGTTATAGGATTTGATACCAATCAATTTGGTTTTCATAAGAAAATTGGAACTGACTCTGCTGTTGGACTGACTGAGTTCTAGAATCCACCAACTCAATTGTAAATAAATTGGATCAAGGAAATTATGTATATTCTGTATTTATTGATCTAAAAAAAGCATTCAATACAGTGAATCATAATATTTTATTCAACAGATCTCATGACATTGGAATAAGGGATACATCTAATAATTTACTCAAAAATTAATGGAGTTTTTGGTAATTAAAATAATATAAAAATTGGTGTTCCTCAAGGATCAGTACTTGGTCTTAAATTGTACTGACTTTATATTCATAATATCCAGTCTACTTATCTATAACGCTAGAATCTGAATTGATGTGAATCCAAATTTATTGGTAAATAATACTAAAATTGGAAGAGTTCCTGCCTATAGTACCTTGGAGTTATAATTGATGAAAAACTGAATTGGGAAGAGCATATTAATAATAGTAAAAATAATTGTGCCTCTGCTGGGCGCCTTCAAAAAAAGTGGAATTATATTATATAAACAAACTGCAGAGAAGCTATATTATTCTCATATTATTTTGCACATCAGATTAAACTTATGTAGCTGGTTCAGCTGTTCATTTTGGTTGAAAGGTAAAATTAGGGTTCGAGTAAACAAAGTGATTAAATGCTTACATAAGTACGACTGGCTTACCCCAACAAATGAAATTTTTAAACGCACGGGGTATCTGAAGTTACCCGAACTCATTATTTTGGAAAAATCTAAACTAATTTTTTAAAATAAAAAAAAAGGGGTACAAAAAAAACATAATTTCCAGAAGAAACAATATTCATAATTACAACACAAGAAGGTTGAACAATTTAAATGATGCCAAATCAAGAATTGAGTTATCATGAGTTATCAATAGTTGTCTCTCGTCATCAATAAGAATATATAATAAACTACCGTTTAAGTTAAAAAGAAGTTCAAATTTGGATATATTTGTCAAAAAACTGAAGCATTCATTAGAGAATAATTCTTCATTTGTGCATAGTATAACATAACTCAAGAGTGAACTGTTACTATGCTCAAAGCATGTATGAGCTGTAATATTTGTATTTATATAATTACAAGGCTTGTCTGAAAAGTCATTGATAAATCCAAGAGATGGCGTTGATATTGGCAAAACGATACTTATTTTTACATGTGGCAACCTTCAAAAGACGCTTTAAAAATGTTTACAAATATTTGTTCACTAGTTCAGTTTTGACAGCTGTTTGAAGTAGTCGAAGATTGTATTTTTCTTCAACATGGAAAAAAGTGAATTTCGTGTGTTAATAAAACATTATTTTTTGAGAAAGAAAACAATATCAGAAACCAAAACAAAGCTTGAAAAATATTATGGGGACTCTTTGCCGTCGTATGGAACGATTCAGAAGTGGTTTACTCAATTTCGTTGTGGTCGTACAAGCACAAGTGATGCGCCACGCAGTGGTCGTCCAAAAGAAGTCACAACTAAAGAAATGGTCAATAAAATCCATGATATCGTTTAAAACAACCATTACAAAAAAAAAAATTACTTACCCATTTTTTACAAAACTCTTACGTTATGTTTAAAAGCTTTACACAAATTTTAGAAATTTTGTACTCTGAGATCTTTCATTTTTTTGACAAACAACAAAATCGATTGTTCAAAAATCAACTATGAGGGTTTAAAAGTAAATTCGTTAAATATAACGTTAAAATTTTAATTTGAAAGCTGAAATTTTGATATGATTTAGAAAAATGCCTAAATTGTATTTTAACATAAATTTTGGTATATATATAGACTAAGATTTAGTACTGAAAACTCAAAACAAAAATACTAAAAATCGTGATTTTTTCTAAAAAGAGAAAAACTAAAAAAAAAACTACAAAACAAAAATCGAGTATTGAAAACAAAATTTAGCTTTGTCTCAGAATACATCTTAAAGGTTTCCGTGACAGGGACTTGAAAAAAATTACTCTGGCCTAAAGATATTGTACGTTGTGATTACTATATATATTTTATTTCGATAATATCTCTCTTAAGTTTAGTTTTGTAAAAGCGGGTTATGGGCCAGAAGCACCAAAAAAAAAAATGTTTGTTGTAAAAAAATAAAGAACACGTGCAAAAATTTTAAGGAAGAAACATAAAAAGTTAAACAAAAAAATAGTTCAATAGTTTAAACATAAACTTATTTTATTATTGAGTGTATTAAAAGTTAAAAAAACATATTGAAAAATATTTTCAATAAACATTTTATTTGAATAATAATAAAATGTATATAAATATACTAACTATACTAAATATACTTAATATCAATTAAATTGTTGAAAATAATGAAAATTAACATAATAGTAAATAACAATCTGTGTGACAGAATTCAAATAATTATTACTAAAAAAAAAGAAATTGAAAATAAATCGTGTCAAAATACAATTTAAATAGAACAACTAACTCCAGATAATTATGATAATGAAAAATACAAATGGAGTCTTTAGTTATAAAAAATGATATGTGGGAGTACGTTTCAGTACGTTCAAGGTTCAAAGATGAACGAAATACCAAAACAGAATATGCAATTTGGATTAAAATTAACCGTAAAACGCGTGCAGATTTATTGTCAAATATTCCACCATTGTTGAAAGACATAAAGGAATGTGTTTTGTGGAAAAAGTTAAAGCAAACATATGATTCAAAAAGACGAGCGTAGAAGACTACACTATGGAAATAGTTAATCATAAATAAAATGGCAAGTACGAACAGGATGCATCAACATTTTTCAACATTTTTCGATATAGTCGACAAACTCAGATCAATAAACGTAATTATCGATGAAGAACCAATATCATTTTTACTACTATATAGCCTCTCCGATCAATATAAGAATTTCAGGATTGCAATGGAATAAAGGGATAATGTACCTGATCCTACAACTTTAAAAGTGAAAATTAAAAATCCTCGAAATATGCAATAAAATGTGAATTCTGAAGTTTTATTTGTAAAAAGTAAGCATTATGAAAATAATAAAAAAAATTTTATTCAACTGATCACCATTTTTTCAACAACAAATTCAAACACCCGATATTAGAAATCAAAGAAATAATAATATTTTAATTTAATTTATTATATATATATTTTTTTTAATTTATTTATAATAAATTTGTCATTACGTTTGTGACGCAGAGAAGAAGGGGGGGTAGATATAGACTCAAGTGTATGGATCGGATCAGAATCGAAAAATAAATCGATTTGGCTATGTATGTCCGTCCGTCCGTCCGTCTGTCCGTCCGCACGATAACTCAAAAACTAAAGGAGCTAGGATCTTGAAATTTTAGCAAATTCCTTTTTTTGCAATAGCCGCCATCGCTATTTAAATCCAGCCATTTTGGTCCATGGGTTCGGGTAGCTGCCATACAACTTCTTTTTTTATATGAGCATTACTCTGTACCTATTACAGCTACGTGTCTCAAATTTTGCCTAAAGTAGTTTAGTTTTATGGTCAAAATTTCTGCAAAATTTGGTTGGTCTAGTGGAGTGGGTTCGAGTAGCTGCCATACAACTTCTTATTTTATATGAGCATTACTCTTCACCTAATGAAGCTGGGTGTCTGAAATTTTGCCAAAAATTGTTTTGTGTAATGGCCAAAGTTTCTGCAAAATTTGGTTGGTCTGCTGCAGAGGGTTCGAGTAGCTGCCATACAACTTTTTCTTTTATATGAGCATTACACTACACCTAATTAAGCTGGGTGTTTGAAATTTTGCTAAAAATGGTTTAGTGTAATGGCCAAAGTTACAGCAAAATTTAGTTGGTCTACGGCAGAGGGTTCGAGTAGCTGCCAAACAACTCCTTCTTTTATATGAGTATTCCACTACACTTAATAAAGTTGTATGTTTGAAATTTTGCCAAAAGTAATTAATGAATGATATAATGTATATGTTACGGTCATACGGGTATCCCAGAGTTGACACAGTCTACTCTACTACACTCTTCCTCGTTTTTTTTAAACTTCAGAAAATATGGTCATATTGCTAAGAATGGCACATTAAATTTTAAACAAATTATAATAAAAAGGAAAATCTATTTTAGATACCGAAGAAGCTTATCTGGTTAAGCATAATGCAGTGTTACAATTAAATTCATCAGAAAATATAATAAAAAATAATGTAGTTTTACAATTTAATGCATCAGAAAATCAAATCAAAAATCAAAATTATTCGTCAACAAATAATATGACAACGCTACATCACGAATTTGCACAAACTTAGATATAATGATATAATGAATGATATAATGTATATGTTACGGTCATACGGGTATCCCAGAGTTGACACAGTCTACTCTACTACACTCTTCCTCGTTTTTTTTAAACTTCAGAAAATATGGTCATATTGCTAAGAATGGCACATTAAATTTTAAACAAATTATAATAAAAAGGAAAATCTATTTTAGATACCGAAGAAGCTTATCTGGTTAAGCATAATGCAGTGTTACAATTAAATTCATCAGAAAATATAATAAAAAATAATGTAGTTTTACAATTTAATGCATCAGAAAATCAAATCAAAAATCAAAATTATTCGTCAACAAATAATATGACAACGCTACATCACGAATTTGCACAAACTTAGATAATTTTGGATATATAAACAATACAAAATTTCATCTTTATTTACCTAAAAATAAAGTAAGTTCAAGTGGAAAGGAAAAGTATTATAAAGTTAAATAATAATTAAAGTTTAAATCTCATGTCAATAAGTAAAATCGCTAGTTATGGTTATGAAGTAATTTCTAAAGAAAACGATGAAGATTATAGTTGCCAACTTTGTCAACTTTTAGATACCCGTGCATACCCACTATGATCTATAAAATCAAATATACCGTTATTTAATTCCCTTATGCTATTACATATATTACAACAAAAATATATGAATGTAAAATAGTTAAAAAATGTTTTACTCACCTTACTCCATAATTCAACTCCACCCTAAATGTTGGTTCGAGTGTTGTTCAACTTTGCCAAGTAGCTTCACCCTATTACTTTACCTGCCCAGTTTTAATTTTAACATCGTAGCTTCATTAGATTCACAGTTATCGAATTGACAACCTTGTACCGCAGCTCTCGGAAAATATAGCCGTAACATCTTAAAACTTCATATAGGTTCTTGTTCTATTATTTAACTAACCGTGTGTAATTTTCATCCTCCTAGTATAACTAGTTTTGAAGAAATTCATATTGGTCCAAAGAAGTTGTATGGCAGCTCCTCGAAGCCTTGGTCCTATTTTAACCAATAAGAAATTTAAAAATCACACAAAGTCATTTTTAGAAAATGTCTAAGTTATCGAAAATGAAAATGTTTTGAGTTATCGTGCTGACACACGAACGAACAGACAGACACACATAGCTAGACCGATTTACTTTTCGACGCTGATCCGATACGTACCTTTGACACTATAATTAGCTCGCCTAGATCAATGCGTTACAAACGGAGGAGCAATTTTATTATACCCGATTCATATATGTATGCACGGGTATAATAAATATCAATGAAAATAATAAAAATTATATTAGAATGTATTAAAGAAAAAGTTTTATAATATGTAAATAATAATTATAATTATTATACCATTTTTACTTAAACTGAAGACCTTTTTATTTCAAATGATGCATTTTTTTCAATGAAGACTTTTTTTTTCAAATGAAGACCTTTTTTTCACCAGTAACAGGAATTCCAAATAATTTGAAATAATTGCAAAATCTGCATTTCTTATTCATAAAATTATTTGGGGTATATAGTTACATTATCGGATCTATTTCAAATTTTGCTGAAAGATGATCAGGTTATGAAATTCTATTTATTATTAATAATTATTTGAGCTTATTTTTATTTTTCAAGCATACGTATAAACAAGAGCATTTGAAAAAAATGAAAAATTTTTCGGTTTATAGTTTTTGGTAAATCTATGTAAATAAGTATAAATTTATTAGGCTTGGTCGCTGTTGCATGTATAATATGTTCTCGTTATGTTATTGAAATGGACATTGAATTTAATATTGATAACAGGTGTATATAACAATATGGTTGATAGGGTTAATACAGAGCTTAAATATATAAAAAAATTTCAATCAATTTCAATATTCCATCCAAATCTACGTTTAAATTTTGAGAAAAAATAATTGGTAATATTTATATAGATTTATTAAATATACGTATATATATTTTTTTATGTGTGCTCTAAAAACCTAACTTATTGATAGTTAATAAATTTCAAACCTTTTAATTATTAAATACTCATATAATGTTCTTTAGTTAAAAAACTTTAAATTTAACTGAGTTTTTATTATATATAGCATTAGTTATTATAGAAATATCTTATTTATAGAAAGGCCAAAGTATATATATATTTTATACATTTACTGCTATATGTTTTAGTTTGCTTTTTATTTATTTTATGTTTTTTTATGATTACATAATACATGATAACAATTCACTTGAAAACAAAAATTTCTTCATAAGAAAAAAAGGCTTCAGTTAAAGTAAAAATGGTATATAATAATAACGTAAGTTATAATAATAACGTTGATTTAAAATGTAGTTGCATGGGAAAAGTTTTAAAATGATTATAAATCATAAATTTCTAACTATTTTGAATATCGTTATTATATTATATAAATATTATAACATTTTTATAATATATTGAAATTAAACATACCTATAACATTTTTATATATTTAAATATAAACAATTTTAATGTTTTAATTCAGAAATTCTTTTTTGAATAAATAACCTCCATACATTTTACTTTTCATTAAAAGCTTGTTACTAAGCTTTCAATGAGAGTGACAATTTTATTAATATGCTATAATGTTGGCAACAAGACGTACAATATTTCAGGCTATGACACTCAGAGAAAAAAAGATGTCTCGACCGCTGATTTAACACGTAGTCTTATGGGAATAGGGAGCTTTATCTCGACGGCTGATTTAAAATTATAATAACTCACAAATTTGCAACTTTTTTAATTTCGTTCAAAGATGACCGTAAAATTCAGTCTTTTAAAATTTTTATAACATATTCAAATATAAAAAATTTTAATATTTTAATTCAGAAATTCTTTTTTGAAAAATACCTTCCATATATTTTACTTTTTTTAAAAGCTTCTTACTAAGCTTTCAATGAGAGTGATAATTTTATTAATATTCTACAGTGTTGGCAATACATAAATCGACAAAACTAGTTTAAATAAAAATATTGAATTGGAAAGTAACATAGCAAATTAAATTTAAAAAACCAAAAAAGAGTTTATGTAAAAATAATATTGTGAAATAAATTGTATATAAAAAATACTTTTATCTGTAAATATTATAAAATACGATAAAATTAAAGTTTTTAGCTGAGACCAAAAGGCTAGTTTCATATATTCCGATAAAATATTTTTAAAAGTTTTGGGTGGTTTTTTTTGCAAAGCCTGAGAAGCATGCAACTTGCAAACTATTATCAATTATAATTCCATACTTAATTTCACATCCGAAATAGTTATCATTTTTCAAAAAATATAAAATGACATTATTTGCATTCTTATAAACCAGACATTCTTATTTATTAACCAGCAAGACCTGCCAATCAGGTCCGTAATTTTTAAAAAAGCGCTTATCCGTAATTTTGGAAATTTAAAATATGAAACTTTAATCGTGCAAGAATCTTAATTTAACAGCCAGAAACAGAACATTTTAAAATCATAATTTATTAAAAAATTGCAAAATGTTAATCTTAATATACTTAAAAAATTTAATTTAAAATTTTAAAAAGAGCTTTAAAAACTATCTATTAAAGTACGGCTATTTTTTGCACGCACTTTTTTTTTTTTACTGTTTAAAACTGTATACAAACAAATAAATATTGCCTACCCAGAAATATGATTGAATGATGCTAAGAACGGTATAAAATTTTGAATTCTTTAATTTTATGCTGAAAAATACGTTTTGAAATTTAATTTTGTTATGAGCATAAAGAGAAAACTTCAAAGTTTATTTTGATATATAATTTATATATTTTTATTAAAATTAAAAATATAAAAACTCGATATTAAAACCAATTTACATACCAAAATTACATCACAGATTATTATAAAGCTTTTGAAGTTAGGTTAGGTTTTCTAAAATTATTTAAAATTTTTACTCTTGTGTACTCTCATTATTTTTTGACAGTATCAAAATGGCTACGTTATGAAATGCACGGAAAAAACTGAAAAATATTTTTTTAGAAAAACATATTAAAAATTTTGAGTTCATAGCTGAATTTTTGATATGTTTTAAAAAAAACTCCAAATTTTATTTTTATGTAAAATTCAGAGTGTTTAGGGAAATATTTAATAAAGAAAAGTCTAAAAGAAAATATGGTTAAAATCAAGACGTACAATATTTCAGGCTATGACACTGAGAGAAAAAAAGATGTCTCGACGGCTGATTTAACACGTAGTCTTATGGGAATAGGGAGCTTTATCTCGACGGCTGATTTTAAAATTATTATAACTCACAAATTTGCAACTTTTTTAATTTCGTTCAAAGATGACCGTAAAATTCAGTCTTTTAAAATTTTTATAGCATATTCAAATATAAAAAATTTTAATATTTTAATTCAGAAATTCTTTTTTGAAAAAATAACTTCCATATATTTTACTTTTTTTAAAAGCTTCTTACTAAGCTTTCAATGAGAGTGATAATTTTATTAATATTCTACAGTGTTGGCAATACATAAATCGACAAAACTAGTTTAAATAAAAATATTGAATTGGAAAGTAACATAGCAAATTAAATTTAAAAAACCAAAAAAGAGTTTATGTAAAAATAATATTGTGAAATAAATTGTATATAAAAAATATTTTTATCTGTAAATATTATAAAATACGATAAAATTAAAGTTTTTAGCTGAGACCAAAAGGCTAGTTTCATATATTCCGATTAAATATTTTTAAAAGTTTTGGGTGGTTTTTTTTGCAAAGCCTGAGAAGCATGCAACTTGCAAACTATTATCAATTATAATTCCATACTTAATTTCACATCCGAAATAGTTATCATTTTTCAAAAAATATAAAATGACATTATTTGCATTCTTATAAACCAGACATTCTTATTTATTAACCAGCAAGACCTGCCAATCAGGTCCGTAATTTTTAAAAAAGCGCTTATCCGTAATTTTGGAAATTTAAAATATGAAACTTTAATCGTGCAAGAATCTTAATTTAACAGCCAGAAACAGAACATTTTAAAATCATAATTTATTAAAAAATTGCAAAATGTTAATCTTAATATACTTAAAAAATTTAATTTAAAATTTTAAAAAGAGCTTTAAAAACTATCTATTAAAGTACGGCTATTTTTTGCACGCACTTTTTTTTTTTTTACTGTTTAAAACTGTATACAAACAAATAAATATTGCCTACCCAGAAATATGGTTGAATGATGCTAAGAACGGTATAAAATTTTGAATTCTTTAATTTTATGCTGAAAAATACGTTTTGAAATTTAATTTTGTTCTGAGCATAAAGAGAAAACTTCAAAGTTTATTTTGATATATAATTTATATATTTTTATTAAAATTAAAAATATAAAAACTCGATATTAAAACCAATTTACCTACCAAAATTACATCACAGATTATTATAAAGCTTTTGAAGTTAGGTTAGGTTTTCTAAAATTATTTAAAATTTTTACTCTTGTGTACTCTCATTATTTTTTGACTGTATCAAAATGGCTACGTTATGAAATGCACGGAAAAAATTGAAAAATATTTTTTTAGGAAAACATATTAAAAATTTTGAGTTCATAGCTGAATTTTTGATATGTTTTAAAAAAAACTCCAAATTTTATTTTTATGTAAAATTCAGAGTGTTTAGGGAAATATTTAATAAAGAAAAGTCTAAAAGAAAATATGGTTAAAATCATAAAAATTTTTATTTTTTTCTAAAAAATTACAAAACAAAAAAAAAATTTTTTTTCGAGACTCACTCTCATTTTGTTTGAATGTATTCACTAATACATTCAAATAATTTTATGTCATGGCCTGAAATATTGTACGTCGTGGTTAAAATCATAAAAGTTTTTATTTTTTTCCAAAAAATTACAAAACAAAAAAAAAATTTTTTTTCGAGACTCACTCTCATTTTGTTTGAATGTATTCACTAATACATTCAAATAATTTTATGTCATGGCTTGAAATATTGTACGTTGTGGTAAAAACTATAAGTCTTTATTTTTATCAAGACGTACAATATTTCAGGCTATGACACTCAGAGAAAAAAAGATGTCTCGACGGCTGATTTAACACGTAGTCTTATGGGAATAGGGAGCTTTATCTCGACGGCTGATTTAAAATTATAATAACTCACAAATTTGCAACTTTTTTAATTTCGTTCAAAGATGACCGTAAAATTCAGTCTTTTAAAATTTTTATAACATATTCAAATATAAAAAATTTTAATATTTTAATTCAGAAATTCTTTTTTGAAAAATACCTTCCATATATTTTACTTTTTTTAAAAGCTTCTTACTAAGCTTTCAATGAGAGTGATAATTTTATTAATATTCTACAGTGTTGGCAATACATAAATCGACAAAACTAGTTTAAATAAAAATATTGAATTGGAAAGTAACATAGCAAATTAAATTTAAAAAACCAAAAAAGAGTTTATGTAAAAATAGTATTGTGAAATAAATTGTATATAAAAAATATTTTTATCTGTAAATATTATAAAATACGATAAAATTAAAGTTTTTAGCTGAGACCAAAAGGCTAGTTTCATATATTCCGATAAAATATTTTTAAAAGTTTTGGGTGGTTTTTTTTGCAAAGCCTGAGAAGCATGCAACTTGCAAACTATTATCAATTATAATTCCATACTTAATTTCACATCCGAAATAGTTATCATTTTTCAAAAAATATAAAATGACATTATTTGTATTCTTATAAACCAGACATTCTTATTTATTAACCAGCAAGACCTGCCAATCAGGTCCGTAATTTTTAAAAAAGCGCTTATCCGTAATTTTGGAAATTTAAAATATGAAACTTTAATCGTGCAAGAATCTTAATTTAACAGCCAGAAACAGAACATTTTAAAATCATAATTTATTAAAAAATTGCAAAATGTTAATCTTAATATACTTAAAAAATTTAATTTAAAATTTTAAAAAGAGCTTTAAAAACTATCTATTAAAGTACGGCTATTTTTTGCACGCACTTTTTTTTTTTTTACTGTTTAAAACTGTATACAAACAAATAAATATTGCCTACCCAGAAATATGATTGAATGATGCTAAGAACGGTATAAAATTTTGAATTCTTTAATTTTATGCTGAAAAATACGTTTTGAAATTTAATTTTGTTATGAGCATAAAGAGAAAACTTCAAAGTTTATTTTGATATATAATTTATATATTTTTATTAAAATTAAAAATATAAAAACTCGATATTAAAACCAATTTACATACCAAAATTACATCACAGATTATTATAAAGCTTTTGAAGTTAGGTTAGGTTTTCTAAAATTATTTAAAATTTTTACTCTTGTGTACTCTCATTATTTTTTGACAGTATCAAAATGGCTACGTTATGAAATGCACGGAAAAAACTGAAAAATATTTTTTTAGAAAAACATATTAAAAATTTTGAGTTCATAGCTGAATTTTTGATATGTTTTGAAAAAAACTCCAAATTTTATTTTTATATAAAATTCAGAGTGTTTAGGGAAATATTTAATAAAGAAAAGTCTAAAAGAAAATATGGTTAAAATCTTAAAAATTTTTATTTTTTTCTAAAAAATTACAAAACAAAAAAAAAATTTTTTTTCGATACTCACTCTCATTTTGTTTGAATGTATTCACTAATACATTCAAATAATTTTATGTCATGGCCTGAAATATTGTACGTCGTGGTTAAAATCATAAAAATTTTTATTTTTTTCTAAAAAATTACAAAACAAAAAAAAAATTTTTTTTCGAGACTCACTCTCATTTTGTTTGAATGTATTCACTAATACATTCAAATAATTTTATGTCATGGCCTGAAATATTGTACGTCGTGATTTTTATCCAAAAAATTGAAAAAAAAAAAAAATTTTTTCGAGACTCGCTCTCATTTTGTTTGAATAGATTTACTAATGCATTCAAATAATTCCATGTCACCTGAAGATATAAGATATTGTGTGTCGTGATTTGAACATTTCCAACCAAAGTTGTGATCAAAATATTGACAAAAGTATCGAAAAGTATCTATAAATTTTTTAAGTAAGTGTATTGCAATTTATGGTATGGCACATTCGACAGCAGCAGCCGCTATTGAGACTTGAAACAATAAATTGAATTAATATTGGTTTAAACTTCAAAAGTTCTGGAAAAGATATAATCGATAATGCAGATGCTAACTGGGCATCAAATATGGATGTTAGAAAATCTTGTTAATCTTACATTTTAAAAATGCCGATTTTAAAAATGCAGAAAACTGTAGCTTTATCATATACATGGCATAAACATGTCAACTCTGTTACATGGCATTAACAGAGTCAGGAAAAGAACGATGTATTTAAAAAATCTTTTATGTGCAATCGGATACAGGTTTAATATTCAAATTTCTCAAATAATCTAATCATAAACAACAAAAGTAATTTTATTCGAAATAAAATTGAAACAGGTGACATTAAACTAAAATATATGAAATTGGAACTAATGCCAGCCGGCATATTAACAAAACCTTTACCGAATGTTGAAGGATTAAACTTGGTCTACTGTAGAGGGTTCGAGTAGCTGCCATATAACTCTTTCTTTTATATGAGCATTATACTACACCTAATGAAGCTGGGTGTCTGAAATTTTGCCAAAAATAGTTCAGTGTAATGGCCAAAGTTACAGCTAAATTTAGTTGGTCTACTGCAAAGGATTCGAGTAGCTGTCATACAACTCCTTCTTTTATATGAGTATTCCACTACACTTAATAAAGCTGTATGTTTGAAATTTTGCCAAAAGTAATTAACCGGATGATATAATGTATATGTTACTGTCATACGGGTACGCCAGAGTTGACACAGTCTACTCTACTACACTCTTCTTCGTTTTTGTAATAAAATTAATTATATGAAACTGTTCAAAATATATCATTGTATTTTAGAAATACATTTATTGCATATTATGATTATTAAATTTTGTGATAACAAGCTATTGAAAGCATTAATGGTTTTAACTAACATTAAAAACCATGAAATTATATAAACTTTTATATTTATATTATTTCAAATTAATATTTCGTTCGAATAACTTTAAGTTTAATTCTCTCTAGAATATTAAAAAATAAGTAAATTAAAAGAATAAATTTAAAAATTATTGAAAAATGAAATAATTAACCAAGCGTACTAAATCATTCTACACTACACTACAGCTTAAATCCTGAAAAGGAGTAATTGCTGTATGTGTGTAAAATTTTATTGAATTGGATAAAAGTTTTAAATATGTAATTTTGTAATTGCATTTTACGAATCCATAACTCAATTTAATTTGTTGTTTAATATTTTAAATAGATAAGTTAGTAAGAATTTTTAATATTTTTGAATTGATAAAATAATTAGCATATGTTTTTAGTATTATAAAAATAATTTGGTTAGCCATGTCTATACGATCAAACTAATAAAAGCTTTTATTTTTTTAAAATGACTTATGGACTTCCCATTAAATTTGAACCAAATAGGTGTAGGGTATTTCTAAGTCGATTGCACTGACTGACTGTTTCTTTACTTGTTTTTTTTTTAATGAAGGTGTTTTTTTAAAAAAAGTGCCCATTTTTACTAATTTTCATTTCATTTTCAATTTAATTTGTTGTTTAATATTTTAAATAGATAAGTTAGTAAGAATTTTTAATATTTTTGAATTGATAAAATAATTAGCATATGTTTTTAGTATTATAAAAATAATTTGGTTAGCCATGTCTATACGATCAAACTAATAAAAGCTTTTATTTTTTTAAAATGACTTATGGACTTCCCATTAAATTTGAACCAAATAGGTGTAGGGTATTTCTAAGTCGATTGCACTGACTGACTGTTTCTTTACTTGTTTTTTTTTTTATTGAAGGTGTGCCCATTTTTACTAATTTTCATTTTGCATTTTTGTATTAAATCTTAATTCATATATACCGAATTTTATGTGAGAATAAAATTTAGATTTTCTTCTACATCCTATTAAAATTTCAGCTTTCAAACTACAATTTTCACCTAATAATTTTAACAAATTGGCTTTTTTTTCAATTTTTTAAATTTAAATTTATTAGAATTGTCCTAAGATACACCTAGAGATGGTTTTTTAATATCACCTTTCAGTGATTTACGAGTGATTTTAAAATCAGCTTCTTAAGCACAGCCCCCCATTTTCCATAAGAATACTTGTAAAAGCACCTTCTTGTACAGATTGTGTTTTCTTTATAGCCTGAATTATATAAATTATAAACTATTACAATATAAATGTCAACTTGTAAATCAATTTCATCAATAGCACGTATTACGTACTTAAATAAAATCTTTACGCAACCGTAACAATTTATCTTATCTTAAAATTTTTTCGTATTACGCATCATTTCAATATAATATTAATAAAAACAATGAAAATAAAAATAAAAACAAAAATAAAAATAATTCTTATATTTTCTTGTGTTAAAATTACAAATATTTATATGCAAAATTTGGAGTTGAAAAATGTTCTTTGGTCTAATGTTTTGCTGCCTAATGTTTTGATCGTATCTTTAACAAAAGGAATAGAAAACCTAGAAATAATTGAAAAATATTTTGTGTTTTGTGAACATACATAGCTTACACTTTCTACTTTTCGATCCCAATCCGATACACACTGATGAGTCTACTACAATTTTGCCTATAGATCGATACGTTACAAACGGAGGAGCAATTGAAATAAAAAGGTGAACTATTTTTTGCGCGAGTATAAAAAGAATAATAAACAAAATTATTTTTAAGTTAATAAATCATAATCATAAAAGAAAAAAGTTTTTCCCTTTGTAGAGCAAAATAACTGGATGAATAAAAAAAGATTTACAGTTAAAAAGTATTCTATATCTACTTTTCTTCTAAAATACCACAAAAATAAAAAAGATTTGCCGGACGTAAAAGGAAATGAGAACTTCTTAATTGTAGTTTTATAAATTTATTCAGCAGTTTTTGCTAAAAATGTGTCAAAGTTTTTAGATGAAAGAAAATAATAAAGTATTTTTATATTGTTTGGTAGTGTGTAAATTCATTTATTTTATGTTTAAGGGTGCGTTTATGTTGGAGCTGCGATAAGTGATAAGAGCGTCGATAAGAGCATCGATAAGAGCATAGAAAAAGCTATGCTCTTATGCAGTGTTTGTATTTGAGCTTCGATATAAGCGATGTAGAATAAAAAAATAATATTATTTATGGTTGTTTTAGATTAAAAAAGTAATATTTTGTATGGTTGTTTTAAATTTATCTGGTAATATTCTTAAAATAAAAAAAAAAAAAAAAATAAAATTAAATTAAAAAAACTTTCAAGAATTAAATATAATAAAGCATAATTATAAGGTAAACGGCTATATTATCGTCCTATGGCGGTATTATCGTCCTAATACAGTTTTTTTAGTATAACTTCGCTAAAAATTGAAATACAATAAAATTAGACTATGCAAAATATTTTCTATTATTTCTTTTGTCATTTATTAAAATAGCGCGATTAAATTCACAATTTAGCTGTTTTAAAATTCAATTTGAAATGACAAGTGTCTAATGCAGCTCTGTTTTGATTAATTTCTATTAAAAAGTTCTAAATTTAAGGGAAAAACAAAATTCGTGTTTGTGAGAGAAATAAAAGTTGGAAAATAAACTTTTTAATTAGATTCAATAAATTTAGGTTTAAACTATAATTTTATTTCATTAATTTTAAATTTGGTTACTAATTGTGATTATTATAGTGAAAATAAATTAGGACGGAATTATGGACATTATATTTAAAAAATGTACATTATATCGTCCTATAGGACGAAATTAGGTTTGCGAAGAGCTTTTAATTAATTAATATTTTATTATTTTAAATCATTTTGTTTTTTTATTTATTAACAGCATTTGATTGGTAATTTAATATATAATATAAAAACCTTTTATCGTCCTATACTTTTTTCTCAAATTTTAAAGCTATACTAAAAGAAAGTTTAGGACGATTTTACGTACATTGAATAGGACGATATTAGGACGTACTTTGAATTAAACGATATTGGGAACATTTTAATGCAAATTGAATAGGACGATATTAGGTTAAGTATGACGATATTAGGAATATTGCAATTTATACTTATTTTTGATAATTTTTATGAAAAAATAATTAAAGAAAATATCTTAAAGGTGAAAAATTGTCTCCACCTTGGTAGGTAATAAAAAAATGACGGAAACGTTAAATTTTTTTAATGAATTCTGATTTTTAATAATTATTTATTTTTTTTTAATTTATGGTTTAATTTATTAAATTATTTAATTAATTATTTTTTATTTTCAATTTTTATATTAAATAGTTATGAAAAATTACATAAATAGATAAATAATATATGAAAATACACTGTTTCATGTCTATTTTAAGATAGGACGAAATTAGGTACAGCAATAGGACGATAATAGGAACACGAATTTTTTCAAACGGACGAAATTATGTACAAACAACCCAAATTTTTTAAATATATAATTTTTTAATATATTTTATTAAAATTATCGAAATAAAAACGTAATTAAAAAAAAGAAAGCCTAAACTTTCATAAAATAGTATAACATTATAAAGTTTACTTCGAAAGCCTGTCAAATTAATTCATTTTGTGTTATGACCAAAAATTATAGGACGATAATATAGCCGTTTACCTTAATTGTTTATTTATTGAAAGGTGGAACTAATAATAAAAAAATATTAAATTGAAAAAAAAAATTAAATTATATATTTTAAAAAGTTATTTTATAATTATAAAAAATTAAAAAAAAAAAAATTATACAAAAAAAAATAAAACAAAAAATATTTTATTAACAATAAAAAAAAAAATTTTATTTTATTACATTATTAAATGTATATTTGCACCTTGAGAGTTTGTATTAAGAAAAAATAAACAAACGAAAATAACATTTATTTAAATAATTACAATAACAAAAACGAGAGCAAAACATTTATTTAAAAATTTTTATCATCGATAAGAGCGTAGAAAACTGAATAAAGAGTTTTCTATGCTCTTATCGCTTATCGATGATCAAAGCGATGCTCCAACATAAACACCTCTATTTAAATTATGTATTTAGTTTTCTACGCTATGCTCTTATCGACGCTCTTATCACTTATCGCAGCTCCAACATATATGCACCCTAAGATTTCGAATATTAAAATATAAGTAAGTAGTTAGTTGTATACCCGTGCATATAAATAAGGCCGTGGGTATATTAAAATTACTCCTCCGTTTGTAACGCATCGATCTAGACGGATATAGCGCTAAAGCAAAATTTTTGGATGAAAGACAATAAATTATTTTTATATTGTTTGGTAGAGTGTAATAATTTTGCGTTTATTAATTTAATCTATATTAAACAACATTTATATTTTATTGGTATTAAGTTCATTATTTTATATTTCAAGTCCCACTGGTGCATCTTTACGAACACATCAACAAATTAAGGATTATTTATTAGCATCTGGAACATGCAAATGCGGACTACCATGTCCACTAAGACCAGAATATTTTTTCGACTTTAACTCTCAGGTGAGTATTTTTTTAATAAATGAATAAATTTTCTATGTTCAACAAATTATTTCAATGAAATAAAAGGTTTACAATTTGTCATTTGAATTTAAACTTACAATTGTAATAAATACAATTAATGGAAACATGTTTCACAATTATCGCAATTATCGTCACTTTTCATGCGGAATTTTCAGGTTCAAACCCCGGTCAGATCTTTCTATAATAAAAAAATATGTTATTATACCGTAATAGGGTAATAGTTATATCGTAATATAAAATAAGATTTAATAAACATATATAAACAATTCTTGTGTAAGATATTATGTGGCGAATAAAATTAAAATTAATGTATTCATAATCTTATACAATGGCTACAGCTGAGTAATCAACTGCTCAGTGAATATAACAATTAAGGAAACTAAAGCTTAGTCTAAATATACTTGGTGAATGCCTTTTACTATATATAGTCGCTAGTATCAAGCCTCTCTAGTTACAATTTGCTAATATCCCATTTATTTTAAATAAAAAGTGTTTTATAACATTAAAATACATAATTTAACTTTTACTAATCCTCAAATTTTTATAAAAGCATTACAAACAAATCTTCCCGGCATTGAAAGGGTTCTTTCAAATATCTATTTTGTATTTGATCTCAAAATAAGCCTATTTCACATGTAAAGAATAATACAACTTCAGCAATTCATTATAGCTTAATATTACAATTTAAAAAATATTTCAAAGAATAAATTTAAATAATAAAAATTCAAAATTACTGATATATAATTATCGTTAATCACGTATTAGTTAATTACTTAATTCATTACTACGTTTTAGTTCCCCAGTTCATTTTCAATATATATTTAATTCTAAGGCTGTCACAAAATTTAAATCAAATTCAAATAATTATTTTTTGTATTTCTGAACTTATGCTGACTCCGAAACTCGTTACAGCTTTTATATGCTAGACTCAATAATGTGTCAAGATTATTAAAATCTTAATTTTGATGATGTATTTGTATATATTTTGATAAATCTTATTTTTGATGATGTTCTAAGGCTGTCACAAAATTTAAATCAAATTCAAATAATTATTTTTTGTATTTCTGAACTTATGCTGACTCCGAAACTCGTTACAGCTTTTATATGCTAGACTCAATAATGTGTCAAGATTATTAAAATCTTAATTTTGATGATGTATTTGTACATGTGTACATGTAACGATTGTACATGTGCAGCGAGCTTACTCTTAATAAATAAATTTAATGGTTGGATTTTGTTTTGGTGATGGAGTTTTTAAGTTGAAGTTTTTGTATTAGTTGTAATAATTTTAAATTTTTATTAATGATATATTGAAATTTTAATTTTTCAAGGTATTCTTTCATTTATTATTCTAAATATACCTGCAATTTGGCCACCTTTCTTCACCTGTTCCTTAATTTGCTGCTCCCAAGTAAAATTTTTATCTAAAAATATACCGAGGCACTTAAATTCCGCTACTCTTTCTATCCTATTATATTTAAACCTTATATTAACATTACCTGCACATTTGCTTTTAAACATATATTTAGTTTTTTTTCTATTCATCCATTTTTGCAAAGTATACATTTCTTTATTTATTGATTCTCCCAATTTCGTAATGTGTCGGCGTATACAATAGCTAGATCATCAGCAAAAATGAATGGGTTTCCTAAGATTGTAATCTTTAGTAATCCATGTATGTAGCATGAAAATAATGTTGGTCCCAAAGAGCTTTTATAATAACCCGAAGGTATAAGTAGCTTTTAAACAGTTGTAATTCAGTTTGCAGATGTTCAATATTTCATGTTTGCAAATGACAATATTTCCAATTCTTTTTGGATTTTAGTCAGTATTTATATTCATGTTTCCAATTCTAGTTTTAGTGATTATAATTATATGTATTGTTTGTTGTAGCTTTTCAAGAAAATTAGTTAATTCATCTATTTTATATTTAAGACTCCCAACATTAAAATAGATTAATTTAAGTGAGTTTGGCCGTGGGTATATTAAAATTACTGTTCTGTTTGTAACGCATCGATCTAGATGAGCTAAATATAGTGTCAAATCATTAAAAAAAAGCGCTGCGGAATAGCAGTTCTTCTAGATCTGCGGGAGTTTGTTCGTCCGTCCATATCTCTGGTAGCACGATAACTCAAAAACTAAAGGAGCTACAGTTTCAAAACTAACGCAAAGTAATTCTAATACAAATGGTAGGTTCCCTATTGTTTTTTGTTAAAATCAGACAAAGACTTCGGGTAGCTGCCATACAAATTTTTTTAATTGATATGAATATCTTCAAAACTAATCTATATATATAAAAGGGAAAGTTTGTTTGTTTGTTTGTATGTAGCGAATAGACTCCTAAACTGCGCAGCCGATTTTCATGAAAATTTGTATATAGAGGTTTTTGGGTACGGAAAGAAATCGTGGCCCAAAAATTTTGCTCTAAAGGACAGCTAAGTTGGGGCTGTGGTGCAAGTATTTAAACTTCTTTGTTCTAAAATGAAAACGGCTTGACCGATTGACTTCAAATTTTGTATACGTGATGCTCTTTGAGAATTGAGTTGACCCTATTAACAGTTTTGGAATTTTTTAACCCATGTCGGGCCGACGAGTGGTCAAAAAAAATTTTGGGTCCAAATTTTGTCCGATTTTACAAAATTCTGCTTTGGCTAAAAAGAAAACCCCAAAACAAATTTTATTGAGTTGCATTAACCCATTGCGACCCAACAGCTTTTTATAGGTTTTTTCAATACTTTACTCTAAATTCGAAATGGTTTGGCCAATTGACTTCAAATTTGGTATACGTGATGCTCCTGGAGAATTGAGTTGACACTATTAACAATTTTGGAATTTGTAAACAGATGTCGGGCCGACGGGTGGTCAAAAAAAATTTTGGGTCCAAATTTTGTCCGATTTTTCGAAATTCTGCTTTGGCTTAAAAGAAAGCCCTAAAAAAAATGTTGTTGAGTTCCATTAACCCATTGCGGCCCAACAGCTTTTTATAAATTTTTTGGTTATTTTATTCTAAATTAGAAAGGATTTGACCGGTTGACCTCAAATTTTATATGTGTGAAGCAACTTGAAAATGGAGTTGAGTCTGTTAACAGTCGGTCCTACGTTTGGTCAAAAAAAATTTTTTGGAAGTAAATTACGTCAAATTTTGGAAAATAGTTTGTACTGCTTTGAATTACAGAAAGTTTCAAAAATTACTAGAATAATCCTAGAAAAATCGTTTTAAAAAGATTGCTTCCATACATTTTTAAATTTACGTGTGTAAACCGTGGGTAATTTTTGTGTTAACTTTTTGCAGTAACATCAAATTCAATTAAACCTCCATTGAAAGGCGCAGCAACGCGCACCGGGTATTAGCTAGTAATTATATAGAAACTAAATAGACAAACAAACAAAATGTTGTTAGATTATTAATCTCTTAATGGTGTTGGTAAGGACGTCGAACTTTTAATCAAAACGTTTCGGTTCAAACCCAGGTCGGATCATGTCTTTTTTTTAAATTCATATATTTTTTTTATATTTATTCTCTTTTTAATTAAATATAATTATTTTTTAAATGAGAAATTCTTTTTGTATAGAAAATTTGACAGAAAACTCTAATTTTTTTAATAATTATTCATTATACCCTACACCTATTTATAGAATAGGTAAAGGGGTATATTAACTTTGGTATGGTGTTTGTAACCACCTAAAGGAAGGGAGCTAGATATAGAAAAGTATATATATTTGTGATCAGCGTGACCGCCTTAGTCGATATAGCCATGTCCGTCCGTCCGTCCGTAGGCAAGATAACTCAAAAAATAATGGAGCTATCTTGATGAAATTTTAACTGTAGGTTACTAGGACTGAAAGTACGGCGGGGATTACATATGGGCGAAATCGGCCCATGGGTTCGGATTCTGGACCTTTTAATCAGTTTCAGGGCTAACGAACAAATATAAAAAATCACGATAACTCAACAACCAATGACGCTATCTTCATCAAATTTGTGCTGTAGGTTACTAGTAATGAAACTACTTCAGGAATTGCGTAAGGTCGGGATTGGACCATGGGTTCGGAACCTAGAACTTTTTGATCGAATTTAGGCCAAACGAGCATAATTCCGAACCCAATGAAGATAGAACCTCCAAATTTGGTATTAGGATGTCCCTTCCTATTTCCTAAGTGTCTTGTGAATTTGGACCCCATTGGAGTAGTGGGTCGGGGACCAGCCACACATTTCCGAAGACCTTAAAGCTTATCTTTAAAATTAATAAAGATAACAACTTAAAAAAATGTAGAAGCTTCCAATTTGCCACAAGGGTGTTCTTTGCTATCACTTGCGTTCTCCCCTAATTTGGGATCAGTTGGTGTGGTGGTTCTGTACCCCTCTCAGGCCTCCCAAGTTTTAAAGGCTTTTAATCGAAATTACTAAAAATAGTTACTTAAAATTAAGATAGGCAGTTCAAATTGTGTACAAGGGTTAACTAGTACAATAGTACAGCGCGGACTATATAAGGGCGAAATCAGCCCAACGGTTCGGATTCCATACCTTTTAGTCGGTGTCAGGGCTAACGAGCATATATAAAAAATCACTATAACTCAACAACTAATGAGGCTATCTTCATGAAATTTGTGCTGTAGGGTATTGGTAATGAAACTACTGCGGTGATTACTTACGGTGAGGATTGGACAATGGGTTCGGAACTTAGAACTTTTTGATCGAATTTAGGCCAAACGAGCATAATTCCGAAACCAATGAAGATAGAACCTCCAAATTTGGTATCAGGGTGTTCCTTCCAATTTCGTAAGTGTCATTGAAATTTGGGCCCCATTGGAGTAGTGGGTCGGGGACCAGCCACTCAGTTCCGAGGACCTTAAAGCATATTTTTGAAATTAATAAAGATAGTAACTTGAAACAAATGTAGAAGCTTAAATTTTGGTTCAGAACCTCTCTTAGACCCCCTCAATGTGTAAAAGCTTATCATCGAAATTATTAAAACAATTAACTTAAAATTAAGCTAGAACGTTCCAATTGTGTACAAGGGTTAACTAGTATTGAAAGTATGACGGGACTGCATATTGGCGAAATCGTACCATGGTTTCGGGTTCTGGAACCCTTGAAAAGTTCAAGGACTAGCAAACATATATCTTAAAAACACCATAACTCAAAAAATAATGCCGGTATTTTGATGAAATTTAACACTAAGTTACTAGGAATGAAAGTACCATGGGAATTGGTTCTGGTCGAGTTTAATTTCGAAGCCAAAGAATATATTTCCTATTTCCTATGTGTCCCCGAAATTTAGACTTAATTGTAGTGGTTCAGTTATGTTCAAAGGTACTTGCTGCATTTATGTAAAATTTATTTTTATATTTAAATGAATTATATGAAAAGGTGTAAATTTGTAATTGTATTTTAGAAATCAATTTATTGCATATTTTGCGTTTATAAGCTTTTCTATTAGGCATATAAACTAACCATTTAAAATAATTGCAATTTTTAAAAATTTGGATTATTAAATATATTCTGCTTTGATTATCTTTTTATCACAAAATTTAATAATTAGAATTTTTTCATTTTGTAATTGAATTGGAATAAATATATTTTCATTTATTTCAAGTTTGTTTGTTTTTTAATATTTTTAAATAGATAAATTAGTAAGAATTTGTAATATTTTTTAATAGATAGTGTAATTAGAAAATGTTTTTAGTATTATAAAGTTAATTTGGTTCTCTATGTCTTACGATCAAATTAATAGCAGCTTTTATGGTGTTAAAATGACTTATGAATATGTCCTTAAATTTGAACCAAATAGGTGTAGGGTATTTCTAAGTCGGTTGCACCGACTGACTGTTGCTTTACTTGTTTTTTTATTATTTTTATAACAAAATTCAAAAAAAATATTTGAAACAATACAATAATTGTAACCATACATACTATATATACAATAATTTAAAAAAAAAATATTTTCTCAAAAATCCGATAGCTTAAGGACAAAATATAATGAGGCGTTGCTACAACTACACGCAGGCGGCGCGATGACGTTTAAAATAGAATACACTTGTTTAAATGGAACAAGTTATAATGGTGTAGCTAAGTTGTAGCAACGCACCAAGCATTTCTAAAATAGAAAATTGATCTAAATTTACGCGCGTTGTATCAAAAATAAAAACAAATACAACATTCAAAAAGATAAAAAAGCAGTTGTTTAAAGTGTTAAATTTCAAAATATTATAACAAATTTTAAAATTAAATGGATAATTTTGAAGAGCAGTTAATCACGAGATAGTAAATAATCCAGCCCTTTACTACTAATAAAGGGCTGAAGGGATATCGCAACAAGACCGAATTTGAAAAAAAAAATTGCTGAAATATCAGGTGAGTTACTTAAATATTTTCGAAAAATGATTAGCAATTTAGTAGAGTAAGTTTTTTTTAGTCTAGGAGTGACAAATAGATGGAAGAGCATATGAACCCTCATCAAATGTAAATTAAAATATTAATGGTTATTTATATGAACTTAATATTTGCATACATACGTATTAAATTAGGTAGGTATGCATTTAAAAATTATAACAACTTTTTAAATACTTCTGTAATACAATATAAAATATTTTTAGCACCGTTTCTAATATTGGAGTAGCTGCAGTAGAGGTGGTAGAAAATGTTAGTAGTATCAGTGTGTTGGAAGAATATCTTCAGGAGAAAATTCAATATATGTTGAAGAAAAATCAATAATTAAAACTGAAATTATAATCGAATTTTTACCTCAAGAAATTCTTCCAACACCAACACCACCACCAAAAAGGAAAAGAAATAATCACGACAGCGTGGATGAAGTCTTTCAACTTTTTACAAAAAGTGGAAAATATCTTGGAAAAGCGGTTTAGTTCAACTAATGTCGAAGAAGACGAAGAAATGGACGGGTTAATAAAATTATTGCCAAAATAATTTTAAGCCAAAAGACGAAGTAAGGCTATCAATATTAAATGAAATGATGTACAAATGATTCTTGATGAATCTAGATACAAGAAAATCAGCCGGTCCGGACGGTATTACAATTACCGTCCTTAAAAACACATATACTTCCATTTCAAAACCTCTGCGCAATCTTTTCCATCTTTCCTTTACTTTGGGTATTCATCTTACCCAATGGAAGGTTGCCCATGTTTTTCCAATTCCTAAAAAAAGCGATAAAAGCGATCCCTCTAACTACCGACCTATTGCTATTTCTTCGGTCCTCTCCAAAGTAATGGAAAAAGTAATAAACTATAAGCTTTTGAAATATATAGATTGTAAAGGTTTGCTTCATGATCGATAATACGGGTTCAGAGCCCGTCGTTCAACTGGTGATCTCATGACCTACCTGTGCGAAAAGCTTAATATCAGTCTTCACCATTCTGACGAGTCGTGTTGTCGATGTTCTGGCGATATTGTGGGTTTGGATATTTATAAAGCTTTCGATCGAGTTTGGCATGATGCTTTACTGGCAAAATGCAAGGCTTTAGGTCTAGGTAGGGTTTTTGTTAAATGGATTGGAAATTTCCTTTCGAATCGCACGATTCGTGTTCTTGTTGATGGATATTCATCCACAGATTTCAAAATAAATGCTGGTGTCCCTCAGGGATCTGTTTTATCCCCCAGCCTTTTCCTATTATTTATAAATGACCTACTATCAATAACCTCCAATCCAATCCATAGCTTCGCAGACAACAGTACCCTTGTTGCTTCCTATGAATTTCATAGCCGCTGTAACATTAATCATCAGATTAATTCAACAGCAAAAAATTTCACTATAAGTGAATCAAACAAACATTTAATTAAAACAGAGTTGATTTTAACACCAAAAAAACCCAAACTTTAGTCTAGTCTCGCGAAAAATAGCAACAACTATTCCGAACCTTTCTTTTCAAGGAGAAGCTTTGCAGCATACGGAAGACTTGAACAAACTGTACATTTGTATTACAGATTCCCTCCTAAAGTTTGGTTCAAAAAGAGTGGGATTTTGGTGTGTTAAAATCATACACTACCCAAAGACACACCGCATAGTTTCAATGGGTGGCTTTCTAGTTTTCCATTCCCCCGTAAAAAAAAAAAAAAAAAAAAGCTAAATATTCCACTTTTTTAACGCAATAAATTTACATTATTTTATTAGTTTTTATTTATTTCTAAATTTATATCTTACATAACTACTTACTGGCTACTTCAATTTTAATTCCATTTCAGTAAAACATTTCGCCATAAAATAAAATATAAACAATTCAAAATTTTTTTATTTAACCCAAGCCGAAGCCGTCAGGTTTTAACTAGTTAAAAGAACTTCAAAAAAAAATATTAAACATTTTAATTTTAGCTTAAATTTTTTATTTTCGCTCATAATTTTTCACACTTATTAATAATCTTCCATTTACAACATTGCTACATAATATAAATCTGAATTATCTTTGAATTTTTACCAAGTCTATTGTCTATATTATCATGGAATAGCGTAATAAAATTCATACTTATACTCATTAAATTCATATATCAAAACCACATGTTTGATTTTTTTACTTTTGGTATATATATTTTTTTTTTATTATTAAATTTTTTATTAATCATATTATACGTATAAAAATTGAGTATATAAAATGAGATAAGTGTTAAGTATATAGTAGCAGTGTTGCCACTTCAAAATTTTCAATCCGGTCAAATTTGACAGTTTGACTGGAAAACTTTTTAAAAAATTCAGTCAAAAAATCCAGTCAAAAGTTTTTAGAGTAAAATACTGTCAAAAAATCGGTCAAAATAAAAATTTAATTAAGAAAGACTTAAAATTAAGTATGTATAATGAAACATGTACATAATTTCTTTGTTTAGATTGATTTATGGAGCGTTGCTTTTTATAAATTCGCAATACCTAATTTAACTAATGATATAATGTGACCATGTCGAAAATTTATTTATTTATTATTTTAGATAAAGTAGTAAAATATTTATTTCAATATATCAAATAAAGATTATCACAAACAAAAAAAATTATACTAACATTGATCATAAACATTATTTCATAAATAAAAACAGAACTTATTTCATACATTAAACAAAAACAAAAATTATTTCATAAATTAAACAAAAGAAATTCTATGTAACTGGACGGTATACATATGTAAAACTTATTGCACCAAAAAAATATATATTCTAAAAATACTAATTAAAAAATTTCATCCATAAAGGAAATATCCAAATCTTCTTCACTATCGTTGTCGTATATATCTTTTTTACTGATTTTATTAATCACTTCTGGTGGTATGTTCATATTGTACCAATTTTCTTTTGGCAAATGATTTCTTATAATCAAAACAGCATTAGTGAGTTTAAGCTGCATTCGATTTCTGTGATAATTTTATATGTACATGTATGTATATTAAATGATTTGTCATTCCAGTATTTCTTAATTGTTGTTCGTTAACTACAATTTGTAGTGGTGCGAAAAAATTCGTTCAGCGTCAACGAATATTTTTAAAAATATTTTAAATTTTTCCGAAACGAAATTATGTCAAAAGCGGTCAAATAAAAAAATAAATCAGTCAAAAATCCAGTCAAAATATTTCGAGTTTTTTTCCAGTCAAAAAATATTTTTTCCAGTCAAATTTGACCGGAATACTTTCAAAATGGCAACACTGAGTATAGGATCGTACAAAAATATAGTAACAAATTGTACCGAATTGTAAGAGAAATTGTAATAGAAATTTCAATATCTTCAACATACAAAGTTCACCCAAAAAGCTTTATGATATTGAAAGTTTTTAACAACTATATACAGTGCAGTAATAAAAACTTTAGAGAGGATCTAAGATCTGAACAATTTTCTTTTTATATAAACAAAGGTTTTCAATCGATTTGATAACATTTGGTAACTCATTAAATTTTTTTAAACAATTAAAGAGACAATTTTTTTTTTTTTTTTAACTGTTCACTGATTGGCTAATTAGCTTGTCGATACCATAGATACATGTTGGAACAAGGGGTCCTGTTATATTCGTGTTATTAGAACTGGTCTTAATGAATTCCACATACAATTTAGACATGAGGTAATACTAGGCCTTATAACATGTAAAAACGTCTTAGATTTTCAATAGATGCAATTCTATGTTTGTTTATATTGCAATATTTTGTATTTGAGTTATATGGTATCCTATATCTGTGAGTTGTATTATTCAATTAAATTATTGGTTTATATTTTGCATTTGTTTATATTACTATATTAATGTATTTTTTATTGGGGATATATAATTATTAACTATTGATTAAGCCATTAATTTGAACACAATAGCCAATGGTAGCTGAGCCGAGTCGAAAACCGGAAAAGTTTTTTTCACTTTCACTAGGATTCAAACCCGGGACCTTTCGCATGAAAGGTCGGCACTCAACCACTGTGGGATATAATATGAGATACTTATGCATTATTTTAATGGATTCTTTTACTAATATTTCAGTTATTTTTAGGTGAATTTGCGGCGCTCCACTCCAAAATGGGTTAACATAAATTATATTAGATAAAATATATGAAGAATATATCACAAAAAGCAATTCTTTATTCAAAAATTTACTTAATCAATTCTTTATAGAAATCATTTTGCAAACATAATTAACATGCTCTTCCCATTTGAGTCAACCACTACAAGACCGAAGTAATTATGACTCCTACACTCATGTTTTCTTTAGAAATTTTTCACCGGAAGAATACGAGTGTATTTCTTGACTAGTTGAGTTAAAATTTCAACAACTTCACAAAAAGTTTCATAGGACCTCAGACTACACCATATTTGACTTTCAAGGGACTTTCTCCCTATTACAATAATATATGTATATATTATAAATATTAAAAATTAGTGTCGGTTTCAAAATCAGAGTTTCAAAAATTGTTTAGCGAGAGTTTGGGGACGACTGCAGACACTACGACAACCCCTTCTACTTTAAGTTCATTGTTGTTAAAATATATTATATATATTATATAGAGAACAATAATTATTGTGTTAGCTATAAGAGTTAATTACAAAACTATAAACCAACATAAAAAATATTTATATTTAATTGTGTATACACAAATTTTGTTTTTAAGTACCTGTGAAGTGAAATTGAAAAAAAGTGAATTTTAGTTTTATTCCATGGAAAATTTGAAATTACTTTGATTACTTTACTTGGTTTATTTGCTTTTCAAAGCAAAGTACCGAAGCGTACTTTGGACATTCACCATTAATTCACTTTTTCACTAAAAGTAATGAAGACTTACAACAGGAATTTTCCTGTGAAGCATTGTTTTAATTTTTTATATCAAAATGTTTTACTATTTATATAAAATTTTCAAAAAATACTCTGTGAGTTTTTAAAACTGAATTGAACTATTTCATAAACATTTAAATATATTTTTTTTTATTTTATTTTATTTTTTGTTTTTTTTTGTTTTATTAAAAATTAATAAAATATTTTTTGGCTTACTTATGATAATTTATGATATTTTATTTTTTAAAATTAAACACATCCAACAAAACATTAATATTTTATTATACCCTACACCTATAGAATAGGTAAAGGGGTATATTAACTTTGGTATGGTGTTTGTAACCACCTAAAGGAAGCGAGCTAGATATGGAAAAGTATATATATTTGTGATCAGCGTGACCGCCTTAGTCGATATAGCCATGTCCGTCCGTCCGTCCGTCCGTAGGCACGATAACTCAAAAAATAATGGAGCTATCTTGATGAAATTTTAACTGTAGGTTACTAGGACTGAAAGTACGGCGGGGATTGCATATGGGCGAAATCGGCCCATGGGTTCGGATTCTGGACCTTTTAATCGGTTTCAGGGCTAACGAACAAATATAAAAAATCACGATAACTCAACAACTAATGACGCTATCTTCATCAAATTTGTGCTGTAGGTTACTAGTAATGAAACTACTTCGGGAATTGCGTAAGGTCGGGATTGGACCATGGATTCGGAACCTAGAACTTTTTGATCGAATTTAGGCCAAACGAGCATAATTCCGAAACCAATGAAGATAGAACCTCATAATTTAGTATCAGGGTGTCCCTTCCTATTTCCTAAGTGTCTTGTGAATTTGGGTCCCATTGGAGTCGTGGGTCGGGGACCAGCCACACATTTCCGAAGACCTTAAAACATATATTTAAAATTAATAAAGATAACAACTTGAAAAAATGTAGAAGCTTCCAATTTGCCACAAGGGTGTTCTTTACTATCTCTTGCGTGTTCCCCTAATTTGGGATCAATTGGAGTGGTGGTTCTGTACCCCTCTCAGACCTCCCAAGTTTTAAAGGCTTATAATCGAAATTACTAAAAATAGTTACTTAAAATTAGGATAGACCGTTCAAATTGTGTACAAGGGTTAACTAGTACTATAAGTACAGCGCGGACTATATAAGGGCGAAATCAGCCCAACGGTTCGGATTCCGGACCTTTTAATCGATGTCAGGGCTAAGGAACATATATAAAAAATCACGATAACTCAACAACTAATGAGGCTATCTTCATGAAATTTGTGCTGTAGGTTATTGGCAGCGAAACTACGGCGGTGATTACGTACGGTGAGGATTGGACAATGGGTTCGGAACTTAGAACTTTTTGATCGAATTTAGGCCAAACGAGCATAATTCCGAAACCAATGAAGATAGAACCTCCAAATTTGGTATCAGGGTGTCCCTTCCTATTTCGTAAGTGTCTTTGAAATTTGGGCCCCATTGGAGTAGTGGATCGGGAACCAGCCACTCAGTTCTTAGGCCCTTAAAGCATATTTTCGAAATTAATAAAGATAGTAACTTGAAACAAATGTAGAAGCTTCCAATTTGCCACAAGGGTGTTCTTTACTATTTCTTCCGTGCCCCCCTAATTTGGGATCAATTGGAGTGGTGGTTCAGAACCTCTCTTAGACCCCCCAATGTGTAAAAGCTTATCATCGAAATTAATAAAACTAGTAACTTAAAATTAAGATAGAGCGTTCCAATTGTGTACAAGGGTTAACTAGTATTGAAAGTATGACGGGACTGCATATGGGCGAAATCGTACCATAATTTCGGGTCCTGGAACCCTTGAAAAGTTCAAGGACTAACAAACATATATCTTACAGACACCATAACTCAAAAAATAATGCCGGTATTTTGATGAAATTTAACAGTAGGTTACTAGTAATGAAAGTACCATGGGAATTGGTTGTGGTCGAGTTTAATTTCGAAACCAAAGAATATATTTTCTATGTCCTATGTGTCTCCGAAATCTAGACTTAATTGTAGTGGTTCAGCTATGTTCAAAGGTACTTGCTGCATTTATGTAAAATTTATTTTTATATTTAAATGAATTATATGAAAAGGTGTAAATTTTTAATTGTATTTTAGAAATACATTTATTGCATATTTTGCGTTTATAAGCTTTTCTATTAGGTATATAAACTAACCATTATAAAATAATTGCAATTTTTAAAAATTTGGATTATTAAATATATTATGCTTTGATTATCTTTTTATCACAAAATTTAATAATTAGAATTTTTTCATTTTGTAATTGAATTGGAATAAATATATTTTCATTTATTTCAAGTTTGTTTGTTTTTTAATATTTTTAAATAGATAAATTAGTAAGAATTTGTAGTATTTTTTAATAGATAGGGTAATTAGAAAATGTTTTTAGTATTATACAGTTAATTTAGTTAGCTATGTCTTACGATCAAATTAATAACAGCTTCTATGGTGTTAAAATGACTTATGGATATGTCCTTAAATTTGAACCAAATAGGTGTAGGGTATTTCTAAGTCGGTTGCACCGACTGACTGTTTCTTTACTTGTTTTTTTATAATTGATTGCACACATCCAACAAAACACATTTAATTAAATGCGTTTCTTACACCTTATTTTCTGGACAAATATATTAATAATAATATTTACAAAAATTAAATAAATTTTATATTAAATACAAAATAGATATTTAATTTTATTCTTTAATAAGATTTGTAAATTCTGTAACTTGTATTTTTTTAATATTTTCTATAGCTCTTGCTTCTTCTTGTAAAAAATAGTACGTTTTCTTTAAAACTCAGAGATAATTACCCATACATAACGAAATAGCAAATTAGTTAAGCAAAACTGTATCACAAAGAAACCGTAAAATTTTTGCTGGTAATTTTTTGGGTCTCTATCATACCGATATTGATTAATTACATTTACAATTGTCAACCTAAATTAAATATTTTCAAATTACTAATGAGACAGATCATAAATTCTATAGACTTACCGATGAAATCTGAAGATTTTATACTATCACTAAAAAAAAAAAATATTAAATGTGTTATTTTATAAAGAGGTAAATAAGTTGAATGATTTGTTCCATAACTTTCATTTAAGTTGTGTGTTGTTTACTATGTAATATTAGAAGCAAAAATTGTTAAAAAGTCTGAAAAAACTTTAAATGGTTGCCGGCGTATTCGCTTTTCTATATCTAATGATAATAAAACAATTCTATTCAGGGAATTTCCTTAATCCTGTATTTTTCTTTAAAATACTTTAAATGCTTCCCTTTATAATAAATAATAATTAAAAAATTATCCCTTTATAATTAAAAAATAAATAATAAAAATTTGTATGTTAAAATTTTTTTAGATTATATGCAAAAAAATATGTTCTGATAATTCTCTTCTCAGTTGGACAGCTCTCCTAGGTGTATTATTTGATGATAAAATTGAACAACTTTGTAGAGGTTGAATCTCTCTTAATAAACTTCCAATTTAATTTTCAATAGTTCGACGAGCTCTGGTTAAATTTTGTGCATTGAAATAATCGTTCTTTTCATCTAGAAATCTACCTAGGTACGGTCTCATTAAATACGATTTTAATAAAAATTCTGCATCTCCAAAAAAAAAAAATGGAAATTGTTTGTTATATTTTTATAAGTTTTTTTCTTTTAGTAATTGTTAGCTTCCTTCCATTCTTGCCAAACTTAGAAAATTTAAAAACTCCGCCATTAACATAACATATGCTCCTATATCGAGAGCTTTGAATGTGTAGTTGGCATCGCATATATACTATATCCACCATACTATATCTACCTTCTACAAAATAATTTTTTATTTTAATATTAAAAATATTTCTAACACTTACCTTTATAATAATAATACATAGAGCCTGTATTGGAGGGACAATAGTTATTGCAATAACTCCCATCAACAGTACGAAATTTTGAAAATTGCAAATATTTTCGAAGTCTTGGATTATTCGTTCTCATTCATCCATATCCGCTGAAGATATATAAATTTCCGTCTAGAAATATAATATCCAAAATAGCATCGAACTTTTCCATAACGATATTCCTTATTGTGTTTGCAGGTGACTGCTATAACTCCCTAAGGAACTTATGACACTTATTAAAATTTTAAAGTATAACATAAGTCCCTCCTTAAGGAATTTGTGACACAAAATAAAATATTAAAGTGTGTCACAACTCCCTCTTTAATTTAAAATAAGAATTAAAGCTCATGGACCATGGTCCATAATTCTTTTTAATAATATTTCAAACTTTAAAAAATTAGCAATAATTTCAATTAAAGCCTGAGCATCCGGTGCCCAACGCCCTTTTTCCCTGCCCGACGCGGCAATATAACCTCTTTCCCAGAAGGATTAAGTGAAACAAATTGTAGTAAAACAAATTGTAATGTAATCAAAACATTTTCAGTAACTTTAAAAATTAACAAAACTTTTCGTTGAGTTACCCTTCAGTTTTTATATTCGCTTGAGCCAGCTTAATGTTTTTATGGTTCGGCCTTTATAAAGAAGCTTTAAAAAGTTTGATACCATTGTAGTAATATTCGGGTACATGCAATAAGGCCAAATGTAGTAAAGCCAATTGTCTTTATTTCATTATCATGTTTCAAATGAAGCCAAAAAACGAATTTTTAAACTTTGGTTTTATTTCAATATGAAAAATTGAAATAAATCCAATTAGATTTTATCTCAAATTGCTAATTTTTTTTTAATATGCAAACAATTGACTACATATAGAGAATGTTTCAAACTTTGTAAATTCATTTCATTAATTTCATTAAAAACATTTTTAATTTTACTTCTATCATTTTCTATTACATTTTTTAAATCTTGAATTGTTTTATTAAAATTGTTATTAATATTTATTTTATTATTTAAATTTGAAATTGAATTATGATTATTTTCTTCTACAATTTTTAAATGGTCTAGGATTTCTTCTCTATCATCATTATCCATTGTACCAAAAAGCCAATTTTGTGCTTTCCCTACTAAATTTATTAGTCCTCGTTTTCGTCTGTTACTAGTTAGTATTATAGACTTGATTTTTGCCCTAATGTAATTTATTTTTGAATTTATTAAATTTTTATCCGACGAATCTAAATTATTTAGATTGCTTTCTATTTGTAAAAGTAATTTATTAAGTTCCTTGGGGTCAATAACATGAAGTATTATTACTGTTTCGTTAGTAATTTCTACCTCTCTTATTTTGATCTGAATATAACCTAACCTACTTCTTCGGATATTTGACTTACTTGTAATAAACTACATAAATAAACATAAATAAACTATAATAAACTCCTGGTAACCATCCTAAACATAATATGGTAATAATTATTATTTTAAAGATCTGTAATTTTATAGAAATAAGAAAATAATTATTTTTATTAGAATAGTATTAATATATTATTATTATTTTTTTTTTTTTTTAACTATCTTAGTAATTAAAATTAAATTCATTTGCTAAAATTAAGTGAGAGGTTGTTCTGTTTTTTATATTTCTAATTCTTTTATTTTATCTAAAACTGAACTTAAAACAAAATTCCCTTTTTTTTTTTTTTTATATAAGTATTTCTAATTTTTTTATTTTATAAAAGAATTGAAATGAATAGTTGAATAATTATGTGTTATAATAATGTAATAAAACTAGTGTTTAACTTTGTATTTCTATTTCGTTTCCTGATTCATAAAATTTGGGGGGTATTTTAATGTTAGTGGTATGAATATTATCTAGCTTTAGTTTTTTATATTTTGATTGTTCTTTATGTTTGACGGCTTTATAGTTTTTAATAAATCCTGTAGATCTGTTTTCTTGATATGTTTCACATTTTTTATTTAAATTATGTATTTATTTTCTTTTTTTTTTGCATTTTCTAGGTTTTTTATTTTTACAAAATCTACCATCCTGTTTTAAACTTCGATTGGGGTACTTTTAATAGTAGTATAAAATCTTTCGTTGTAATTTCTAATAGCTAAGTATAATAATCTTTTAACAGTCATTTCTTTATTTAAAAATTTTAATACTCTGAATTTTTCAGCGATTGAATTGTGAAACCTTTCAATCTTTCAATGTCACTATTACCTGTATGATTATTAGGTTTAGTTAAGTGCAAATTTATTCCTTCGTCTTGTAAAAATTGTTTAATGTGAATGGTTTTAAATTCATTGTCCGCTACTACTTTTTTTGGTTTATCAAATTTACTGAATTTTCTAATTTTTCTATAAGGGTTAAATGATTTTTGTCAGAAAGAAGATATGCTGTTCCAAAATTAGAGAATTTATCTATAGTCGTTAAGAAATTATTCTTCATAATGGTATAAGTGTCAATATGAAGAATTTCATTTACATCTGCAGGAGTTTCAGTATATTGAAATTTTGGTTTAATTGGGTTTCTATCATATTTTATCTCTTGACATATTTCACATTGATTGATTACAATTTGGGTTAATTTTAATAATTTGGGATAATATATTTTTTTTCTTAGTTGATTATATGTTTCTTGAATTCCTGAATGGAAACTCTCTCTAACATGATATAGCGATCTCTGTTTTACAGTTTCATCTTCCTTTGGCATTTCTTCAGCTCTAAAAGAACATTTAATAAATTTTTTTTGACTATTCCCTGAAAACATTTCCCTTAATTTTTGTTGTACTATATTATACATATTATCAGATAACTCAGAATATATTCCAAGTTTTCCTTTATATAAGTGATTTTTAAAAATTTCATCTAACCTTTGAAAGTCGTATTCTGCAATGAATACAATTTTTCTACCTAAAATAGTTTCTTTTTCAATTGTTTTATTATTGGTTAATATTAACTGAGTTCTGTACTTATTGACATCTTCCTTTACTGGTATGTGATCTAAAAACTCTTCTTTTGCTGAATGTATAGTTGCTAATTTAATATCATCTCTTTCATCTTCTAAATTAAAGATTGCTAAAACTGAATCACTTCTTCCATTTTGTATTAAGACATTTTCTGATATTGAAATATCTTCGACAATTTTCTCGATTTCTTCCTTGCCGAAATTTACGTCCTCATTATGTTTTACTCTACTAAGAAAATCAGCTACTCTGTTTTCTTTACCATTTATGTAATCAATTTCGAATTGTTATTCTCCCAATTTCAAAAGCCATCTTTGGTGCCTTGGAGACTATATCTACCTTTGTATTTGGCATGCAAATATTTGATTTGTTGATGGTCAGTCAAGATTTTAAATTTTTTTCCATAAAGATATGGTCTAAAATAATTTATAGACCCCACAATCGCTAAGAAATCTTTATCGGTAGTTGAATAATTCTTTTCATAATTATTCAATGTTCTTGACGCAAAACACACTGGGTGACCTTGTTGTGATAATACAGCTCCTATTGCGTAATTAGAAGCATCCGTATTAAGGGTAAAAGATTCCTCAAAGTTTGGATATCTTAATACAGGATGACTTACTATAAGTTTTTTAAGTTTTTCGAATGATTCAACATAATTTGGGTCATTAATATTAATATGCATATTTTTTTTTAAATATTTTGTGATTGGTTGAGCTATTTTAGCATGATCCTTCACAAATTTTCTATAGTACCCTGTTAAACCCAGAAAACTCTTTATTTGTTTTTGTGTTTTGGGTAATTGTAAATTTTCGATAATTTCTATTTTATTGAGGTTTGGCTTTAAACCGTCCGCTGTCAAAACATGTCCTAAAAATTCAGTCTCTTTTCGCATAAAATTGCATTTGTCTACTTGAATCTTTAAATTATTTTCTTTTAATATTTCGAAAATATTTGAAATAGATTTTATATGTTCTCTTAAACTAGTACTACATATTAAGATATCGTCGAGGTAGACTACACAGCTCTTATTTATGTAATCTCTTAGGAGTTCATTCATTAGGCTTTGGAATGTTGCCGGGGCATTTTTCAATCCAAAAGGCATTCTGTTGAATTCATAAAGACCATGGGGTGTAGCAAAAGCTGTTTTCTTTTTATAGTATTCTATTCTTCTTTTATAAGTATTTGATGGTATCCCTTGGCTAAATCGATAGTGGTGAAATATTGAGCTTTGCCAAGTTTATACAAAATTGAATCGATATTCGGAAGTGGAAACTTGTCACCTACAGTTACCTCATTCAACTTTCTGTAGTCTATGACAATACGAAATTTTCTCTGTCATGAATTATCCATTTTTTTGGAACAACTATTAATGGACTTGAATACCTAGAATTGCTTTTTCTTATTATTCCTTGTTCCTCCATTTCTGCTATTTGTCTTCTCACTTCCTCATGGTTTTGTGGATATCTGTATAATTTAGCGTTGATTGATTGTTCTGTTGTTGTAATGATTTCATGTTTTACAGCTGTAGTACTAGTGAGTTTGTCACCCTCTTTATAGAACAAACTTGCATATTTTTTTAATAATCATTCCATTTCTTTATTTAAATGGTCAAGTTTTAATAATTTAGTAAAACTAGCATTTGTTGCTTCCAAAAACGAAATTTCATTAAATGAGGGGGGGTTATTAGTTAATTTTATATCTTGATTATTAATATTAATAATGCCATCCTCTAAGTTTATAACGGCATTTAGATTTTTTAAATTGGACTATTATAAATTGGTATTTCCTATTTGGTAAACTCTTTTGTTTCCATCTAATTAAAGCATTTACAGGACCTTTTAATTCTTTGAAAATGGGAGTATGTATTTCCCAATTTATAAATTCTTTTCCGTTAATTGTGGAAAAATATATTTGGGGAATTTTTTGTTTTTTAAATCCCTCTACCTTATCGTCAATTATACTAAATGTTGATCCTGTATCTATTAAAGCTAAGAAATTTTTATTGTTTATACTAACTTGAATTATTGGCAAATTTCCCGAGGCTAATTCATAAAAACCCTACATTATTAGCCTCATTTGCTTGTTTTTGAGAATTTAAAGAAAGACTCGAGTGAGAAGCTTTTTGTACATTATCTACCTCCATTTGTTCGTCAGAATTTCTATTATAGTAAGCCTGTTCGCGACGATATTGGCCCGAGTTATTTCTAAAATTTGGTTGATTTGTTTGCCTAGATTGCCCTGAATTAGATTTATTAAAAAAATTATTTAAATTGTTATAATTTGGTGGATAATTATAATTTTTGTTATTATTTGATTGATAATAATTATTTTTATTATTGATATTTGTTGGATAATAATTATTCCCGTTGTTATAACTAGGATTAAAATTTCTATTATTTGAATAAGAATTTTTATTATAACTATCATTTTTATAACTCTTTAAATTATCTTTTTTTTTATTAAAATTATTTTGATTATTATTTTTTTTTTTTTAATTCTGTACGAATACAAAAATCTTCGTGCATTCTTCCATTCATTATATCTATAATTTTATCTATTTCTTTTTCTTTATAAATTTTCTCTAGTAGGACACCTTGTGTCGTTTCTTTTATTGCATTTACTAAAAGGGTATCAATAGTACTTAAATCTATATAATTTTTCTCATCATAATAAGCTTCTAATTCATTTGCCTTATATCTAATATTTTGAATTTGATTAACTAACTGACCGAAACAACTTTTATGTTACCAATTTTTTTGAAAAGCTCTGTCGGCTCCACTTCGGGTCTGTATCTTCGTTTTAGAGTTTGTTTTATAAGATTCCAATTGTTCGGTTGTGGAATGTTGATGATTGTGTTCTTAGCTTCACCTTGAATTTTCTCGTTGTAAATTGCTCTAACTTCACATTTTTTGTATTCCACATTACTAATAGTTGATAGATGATATTCGATGCTTTTTAAAAACGAAGTTATTGTGAAATCACCTCGTCCGGTAAAGATGTTCATATGTTTTATTTCTTTCACAGCTTTTTCTCGATTTTCCACTACCGCATTTTGATTTTGAACTTGTTGCATTTGTTGTAGTGCTTGAGCAGATTGATTTAGTTGCCTATCTTTCTCTTGTATTTGTTGTAGTAGTTAACTTACGTCTACTTGTTCTACTTGTTGTGCTACGTTTTGTCCGTCCATATTTCTATTTTTATTAAAGATGTTGGTTCTATCACGTTTTTTCATTTTCATATTTCATTCATTTGGCCTTATTGCATGAACCCGAGATTTGAAGCATTATGAATTAAAAATTATTAATAATTGAAATAAAATTTAAAAATAAATTATTTTAATTCCTAAAAATGAAGGAAATATCTTAACTAATATCTTTTCTAACAACATTTATGCCATTATCATTTTCCTGTCGTTATTGCAGGTACCCAACACCCTAGTGAAATCACCGCTGGAAAACGGATTGCAGTCATCACGTTCATCTTCAGCTCTAATGTGTGTACATCAGCGAAAACGGTTTGAAAGCCAAAAAATACTTTTCCATAAAGGTAAGTTAAATATTCCAATTAAAGAATTTTATATTTTTGTTTCTAATTTTATATAAATGTGCTTACCTCGGTTTTTTACACTACGCTAAAGAGAAATATTAAATTTAGTATTGTGTATGTAATCATTAAACCAACTACCATAACTGTTCATCTTTAAAAGAACCACCATAAATTTCATAAATCAACATTGACAAAATTTATACATTTAGCATTTTCAAGCGTGGAATTGCATTTTTTTTTTTTTTTTTTACGAGGGAATGGAAAGCTCGAAAGCCACCCATTGAAACTATGCGGTGTTTCTTTGGGTAGTGTATGATTTTAACACACCAAAACCACACCCTTTTTGAACTAAACTTTAGGAGGGAACCTGTAATACAAATGTACAGTTTGGTTACAGGGATGAGGATATGGAAGGATTTAGGATTATGGTGGAAGTTATTTGGAATATTTGGATTATGGGGGATGGGGAAAATTGGATGGGATATTTAGAAGAAAGATGTTAATGTTCTTCTTAAATTTGGTTAAATCGTACATATATACATTATCAACTTTGGGGAACACATTTGATGGAATATGGTTCCATAAACGAGAAGAGCACATGACAAACGAATTTCCATAAGCCGTGTTACGCCATCTAGCTAGTTCAACTGTGTAAGGATGAGCATCTGTTGCCCTCCTTGTTTCGCTTTGGAAAATCTTGAATGGAGGCATAAGTTGTTTGATTTCTTTAGAACAGGTGTTAGTCCCTACAAGATATCTATAAAACAAAGTCAGTGACCCGACAGTGCGACGATGGCTGAGTGGAGTGAGCGTTGAGGTAACACTGGGATCATTTATAAGACGAATAGCTCAATCCCCAAAATGTTTAGGTCTTCCGTATGCTGCAAAGCCTCTCCTTGAAAAGAAAGGTTCGGAATAGTTGTTGCTATTTTTCGCGAGACTAGACAGCATTGGGTTTTTTTGGTGTTGAAGTCAACTCTGTTGATTACACCCCATTTTTGGATTTTAAATAAATCTTTGTTTAATTCACTTATAGTGAAATTTTTTGCTGTTGAGTTAATCTGATGATTAATGTTACAGCGGCTATGAAATTCATAGGAAGCAACAAGGGTCTGTCGTCTGCGAAGCTATGGATTGGATTGGAGGTTATTGATAGTAGGTCATTTATAAATATTAGAAAAAGGCTGGGGGATAAAACAGATCCCTGAGGGACACCAGCATTTATTTTAAAATCTTTGGATGAATATCCATCGATAAGAACACGAATCGTGCGATTCGAAAGCAAATCTCCAATCCATTTAACAAAAAAACCCTACCTAGACCTAAAGCCTTGCATTTTGCCAATAAAGCATCATGCCAAACTCGATCGAAAGCTTTAGAAATATCCAAAGCCACGACATCGGACCTACCAGAATGGTGAAGACTGATATTAAGCTTTTCGCACAGGTAGGTCATGAGATCACCAGTTGAACGACGGGCTCTGAACCCGTATTATCGATCATGAAGCAAACCTTTACAATCTATATATTTCAAAAGCTTATAGTTTATTACTTTTTCCATTACTTTGGAGAGGACCGAAGTAATAGCAATAGGTCGGTAGTTCGCTTTTATCGCCTTTTTTAGGAATTGGAAAAACATGTGCAACCTTCCATTGATACCCGAAGTGAAGGAAAGATGGAAAAGGTTGCGCAGAGGTTTTGAAATGGAAGTATATGTGTTTTTGAGGACGGTAGTTGTAATACCGTCCGGACCGGCTGATTTTCTTGTATCAAGATTCTTCAAAATTTTCATCACTGCTCGCGTCCTAAAGTATATTCTACCAAAGGAGCAGCCAACTTCTGGAATAGATGGAGGTCTTTGAGTTGACTGAGGCAGTGATGATTTAGAAGCGAACTGTTTGCCAAAAAAAAATTCGCTTTTTCTTTTGAATCTGATACGATGTGGTTGTTTATATCAACAAGTGGAGGAAAAGAAGACCCGCTATTGTCCTCTTTTAGATTTTTTGCAAAAGTCCAAAAGGACTTGCTATTCTTTGCCATGTATATAAGTTTTCGTTTCAACTTTTGGTTGAACAAGAATTTTTGCTTGTTGATAACTCTCTTACATCTGTTCCGAACCACTATATAGTTGGTTCTGTGAGCCTCTAAACCACTGTCCCGGTACTTTTTGAAGGCCTCCTCTTTTGTTTAGAATGGCTTCTTTACAAATGCGATTAAACCATGTTTTGGGTTTCCGTTTAATAGATTTCATGGAGTGAGGTATAAATAATCTCATTCCAAGTAGAATAGTTTCACTAATCGCATTTGCAGCAAAGTCAACATCCTACCACGGAAGCACAGTGACCAATCAAAGGTTTTGTAAAAATTGTTCAGACCTTCCCAGTTAGCATGGTTATAACGCCATACCAATTTTTTGGAAAGGGACCTTTGATTGACCTCCTAGCTTTATTAGATTCACAGTTAAAAAAAAACAAAAAAAAAAAAAATTGCCCCACCTTAAAAGTTCGTCCGAGTGATTTCCAACTTTGCCAAGTAACTTGTCCTATTACTTTACCTGCCCAATTTTAATTTTAACCTCCTAGCTTTATTAGATTCACAGTTATTGAATTGAAAACTTTGTATGGCAGCACCCCGAAAATGGGGCCGTAACATTTTGAAACTTCATGTAAGTTCTTGATTCATTATATAACTAACAGTTTGTAATTTTCCTCCTCGTAGTATAATTAGTTTTGATGAAATTCATATTGGTGCAAAGAAGCTGTATGGCAGCCCCCCGCAAATGGGGCCGTAACATTTTGAAACTTCATATAAGTGCTTGATTCATTATGGAACTAACCGTGTGTAATTTTTATCTTCCTGGTATTATTACTTTTGAGGAAATTCATTTTGGTTTAAATAAGTTGTGTGGCAGCTCCCCGAAGCTTTGGTCTGGTTTTAACCAAAAAGAATAGTGAACCTAGAAAATGTCCAAAAAATGTTTTGTGTGAATTTCAAAACTCTAGCTCTAATTTTTCAATTCTATCTCTTGTAATTAATTTTTAATTCATTCATTCACAAATATATTAAACCTAAGCAAAATAATCATCATATTATAATCATACTCATATAATGATATCATACTCATAAATCTCAAAGTACAAAGTCCAAATCTAAATTTTTTTTAAAAATTTTACGCATCATTTAAATCATATGAAATCGTTACTCGAAAAATTCGTTATCTACAAAAAAAAAAAACAAAAAAAAAACAAACAAAAACAAAATTCATATAAATTCATGTTAATACAAGATGTGCAGACAAATTTCAAATTTTTATATGAAAATATTGGAGTTGAAAAAGTTAGTTGTTCGAGAGCTACCCGAAGTTTTGGTCCGATCTTAACCAAAAAAAAATAGGGAACCTAGAAATTTATTGAAAAATATTTTGTGAAAATTTCAAAACTGTAGCTCCTTTAGTTTTTGAGTTATCGTGCTGACACAGGGACGGACGGACGGACGAACAGACACACATAGCTAGATCGACTCATTTTTCGATTCTGAGCCGATACGTACCCTTGACACTACATCTAGCTCCTCTAGATCGATGCGTTACAAACGGAGGAGCAATTTTAATATACCCGATGTCATATATGTATGCACGGGTATAAAAATTAGTCTTGCAAAACAATTTGTACAGTTGTTAACAAAAAAAATAAAAATATTGGTTAACAAATATATAAATATAATATATAATAATATAAAAATAAAATGAATTTGAAGAAGTAATAAAAATGTGAATGTTAATTACAAAACTTTCAACAAGTTATGTCCTGCGTATCAACGCGATCTCTAATTGGATTAAAAAAACAAGCTATAGGATATAAGCAAATGGAAGTGGATGATTTTAAAAACGAAGAAAAGAACCTTATTAATAAACACAATTATCAAAAAAGTTGTACTTTTGACGTTAAAGTTAAAAATGATACCTCCAGCTTACCAGAATATACAACTAATAGCAATAATTCTGATATAAGTAGCAAAAATATAATTAACAAAATTAAATTTAAAATAAATATAATAGCACAAAAAATTAAAAATTTTAAATACACAAAACTCCAACAAATACAAGATCCAAAAATATATTAAGCTATATTCCCAAAATATGGAATATAGAAAGTAAAATTGAATATTGCACAAAAAATTAAAAGTTTAAAATGCGCAAAACTACAACAAATACATATTACCAAAATATGGAATATAGGAAGCTCAACATACAAAATTAATATTAATAGTGATAAAAATAACTGTAGTAAGTACAGTCTGTAGCCAAGATTCTCTTGTATAATAAATAATTATTTGAAAATATTGGAAGCACAGTCCAAGATGTTTCAAAAGATCTTAAAACATTTATAAGTTATATTTATAATAAGTACAGAGAGCATCTACAAAAAATAAGAGAATCTTGGCAAAACTATATGATTGCTACATGATGGAATTTACAAATAATTTGAAGAATGATAAACATATGTAGTTTAAGGAACAAATTATGTGAATTAGAATTTACTATTCACGAAATTAACAACAAAGATATAGTCGTACCACACTGAATGAAATCTAAATACAATACTACAATTTATCACATTATAAAGTTGTTTTCAATTATCAAAACAAAAACTGAGGGGGGAAGTACAGCTGTATATAAATAATGATATAAATTTCAACATATATATGCAAGATGAATTATGCAATTTCACTTTTATAGAGTTACTAAAAACAACACCAAAAACCAAAATTGGCACGTATTACAACGTACAAAACAAAACACATGGAATAACAAGTAGAGCTGTTGTCCAAGTTAACTACTTTTCCAGAAGTTAATATTAACCCCTTTGAAAAAAATATTATTATAACTATAAAGTACATAAACATGCTATCAAGGGCAGAATATGAAATTATTAATAAAACTGAAGCTACAAGAGAATCATCACATACAAGTACATTGATTGATCATATAATTTCCAATTGCAATGATAAGATAGAAATTTTATATAAGTTAGAAAACACGGACCTCTCTGATCATAAAATAACTATTACATATATAAAATCAGTTAAGCTTATCAAAAAATCAAATAGAAGAATAACGAAAGATAAAACAGATTACAACAAAATGCTCGAAGTTATAAGCTCTCAAATTCAAGAAGAAAATGTGGATGAAACTGAACACTGGCAAACAATTTTACAAATATCTAAAGAAATAAGTACTAAAAGATTTACCATAAAAACTAGAAACAGTCAATGGATAATATATAATATGCAAAACCGAAGAAAAATTTATGATGCCTACAAAAAAGATAAAAATAATTGAGACAAAAAAATCAAATATGTAAGATCAAAAAATAAAGTATAGAGTTAATCAGAAGAGCAAAAAAAGACATACCAAAAGCTGGTAATGACTCAAGAAAAATGTGGAGAGTCGTCAATAACACAATAAACAATAGTAATAGTTGTGGAATAAATTAATATGTAAAGGTATATATAAAAGTATACAAATGGATAGGTACACTGTATAGGATGTATAGACTGAAAATGATAAAAAAATAGCAACAACCATAAACAAATTTTTCAACCAAATAGTGAAAAAATATAATAAACTGTGATTTTTTTTTTTTGTTAAAAGTTAAAAAATTTGAATTATTAAATTTTGTGATAAAAAGCTAATCAAAACATAATATATTTAATAATTCAAATTTTTTAACTTTTGTAATTGAATTGAAATAAATATATTTTCATTTATTTCAAGTTTTTTCGTTTTTTAATATTTTTAAATAGATAAATTAGTAAGAACTGAAAATGTTTTTTAATACTATAAAGTTAATTTGGTTAGCCATGTTTTAAGATCAAACTAATAAAATCTTTTATGGTTTTAAAATGACTTATGAACTTCCCATTAATATTGAACCAAATAGGTGTAGGGTATTTCAAAGTTGGTTGCACATACTGACTGTTTCTTTACTTGTTTTTAGTTTTTTATTGTAAAGTGTAAATAATTTTCAAAAGTATAATTTTTAGTTTTTATACTTTGTTGAAAAAATCATGAAGTAATTCTAAATAAAATTTAAGTTTAATTTAATAAGAAATGCAGAAGATAAATAATATTGAAACTGACTATAAGTACATAAAAATAAAATTTGAAATTTGTTCTGTCATCGTGTACATTAATTTTAAATTCGTATTTTTAAAAGATATTTGGTAAGTTTAAAAAAAAACGAGGAAGATTATAGTTGCCCTTTCCAACTTTTAGATACTCGTGCATACCAACTATGATGTATAAAATAAATAAGAAATTCTCATATAAAAAATAACCTGCAATTGAAATTTTGGTTTGCAATTGAATTGTTTGACAGAATATGTAATTTCAACAAATTTGTATGGCAAAAAAAAGTAAATAGGAAAGCAAAAAAAGTTGCCTTTGTCAACCTTTGTCCGATTTTGACCAAAAACAATTGGGAACCTACAAATTGTCTAAAAATTACTTTGTGTAAGTTTCAAACCTCTAGCTCTTTTAGTTTTTTAGTTATCTTGCTGACGGACGGATGGACACAAATAGCTAGTTCGATTTACTTTTTGAATTTAATAAAGTTTTAAATTTACTTAGTGTCTTTGCTTTGACAACAATATTAGTGTCATCAGCAAATATTATATTTGGTTGAAATGATACAATTTGAAATGTTCATGATACATATGTTTCATTTATTTGAGCTAATATTGTGCTTATGTTCCACTATTATTGTAATTCCATATTGATTGTTATCAAATGCAATAGTTTTATTTATACAGGTTCTTATTCTATTTTTATACCCTACACCTATAGAATAGGTAAAGGGGTATATTAACTTTGGTATGGTGTTTGTAACCACCTAAAGGAAGCGAGCTAGATATGGAAAAGTATATATATTTGTGATCAGCGTGACCTCCTTAGTCGATATAGCCATGTCCGTCCGTCCGTCCGTCCGTCCGTAGGCACGATAACTCAAAAAATAATGGAGCTATCTTGATGAAATTTTAACTGTAGGTTACTAGGACTGAAAGTACGGCGGGGATTGCATATGGGCGAAATCGGCCCATGGGTTCGGATTCTGGACCTTTTAATCGGTTTCAGGGCTAACGAACAAATATAAAAAATCACGATAACTCAACAACTAATGACGCTATCTTCATCAAATTTGTGCTGTAGGTTACTAGTAATGAAACTACTTCGGAAATTGCGTAAGGTCGGGATTGGACCATGGGTTCGGAACCTAGAACTTTTTGATCGAATTTAGGCCAAACGAGCATAATTCCGAAACCAATGAAGATAGAACCTCCAAATTTAGTATCAGGGTGTTCCTTCCTATTTCCTAAGTGTCTTGTGAATTTGGGTCCCATTGGAGTAGTGGGTCGGGGACCAGCCACACATTTCCGAAGACCTTAAAGCATATCTTTAAAATTAATAAAGATAACAACTTGAAAAAATGTAGAAGCTTCCAATTTGCCACAAGGGTGTTCTTTACTATCTCTTGCGTGTTCCCCTAATTTGGGATCAATTGGAGTGGTGGTTCTGTACCCCTCTCAGACCTCTCAAGTTTTAAAGGCTTATAATCGAAATTACTAAAAATAGTTACTTAAAATTAAGATAGACCGTTCAAATTGTGTACAAGGGTTAACTAGTACTATAAGTACAGCGCGGACTATATAAGGGCGAAATCAGCCCAGCGGTTCGGATTCCGGACCTTTTAATCGATGTCAGGGCTAAGGAACATATATAAAAAATCACGATAACTCAACAACTAATGAGGCTATCTTCATGAAATTTGTGCTGTAGGTTATTGGCAGCGAAACTACGGCGGTGATTACGTACGGTGAGGATTGGACAATGGGTTCGTAACTTAGAACTTTTTGATCGAATTTAGGCCAAACGAGCATAATTCCGAAACCAATGAAGATAGAACCTCCAAATTTGGTATCAGTGTGTCCCTTCCTATTTCGTAAGTGTCTTTGAAATTTGGACCCCATTGGAGTAGTGGATCGGGGACCAGCCACTCATTTCTTAGGCCCTTAAAGCATATTTTCGAAATTAATAAAGATAGTAACTTGAAACAAATGTAGAAGCTTCCAATTTGCCACAAGGGTGTTCTTTACTATTTCTTGCGTGCCCCCCTAATTTGGGATCAATTGGAGTGGTGGTTCAGAACTTCTCTTAGACCCCCCAATGTGTAAAAGCTTATCATCGAAATTAATAAAACTAGTAACTTAAAATTAAGATAGAGCGTTCCAATTGTGTACAAGGGTTAACTAGTATTGAAAGTATGACGGGACTGCATATGGGCGAAATCGTACCATAATTTCGGGTCCTGGAACCCTTGAAAAGTTCAAGGACTAACAAACATATATCTTAAAAACACCATAACTCAAAAAATAATGCCGGTATTTTGATGAAATTTAACAGTAGGTTACTAGTAATGAAAGTACCATGGGAATTGGTTGTGGTCGAGTTTAATTTCGAAGCCAAAGAATATATTTCCTATGTCCTATGTGTCTCCGAAATCTAGACTTAATTGTAGTGGTTCAGCTATGTTCAAAGGTACTTGCTGCATTTATGTAAAATTTATTTTTATATTTAAATGAATTATATGAAAAGGTGTAAATTTTTAATTGTATTTTAGAAATACATTTATTGCATATTTTGCGTTTATAAGCTTTTCTATTAGGTATATAAACTAACCATTTAAAATAATTGCAATTTTTAAAAATTTGGATTATTAAATATATTATGCTTTGATTATCTTTTTATCACAAAATTTAATAATTAGAATTTTTTCATTTTGTAATTGAATTGGAATAAATATATTTTCATTTATTTCAAGTTTGTTTGTTTTTTAATATTTTTAAATAGATAAATTAGTAAGAATTTGTAGTATTTTTTAATAGATAGGGTAATTAGAAAATGTTTTTAGTATTATACAGTTAATTTGGTTAGCTATGTCTTACGATCAAATTAATAACAGCTTCTATGGTGTTAAAATGACTTATGGATATGTCCTTAAATTTGAACCAAATAGGTGTAGGGTTGCACCGACTGACTGTTTCTTTACTTGTTTTATATTTAGTTTACCTGAAAATTTTTGTGTTTTAAAAACTTTCAAATGTTTAAAAAAAAAATAATGAATTTCATAAATTTTAAATTCAGTTACTTGTAATGTAGATTAAAACAAAAATTATTTTGATTAAAATTATTAATCTGAAAAATAAAAGGTACATAATTTTTACTTATAAGGTGTAGTTATTTCAAAAGGGTTTGAATTATTTCTTATACTTCTTCTAAAATTCTGTATTAATTTTGTTTTTCATATCCTACAAATAAAAAAACTAATACATATTTATTTTTATAACTTTTGACAATAAAAACTCAAAAGTAAAAACAAAAAAAATTGTAATGTCTACCAACTTTAGTAAAATGACATCACTTACAAAAAAAAAATCACAGTTTATTATATTTTTCACTATTTGGTTGAAAAATTTGTTTATGGTTGTTGTTTTTTTTTTATCATTTTCAGTCTATACACCCTATACAGTGTACCTATCCATTTGTATACTTTTATATATATCTTTATATATTAATTTATTCCACAACTATTACTATTGTTTATTGTGTTATTGACGACTCTCCACATTTTTCTTGAGTCATTACCAGCTTTTGGTATGTAGTTTTTTGCTCTTCTGATTAACTCAATACTTTATTTTTTGATCTTACATATTTGATTTTTTTGTCTCAATTATTTTTATCTTTTTTGTAGGCATCATAAATTTTTCTTCGGTTTTGCATATTATATATTATCCATTAACTGTTTCTAGTTTTTATGGTAAATCTTTTAGTACTTATTTCTTTAGATATTTGTAAAATTGTTTGCCAGTGTTCAGTTTCATCCACATTTTCTTCTTGAATTTGAGAGCTTATAACTTCGAGCATTTTGTTGTAATCTGTTTTATCTTTAGTTATTCTTCTATTTGATTTTTTGATAAGCTTAACTGATTTTATATATGTAATAGTTATTTTATGATCAGAGAGGTCCGTGTTTTCTAACTTATATAAAATTTCTATCTTATCATTGCAATTGGAAATTATATGATCAATCAATGTACTTGTATGTGATGATTCTCTTGTAGCTTCAGTTTTATTAATAATTTCATATTCTACACTTGATAGCATGTTTATGTACTTTATAGTTATAATAATATTTTTTTCAAAGGGGTTAATATTAACTTCTGCAAAAGTAATTAACTTGGACAACAGCTCTACTTGTTATTCCATGTGTTTTGTTTTGTACGTTGTAATACGTGCCAATTTTGGTTTTTGGTGTTGTTTTTAGTAACTCTATAAAAGTGAAATTGCATAATTCATCTTGCATATATATGTTGAAATTTATATCATTATTTATATACAGCTGTACTTCCCCCCTCAGTTTTTGTTTTGATAATTGAAAACAACTTTATAATGTGATAAATTGTAGTATTGTATTTAGATTTCATTCAGTGTGGTACGACTATATCTTTGTTGTTAATTTCGTGAATAGTAAATTCTAATTCACATAATTTGTTCCTTAAACTACATATGTTTATAATTCTTCAAATTATTATTTATATATATATAGTTTTCAAAATTGCAATTATTTTAAATTGTTAGTTTATGTACTCATTGACCAAACTCGACCAGCACCAATTCCCATGGTACCCATGGTTCATTACTAGTAATCTAGAGTTTAAATTTCATCAAAATAGAGGCATCATTTTTTGAGCTATGCTTTTTTTAAAATATATGTTTGTTAGCCCTTGAACTTTTCAAAGGTTACAGAACCCGAAATCATGGTACGATTTCGCCAATATGCAGTCCGCGCTGTACTTTAAATACTAGTTAACCCTTGTACACAATTGCAACGTTTTATCTTAATTTTAAGTTACTATTTTTAGTAATTTCGATTATAAGATATTAAACCTTGGGAGGTCTAAGAGGGGTACTGAACCACCACTCCGATTGATCCAAAATTAGGAGGACGCGCAGGAAATAGTAAAAAGCGCCCTTGTGCCAAATTTGAAGCTTCTACATTTGGTTGAAGTTACTATTTTTATTAATTTCGAAAATATGCTTTAAGGTCTTCGGAGCTTTTACTAGTATGTAATCTACAACACAAATACCCCTTGGACCGATTAAAAGATCCAGAATCCGAAACCATGGGCCGATTTCACCCATTTGCAATCCAAGCCGTACGTTCAGTCCTAGTAACCTACAGTTAAAATTTCATCAAAATAGGTCCCATTATTTTTTAAGTTATCGTGCCTACGGACGGACATGGCTATGGACATGGCTATATCGACTCAGGAGGTCACACTGATCATAAATATATATATTTTTCCATATCTAGCTCGCTTCCTTTAGGTGGTTAGAAACACCATACCAAAGTTAATATAACCTTTTCCTATTTCATAGGTGTAGGGTATAAAAATATAGTTATGGAAACTAACGGCATTTGTAACAATTGCGTTTATTAAAATAAATGTTTTATAGCCATTTGAGTTTTATTTTGATCACACTAAATTAGTTAAAACTAAGTTGAATTTGATAATTGTGGAAGATATTTTGTTTTCAGTTAACCTATCCCAAAGTTTTTGTGGTGTGTAATAATATTAAACCTGACTGTAAAGCAATGTTTATGTATGTATTTAAAACAAAATTTGGCATATAAAAACTCGATATGAATTTAAAATTACTCACCCGTTTCGCACAAAGCTAAATTCTAGGTTATTTTAAAAAGCTTTCTTTAAAAAATTTAAAAAAAAAAATAATTTTATAAAAAATTTACTTTTGAAAAATGTAACAAAGTTTCGCTTATACAGATCTTACAATATTTGCGGACGATGTCACAAAGAGCGAAAGGCATTTCAGAAGACACGTCGATTCTAAACCAATTTCATTAGTTGTTACAAATGTTTATTTAATTAGTATTCTTCTTTGATTACTTTGCTCAAAGAAAAATTGTTTTGTTCCAAATGAATAAAAAATTTTCTGAAATTTGGTCATCATGTGAAAAAAATATTATTAATCTCCTTGTAGTTCTTTATTTGTGTAACAATTTCTATTTAATAAGTTTTTATACCCGTATGACCATAGGTCAAAAGGGTATAAATCGATTTAGCTATCCGTCCGTCCGTCCTTCACCACGACAACTCAAAAAATAAAAGAGCTAGAATTTTGAAATTTTCACAAATTCGTTTTTATGAAATAGCCGCCATCGCTATTGAAACCCAGCCATTTTGTTCCACGGGTTCGAGTACCTGCCATATAACTCCTTCTTTTATATGAGCATTACACTACAGCTAATAAAGCTGGGTGCCTGAAAATTTACCAAAAATAGTTTAGTGTAAGTTTCTGCAAAATTTGGTTAGTCTACTGCAGACGGTTCGAGTAGCTGCCATGCAACTCCTTTTATATGAGCATTACACTGCACCCAATAAAGCTGTGTGTCTGAATATTTGCCAAAAATAGTTTAGTGTAATGGCCAAAGTTATTGCAAAATTAGGTTGGTCTACTGCAGAGGGTTCGAGTAGCTGCCATACAACTCCTTCTTTTATATAAGCATTATACTACAACTAATAAAGCTGTGTGTTTGAAATTTTGCCAAAAGTAATTAACCGGATGGTATAATGTTTATATTACGGTCATACGGGTATCACAGAGTTGACAAAGTCTACTCTACTACACTCTTCCTCGTTTCGTAATATTTGTGATTTACAAAAAAATCCGTAAAAAACTAAAAATTATCCTAGCAATTGCTCTTTGATGTTACCCGATTTATTTTAAAAGCTGGTCAATTTAAATATTAACATAAAAACCAAACAATATCTAGGAATAAGTTAAATTCGTTTTCTTTAGATTATAAATTTTTGTTAATACATACTCATATTTGATAAAAAATTGTTTAAGATAGATAGTTATAAGAATTTTAAGTACAAGGAAAGCGATAAACAAGAAAGAGTGTAGTAGAGTAGGCTGTGTCTCTAGGATACCTTTATGATCGGAATATAGACATTAAATAAAAAATATAATCCTAATTAAAAAAAAAATTAAAAATTTATCTACATATAAAAATTTTAGCTTTCAAATCCAAATTTTTACCTAATATGCAACAAAACTACTTTTAAGACTTTAAAGTTGATTTTTTCATTATTAATTTTTCCATTTGCAAAAATAAATTTGTAAAATAAATATAATAATAATTTTAAAGATTGAATTTAAAGGCCACTTTCGAACAAAAATAAAAAAAATGCATATTTTTCTAGTTATAAGGACTTTAACAATAACTCCGATCGAAAGCTGGAAAGCTGTCATAAAAATACGTGTAAATTTTTTTGAAAAGTATACCTTTTAAAATGCTTTTCTCTCTTGGTTTGTACGTCCTGCATTAAAATATTTCTATGTCATGGCCTGGGAAAATATTGCATTAAAAATGTTAATTTTTTTCCAAAACATTACAAAACCTCATGAAAAGAAAACCTTATGAAAACTAACCCCTTACCCTTAAACTGTAAATACAAACAACATACCTTTTGCCTCAATTGTGTACTTTACTGGATATAATTTTCTTTTTTGAAAATTATAAAAAAAATATTTGTAGGTAGCTAAAATAATAACATCAAATATTATTTATTTTTAGACGGAACTACTAAAAAAAGAAAAGCTGTTGATGCATCCGAAACGTCCGTTTTTAGTTACGGAAAAGTATCTGCAACTCCATTAACACAGTGCAATTCTGTTGCTATTTATTCAGCTGGAAATGTAATGCAAACCAGCCAAATAACAGATCAACAGCATCTCTATCAGCAGCCCCATATGCAACAAACAAGACAACAGCAGAAACAACAACAACATCAACAACAACAAGAAAAGAAACAACAACAACAGCAAAAACAACCACATCAACCACAACAAGAACCTTTAACAGGAGAACTCATGGCCAACGTTTCCAATTTGCAGCAAAATAAACAAATGGAAAACCAACAACATCAAGTGTTGGAAATTAATAATAAAATCAATAGCAAACAAATTGGAAGTGTCACTTTATCAAAAACTCCACCTTGGCGCAAAAATTCGATGATACAGCAAACATCACAACAAGATCAAACACAAGAATTCGAAAATATTCCTAGTCAAACACAATCAATATATCCATCACCAACTGCATCATCATGTGTTAACATAGCAAATAATACTCTATCTAGAATATCCCAATTAACATCACAACAAAATACAACTCCACCTTGGCATGATAATAGTTTAATTGGGAAAACTAATTCATCGGTAACTATAATTTCATCCAAGAAGAAAGCACCACCAAATTTTAAAGATGACCCAACTGGTTATATGAACCAACAAACTGCTATACTCCATAATTCTATAATGAACGTTGTGCAAAGTTCTGATTTCAATGATGACGTTATTGAGCCTTTAACATCACAAAACCGTCAATTAAATCAGGAACAGGAATCAACTTTTAAAACTGACAAAACAGGATTAGTAAACTGTAATAATGAAACTGTGATTAATAAACATAAACAAAATAATTTGTGTCTCAATTCTTCTTCCCGACAATTAACAGATGCTGTTAATAAAGATATAAATAATCCCAAAATACAAGATATGACAGGCGATACGACTAAAGTTAGTACACAATTTATTTGTACTCCACAACAAATACGTAAAAATTATTTAGATGATTCACCTGGAAAAATCTTGAATCAATTAAAACAAATAGTAAATCAAACTAGTCAACAATCCAATTCTTCTTTGTCTCATATATTTAATAAAACATCAACAAAAAACACTGTAACTGGTATTTTAGGTCAAAACCTAATTGATGGTCAAATTATAACCCATTATCCGAATGGTATGGTTCAAGTTGAGCAGAACGATGCTAATTCCACTCTTATTGAAGAACAAGAACAACAACAAGAAAACCAAAGTATTACTAGGGTAAACGAAGATTTATTCAATAAAATGAAGCAACAAATCCTTCATCAACAACACGAGCAAATATCCCACCAAACTATTCAAATTCAGCACGGAAATCATATACAGAAACAAAAAAATCAACGTGAACATGTTACTCTTTCACCACCAATCAGTCAGAATCAACAAAATTTAATTTTAAAACCTTCATTACAACAAAAAATAACTGGGGGTAAACAAATTATTGACTATACGGAATATGTGGATGATACACAGAAAGCGCAAAATCTAAATGGTCAGCAAATTATTATATTACATTCTCAAGAATCTCCTGTCTCCTCTAGTAGTTCTGGTAAGAATAATTACTTTTGATAAACTACTTATTATATTTTTGCAATTGTTCTTTTTAGGGGTTATTTCCTCCCATAAAAGGCTTACTCCGGAAATAAAATTTTCAGTTCCATCTTCATCAATATCTCCAGCTCCGTCAAATTCTTCTACTTCGTCTTCAATGTCCACCATACTAGATAATAGACCACCACAGGTTGGGGCTGTATCTACTAGCTATGAAAGCCCAAGACCAGCTGAATCTCCTGAAATGGGAACAGTTCCTACTAGTAAAAGAATTATACCGCCCAGATCAAGCCCCATGCTATTAAATAGTATTGCACATTCCCTTACTTTAACTCAAAATCAGAAATCATTCGCTCCAACCACAACCTCTATTAGTCGAAATACAATCACTTCAGTTCAAGCTGGTAAACATCAAACCACTACAGCAACTGCAACATCATCAGCAACAAATAAAATTATTATAGAATCAACTAGTGGAACTGTTCATCATTCTCAAAAACTTTCACCAAATAGCATGATACCAGTTTCCTCACTTCAGTTGCATCAAACAGTAACTCAAGAACCCGGTAGTCAACTCATAATGACATCAACTGGTCAAATAATTGTAATGCCATCGAGTCCAGCTAAGTCCCAAAAAAATACTAATACAAATCAAATACTAATTAGTACCGGTGGAAATAATGTCACAACTAATTCTGCTAATACACAAAGTTCAAAACAAAACTTAATACTAACTCAAAATGCTTCAAACGCTTTGCAGCAGCAACAAATTTCCCCTCAACCACAAGTCCATAATACCGCTTATGCCGCTATACAAAGTCCAAACCTCAATCAACAAAACATAATTCAGAGTCAAAATAATTTACTTAGCCCAACACAAAATCAATCAACAACAAACTTTATTGTAAATTCATCACCACAGCAAATGATTTTAAACAACGGAAATATTATCCATCATCAATCAAACAATCAAAATATGATTAATTCTCATTCAGCAGTTGGTTCATCGAATTTAATTTCAAATAACGGAACTGGAACTAAAATTATGTCAAATCCAGCAGTTTTAGGAGGCACCAGTCAAGTAATGCAAAACTCTGCATCAATTATTTCATCAAACAATACACAAATTCTAGGACAACAAAATCAGCAAGTTGTTGTTAATACTTTGCCAAATGGAAGTTATGTAATACAACATCAACCTAATAACACTGCGCAGACAAATGCCAGTTATACTACAACTGTAGATGGACAAGTAGTTTCAATACAGGACAATACAAGCACAACTTTTACACAACAAGGACAATCAACACAACAACGTCACATTATAATAACATCTCCAGATTCTTCAAAACGTAAAGCTAAAAAACGAAAGGGAAGTTCAACAAGCTCATCTCCAACAACCATCTCTAGTTTATCACCACAACAATCTCCTACAACTATTATACAACAACCACAAGTAGTACAAATTGCAGCTCCACAGCAATATCAAACTCAACAATTTCAAATTAGTTCAGGAATACAGCAAATAATGGTCAATAAAGCAGCTCACCAAGCGGGACCACAACAACAAATTTTCATTCAAAATGGACAAATATTGCAACCAGTTAATATGATAGGTCAACAAATATTGGTTCCAGCCGGTACAAACTTACTTACACAACAACTTTTAGTTCCTACAGATTCTACACTTTTACAAATACAAAATATGGGAATGAGTAGTAGTATAATAACCCAACAAGGTATGGTTTTGAGAACACCAAGTCCACAAAATAAACAATTTTTGTCTCCAACTGGTACTGGGCAACAGTTCATCGTAAATAGTAATAGCCAAATGAGCCCTATTGGACAAATCTACGGAACTCCAATGAGTTTAATGGTTCCAAATTCAGCTGGTACTACTACCACATTTGTTCAGCAAAATCCTACAACATCAGTAATTCAACAACAACAACCACAGGGGCAAATTTTAAATCAATCACAAATAACTCAACAACAGCCACAAGGAATTGTAACAAATCAAATAAATATTAACCAAAATCATAATGTGATAACTCTGAATGAGCATGTGAATAGAGTTAGTCCTCCAGATACGACAACTCACAGTCCAAGAAGTCCTGAAAGGCCTGCTAGTCAAAAAAGTGGAGGGAGTGATATGGTAATGAAATTAATTTTTTTTGTCTTTTATTATTTTAGTTACACTTGAATTGTATCAACTTTAAAAAAAAAAATACTAATTTAATAATATTATTATTCAACAGGTTCAGTGTGTATCAAGTTCTGAACCTGATTCAGTCGTTTCACCGTCAATCCTTGAAAGTTCTCAATCACCAACAACAACCTCTGATTTCGACAAAAGTAAGTAGCTTTTAACATACTGTAAAACTAACATCAATTTTTCACAAGAGTTAATATTTTTATAAAAATCATGTTATGAAATTTTGATTTAAAAGTTCTTTTGAAAAAGAAGTCGAAACTTTTATTTTTTTGTTAATCCTATTAACAATAACACCGAATGTTTTATAATAGTTTATGCTTCTAAATAATCAAATAAACTTATAAATTAAATTTTAAAATTAAATCACTTTCGTTAGTATTAAAATAATTAAAACTTTAATTTGCATCTTTTATAAAGACTAAAACACAGTAATACGCAGATTTTATTAAAGAATTAGTTTTTTACCTTTTTTTACACATATTTTAAAATATACAGTTTAAGTTTAAAATAAAATTTTCTTCCACTTTCAATTTGTTTATTATCTTAAAATTTTAAAGATAAAAGTAGATATATTTTAATTATTTGCATTTTTCTATTATATAATAGGTATAAGCCAATTATACCGAAATCCAACCAATAATTATAAGCCAAGTGAACCAAAAACGAAAAGTACTGAAACGCCAACAAATTTTAAAAATCGAGATAAGAAACCAGATTATCATGGTAAGTTTTTAAAAATATGTGTTTAGGTATATAAAAAATAAAATAAAGTATAATGAATAATTTAAACATTTGCAATTATTTTTGATCATGTATTTTATAGTTAAAATGATTTTAAAAAATATTTATGTACTTATTTTGTTATATTAACTATATTGTTTGTAAAAAAGAATTAAAATAATTTTTGGTTATTTATTGGCGATTTATGTTTACTTTTTTTTAAATAGAAAATAATTTAATTATTATTATTTTAATATTTTATGCACAATGCCTAATTAATATCTTGAAGTAATATCAAGTTCTATAGGTATATTAAATAACACATAATAATCAGCTTTTGTGAAAACAAAGTTCAAAATGAACTTTAGAAGCAAAATTTATGTTACTCTTTCATTTGTAGCGTATTTCAGTTTTTTATACTCTTTACTCTTTAATTATATATATAAATTTTCAAATGTTCAAATAGTTTAAACTCTTTAATTTGAATATGTGAAACTTCAAACATATGTATTATTCATTTTAATTTATTAAATTATTTTTTTAATAAAACTACTAACTTCTAATAAAATAAAAGTAAAACATTTCTTTGCGAACTTTACTCGACAACTTTTAAGTGTTTTATCTTGCATGATAAATTTACTAATTGATTATATAATTTGGTTTTTGTTTTTATTAAAATTATGTGCTTTTTATTCTTTATATATATATTTTAAATTTTTTTATTAGTTTTTCTTAACTATTTGCTTTTTTAATTTAATTTTTTTCATAACTTGTAAATTGGCTAATTAATTTCTTAAATTTTAATTGTTATTTATTTAAGAAAATTGTTCTGAATTAAAAAACAGTTCGATATACCTGGAACGATAAAAAGTTTTTATATTAATACAATATGTTAAAAATACAAAACTATTAAAATGTCACAATGTCATATTAATTCAGGCTATCATATGAAGCTAACAAAAGCTGTAAAAGAGGCTGATTTTACATTTAATCTTATAGGAAATGAGAGCTTTGCATAAGAGAGTGGTTTTATAAATGCTTATATTTAACACAAAAATAAGTGTAAAATCAGCCTTTTATATAGCTTTTGTTTTATTCTTGTCATGGCATGAAAATATTGTAAATTGTGGATTGTATCAAAGCTTACAATAATTTTAGGATCCTGTCACGCAAACTATTAATTGTATTTGTACATTTGTAAATTACCAATGTATTGTGAGAAAAAGCTTAAAATTTTTTGCCACTCCCAATTTTATTTTTTTTAAGTTTTTTATGTTAAATTTGTTTTAGAAAAAATTCCTATTTTTAAATACCTACCTATTTGTTTTGAGTGTTTTGTATGAAATATATATACCGAATTGTTAAAATAAAATTTGAAAATTTATCTTAAAATTTAAATCAATTATTGTAATATTAAAAAAATTTTAATACAATTGTAATGTTAAAAAAATCTACTTCAAAGCATTTTGGTTAGATTTTGCAGTATTTATTTTGATAAAAAAAAAAGTTTTTAAAAACATTTGTCAAAAAAAAAATCAAAAAAATTAAGAGTAATAAGCTTCCATAGTCGTTTAAGGGTTGCCACGACGTAGTCTTATGGGAATAGGGAGCTTTCATTCGGAGGCTGCTTTTAAAATTATAATAACTCACAAATTTGTAATTTTTTTTAATTTCGTTCAAAGATGACCGTAAAATTCTGTCTTTTAAAATTCTTATCATATATTCAAATATAAAAAAATTTAATATTTTAATTCAGAAATTCTTTTTTGAAAAAATAACCTCCATATATTTTACTTTTTTTAAAAGCTTCTTACTAAGCTTTCAATGAGAGTGATAATTTTATTAATATGCTACAGTGTAGGCAATTAATAAACGGACAAAACTAGTTTAAATAAAAATATTGAATTTGAAATTAACACAGCAAATTAAATTTAAAAAACCAAAAAAGAGTTTATGTAAAAATAATATTGTGAAATAAATTGTATATAAAAAATAATTTTATCTGTAAATAATATAAAATACTATATTAAAGTTTTTAGCTGAGACCTAAAGACTAGTTTCATATATTCCGATAAAATATTTTTAAAAGTTTTGGCTGGTTTTTTTGCAAGGCCTGAGAAGCATGCAACTTGCAAACTATTATCAATTATAATTCTATACTTAATTTCACATCTGAAATCGTTATCATTTTTCAAAAAATATAAAATGACATTATTTGCATTCTTATTTGTTAACCATTTAAATTAATTTTTTTATCAAGATGTGAAACTAAATTGCAAAAATTTAAAATTAAATTATTTTTATAAGAATTTAGAGTTTTTGATTTATTATTAGATAATCGCGGATTATTGGAGAAAATACTTGGAACAGCTTTTGCCCGCAAATGTGGCCGTTGTGAATTTTTAATAAAACACGAATCCGTAAAATGATAAGCACATACGCAACTATACTTAGTAGGTTGCCAATCATGTCTTGCTAAAGCGCTTATCCGTAATTTTTTCAATGATTCTTGTTTTAGAAATTTAAAACATGAAACTTTAATCGAGCAAGAATCATAATTTAACATCCAGAAAAAGAACATTTTAAAACCATAATTTATTAAAAAGTTGCAAAATGTTAATCTTAATATACTTAAAAAATTTAATTTAAAATCTAAAATTTTAAAAAGAGTAATATAATTAACATTAAAAAACTATCTATTAAAGTACGACTATTTTTTGCACGCACTTTTTTTTCTACTGTTTAAAACTGTATACAAACAAATAAATATTGCCTACCCAGAAATATGGTTGAATGTTGCTAAGAACGGTATAAAATTTTGAATTCTTTCATTTTATGCTGAAAAATACGATTTGAAATTTAATTTTTTTATGATGAGCATAAAGAGAAAAATTCAAAGTTTATTTTGATATATTGGGGGCATTTGAACAAACAAAAGCGATTGGGGGCATTAAAACAAACAAAAAATTGTACTGGAGGGGGGGTCTATTGTGGACCCTTTTCGAGATATAAGGGATTAAAGATTTAAGGAGACTTTTCATAAAAAAATCAATAACTTTTGAACAGCTAACTGTAGAGAGATAAAAGAAAATCTATTTTGTAGAGTAAGTTGTCAGCTTTTTTGTGGAATAATGATCCTCATATACCCAACAGTTACAAAGTTATGAAGGTTCAAAATGATTTAAAATGAAAAAATTATGTTTCAAACTCTATTTTCTTTTGAAACACACTGTATTTGGGGTACTTTTTATAGCATATTTCAAGACAGCTTTTCAAGCCCTATAATTAGTACATAATAACTTTTTCTCTATCTCTAACCATTTTTGATATGAAGAATAGACAAGTGTGTTATTTTCAATTGGTTCAAACAGAAAAATTATGAAATTCTTTTTATCTATTTATTTTTTCATTAATATTTTATAAGAAATTTTAAATCATTTTGAACCTTCATATCTTTGTAACTGTTGGGTATATGGGGATCATTAGTGCACAAAAATTAAAGCTGATGGCTTACTCTACAAAATAGATTTTTTTTATCTCTCTACATTAAGCTGTTCAAAAGTTATTGATTTTTTATGAAAAGTCTCCTTAAATCTTTAATCCCTCATATCTCGAAAGGGGTCCACAATAGACCCCCCCCCCCCCCCCCCCTCCACTACAATTTTTTGTTTGTTATAATGCCCCCAATCACTGAGTGCAGTGCGCGTACTTGAGTCCCGGACACCCTGTATATATAATTTATAAATTTTTATTAAAATTAAAAATATAAAAGCTCGATATTAAAAACAATTTACTTACCAAAATTACATCACAGATTATTATAAAACTTTTGTAGTTAGGTTAGGTTTTCTAAAATTATTTAAAAGTTTTACTCTCATTATTTTTTGACAGTATCAAAATGGTTACATTATGAAATGCACGGAAAAAACTGAAAAATATTTATTTAGGAAAACATATTAAAAAATTTGAGTTCATAGCTGAATTTTTGATATGTTTTAAAAAAAACTCCAAATTTTATTTTTATGTAAAATTCAGAGTGTTTAGGGAAATATTTAATAAAGAAAAGTCTAAAAGAAAATGTGGTTAAAATCATAAAAGTTTTTATTTTTTTCCAAAAAATTACAAAACCAAAAAAAAAATTTTTCGAGACTCGCTCTCATTTTGTTTGAATGACTTCTACTAATACTAATACATTCAAATATTTTTATGTCATGGCCTGAAGATATTGTACGTCGTAGGGTTGTGATAGCGGTACAAAATAAGAAAGCCTTCTAAAAAAGCTTCAATAAGAGTACGTGTAAATTTTTTTAAAAAGTATGCATTCTAAAACGCTTCCCGCTCTTTGTGATATGACCTTCTTTATTGTACAATGGTTCTACACACGACGTACAATATCTTCAGGCCATGACATTAAGAGAAAAGAAGCTTTTTCGAAGGCTGATTTAACAGGTAGTCTTATAGGAATAGGAAGCTTTCTTTCGAAGGCTGCTTTTAAAATTATAATAGCTCACAAATTTGTAACTTTTTTAATTTCGTTCAAAGATGACTGTAAAATTCCGTCTTTTAAAATTCTTATAATATATTCAAATATAAAAAATTTTAATATTTTAATTCAGAAATTCTTTTTTGAAAAAATGACCTCCATATATTTTACTTTTTTTAAAAGCTTCTGACTAAGCTTTCAATGAGAGTGATAATTTTATTCACGACGTGCAATATCTTCAGGCTATTACATTCAGAGAAAAGAAGCTTTATCGAAGGCTGATTTAAAATGTAGTCTTATGGGAATAGGGAGTTTTATCTCCCGTCTTTTAAAATTCTTATAATATATTCAAATATAAAAAATTTTAATATTTTAATTCAGAAATTCTTTTTTGAAAAAATAACCTCCATATATTTTACTTTTTTTAAAAGCTTCTTACTAAGCTTTCAATGAGAGTGATAATTTTATTCACGACGTGCAATATCTTCAGCCTATTACATTCAGAGAAAAGAAGCTTTATCGAAGGCTGATTTAAAATGTAGTCTTATGGGAATCGGGAGTTTTATCTCGACAGCTGCTTTTAAAATTATAATAACTCACAAATTTGTAACTTTTTTAATTTCGTTCAAAGATGACAGTAAAATTCCGTCTTTTGAAATTTTTATAAAATATTCAAATTTAAAAAATTTTAATATTTTAATTCAGAAATTCTTTTTTGAAAAAATAACCTCCATATATTTTACTTTTTTTAAAAGCTTCTTACTAATCTTTCAATGAGAGTGATAATTTTATTAATATGCTACAGTGTTTGCAATAAATAAATCGACAAAACTAGTTTAAATAAAAATATTGAATTGGAAAATAACACAGCAAATTAAATTTAAAAAACCAAAAATAATATTGTAAAATAAATTGTATATAAAAAGTATTTTTATCTGTAAATAATATAAAATAAATTTTAATATATCTTAAATTATTCCCATTTCCACACCACCTTTGAGGTAGGGAATATGGAGCGTTTTTTTAAAGTGGTATCCCCAATAGGCCTAATCCACTAAATCTAGAAAAAAAAATACGTTAAAAATTCATAGAACTTATAAATATGTAATAGAAACCATAAAATTCAAAAACTAAACTTTTATTTAATAATACATAACAAAAACAATTCAATTTATATATACATATATATATATAACAACAAAAAAAAAACAAAAATTTTAAATCTAAAAATGTAATAAAAAAATATCACAAAAATTAAGCAAATAAAAATAAATAAAACTAAAAATTATAAAAAACCAAAAACAATTCAATTTATAATTCAATTATAATTAAATTAAAAAATAAAAACAAAAATTCTAAATCAAAAAAATTAAAACTAAAAATATCACAAAAATTAAGCAAATAAAAATAATAAATAAAACTAAAAATTATAAAAACTAAAAAAATTCAATTTATAATACAAAAACCAAAATATAATAAAAAAAAAATCACAGTAAATTAATTATACTACTTAATATTAATCTTTTTAACTATTTTAATATATCATTTGTTTGCTTTGTAAAATTATTTAATAATATATTAGCGAAAGTTTTAACAAATTGGAAATAATAGCGGCTGCTATTACCGCATTTACACGTCGATTCTAAATCTATGTCATATTTACCCAAACTTAGACTTGTTAATGTGAGTTTAATTAGTATGCCTTTTTGATTAATGTTCTCAAAAAAAATTTGTTTTAAAGTAAAATCCCGTAAAATTTCCTGAAATATTGCGGTCATATGAAATAATATATAATTTGTCTGATCTGTCGGCATAGAAAGACCCCCTCTGTTCAGTTCGTCAAAAAGACCCCGAATCAGTACCTCGCTCTTTCAGGAATATAGATTTACAATCGACGCATTTAATACGTTTTTCCAATGAATTTGAGACATATCCTCCCGTGTACAAATTGGGATCTTTATCAAATTGTACCTCATTTAAATAACGCGAAGCAAAAATTTTATTAAAAGGCTCTAAATCTATTTCCTGTTCTAAAGTTTTTAAAACATATCAAAAATTCAGCTATGAACTCAAATTTTTTAATATGTTTTCCTAAAAAAATATTTTTCAGTTTTTTCCGTGCATTTCATAACGTAGCCATTTGATACTGTCAAAAAATAATGAGAGTACACAAGAGTAAAAATTTTAAATAATTTTAGAAAACCTAACCTAACTTCAAAAGCTTTATAATAATTTGTGATGTAATTTTGGTAAGTAAATTTTTTTTAATGTCGAGTTTTTATATTTTTAATTTCAATAAAAATATATAAAATTATATATCAATATAAACTTTGAAGTTTTTTCTTTATGCTCATAAAAAAATTAAATTTCAAATCGTATTTTTCAGCATAAAATGAAAGAATTCAAAATTTTATACCGTTCTTAGCATCATTCAACCATAATTCTGGGTAGGTAATATTTATTTGTTTGTATACAGTTTTAAACAGTAGAAAAAAAAGTGCGTGCAAAAAATAGCCGTACTTTAATAGATAGTTTTTTAAAGTTAATTATATTACTCTTTTTAAAATTTTAGATTTTAAATTAAATTTTTTAAGTATATTAAGATTAACATTTTGCAAACTTTTTAATAAATTATGGTTTTAAAATGTTCTGTTTCTGGACGTTAAATTATGATTCTTGCTCGATTAAAGTTTCATGTTTTAAATTTCCAAAACAAGATACATTAAAAAAATCACGGATAAGCGCTTTAGCAAGACCTGATTGGCAATCTACTAAGTATAGTTACGTATGTGCTTATCATTTTACGGATTCGTGTTTTATGAAAAATTCACAACGGCCACATTTGCGGGCAAAAGCTGTTCAAAGTATTTCCTCCAATGATCCGCGATTATTTAATAATAAATCAGAAACTCTGAAATCTTATGAAAATAATTTAATTTTAAATTTTTGCAATTTGGTTTCACATTTTGATAAAAAAATTAATTTAAATGGCTGGTTAATAAAAAAGAATGCAAATAATATCATTTTATATTTTTTAAAAAATGATGACTATTTCGGATGGGAAATTAAGTATAGAATTATAATTGATAATAGTTTGCAAGTTGCATGCTTCTCAGGCCTTTCAAAAAAACCAGCCAAAAATTTTAAAAATATTTTATCGGAATATATGAAACTAGTCTTTTGGTCTCAGCTAAAAACTTTAATATCGTATTTTATATTATTTACAGATAAAAATATTTTTTATATACAATTTATTTCACAAGATTATTTTTACATAAACACTTTTTTGATTTTTTAAATTTAATTTGCTGTATTATTTTCCAATTCAATATTTTTATTTAAACTAGTTTTGTCGATTTATTTATTGCCAACACTGTAGCATATTAATAAAACTTATCACTTTCATTGAAAGCTTAGTAAGAAGCTTTTAAAAAAAGTATATGGAGGAAAATATATGGAGGTTATTTTTCAAAAAAGAAAATTTCTGTAATAAAATATTAAAATTTTTTATATTTGAATATATGATAAGAATTTTAAAAGACGGAATTTTACGGTCATCTTTGAACGAAGTTAAAAAAGTTACAAATTTGTGAGTTATTATAATTTTAAAAGCAGCCTCCGAATAAAAGCTCCTTATTCCCATTACTACGTGTTAAATCAGCCTTCGAAAAAGCTTTCTTTTCTCTTAATGTCATGGCCTGAAGATATTGTACGTCGTGAGAATGACAATAGAAAAAGTTTTTCAGACAAATATCAGAAACCGCCGAACGTAACATTTGATTACATAATACATTAAATACATTCAAAAGAATCAATTTTATTCTTGCTTTTTTAACAAAATGTTTATTAGCTATCTGTAAAAAAAAATTAAATTACATACTAATTTAAAAAACAATTTAACAACTTTTTAATTTTTATATTTATTACTTATTAACCTTATAATTACATTTTTTTAACATTATATTTTATTATGGCTGTAATCTTAAAATTTAGTTTGAAGATAATGAACATGAAATTTAATCAAGAATGGTTTATATTTTTCTACTAAAAATGTATTTTTAAAAACAATTTTTGATTTTGAGCGTTTTTTTTAAAAATACTTCAAAAATTTCGAAATTAATTTTATTTAGATGTTAGATATAGTACGCTTCCATTTCTATCATTTTTATTTAATAAAAGATTTTCCGAATACAAAGGAATTTTAATATCGTCTAATCTTTTAATTATGTTGGTTTTACAGCTTTCACAGTTAATATTATTTAAAATGGATTTATATGAAGCGCAGCTAATGAAATATCGTTTTGCATTTTCATTTAAACGAAGTTATTATTTATTTAATATTTATCTGATACAATTAATATTATATTTATTATCAATATTTTTTAAAATTTTGCATTTATTGAAGAATTGAAATTGGTTTTATATTTTAATGATATAGAAATCTCCGTTTTAAACAATTACAGGAAATATTAACAAGTATGCATTTCCTTTTTTAAGTTATTTAAATAGTTTTCTTACGTCCTAAAAATAGTACAAAAGGTATTACCACAGTATTTTTTTTAGTATTGGGAAACTAAATAAGCCTATAAATATTTTCAAATCTTTCAAAGAAAAAAGTCCACTAAATTTCCCCAAGTTTAGGGAATTTTTTAATTAAAAAATTGTTTTAATAGATTTGATGTTTACATTTTTCAAAAAAAAAGAATATTTAAAAAGGAATTGTTTAAATTTCTAATGCAATTTTTAATGCGCAGTCTCTATAATTTCAATTTCGATAATATTTGTATCTATGCTATTGGCACTTTTGCAAGCAAAACAAATATATTTCATACCCATGATTTACAATATAGAAAATGGTGTCACAAAGAGCGTAAAGCGTTAAAAAAATTATACGTAGTTTTTTGCAAATTTTCATAGGAGATAAGATATTTTAACATTATCTTTTTTATTAAAAATAGTCATTTGGAATATATCGATCGCACAAAACAAATATTCACTCAATTCTTGAAAAAATGGATGAAATTTCAAATAAGTATAAACATTTTATGATCTTTGAAAATTTAAATATGAAACAACAGTAAGTCAATTTAACCGGATTGGTAGTATCCTATACTTAAAAAATTAAATTGGCAGTCACACGAACCCTACTTTAACTCATTAGGCAAGATTTGAGAAACATTAGCCAAAAAGAACAAAACCACCTTCTACAAAATTTTAATTTTTTAACTTTATTAATTCCGAATTCAAATTTCAGAACTGAACAGAACAAAACACTCTCAAAAAAGCATTTCAGGTATTTTAATAATCTAATTAAAAAATCAAAAAGAATTTAACACTAAAAGAAAACAAACAAATTTTACTATTCAGAATATTAATTCCAAACAGCTGAGAAGGCTACTTGTAATTAATTAGTTTCTAAATAAAATTAAATAAAGTAGTCTAAGTAAGACTATTACAATTATATAAAAAAATTGGTAAATTGGTTACAATCAAAAACAATTTTTTGAAAGAAATTTAACGAAATCAATGCAATAATACAAAAATATGGGATTTGCATACACAAAAGAGTATCTAATATTTAATAAAAAAATGACAAGTTAAAAACCCATAATCGGTGAATTAATGAATTAATTTTCCATAAATATAACAAAAGAAATAAATGTCGAAAACGATCCAATTGTGACTATACAATATACGAAATTGAAGGACTGATACCGCTACTTGTTAAATTCATAATCATATCTTTCCTTTCTAGTACAAAAGACAAATATATGTGTAGGCTTTGCTAGAATTACCTTGTATTAAGTTCTTTTTTTTATAGCGTTATAATTTTGAAAATATAAATTATGTGAAATTTCCTGCCCCACTTTTAAACTTTAACTGAAAAATATTACGCAATATTGTACATAGATTACTATTGTGCAACTAAAGATCAGACAATATATTGAGTAAAACAGAGCTTACAATATTTTCAAGCCATGAATCAAAGAGATGAAAAAATTTTTTCATAAGGCTGACTTTTGCTTGATTTTTGAAAAATTTACACGTTAAAAATCATTTTTAAAAATCATATGGAGCTTTTATTGGTGGCTGGTTTAAAATCATAAATCGAAAAAAACTATTCATACTATAATAATCGAAAAAAACTATTCATATTTTTTATTTTGGTTCAAAGGTGGTCTTTAAATTTGATCTTAAAGCTGTATTTTGGTATAATCATATTTTTTTGTTTTAATTGTAAATAAGTTTTTTTTAAAAAAAAACATCGCCATATTACTGCTATAAATTCTAATAAAAGTTTTTATTTAGAAATATAGGAAAGTAAATTGGTAAATTAATTAACTAAATTAAGAAAATAAAATTTTAATTATTTTAAAATATTTTATATACCCTAATTTTTATTAAAAAAAGGTATACTAAATTTGCCATTACGTTTGTGACGAAGAGAAGGAGGGGGGATAACTATAGACTCAATTGTATGGATCGGATCAGAATCGAAAAATAAATCGATTTAGCTATGTATGTCTGTCCGTCTATTCGTCCGTCCGTCATCACGATAACTCAAAAAATAAAGGAGCTAGGATTTTGAAGTGGGTTCGAGTAGCTGCCATACATTTCTTATTTTATATGAGCATTACTCTATACCTATTGAAGCTGGGTGCCAAAAGTAATTAACCGGATGATAAAATGTTTATATATAGGTCATACAGGTATCTCAGAGTTGACAAAGTCTACTCTACTACACTCTTTCTCGTTTTTTAATGGATAATAACATAATTTTAAAAGTAATCTAAAAATTTAAAATGTCGTCAATTTGTAAAATAATCTTTGTTTGTGTAACAACTTTTATTCAATAATTTTTTTTGTAGGTGCTATTTGTGATTTATAAAATAATCGTAAAAAACTTAAAAATAATCCTAGCAATATCTGTTACCCGATTTATTAGCTTATCAATTCAAAATATTAATCTAAAAAATAAGGAATATCGAGTAATAAGAAGTTAAAAATTTTGCTAACCGCATAAATACGTACGCATATTTAATAAAAAATTATTCGAGATAGATAGTTATAAGAACTCTATATGTACAAGTAAGTGATGAAAAATAGTTGAAAAAGAATGTAGCCAAGGTAGTAAGGTGGTTTAACATATTTAAATATATTTTAAATAATAAAAATTTTATATAAATTTTTATAAAATGTGTTTGAATTAAATAAAGCTTTTATGAATATATTTATCCAAAAAATTGTAGCCAGTTCTAAAAATCGAGTATCGAAGAGAAAATGGAAGCTTTCTAACAAAACATTGGTATTTTTCTGAAACATTTTTAAAGGTTTCCTTGTGAGGGCCTTAAAAAATTATTGTAATCAAAATTATTGACTAAAATTGTCTTTTAAGATAAATTTCCTTCCAAAGTTTATTTTAAATACCATTTCTTAAAGTTCATAATATCAATCTTACTGCCTACTAGTTAGTGCTTAGTGTAATTATTGTTTATAATTAAACAAACCTTCAAATTTTTTAAAATGATAATATCGAAAAATTTGATGAAAACTTATACATCTGTGTTTTTTCAACAATTTAAAATTTTAAATAAATACAAGTATATTATTTAAAGAAATATAATAAAATATTAACAATATATTCACAATATATTAACAATAGTTTTTTAAGATTTTCATTAAAAATTCAATTTTCGTATATTATTAGAGGTGTCTTAATAATTAAATGATAACTTTTGTATATATTGTTAAAAAATGTTTTAAAAATTAATTTATTAAATTTATACTTATTTATAATACAAATAAGGTGTCCCGCGAGTAAAGTTCCATAGCGCGGAAGGTGAGTAAAAATCTTATCGTTAAACATCTAATTATTTTTTTTATTATTTATAGAATTCTTTACCAATCAATGTACTTTTAACGATGATACCATTTACTTGTTTTAAAAATATAAACGCGGTTCGAAATTTTATTTTAACAACATTTCCTAGAAAAGTAATTTAATTAGAAACAACAGTCTTAATGTTGTCGGTTCAATGAGAACCTTTTAAAAACATATTTTTATTTATTATTGAGCAGAGGTTAATAATTTAAATAAGTGCTTTAAATTATATTATTAAACGTTTTGTTTACAAAACTATATTTTAAAAATTATCCATTTAAATAAAATAAAAAAAGATTTTTAATTCAAACTTAATACATTTCAGTACATTAACGGTTAAAACCAAAACTGTACTCTAAGAGATTGTTATTAGCTTTAACTTTAGATTGTGATTAACTTAGCAATTTAATAATTACTTTCTGCACTAAGGACCTTTATAAACAAAGCACCTTATATAAATTAAAGTGACTTTTTTAAAACTTATTTTATTTTCTATTTTTTTTTAATTATTTGTTACCATTTACTATTATCCAGAATCACCAACAAACTTACCTACATCTTTATTATCCTCAGTTACATCACCATTACCAACAGTGTTATTATCTCCAGTATCAAGCTTACCAATAAAACGTACTCGAAGATGTGCCAATAATAATAATAATAATAATAATATAAATAATAATAGTAACAGTTATAGTAATATCAACAATAATACTAATACTGTTATACTAAATAACGGTCAAATACATAAAAGTTATAATAGTAATAACAATAATCACAGTTTTTTTAACAATAGCTTAGTAAATTATAATACAAATAATAATTGTAGTCATAAAATAAATTATAATAAAAACAATAATAATAATAAAAACAATATGAACAACAATAATAATGATGATATTAAATCGGTAACATCTTACCCAATTGGTGAACTTGTATGGGGTGCTGCTAAAGGTTATCCAGGTTGGCCTGGTAAAATTGTTAACGCGCCTAGTGGACTAAGTACAGCGTCTGATTCAACTTGGGTGCAGTGGTTTGGTGGCCGACCTACAGTTGAATTATGTACAATCAGTTCTTTAAAAAGTCTATCTGAAGGTTTTGAAGCACACCATAAAGCTCAGAAGGATACTAGAAAGTGAGAAACAAATTATGAAATATAAAAAAATATCAACTCAAAATAAAAGAAATAAAAAGATCATATGGTTTGATAAATTAAATAAACAAAAACTTTCTTGGAAAATAAAGAGAGGTTATTGTTTCCAATCTCAGTTTTGCACCTTTTCCTCGTATTACCATTTCTAATTTTCATTTTTAACATCGTTTGTTTCTGTATTTATTTAAAAAAAATGTTATTTTTAAAAGTTAAGTTAAAAAAATTTAAAATTTGTATGATAAAATAATTTTATTGGAGGAAATTTTAATTTTATATTTATGCATAGTAACAATAACCTCTTATTCAAAAATAAAACGTTTTGGGGGAAAACATTTTTAAACTTTATTGTTGTTCTAAATTATTGAATTATTTATTTATTTATTTCTTTCTTTAAATGCATTTTACTATCAATTTTTTTTTCTTTTTAATTATATTACTTTATACTTTATATTTTAAATTACCGCATCTTGGTATTATATCCTAATTAGTTTTTCAATTTATTTTTATTGGCCAATTCTAAAATAGTTATTTTTTTTATTTATTTTAAATTGTAAATTTGTTTTAATTTTTTATATTGATATTATTTTTAAACAGATTTAAAAAATTTTAAGAATTTTATTTGAAACAAATAGCGCAATATTAATTTTAGAATTACATATATTTTTTTAAATTCCCAAAACAATATTATAATATCATAGCATGAAAATATTTTGCAAATTAATATTTTATTTTCTTTTCATTTCAAAGTCTTGGAGAGTTTAAATTTGTAGAAATTTTTATTCGACTTTAATCTAAAAAAAAATGGAGTTTGATTAACTTTTAATTATAAATTTTTTAATTTTAGAAGTAGAAAACTCAATCCACAATTAGATCGTGCCATTCAACATGCACTCGATGAACTAGATCGTATATCAGTAATTAATCAATCGCAATCATCATCAATTAGTTCCAATTCAACAGCAAAAATTTCAAAAAGTACCCGATCAACAAAATATGTTGTTAATGTAAATTCATCAATATCTCAAAATCATCAACAACTAATGCAATCTCAACAACAACAAGCACATTTTAATACCACAACAACATCAACTGTTTATCAGAAAAGTAAACCAATAAAAATAGCACCAGCACCTACATTGTCACCAACTGGTCACGATGTTGTTAACACTAATCATAAAAAAAAATTACAAGAACAAACTGAAACAAATTCAACTGCAACAAATAATATAATTAAATGACCTTTAGAGAATGCTCTTTCAAAAATTATATCAACTGCATTCGAAATACGAACAAATGAAGGAGTGAATAATAACCAAATCAATAATAATATCAGTATTACTAAAAATGGCGTTACTAGCAATTATGGTAATAAATTATTAGATCTGTCTTCAGCTTCGACATCAACAACTGCTAAAATTTCTGCAAATTCCATGTTAACATTTAGTAAATTAGTGAAACAGCATGCTATGACTAACACACCAATATCAACTGAAAATAACAGATCTGATGCGGGTACTCTTATTGCAACTGGTTCACCAATGCAAACGTTTACTCTAGTCATTCACAACTCATAATTTTGGATATGATTTTAACTCAGTTTTTAGCAAAATTATGTATAAAAAATATATTTACGACAGCCTAAAACAAGACAAGTTAATATTTCTTTTGTAAAAGAAGTTCTTTCGTATACATATATTTATAAAATCATTCAAAATTTGTTTGGGAGTTATAACGATTAGGTAATATATGAATGTCTTTTAATATAATTTTTTGAACAATTTTTGGTTCACATTATTAAATTATTGCCCTTAAAAATCTTTAAAACTAACAAAGTGGAAAAATTTTTTAAAGTTTATAGGAAAACTGATATCCACTTAACATTTTCTTACATCAGCCATTATCAGTAATTTTTTTCAAATCCATCGAATATTAAATTAAAAAGTAGTTTTTGATCAATGAACTGAAAATTGTTCATCAACACTTACTTAATGAGATTCAGTCAGTCACAAATCAGTTTTAGATTAAATAATAAAATATAATATAAATTTTAACAAAAACTGTCAATAATAGTACGATAACAATAATCAGTACGATTTTTCTTATAAATGTGTCACTTACTTCCAACATTATCAATTAATTAAAGTTCAGAGATATTTAATTCAAAACATTTTAAATAATGTGAATCTTAATTTACAACAACAAAATAGCGAAAGAGTGTATGTATGGTTGAATATAACCCGGCAAACTAACTTGAATGTTTAAGACGATTTACTCCTGCACTACTCTTTAATAAATTTTCCATATAATTAGGTTATAGATAAATTTTGAACAGATACACTAATTTATTAAAGGTGCTTATGTTTAAACATAAACTTACAGCATTTTTCTTTTCGACTTACCATATTTTAGTTATGAAAATTATGTTTTTGTTTTTTAATTTTCGTCATTTAAAAGTTTGTGAAAAAAATTTATTCATTAATAAATATATATTAAGACCCTTTAGACCACAGGCATGACTTGGTGTTTCATAATATTTATATATAAAAATATTATAACTTTTTTAAAACAATGTTAAAAGAACATTTTTAACACAATTTTGCGATTTTTTACAAGTTTAATATAAAAGAATTATGCACGGCACAATAATCTCAAAATGAACACAAACTAAAAGTTTTTAAAACTAAATTAATATATAAAATCTTTTAATTTTGCCACAAAATAATTTATTAATAAGAATCATTTGGAGGTATAAAAGAATTATGAAATTGTATTATATTTTATTGACGAGAAATTTATATTTTGAGCTGGTATTCAGGAAGAACTTGTTTTTTTTTTCAAAATAAAGCGGCAACCAAAGTGTTAAAAGAATTCTACGACAATTTGCAACTTAAATAAATATATGACACTTAAACAGTTGGATTTTTTTTAATAATTTTTTTTCCAAAAATAATTTTTTATATAACAGCAACAATAATATTATATTTTATTTATTTTCAAACTTTCGTCATAATATTTGATTTGTAAATTTAAAAAATTGAGTACATATTACCAGGCAACCCACCAACCGATTTTTATACAATTCGAATGCACAACTATCTAAATATTTTTCCGATTTTTCCAAATTTCATTAAAAATTTTTCGTTTTCAGCCATTAAATATATACATACCTCAAAATTTAAGTTGCTGGTAGATATAAGTAAAATTTATATTTTCAATTTATCAAATGTTATTTGTATAACTTCAGCAGTATTGAATGTTAATTGAAGCCACAGCAGTAATACGATTACATTATACAGTGATATCAATACTCGCAACAAAAATTAATTTATTTCTACCTAATGTTAATATAACATTAATATCAATCAAAACTGATACTAGTCTACGAAAACGGCCCGAAAGGTCAAATATATATATTCAATTGGCGTTATGTATTCTAAAACCCATTTATATTTGTATAAAGAAATGTTATTAATAATTTACTTTTATTACTTCAAATGATTTTTATAAACACTGATGTACATATTTCCTACAAAGATTGAACTAAGACTTTTCTTTAGAACCGCTAAATTCATTTATAATAATACTTTAACTTTCCAATAAAAGTAATAATGTTGAAAAATACGATGTGTTAAAAGCACATAACATTTGTGTGAAATTTCATCAAAATATAATTTTTTTTTAATATAGGTAGTTAGTTATATACGTAAATATTTAAGTCAAAAATTATTTAACTTTTACAAATAGAGAAACATTTAAAAAATGTATATCAACCAAATGTTGCTTAAAAATAACAAAAACTGTGTATATAAAATAAAATTCTTAGGGGCATTCGCAAGAAACTGTGAAAATATTTAGAAGGATCAAAAGAGGGATGGTCTAGCAAAATCTTTCAATGGTGTTCAGCATTAAGTTTAAGATTAGTTCGCAAAACTTTTTTGCAGCATTTGCTGAATATCCTTATATAATAAAAAGTGTTGTATACATTATTAATAATTATTTTATTTTTCTAATTTCATCAAAATATAATTTTTTTTTAATATAGGTAGTTAGTTATATACGTAAATATTTAAGTCAAAAATTATTTAACTTTTACAAATAGAGAAACATTTAAAAAATGTATATCAACCAAATGTTGCTTAAAAATAACAAAAACTGTGTATATAAAATAAAATTCTTAGGGGCATTCGCAAGAAACTGTGAAAATATTTAGAAGGATCAAAAGAGGGATGGTCTAGCAAAATCTTTCAATGGTGTTCAGCATTAAGTTTAAGATTAGTTCGCAAAACTTTTTTGCAGCATTTGCTGAATATCCTTATATAATAAAAAGTGTTGTATACATTATTAATAATTATTTTATTTTTCTCTAATAATTTATTAATTCTAATTTAAATATTTCTTTGATATACATATTTTTTAAAAATTAATGTAAAAGATTGTTAAGAATTAAAAGTTTTAAATTAGAATAATTAAAATAATAAAAAGTTTGTAAATAAATTTTAGAAATTAAATTAATTAATAAACCGAAAGAAATAAATATTATTAAAATATTAATATTAGTAAATAAGAAAACTTTAAGAGGAATGCATTTTTAAGAGTTAATTATATTGGTAATATAAAATTTTAATAGATTCCATTGGAATATTTTTGGATTTTGGTAAAAAAAACATCACAAAACTTTTATTGTATACAAATTTTATAATTTATTTTTTTTCTTCAGTTTAATAAAACAATACGACAATAAATTAGTATTTTTTTTAATTTCTATATTTATTTTTTTATAATAACAGCCGAAAAAAATGCTTTTCAAACAAATCATTTACACTAATAAATTTACATTCGTATTATCGATAATAATGATTTAAAGATTAATTTTCATAAAGATTAAATCATAATTTTATTAGCAAGTATTTGTCTTATATCATATTATGTAAAATATTAAAGTATAATGTAAAGCTAGTTTATTTACAAAGTTTGTATCAAATATAAACCTGGCTATTTATTTTAAATTTATTAATACTAAATGTACAATTTATTTCGATTATATCTTTAATAATATTTTACTTTAAAAGTGTGGAAAATTTAAAAATTTTTTTTTCCCTTTCGGTTTTTTTTATATTCCGCCCTTTCAAACCTAATCATCTATAAAACAATTGACTAATAGTATTACCGCAATAGATATATTTAGATATACATTCAAATTTTAAAAAATAACTTAAAATTCCTAAATAAAATAAAAATTAAAAATTTATATGCTTGTAAAATTAAAATTTTCCAAATTTTTTATTTTCAATTTATTTAGAAAAGGTAACTTATATATAAAATTTAGCTATATTTTGCTATTAAAAATAAGAGATGCTTTCACGAGATAAAAGTTAAGCTTAATCCAACAAACTTTTCATATGGATTTCTTGTTTTTGAGGTTCTCTGATTAGTTGAGAATGCCACCAGTCTTATAAACAGACAAAATGAAAAATTATTTGATCGTAAAAAAATATAAGTTAATCGAACTATGTTATTATTTTTATATCGTGAAGGAACTATTTAATATTGAATTTGAACATCCGCCATCAAAACTTTTATATTTTTAAGGAAAAATAAAAATTTATTTTGTTACAGATCATTAAAAAGTGGATGATAAAGCAGTTTAAAATTATTAAAAATAAATATGTTACATTATATATATATAAGTTGAATTTTTTTTAAACTTATGTTTTATAACATCAAAAAATAAATATCAAATTTTAACTCAAAGAAAAATATCTGTATAAACATTGGCTTATGGCATATATGTATATTTAAAATGTAAATGTAAAATAATTATACAAATTTGTTATAAAAAAGAAATTTCAAAATAAATGCTAATGCACTATGTATTTTATAATATATATATATATATATATATATATTATATTTATTTAATAATTATTTTGGTTATATTATAACTTAGTACGTATAAAATATATACATATTGTCACATTCGTACATCAGTATTCTTAGAGTAAACAAGTGATTTCGGTCAGTGATCTTTAATAAACAAATTTAAATCAATAAATTACATAAAAAAAAAGTAAAAACAAATAATCAAAAATTTAATATATTATTGAACGTTTGAGTGAAATGTATATGAAAGAAATAATAAACGAGTAGTTTCCCTTTAATTTCACTAAAATTATTTATTTTTAGAAATACCAGTATTTCGTCTAAGATATGCAAACTTCTTCAGTACTCGATCGAGTTTTAGCACTGAATTCTACATCTCGTAGATGAAATAATTTTAGTGAAATTAAAAGGAAACTACTCGTTTCTTATTTCTTTGAAACAATCAAAGTTTTAGTGTATTAACTATAAAATTTATTTCACATTTAAAAAATATTTAAAAATATGTAAAATTACAAAAGTATAAATAAAAAAAAATTTTTTTAATTTATTCATTTAAAAAAATTCTAAAAAAAACTTAAAAATAATATACAATTCTAACAACAAAAAAACACCTGCTTAAAATAATACAATTAATTAGAAATTAAAATTATATAATTAAATATAATTCTATACTATACTATACATATTTTAGGAGGGTGCAGCGCATCAAATTTAAATAATTAATAGAAAATAAAGAATAAATCAAAATCTTCAGAATTTAAACACCAATTCAAAAAACTTCTTATTATTTTATTAGGAAAAAATAATCAAGCTATTAAGAAGGTAAGACATAATTAAAAACTTGGCTTCCAAGGGGAGCAAAAACTCGTTATCTGTACCCGCACCAGATGAAAGTCTGAAAGAAGGAAATTTAAATAGCCCTCTTAATTTCAACTATCCTGCGCTTAGAAGAACTCTCGTCGACATGGAAAAGAAATTTTAATAATAAAGTTTACCAACGAAAAAAAAATTTTTAAAATTCTAGCACTTTGGCCATTACAAAAGTCATTATGGATATCAGCTCAAATTTCGATGCAAATTTTAACCGGGATGGAAATACAATGCATAAGTCGCGGACAGACAGACCATTGAAAGATCCTTACAAAAAAGATAAAGCACTTCAAATCGAATACCTTACGAGTCTAAACCATACAGCATAATTGAGAACTATTAAGGAAATTGAAAGTGATAATCTAAACATCCAAACATCAGTGAAATATACTGGTTCCCAGGCAGAAAAGCTAATAACAAAGTGATCAAAACTTACGAACCATCACCAAAGTACCTTAAAGTAGGTTTTTTAAGGAGGTACAAGAAATGTCAACGAATAAAGCAGAGAGAAAAATTCGGCAAAACAACCTCCACTCCCAAAAGCAACAAATGATCTAACGATGTTGAATTGAAATAAGTTGTTTAAAAAAAACGTATCGACTATCTTTACTCCTTTAACATTAATTAATAATTTATTTTTATATATCTATATATATATCTTTAATTATATATCTTTAATAAAAAATACATAAACATAACAATATAAACACATACAAAATGTAAACAAAATAATTCAATTAAATAATGTAATTCACTGATATAGAATACCATATAACTCAAATACAAAATTATTACAATATAAACATAACATAACTGTATTTATTGAAAATCTAAGACATTTCTACATGTTTTAAGGCGTAGTATTATCTCATGTTTAAATTGTATGCGGAATTCATTTGTTCAGTTCTAATATAATAATATATCTCCCCTGTTCCGACATGCACAGTTAGCACGTAGAGGTGCCGGAAAAAAAAAAAAAAAAAAAAACATAACATAACATATCTAAGATATTTTTAAAAGGGGAATTCCTTTGTTTATTTGATGAATCCTTTATTTTTTATTTACTAGATAAGGAGAAACATTTTTTTATTAGTTACTTTCTCACCTTTACAATTCTAAATCAAGTACTTTTATATATTTAACTTTAACAGTATATACAGACAATTGGTGTTAAGGTGTTGTCACTTCTAAGTTGTCTCAAACACCATAAATGTAAGATGTTGTCAATCATAATAGAGAACCACAGCAAAGTTGTTAATGAAAAACTTTTTTTTAGGTTGTGTTGTAAATCACAATAGCACCCTTAATATTACAATGAAACATTCAAGGTTTTAATACAAAAAAAGGACTTTTCAGGAAAGATCTCTGACCAATAAATACAATCCCATATTAATAGCACTAAATTTCCTCGTACAGCTAAGTCGGAGATAATCAACGAAAAAGCGATTCTCAAATCCGACTGAACGTTAAGAAAAGTGCAAAAATCTAAGAAAGTAATATTCATTCATAGCATATTCGTAATTCATATTTTTTAGTGATCAGTTCACTTCTTTACGTACAAATAAAAAGTTTCAAATAAACCAACATTATTTGAATCTATTCAAAATATTTTTCAATATTTCTCTTTTTTAAAATTTTATATATATAATATTTCTTTATCAGTTATTTTTTTTTATTTGTAATTAATCTTAGAAAACTAATCGAAATAATGTTCAAAAATTATTATGTACTACGAAATTCAAAACAATCATTATTTTTATTTAGAAAAGTGAATTCAAAGGTCAAAGTTCCCTTTGCAGTTTTAATTGTCGAGGGAATTAAAAATCGCTAAAACTTTTGTTCGTAGCGTAGCCAATTTTTCATAGAAAGTGTACGAGGGAATATAGAATAGGTGTGTATATCATTTATTAACCAATTTCAAAAATTATACATGCGAAATTCATCTCGAAAGAATAGAATAGGAGTAGAATTACCCTGACATCCTAAATGTGTTTGCAACATCGTGAATACAATGTCGCATGATCGTAAATGTAAACTTCAAAAATTTTACATTGTCTCATGATCGTAAATTCATTTTACATTGTATTCATCACCCATTTTCACGACGCGTTTTGTTAAATTGAGTATCGAAAGTTATTTGAATTTTAAAGTTTTAATTTCAATTTTGGTCAGTTGAATTTTATTTTTTTGGTGGTAAAGTCCCTATTTAAAAAAAAAAATATTAATTTATGCTTTTCAAAGATTGTTTCTATAGAAAGAAATTAAATTTTTGACATTTTATTTTGACGCAATCGGAATTGTAAACAAAATACATTGTATCTTTGACACAATGTGTTCAGAAATTTTACATAGTGTTTTATTGTCATATTGTATCATGTTGAAGTTTAAGACATTTACGATGTCACCCTTACTGATAAACAACAATACAAACTATAGGATACTAAACATAAATACAAATACTCAAGCAATAGCAATAAAAATAAAAGTCTATAAATCCAAGCTGATGCATCTACAGTAAATACAATATAATTGACATAGGCTATTATCCTAAAGCCCGAGATAACAATCCAAAAAATCTCAAATTACTTCACAATCAAGTACCATAACAACAGAAAACAAGCCAAATTCAAGATAAACCAAGAAAATAAACAGATTCTGAACAATACATTTTTATATATTTAGACTACAATTGATCAAATAACACATAAATATTCTCAAAACATAAACAAGAAAGCCGCCTCCCTCACAAAAATTATCAAATTAGCAGCAAACTTAACAATAACCAGATCATATAATACACCATAGTCCAGGAAACTAAAATGCTACAATAAAAAAATAAAGATACATACCATCAAAAACAGAGATAAACTTTGGGGAGCTTATACAAATAATCAGAGCAACAATCTAAATAAAAAAATAAATAATAAAAAAAATAAAAATTGCCAAAAGAAAAAGAAAGAAATAAAAAAACTATAGTTTCCTTTTAATTTCACTAAAATTATATATTTTTACAAATACCAGTATTTCGTCTACGACATGTAGACTTTGTTTCAAGTTTTGGAACTTCTTTATTATTGAAAATATATATTTCCAAACATGGTTACGAAATCGTGGTATTTTCACTTTGGAATTTTAAAATTTTGTGATTTTGTATAGGGGGTTTCGTGACCAACCCTTTTATATTTAGTTTAAATAAAAATATAAGATACAATTTTATGTATAAAATTAAAAATGAAGTACCAGCTGGCAATCTACGTAATATTAGTTAATATCGATAATGTCATATTCATTTTAAATGCTTTTGCATGATGATCGATATTGCAATTGACAAAGCATTGTAACTTTAATGTTGTCAATAGAAATCTTCATTTGTAACCTAATCGACAATGCAAAAAACGAATGTCATTTGCAAATCATAAGCTGAGATCGGAAATGTGATTTGAAAATCTGATGCAAAAGAATCTATCGTTAAAAATTAGCATTAAACAATTTATGCAAAAATTACAAAAGCATTCCAAATTATTTTCAACTTTTGTTGTTAGTGTATTTGACGTCTGTCACAAATATTAGTTCAACAAATTTATTTCAAATTTTAAATATAAATTTATACAGATTTTTTAACTTCTTTTTTCTGGCAAGTGTAAAATGATTTTATTTAAAATGAAAAATAATTTTTATAGGTAATACAACTTAGAAGTTGAAGATGCCTACTGACAAAAGCAGACGCCATCTGTCTGCAATAAAAGTTACATGATTTTCATTTGTTGCGTTTAAGCAAAGATAATGAATACAACCAAAACCTTCGACAGTGTGCGTATACACAAGCCATGCCGAAGGTTTTGCTTGTGTATACGCACACTGTCGAAGGTTTTGATACAACGTATTGTATTCATTATAATTGTAGTGGTGATTCAGGTGCCTACTAAGAAATCTCAAAATTAAAAAGCTTATCTTCGAAATTAATAAAGATAGAAACTTCAAATTTGATACACGAGGGTTCTCTCCTATTTCCGTACATTTAACACTTTTATATTTTCAAAAGACTAAGAATTTTACTATAAAACATATTATGTATTATATCTTATTAATTAAAAACAAAATATTTTTTTAATAAACGACTAAATTGTTTTTTTAATTTTTATTATATCATATATTTTTTTTGAATTATTACTATAGGTAATATATAATTAAGAAATTGTGTACGATACTTAAGTTGTGCTCAAAGGAACTTGCTGCATTTAAGAAAATTTTCTTTAATATTTAAATGAATTATATAAAAAGTTCTAAATTTGGCATTGTATTTTAGAAATACAGTTATTTTGCACATTTTGCATTTATATTATAAGCTTTTCTAATAGGTAAATATACTAACAATTTAAATTAATTTCAATTTTAAAAATTTGAATTATTAAATTTTGTGATAAAAAGCTAATAAAAGCATTTTTTAATTTATTTAAAAAACTATCAAATTATATAAACCTTTTTATATATATACACAAATAAATTTTGATAATAAAAATTTTTATAATAATAATTTTGAGTTTAATGAAAATTAGTGACACAGACAACATCAGCATTCTGATTGTAAAACTTATTTATTAAGAAAAGTGCTCAAAATTCCTTATCATAAATATAAAAGATGAGAAATACAATTCTAATCCAAATATTTCAATCTGAAATTAATCTTTTCCGTACCTGTAATTGGATAACGTCAAATTTCAAGAAAATCGAAATAAGATACCTATAAATCCATAAATTAAATCTAACCAGAAATTAAAAATTAAAAGAATTAAAATATTAAAAATTTAATTATGTATAATATTAAAAAATAAGTAAATTAAGAAAATAAATTTAAAAATTGATTAGATTTTTATCACAAAATTTAATAATTCAAATTTTTCCAATTTTGTAATTGAATCGAGTTTTTTTATTTTTTAATATTTTTAATTAGATAAATTAGTAAGAATTTTTAATATTTTTGAATAGATAAAATAATTAGAAAATGTTTTTTTTTATTATAAATTTAATTTGGTTAGCTACTTATATCTTACGATCAAACTAATAAAATCTTTTATGGTTTTAAAATAACTTATGCACTTCTCATTAAATTTGAAAATATTTTATAATTGTTGTCGACCGGTACATTACATTGTCGATTACACCCTATAATGCAATAGTATTGTAATAGTATTAGAATAAACTCCCTATAATGCAAAAGTAATCAAGCAATAAATAATTTGCAAAAATTACAAAACAAAGCATTGAGACTAATTTTTGGAAACAATAAACATTTATCCAAAAATTTCATGCTAACGAAATTGAAGAGGAGAAAACAATGAATTAATTACAATGATTATTTCATATTATATAAAATTAAATATTATTTGACTTGTAAAATATTGCTACTTTAAAAAATTATAGCTACTAATTAAATTTTTTTTTTTTATTGCAGAAAATACTTAGATTATCGCTTAATTATATTGAAACCAACACTAATTAATTTTTAAATTTCAAAACCAGAAATTATTTCTTTTATTATTGAAAAATATAACACAGTTCTTGTAACAATTGCTTTGAAAATTTATTTTGTTTGTTATTTTGTTAAATGTTTTGTTTTGTTTCTTCTACGAAAAGGCAAGAATGTACATAATTTTTAATCAATTCTTAAGTTTCAAAACCAGAAATATTTTCTTTTATTACTCTTTATTAGTTAAATAAATTGTATAACATTTGAAATTCCTTGAACAATTCAGACAGAAGAACTGAAAAAAACGATGTTTTCCACAAACAAAAATAATGATTAAATAAATAAAAAACATTAGACTCTTTTTGTTGTTTTATTAAATTTTTATATTTATTAATCTGATACATTTAATATAAAAATTACAATAATACACTGAAATACAATAATACACTGTACAATAACATTCTAGTCAAAAAGGAAAAGAACAAAAGAACAAAAAAAACCATAGCAAGTAAAATAGCTCATATTACGTTCGTATCGCGAAATCAAATTGATAAATAATTTTTCTATTGTAAAAAGTTGTTAAATTGACGTTTATGACTTTCGTTTCTTTTTTAAGTTAAAAAAGAAAAAACATTATTAGTATACAAAAAAATTACCAAAAATAAAAAAAAAACGATGAAGAGTGCAGTTACAGAGCGTCTACATATGCAATAAAACCTGCAATAAAAATAGAAATAGAAATAATATTTCTTGTGTGGGGAACTTTATATTTCTATTGCATGCCATAATTCTGTCAAAAATTGTAGAGTTAAATTCAAAATCACAAACGGATGAAATTATAATTTTTTTTTGTTATTAAAAATTTTTTTTGGATCAAATAATAATTTTTTTTTGTTATTAAAAAATTTTTTTGGATCAAATAATAATTTTTTTGTTTAGTAATTAAAAAAATTTTTTGTTATAATGAATGAAATAGTTTCTTTAATAAAATGCATAGAATCATTAGAAGAGTTAGAAAAAGCTGAAAATAAAGAAAACAAAAAAAGAAAAAGAAAATATTGGGTTAATCCTTTTTTAATTAAGAGGGAAAAATATGATAGTATTCACAACGTTCTCGATGATTTATTATTCTCAGAAACGGAGTATAATAACTTTGGAAGATTATCAAATGATAAATTTGAAGAGCTGCTTTCATTAGTAAGTAAATTTTCTGATATTTGATGTTATCAATTTGTAATAAATAAATTTGTAGGTTGATCCAATTATTGGAAAGAAAGACACTTCTTTTAGGCATTCCATTCCATCAAAAGTACGTTTAGCTGTCACTTGAATATCTTTCTCGAATTTCAAGGAAATCTATTAGCAAATTTGTACCAGAAGAACTGCTATTTACGATGTTTTGCAACCTAAATATATTAAAGTAATAATTTCAATTATTTTTACTAAAGTATCTTTACATTAATTTCTTTTTGTTTTTAGATTCCAAACACTGAAAATGAGTGGCACGAAATTGCTACAGATTTCAAAAATATTTGGAACTTTCCTCATGTATTAGGAGCTTTGGATGGAAAACACATTCGAATAATCGTACCAGCGCATTCAGGATCGGCTTTTTATAATTATAAAGGGTTTTTTAGTATCGTACTTTTTGCACTAGTTGATGCGCATGGTTTTTTTCGGTACATTAACGTTGGAGCTAATGGAAAAACATCAGATAGTGCCATTTTTGAAAGTAGTTTCATAAATAGAAGATTAGAAAATGGAGATCTCAACATACCGAAACCAGAGAAATTATCAAAAAGGTTAGGAGAAATTCCTTATTTTTTTTATAGGGGATGATGCATTCCCTTTAAATAAAAATTTAATGAAGCCGTTCAATAGAAACATCAAATTATCGATTAAGCAAGAGATTTATAATTATCGAATAAGTCGTGCAAGAATGATAGTCGAAATGGCATTTGGAAGATTATCTTACAGGTTCCGAATATTTCATAGACCTATTGAGGTATTGCCTGAAACATGTGATGTTGTAGTTAAAGCTTGTTGTGTATTACACAATTTTTTAACTCAAAAGCGAACAAAACCTGCTGATCCTAATGAAGTGGTAAAAGAAAATATCTCACCTCACATTACACCAATTGCTTCACAGCGTGCAAATGCATATAAATTAGGTAAAAGTATTCAAACAAAATTATCTGATTATTTTGTTAAAGAAGGAAATTTTTTATTTCAATGGAATAAAATAAATCGAAAACAACCACCATAAACATTTGAAGTTTTATTTTCTCTTTCAAGATTTTTGGGCTAACGAATTTTCTGCTGTTTTCTATATTTTTCTAAAGGAACCTAAAAAGTTTGTGTATTCTTGAACGTTTAGAAAGTAATAGAAAAAAGTAATGCAAAAGTTATAAATTATAATATTATTAAACTTTAATTACTATTCATTTAATTCAAAATTGTATTCATTTAATTTAAAATTTATATCTGCGCTACTTAAAGCTTCATTCAAAATATTGTGTCTTCGAGAATACGATGATGATGATGATGTTGTAAATATAGACTCGCAACTTGTAGATGCAGATTGACTTTTTTTTTTAATACTTGCTTGGACGGCCTTCGATACTAGAACCTGTACATCGCACATTGTTTGGTTGCACTCGAGAGGTTCAAGTAATTTTATTTGCTGTCCAATACTCTTAGTAAATGACAAAAATAAATCGTCGTCGTCATTTGATTTGGGTTTACAGTTTTTTACGATTGCTGCTACAGCGTCTTTATATTTATTTGGATTCCATTTTTTTGATGATCTAGCGTTTTGCACACGTTTTTTTTTTTGAAGACGGTAAACTTTCTACGTCTTCCGTAAATGAAATGTTCATTTCTGTAGCCTCTTCCGCTTCATCGATATTAGTAGAAATAACCAGCTAATAAAATTTTTATTATTAATTTTTTTTTTAAATTATGTATACTTAAATATTTTGATACTTACATCTTCAGTATTTTCCGTGGTTTTTCTCATGGAAACACTGCTCCGTAAAAAACTATCTAGTTCTTTAAAATAAAATAGTTTAGGAGAGTAAACATCATCAGAAGATCCTGATTTTTGGGAAGCCTTTACTTTTTTTAATTCAAATACATAAGCATTTCTTATGGACCTTATTTTCTTTTTTATTGCTTCAATATTTGAATTAAAATGATCAGCAATTTCTTCCCAAGCTCTCTGTTTTAGATCAGTTCTCTTGTAGAGATTGCTATTCATATCCCATAAACATTGTTTCTTCCTCCACAATTCTATCAAGTCCAATGTTTCTTGAGAACTGAATTCACTCATATTGGAATAAGAAAATAAAGCACACAAACTATTTTATTTTAAAGAACTATAGATAGTTTTATTCTTAATTAATTTTAAATTTTCTTTCATTTAAACAAAAATAAATATATCTGTACTTTTTTTTATTATTTAACTTGAAAAATTACATACAAACTATTATATTTTAAAAAACTACTATATAGTATTATTCTTAATTAATAAATTTAATTTTTTTTCATTTGAACAAATATATGTACTGTTTTTTATTATTAGTCAAAATTAGAAAACAATACGTAACTACCGTCTACCATCAACATAAATATTTCAGATTCCGCCATTTTGATTCTGTCAAAATTCAAAAATATTGCTACAATATATTGCAGCAATTATTGCAGCAATATATTGTTCAACTATTGCAAGCAATAACCATAAAGCGTCTACACTTGCAATAAATATTTCTATTTCTATTGCATATGTAGACGCAGAGTTAGAGTAGACTGTGTCAACTCTGAGATACCCGTATGACCGTTACATAAACATTATATATAGTGTAATGCTCATATAAAAGAAGGAGTTGTATAGCAGCTACTCGAACCCTCTGCAGTAGACCAACCAAATTTTACAGTAACTTTGACCATCACACTAAACTATTTGTGGCAAAATTTCAGACACCCAGCTGTACTAGGTATAGAGTAATGCTCATATAAAATAATAAATTGTATGGCAGCTACTCGAATCCTCTGCAGTAGACCAACCAAATTTTGCAGTAACTTTGGCCATTACACTAAACTATTTTTGACAAAAGATAATTTTGGATGGGTCCTATGAAATAAATGTACAGCTTGGTTCCGAATATAAGGATATGAATTGATGATTGAAAATTGGTTTTGGAAAGTATAGCATTCTGTGATTATGAGTGATGAGGGAAATTGGATGTGGTATTTAAAAAAAATTCTTAAATTTTTTAAATCATACATATATGTATTACTAACTTTGGGGGGAACACATTTGATGGAATATTCAACCCTATTCTAAATTCCCTCGTTCGATTAAGTCGGAGATAATCTAAAAAGTGATTCTCAATTCCGACTTAACTTTACGGAAACTGCAAAAGTCTACGAAAAAATTACATAATTAACAGAACATAAATAAAATTCAAATTAAAAGTTAAAAATTATAAACTTTACAGTACCACAAGAAAAACAAAAATAATGCTTATAATAACGATTGTGTAATATTTTTTTTTTTTTAATGTTTTCCAATAAATATTTTCATGTTTTCCAGTCAATATTATTTTTATTTGTATTTTAATTTTTTTTTTTTTTAAAAATTACATATTTAACTGAACATAAATAAAATTAAAATTAAAAGTTAAAAATTATAAACTTTACAGTACCGCAAGAAAAACAAAAATAATTCTTATAATAACGATTGTGTAATATTTTTTTTTTTTTTAATGTTTTCCAATAAATATTTTCATGTTTTCCAGTCAATATTATTTTTATTTGTATTTTAAATTTGACAAAATTAGTCTTATGATTATTAGTTTTAAATAAATTGCAAGAGTGAAAGTAGATTTAACGTTACTCTTGATAGTTTCTGTATAAAAAATGGCAATTAACTTTAGCCTTTGTTCATATGGTGGTAAGATAATGGGATATTCTAAATTACCTCATAGACTTTCTACGAAAAATTGACTAGGTTATGAAAAGTTTTAGCGTTTCCAAGTTCCCTCGTAGACTGTTGAATCTGCAATTGAAACTTTAACGCTTGAATTCATTCTGAATTCAAAATGATTATTATTTCAACAAATTTAATATTTTACAATTATTGTCTAACAATTTAATACGGCTGACTTAAATATATGTTCTCCCACCTGTGACATTTAAAAACAATATGATTTGCATTAGTGTTACCATTTACCTATGTTTATCCTTTTAACACCTTTCCCAAAAAAAAATTTAAAAGAAACTTTATTACTTTATTACTATTTTTATTTTATTTCATTCCATTCATTCGTATTTTATTTTATATCCGGTGGGAAATTCATAAACCCAATATTAAAGGGAGAGATTGTAGGACAAAATAAATTAAACATTTTCTACAACGTCAACAATTTGATTTTAATTTAATTTGTATTTTTATATAAAAGATCAACAACATAAATGTTTTTCTTTATTCGCAACAGAATTACAAAAATACAATCGCCTTTTAAATTAAACATAATTTAATTAAACATAATTAAACATAATTCTTGCTTGAAATGGATTTTAATAAATTTTATGAATGAAATAAAGGAATCTACTTTTTTAGCTAAAAATAAAATGAATTCATTAAAAGTAGTTTTTGTAAATTTTTTTTAATATTATTTAAGTCAATTATTAATTTCAATCCTTTTAACAAATTAAGCTTTATCTTATGTGACTAAAACCATGCGAAATATTCTAGCATTTTCCAATTTTAGATTTAAATCCTTTTGATACTAATTCAGCAACTTCTGATGAATCTCGACCTCTTGTCTCTGGAAGAAAGTATTTTGTAAGGACGAATAAACAAAAGCAAGTTAGTGAAAATGGTAAAAACACATAGGCACCCCATGCTGCTTGTAGGCTTGGAAATGTCATTCCTATTATAAAATTGCATACCCTAAAAAAGTTTGATTAATTTTATTACAACATGATATAAGCAAGAATAATTAAGTTTTAGTTTCATTTCGTACCGCTCTAGTACAAACACTAGGTGGTAGTTAAAGGAATCCTTTGCCTATGAGGCGCATAATAAAATAATAGCTTATTTAATTTTGTAATTAAAATATTTGAAATAATATTTACCAAGATGATAAACTTCCCATTGCCATTGCAACTGGCCGTGTTTCTGTCTCAAATAATTCTGAGAAGTAAATAATTTTTTTGATTATATGTACTTTGAATAATTTTTTTAAATTTTAAGACATAAATTAAAAAGTTAAAGTTTTAAACATTTTGGCTAATTAAGAGAGAAACGAGGAAAATAGTGTAGACTATAGGATATTCGACCGAACATAATGCAAACATTTGATCATTACTAAACTACTTTTGACAAAATTTAAAACCCACAACTTTTAATACTCTAAGCACAAACAATAAACATACAGATATAGCATTTTAATAAAAATTTGGTTCCTCTTTTTCCATCAACCGATATCTATTAATCGAAAAAAGCGTTCACAAAAAGAAAAAAATAATATAACAATTTTAATATAGGGTTTTTTCCAACTTTGCTACAGTCCAGCTCCGTAACGGATGGGGCTACAAAAAAAATCCTACAAAATTTTTTTTTTTAAAATGCCTACCGGAAGTGGTGTAAAAATTTTTGTAAACATACGGACAGACGGACAGAGTGAAGCTATATAGGCACATTTTTACAAAATTTTTTGAAAATGTGTTAAAAAAAAAGTTGTATGGCAGATATTCGAACCCGCGGATCAAAATGGCTGGATTTCAATAGCGAATATCCTAGTTTCTTTATTTTTGAGTTATCGTGCGGACGGACAGACATATATAGCTAAATCAATTTTTTTTTCGATTCTGATCCGATCCATAAACTTGAGTCTATATCTACCCACCCTTCTTCTCTGCGTCACAAACGTAATGGCAAATTTAGTATACCCTTTGGACTTATACTCATACGGGTATAAAAATAGTGATGTTTATATCAACTTTACAATAATATTACCTTAAAAAAAGTTTTCAAGAATAGCCAGACGGGATAATTTTTTTTAGAAGACACGCGCTGAAAAGCGCTTCGTATGAAATTATCAGCCTTCAAGAGTCGGGGTGTATACATCCATTGTGAGGCGCAGCAACGCGCACCGGGTATTAGGTAGTATAATATATAATTGATAGATTTAAATATTTAATTCATCTTATTTCTTTTGCTGCATTCTTCTTACACTATTATTAAATATGCGTACGTATTTATGCGGTTAGCAAAATTTTTAACTTAAAAGAATTTAACGTCTTATTACTCGATATTCTTTGATTTTTAATATTTTTAATTGATAAGCTTTTAAAATAAATCGGGGAACATCAACGAGATTCCTCGGATTATTTTTAAGTTTTTAACGGTTATTTTATAAATCACAAATAGCACTTACAAAAAAATTTTATTAAATAGAAGTTGTTATACAAATAAAGATTATATTTTACAAATAATCCCAAATTTCAGGAAATTTTACAGGATATTCATTTAAAACAATTTTTCTTTGAGGAAAGTAATCAAAAAATAATACTACAACTAACATTTGCTAGTCTTATATGGGTAATGAAACTGATTTAGAATCGACGTGTAAATGTGAAATTGTAGTCAGAATAGTTTTTTCGAAATAAGCAAGTCTGCCTATTGAGGATACCACTTTAAAAAAAAAACCCTGCTTCCTTACCTTAAACGTGGTGTGTGAACTGTGGAGTGCCGCACGGAATAATTTTAAATTTTCAGATTACTTTTAAAATTAAGTTATTATCGATTAAAAAACAAATGTGGGTGTATAAAATATTTGAAAATAATTAAAATTTTATTTTCTTAATTTAATTAGTTAATTTAGGAATTTACTTTCCTATATATCTCCTATAAATAAAAAATTTTAGTCGAGTTTAGAGCAGTAAAAAATATGAAGGTGCTTTTTAAACCAGCCATTCATAAAACTCAATAGATCACGTGTAAACTTTTCCTAAAATCAGGCAAAAATAAACTTTCTTAAATATTTTTCGCTCTTTAGTTTATGGCCTAAAAATATTGTTAGCTATGAAATTAACAGTACTAAAAAGCCATGTCACATAGAGCGAAAAGTGTTTAAGGCATTCTTTTCGAAAAAATTGAAACGTACTCTATGAAAGCATTTATAGGAGTCATGTTAAAATTCTTAGAAATGTCCAAATGGACACAATAAAAATTAAATGTAAAGCCTTAAAACTTAATGTTCAATCAAAAAAAAAAAATCAATTTTATTATTTTAATTTAAAAAAAATATCTATATTTTATACTACTATAAAAACTCTTAAACTATTATAAAAGCTCACCACTCTAACATTTCTCATTTGTTTTTTACAAATGGAAAAATGGACACAGTTAAAATAAACTAAATATTCTGAATATGATTCAAAATTTAAGAACAGACGTTTATGAGAAAGAGTAATCAAAAACATTAATCTTACATAATAAAAAATTAAGCAAGATTAACGCTATAAACAGAAAAAAAAACAAAAAGTTAAAATGAAACGAAAAATACAAATATTAGTATGTTTGGCATGTATGGGAAAAATTTAAAAGATATCAATGTTCATTTTTTCCTATTGTACACAAACAAAAATTTTAATCTCACTCCATCTTTCACATTTTGTCTATTATTCACCCTTTCTAGCTTTTGTCTCAAAATTTTTATGTCTTGTTTATAGTGCAAATCCTGTTTTACAGCTATAAAATATATCTGCAATTAAAAATAAGCGTGCCGCGGAAATTTATATTGGTTTTATAAATTTAAATAAATCAGAATAACCATTTCTTGATCTTTATTTAAAATATTTTTGTGTTAATGTTTAAATTTCGATACTTTCCGCGACATCCAGTTTTCTTCGTTTTGTAATGTTTTTCAAGGTTTGAATATCGAAAATGCTTATTTGTACATTTTTCATCAATATACGTTACAATTGGAATCTATCATTAGGTGACATGACTTAACGCCATGATAACTCCAATGAGACATAAAGCCATAACCGCGATTTTTCGCATATGGTTTTATATCTCATTATTGAAATGATCTATTTCATCACCTATTAACTTTTTGTAAACATATTTTTAAAATATGTTGCTAAGCTATGTTATATTGTTTTACAACCTTTGTTTAGATTTAAATCGAAATTGTACTTGTTTGTTACCAACATTCTACAACGTTACATTAAGTTCATATTATGTATTATTTATTTTTTTGTTATTAAACTAAATGAATAAAACGTTTGTAACTTAAAATTACATTTACTTTTTCTTTTAGAACTATTAATACAACGCGCATTATCTTTTTAGGGAGTAGAATTGAATATTATAGTAATTTGTATTAGTACTTCGCTTTACCCTCATTTACTTCGCTTTTTTTTTAAATACTTCTTGTGAGAATTCAAATGGTGGCATCACTGAACGCCAGGAACGATCCTGTAAAGCATAGTCTCAATTTTTAATGCCAAAATGTTTTACTATTTATTTAAAATTTCCAGAAAATCTTCTGTGATTTTTAAAAATCGAAATGAATTAATTCATAAACTAATAAATAAATTTAAGTTCATAAAATATTAAAAATAAAAAAAAAATATTTTTTGACCCTCTTATGATAAAAAGCAAACAAATTAAAATCAATATCAATTCCACATTTTAGAGCAGTACAAAATCTCGTGTTTAATGCAGAATCGCTATTCGCGTACAGAATTTTATAAAGTTAAATTAGTAATTTTATAAGGATCAGAAAAAAGTATTATAAATAATCATGTAAAAACGTGTAACAGGTATGCTATCAGGTTTTGACTTATATAAGAATAAGACTAAATTTTAACAACACAAAATTTCACCGATTACTTTATTTGGATTTCTATAAAAATATTTTTATGAAAACGTTGTATGTTAATTATTGGATTTTGAGGAGGGAGTTTAATAAATTCTCAAAATTATAAAGATATATGTATTTTTATAATTTTTTTTTAACTTAATATAAAATCGAAATTCTAATTAGTTATTTTATTTACCTGTACCAATGAAATATGGTATAGGTCCCAGTCCAAATTGGTAAAAAAATATGTATAAAAAAATAGCAACAATACACGTTACTGGAAACCATGAAACATCGTTCTAAAAAATAAAATAATAGTTTTATTATTTAAATAATTTTTCTGAATTCTTAAATTGAAAAAAATTCTTATTATCCGTTAAAACAGTCACAAATAAAAGCGAGTTTTCAAGTGTTACTTTAATATTTAAATTAATTTGTATGATTACAAACTCATTTTACGTTTAAAATACGAACTTACAATAAAATTAATAATTAATCCAATAAAAAAAAGTATTATGGCGTCGATTCCACAGGAAAACATCATAAGTGTTCTACGATTATAATTTTTCATAAGATATGGCCCCAATAGAGAGGTACATAAATTAATACAACCGGCTCCTAAATTAGCCCACTCTGCGTTGTTGTGACTTAAACCAGTCTTTTCAAAAATTGACACAGAGTAATAAAAAATCTAAAAAAGTATTGTTTTTAATAACGGTATGAAAGTAAAACTTTAAATTCAATATTCTTACAGCATTTATTCCTGATAGCTGTTGACCTCCCATAAAAGCCTAAGAGATTTTAACAATATAATTGTATTATTACAATATAAAAGACATAATTTTTGACTCACGCAAACAATTATTAAAGGTAGTGTTAATCTAGAATTTCTTAGTGTTCTCATTATGGAATCTTTATGAGTGTGTTGTTGTAAAGAATGCTCCATTTCTTCTAATTCAGAATCAACAACAACTGAATTATGTCTGAGTTTATATAATTCTTTTTTAGCTTGTTCTCGTTGTTTTTTGATAAGATATAAATATTTTGGACTTTCGGGGAAATACAATGAGGGTAGATAACCTACAACAACAAATAGTAAATAAGCACTTAAGGCATAATGCCAATATTCTTCAGAACCAAAAGCATATTTTAAACCAAATATTTGACCAACAACTACACCACAAGTTACACCAATTGCACAAAATGTTCCTGGCAAAAAGAAATTTTAAAAGGTCCATAAATAAATATTTGAAATAACTCTTCATAAAAATATTTAAAACTTTCTTTTGCTTTTATGACAACAAACCTAATGCACCGCGTAATGTAATAGGAGCTATTTCGGTCAAATACATAGGCAAAGAAGTTGTGCACAAACCGGATGCTAAGCCAACTAAAAATCTTCCCAGAAAAAGCATTTCAATGGATTTAACAGCTCGACATAAAAAGAACAACATTGATCCCAGAACAAAAAGTACACCGCATATTAAAAATGAACCTTTTCTACAACGTTGTGAAAGTGCGGCAAAAATATAAAGAAATATTGATCAAACTATTGAAATATTTAATTTTTTCTCCAATGAAAAATTTAAAAATGAAATTTTTTTTTTAAATTTACCTGCCAAATTTATCAGCTGCCCAAGCTCCACCTAAACTACCTACGGCACCTCCAACTAGGAAAATGGAAACTATAGATGACCATAATATATCTAAAGTAGTTTTATCTAATGCTACACTAAAACGTTCGTCAAAAATTAAAATACACCAATCTTTGATAAACTGAAAAAATAAATAGGATTTTTTTTTTTGTTTAAAATTATTTATATCAAGTTTAATATTCTCTTTTCATTTCCTTAAAAAACATTGGTAACTTACACTAGCTGGGCTGTTAATAACTCCAATATTATAACCAACTGGAATTGATGACCCTAATGTGGTACATATTCCAACTGCTGCAAGCCAAAAGCTCCACCCTGTAGCTTGTCTACTCTAGTATTACAATTTTTATTAAATTATTTATAATTTTATTAAACATTTGTAGATAGTTTAAAATTTACTAGACTATTAAGTTTTTATAGTTTCCGGCCGAATACAATGTGATAAGGGAGTGAAACATGTCTTGTAATAAACATCAAAAGGAACTCAAAACCGTTTCGTCAAACAATTAAAATTAAAAAAATAGATTTCAAATATGCATTTATTAATTTTTGGTGAGGTAAACAAGGTTCAATCCAGCTTTATTAACCAGAATAAATTAAACCAAAGGCTATATTATACAGGTTAAACACATTTAAATGAAAAATTACAAAAAAAAACAAATATTTACATAAAGAACCTGTTCGTAGCCATCATCAAATTAAAAATTATTCAGTTTATTCTTGATTTTATTATTTGTTTATAATAAACCGCCACCGCCATAGCCGAATTAAGGGAAACCAATTCGCAGACAGAAAAGCCAAGTTAGCTATAAAGAGCATCATAGGCTTACATTTAGCAGTAATTTGGAAGCAATTTAGAAATGTGTTTTTTGTAAAATGTATTTTTTTTAAGTTCATTTTGACTTTTCTCAAACAGTGAAAATGCATATTAATATCTCCAAATTTATAAAATTGAATTAAATTAAATATAATTTCAATGACGGTTTGAATATTTATAAAAATTGTAATGAGGCGCAAATATTAAATATATTGTGTAGGAATAGTGGGGTTGGTAGAATCTTCTCTACTTCTTTTATCTATATTTAAGAATCTCTTCTTTCCTACTTCTAAAATATGTCGAACTAAATAAAATACAAACAACCTTAAAATAAATTTTAAATAAAATACATACCACCTTAATACCAAAAGAAATGAATTCAAAATTGCAAACACAAAATTTTAAACAAATTACGTCAACTGAATAATTTAAAAACTAATAGAAACATTTCTATCTTTAAATATTTATTCGGTGAGAAATATGTTGCTAAATTTTTTTAAGTTTACACGGTAACATTTTTCACTTCATAGCAATTTTTTATTTTGTCGCCTAAACCTTTATTTTATTTTTTTTCTATATAAATTTCCATTCTATGTAAAATGTCAAAATCGGACTACAAACTTACATAAAATAAGCCTGTGATTGAGGGCCAGGGAAGTTTGAACAATTTTGAAGTCACTTTTAATAAAATAATTAAGCACATTTTTTAGTAAATATGTATTACCTTAAGATTTTGATTTAAACGCAATATTTTTATTTTTGTTTGGTCATCTTCGTATAAAACAGAACTTTCCACCTCAGCAACCATAATTTTTTAATTCATTAAATTTTTCGTGCCTAATCAGTTAAATTGGCACAATGTTTCTATTTTAATAACTTTTTATAAATTTTTAGCTGAACAACAAAAATAAGCTATCTATGTATATAGTAAATAACCTTAACAAAAGTTGGAGTACACACCTTAGTTCAAAAAAAATTTAGTTATAATTGGACATTGACTCTTGAGACAAATCGAAAAATACATAATTTGCATTTTGCATTTACATTAAATACAATTACAATTTACAAACATGGTAGCAAAACCTTCGACAGTGTGAGTATACAGAAGCCGTGCACAATTCATTTACAAATCGTTAGTTTAATCTGACTGAAATGTCAAAAAATACTTTTAGTATAGAGTAGCTCCAAGGGCTGTCAATATTTGTTTTTATGTAGGACAAAAGTACAATTTTATTTAAATTATTTACATTTGGTACATTTTTTGCTTACACAACATATATTATCTCTTTTGAAAGGTCAAAATATGAAACTGCTCTGTAGTTCCATATCTTTATATTTCATATAAAGATATTTACTATTTGATTTAATTTACTTTTAATTTTTAATATTTACTTTTTAATAGTATATAATTTAACAAAACATCAACAAACAAGTTTGAACAAAATGGGGAAAAAGATTTATAACCAATTAATTCAAAAAATAATGGAATACCCATCAAAGTGTTTTTAGTTTTTTTTATGTTATGTTTAAACTTTTAAATTTTGATTTATAATATGTAAATCATAAGCTAATTGACAAAAAATCATAGTTTATTAAACAGAACAAGCAGTGGTACCAGTCTTTCGTTAAAATTTAAAAGGTGTTTTGTGAAATGGACCCCACACGCGTACGATTTTTGCTTATTTGAATCCTTTTGAAAGCATATTTAAGCTTTGAGAAGTGAATTCATTTAAACTTTAATATTTTGTCAGAAGGAAACATAAAAAATATGTATAAAATATTTTTAATGGCCACATTAAATGGCCACATTTTTTTTCATTCAGTTTTAACTTTGGAGTATGTACTTAATAGTTTCTTTTACATTTCACTTGAAAACTATAATTCGCGAAGAAACAAGTCAATACATACAAATGGTACAAGTACTTAATTTTGAAATTTGTCTGAAAATATTTTCCCTATGAACATTCTAGTGCTTGCAATTCTATGGCTAAGAGCTATACAAAAACTATTTTTTTTGACAGTTCACGCTCTGCTCAGATTTAAAAGAAATGCTGTCAATTTGTCATAAAGTAGGACATGAGGGCACTGAAGAATTGCCAAATAATTTTTATAACTATTATTACAAAATTTTTCATGTTGTCCTAACATTTTTTTTACCTCCAAAAATGAATTTGAAATCAAAACAATTTTTTTAGAAATTATATTTTCAATGTGATAGGTATGTGTGTCATTAAAAACAGACAAAAAAAAGGGATATTAAATTGAAAAGTGCAATAGCTCATCCAGTAATGATCTTAAATAAATTTGATTGCCCAGTAATGATCCAGTACTGGACAAGTGAATTGATGAAAAGTTGATGTGAAAGAGGGACTTTTTTAGAAACGGACTCAAATTTATTTACATTTTTTTGAGAAACGAACGAAAAAAAAGCTGCTATCGTTAAAAAATGCAGAGTGCAAGCAGAATCTTTTTGAGAAACGAAAATACCGTTAGTGAAATCAATGGCTCCCTACAGGTTTTGACATAAATTTGTCTTAGACTAGTGTAATTTTTGCCCGAAAGTGTTCCAAAAGTAAGTTACACCTCAATTTTTGTTTTTCCAAACAGTTTAAGAAAACCTTTTTTTTTTGTTGATTTTGTTTTTATTTTGATATTTGTTTATTTATTTTTATATTTGTTTTTCCGGTAGAATGGCGATAGAGAATTTTAAGTAGAATTACTAGTACTAGAAGGGCAAGGCAATAGAGAAAAAAATTCCAGACAAATTTCAAAAATAAGTACGTGTACAGTTTGTATGAATTTACTACATAGTTCCTTCGCGAATAATTACTTTTTGAAAGTGAAATATAAAAAAAACTTTTTTTCAAATTATTTTAAATGTATTTTCATTTTGGTTTCTGCATAGAATTACTAGTACTAGAATGGCAAAAGAATGTTCCCGACTCTTTTCTTCTAATGTGATTTCCTATCCTGAGGTATTCAGACAAAAAAATACATATGGTACGGCTACTTCATTTGTCATTGCTTAAATTTGAGTATATGAGAATGTTTATTAGGCAGTTTCGCATTAGTTTTTTTGTTTACATTTTTACATAGAAATACATTTGGATTGGGCAGTTTGTATATTGTAAGTTATTTCGAATAAAGATATTTATTATTTGATTTAATTTACTTTTATATATAATTGAACAAAACATTAAGGAAAAAATTTTAATAATATTAGAAGAAATTGCAGTCAATTATTTTTTAAAATAATGGAATCTCCAACAAGTATATTTTTAGTTTAATTTTAATTAACTTACATATCTATTTTGATTTATCTTAAGGTTTATCGTAGGTTTATTTATTCATCGTGGAAATGAAAATAAGTAAATCAAAAACAAATCATAATTTTTTGAACAAAACAAAAAGTACCTATTTATAGTCTTGTGAATATATAAACATTTTTAGCCATTTTTAAATATGAACGAACCTTTTGCAAATATGAAATCTACATTTATGTTAACCGTAAGGAGGGTTTTGATTTCTTTTTCAAATAACTTAATGTTTCCGAATAAAGAATTAAAAGGTTTTTTTCTTTACCCTTTTTTTATTCAATCAAAATTTTACTTATTATTTAAAAATTTTAGCATTACAATATGATTTTCAAATTGATTCTATTCGAAAAAAGACAATATTTTGGTAAAAGAAAGAAGAGTCATTTAATAATAATGAAAAATGGAAAGCATAAACCAAAAGGAAAATACCTTTAAAATAATTTAAAAAAAATCGGCTTAATTTTGTAAAACCTCAAGAAATAAAAAAAAAATTCTTTAAGCAACACTTTCTTCCCATCTTAATAATCCTTTATTTAATTTAATGTTTTTTAAAAAACTTCAAAAAGCACAACAACACACACATTTTTTGAATATAATATTTTCTAATTTATTTTCATTTACTTTTAAGTTTGAAATCTTACTTAAATCGTACTTAAAAGTTTCTTTTATATTTATTTTCAAAATGAAATGAATCGCGGAGAAACTAGTAAATACACGTACCAAATTTTGAAATTTGTCTCAAAATTTTTTCTCTATTGCCATTCTAGTACTAGTAGTAATTCTATGGGTTTCTGCTTTTCATTTTATATTATTAAGTGACCGTTCTGTAAATTTACCAAAAAATTGTCTTTATTATTTAAATAGAACCAATTTGAAAATTATATTAATGCTAAAATTTTTAAATTATAAATAAAATTTTAATTGAATAAAAAAAGGGTAAATAATTAAATAAATAAAGAGTAAAAAAAACTTAAGTTATCTGAAACAGAAATAAAAAACCTCCTTACGGATAACATAAATGTAGATTTCATATCTGCAAAAGGTTCGTTTATATTTAAAAATGACTAAAAATGTATATATATTAACGAAAGACTATAAATACTTTTAGTTTTGTTCAAAAAATTATGATTTGTTTTTGATTAACTTATTTTCATTTCCACGATGAATAAATACCTGAAGATAAATCAAAATATATAAGTTCATTTAAATTCACCTTAAAATAAACTAGATGGAGATTCCATTATTTTTAAAAATAACTGACTGCAATTTCTTCTTCTAATATTATTCAAATTTGTTTCTTGATGCTTTTTTCAATTATATATATAATATTAAAAAGTAAATATTTAAAATTAAAAGTAAATTAAATTAAATAGCAAATTTCTTTATTATATGAAATAACTTACAATATACAAACTTTCCAATCCAAATGTATTTCATTGTAAAAATGTAAACCAAAAAACTAATGAGAAACTGATTGTTAAACATTTTTATTTACTCAAATTTAAATAATAACAGAAAAAGTAGCCGTACCATTTGTATACACATAAAAATATTATACATATTAGGATAGGAAATCACATTAGAAGAAAAGAGTCGGGAACATTCTTTTGCCATTGTAGTACCAGTAACTAAATGAATAATTTTATAAAATTTTAAAGCATTAAACATTTCTACAAAAATTAAAAAATTTAAACAGAAAACAAATAAAAATATATAAATTTAATAAAATTGATTAACATAAAGCATAAATGTGTCAATTATGAAAACTGAAAATATAGAACCGAGGTTATAGGTTACTAGTAATGAAAGTTTAGTGGGGATTGCTTATGGTCGAGATTGGACAATGAGTTCGGGTTCTAGAAGCTTTTGATCGAATTGAGGCCAAACGAGCATAATTTCGAAACCAAAGAAGATTGAACCTTAAAATTTGGGGCACAGGTGTTTTTTCTTATTTGCTTTGTATTCGTAAAATTTAGGATGAATTGGAATAGTGGCTTGCGTACCACCTCCCCCTATTACCAAGATCTAAAAGCATACATTCGAAATTAATAAAGATAGTAACTTGATATAAATATAGAAACTTTAAATTTGGTATAACGGTGTTTTTTTCTATTTACGTCGCGTCCTGAAGACTTAATTGTAGTGGTGGTTCAGGTGCTCATATCCCTAAATTAAAAAGCTTATCGTCGAAATTCATTAAGATAACTTTAAATTTGATACACGAGGGTTCTTTCCTATTTCCGTTTTTATTTAACACTTTTATATTTTTAAAAGGCTAAGGATTTTACTATAATATACTTTTATAAATTATATAATATAATTTTACTATATATACATATACTATATTATGTATTATATTTTATAAACTACAAACAAAATATTTTTTTAATAAACGATTAAATTTCTTTTTTAATTAAAAGGCTAAGGATTTTACTATAAAACGTATTATGTATTATATTTTATAAACTACAAACAAAATATTTTTTTAATAAACGATTAAATTTCTTTTTTAATTTTTATTATATCATATATTTTATTGAATTATTACTAGATGATACTTAAGTTGTGTTCAAAGGTATAATATGCACGTATGTAAAATTTATTTTTATATTTAAATTAATTATATTAAAAGTTCTAAATATGTCATTGTATTTTAGAAATACATTTATTGTTTATTTTGCATTTATAAGCTTTTCTAATAGGAACATATACTAAGAATTTAAATTAATTTTAATTTTGAAGAATTTGAATTATTAAATTTTGTGATAAAAAGCAAATCAAATCTTTAAGGCTAATTTTCATTACAACAATTTACTGGGCAAAAGTTAGAGCATAGACAGAAGATACAAAAATACTATTCGTATAACAAATAAAAAACGATAAATTACTGGGAGAGTCATCCATAATCCTTGGAGAGTCATCTATAATGCTTTAGAAATCCAGGAAGGTGGAGTAGATAAAGAAAGAATATATAATACTTAACAGGCACAAAAAACCAAAAAATTAATAAGGCTAATAAAAATAGGGAAAAGTATGAAGAAAAACGTAAGATAGGTTTTATTAAAAATTACGCTAATTTAAGACATAAAGAAAAACCCAAATATAGAAAATAAAAACTAAAAGGCGTTCATTAAAATAATATTAAAAGATTATAAAATTTTCAGATATGGATGTGGATACTAATAATGACATTCATTCAACCAACCAAACAGACAATGTTAATAAAAAAGAAAAAATAGAATTATCATTAGGTTTTGTAGAAATTAAATTAGACGAGGTAGAAATAGTTAATAAGTATGATTTAATATTACAAATAATTAATCCGAAAGAGATATTGGAACTTGGAACTAGTTTAGAAAAAACATTTAACTAATTCAATTGAATGTGGACGATCACAAAATATTAATTCAAGAAGAAATTAATTTTATAAAACATAGAGGAACATTTTTTAAAAGTAGACACAAAAAATTACAGAATTAAAAATACTGAATTAAATAGTACATGTGATGAAAGAAAATTAAATAGTAGTAGACAACACAACACAATAGACAACGCAACCCAATATTTCTAATTTGATTTACAACGGAAAAGGACTTTTTGGTGTTGTAAAGATGTTATCTATGGTCGTACTCCTGTTGTATTTTAGTACTACAAAACTACAAATCGATTTGAAAGTGTCAAAAAATCAAACAATTTTTAAGATGTAATTTATGTATACTCTTTTATGTATAAGATATATATTTATGTATATATTTATGGTACTCAAAATGTCAATTGATATTTTGTTTTAAATAATATTTATGTAAAATAACTCTCATATACATTATTTAATATAGTTGTTAATATCTTTAATTATTTAGGTTTGATACTTGATAGCAAACTTACCTAGAATAATTATTATAATTTAAAAATTTTAATAAAGGCAAAAAAACGAAAAAAAAAATAAAGATAGGTATAGATATTTTAAATTTGGTAAAAACGTGTTACTTCTAGTTTTCATTATATTTTTCAAATTCGGGATGAATTGGAGTGGTGGTTCGGGTACCTCACACACAGCTCTCAAGATCTAAGAAGTATATTTTCGAAATTAACAACACTAAAAACCTTAAATTTGGTAAATGTTAATTCAGTCCTTTTCAAATTATGTTTTCTTTATTTTTCTGAAATGTGAGAAAAATTAAATTAGTGGTTTGGAAAGCTGCTATACTCCTCCTTAGACCTAACCAGCTTACCTCGAAAATAATAAAGTTTGAAAATTGATATTTGGAGTAAGGTAATTCTGCCCTGTTTATTTAATGTTGTTTTAAAAAGCGAGGTTCGGGAACGCGTCCCCAGATATAAAAAAAGTTTACTGCTTCTAGCTAATATTTTTATATTTTATATGAAATTAAAAAAAAATTTTTTTCTATTAGGCAGATTTTGCTAACTTATTAAAATACATCATACTGAATCAAGCAGCGCCGGCTTGAGCATTTGCGGGGCCATGTGCGAGGTTAACCGCGGGGCTATTTTTTTTATTAATTTGCTTTGCTTTTTTTCAACCTAAGACATTGGAATCTGCTATAATAAATTACTAGTATAAAAAATGATTAACATCACATTGTTGCATATAGCTATAACCTATAACATATTTCAATAAGTTATTTACCAACTTGCATAACTTAAATAAAAATATACATAGCTATATACATTATATATAACAATTTTCTATCAGTACTTTGAAAACTGCAATCCAATTATAACTTTGAAAAATGGAAATCATTAGTATCTTTATTTTAATTTTTTCATTAAAATAAAAACACAAATAATAAATTGTATGTACTTTTCTTTAAGTGAAACTAAAACTATATCTATGATGACTGATCTATTTAAAATGCACAAAATTAAGTAAATTTGTTGTAGTTTGGAGAAAAAATTTATGAATTAAAGTAAATTTCATAAGAAAAATATAAACAAAATGATCATGTTAAACACATTTTTTATTTAAAACAATAGTAATTATCAGAATACATAAATGTATACATATATAAATCTATTTTATTTTTCGAGCTCTTTTTATACTAAATTCTTCAATTATATCATTGTAATTTATTTCTTTAGCGATTTCATTTTCGATTGACAAAATTGATAATGAAGTAAACCTATCCTGGCAAATTGTTGACCGTAGATAATTTTTTATGAAATTCAGCTTTGAAAATGATCGCTCTGCAGAAAAAAAAAACTTTTAAAGAAACTGTTTCAATTGAAGGAAATTTTAATTGTATTGTGTAAATTTCTAATTTTTGTCTTGAATTTAATAATAATATTATATAAACTTTCCAAAGTGCGGGGCCTTCCAAAGTGCGGGGCCGGGTGCGGTCGCACCTTCGCACACCCTATCAAGCCGGCTCTGGAATCAAGGAATTTCGGAATTTATAAACAAAAATAGAGGATTTTGACTATCGAGATTTAAAAAAAAAACGATTTAAAAGATTAGAAAATTTTAAAAACTGAGATACCGTCCCCGAACCGTTTTAAAATAATAAAATTTACTATTCTACAAAAAAGAAATTTTTCTTATTTTTAAACATTAATTTTAGTTTGAAGTCTCCACTATGGCAAACGTTGTACACTTATTCAGTTTAATGAAGATATCTGTCAAGGGGAAAGAATAAAAAAAGTATCATTTCGAACAGTACAAATTATAACTTTAAATTACTGAATTTTGTAATTAATATAATTTTTTAAAAATTTAATTAATTCATACTTTATCTACAAAATTTAATTTAAAAACAATTTTACAAAAAATTAATTTTAGTTTAGTGGTTTTCATGTTTTAATTATTGTATTTTTTAAATTTTGTTGAGTTATATTACAAAACATATTTTTTAGTTTAGTTGTTTGTCAAAATGCTGGGTAGGGTACATCTGTTTTTCACTTTTTTTTACAAAATTTCATATTATGACGTAAATGCGCAGAAGAATTCCAAAATGACACTCGGAAAGTATAACTTTGTTTTGTTGTTAGTTCTTTGTATATATAGATAGGGTGACATCGTAAATGTAAAAAAAAACATCAACCTGATACAATGTGAAAATAACACAATGTAAAATTTCTGAACACATTGTGTCGAAAATACAATGTATTTTGTTTACAATTCCGATTGCGTCAAAATGAAATGTCAAAAATTTAAATTTTTTTCTGCAGAAAAAATCTTAAAGAAAAATGTAAATTAATATTTACTTAATTATCTTCATGATTTTTGTTTTTTTTTAAATTAGGGACTTCACCACCACAAAAATAAAATTCAACTGACCAAAATTCAAATTAAAACGTCAAAATTCAAATAACCTTTAATTTTTTTAATCGTATATCCAAAAATTTTTCGATACTTAATTTAACAACACGCGTCGTGAAAATGGGTCGCGAATACAATGTAAAATGAATTTACGATCATGAGACAATGTAAAGTTTTTGTAGTTTACATTTACGATCATGCGACATTGTATTCATGACGTCGCAAACACATCTACGGTTTCAGGGATATATATTATTTTAATATATTTGGAAATAAAATATTAATATTTTTAGTGGATGGTAATTTATGATAATGAGTACATTGGCGAGAATTAAATGCGAACCATAGAAAATATTTATATTTCGTATTCATAGATGGCGTAGTAAAATAAATTAAACGTTGGCGCCACCGTCGGTGGATAGTAGTCAACTTTATATTTTCATTGACAATTTCTCTTTAAGGTCACTAGATGTCACTAAACTCACACAACTTTATTTGTCCCTCATTTCTTTACCCATTTTCTGACCTATTTTTGTTTTTAAATAAAAGAACTTATTTATATTTCAAAACTGTTTATATTAATATTCCAAAAAATATACATATATACAAATTTAACTTTCTTTCTTGCTCATATTAAACCTAAAGAATATTACATTACTAAATGAAAATTAAATAAAAATTGAAAACCTTATATTTATCACTTTTCACAACTTTCGTTAAAAACCTGATCCTAGCATAAAGTAACTATATACTATATTAAACAGCTGGGTGGCACAATGGTTGAGTGCCGACCTTTCATGCGGAAGGGCCCGGGTTCGAATTCTAGTGAAAGTGAAAAAACTTTTCTGGTTTTCGACTCGACTCAGCTACCATTCGCCATTGGGTTCAAATTAATGGCATAATCAATAATTAATAATCAAAAATCTTTAATATAAAAATAGATATAGACTCAAGTGTATGGTTCGGTTCAGAATCGAAAAATAAATCGATTTAGCTATGTATGTCCGTCCGTCACCATGATAACTCAAAAACTAAAGAAGCTAGGATCTTTAAATTTTCGCAAATTAGTATTTTTTGAATAGCCGTCATCGCTATTTAAATCCAGTCATTTTGGTCCATGGTTTCGGGTAGCTGCCATACAACTTGTTTTTTTATATGAGTATTACTCTGTACCTATTACAGCTGCGTGTCTGAAATTTTGCCAAAAGTAGTTTAGTTTTATGGCCAAAGTTTCTGCAAAATTTGGTTGGTCTTCTGTAAAGGGTTCGAGTAGCTGCCATACAACTTCTTATTTAATATGAGCATTACTCTACACCTAATAAAGCTGGTTGTCTGAAATTTTGCCAAAAATAGTTTAGTGTAATGACCAAAGTTACGGCTAAAATTGACTATCATTTTTTTTCTAGATGAATACTCTATGTACATATATGATTTCTTTTATGATACAACTCCAAAAATTGAATTGTTTGTATCTGAGTTTTATTTCTTATCTGAGTTATGGAAATTATATAAATTAAAATATAAATAATTATTAGAATAAAAAATGTTGAAGTTCGTAGGTTACTTAATAGTTACTTATATCAATTTAACCTAAATTTTAACGTAGTTACTTATGTTATCAATTTACTTAAAATTAAAGTATTCTTAATAAATTAGCTTAGGTATTACAAATGGAATTTAAATGGTTTAACTATTTTCATAACTTTATGCAAATAATTGATCAATAATAAAAAAAAAAAAAAACAGGTTATTAAAATAAAACAAAAATAAAATAATAAGAAGAATTTTGAAAATTATCGTAATTAAGTTAATAAAAAAATAATAATAAAAAAAAGGGAAAAAATGAATTGTAGTAAAATGAATTGTAATAAAAAAAAAAAAAAACAATATTACCCAGATCTTGGTACCTAATTATAATTTGAATTATTTTAAAAATTTTTTGATCCAAAAAAAAATTAAAAAAAAAAAAAAAAAAAAAATTATAAACAACAAATATGAATATAGAAAAAAAAAAACTATAACTTATTTTCTAATATTAAATTATATATAAATATGTAAAATTCTATAAGACCTGATAGCTTCGGCTAAGGTCAAATTAAATTCTAATGTAACATTTATGTATCATATAATATTTTATATCAATTGTCAATAAAGAAAAAAAAAAAAACCTTTTATTTTCCAATTAAATTTAATCAACCTGTTTCATTTATATTAGAATAATTTTTAAAAGCTATGCTTATTAACTTCATATATCTAAATAACTTTATATAAAGTTAAAATTTTATAAAGATATTATAACTTTATATTATTAATCTTTTTATTAAAATTTTCAATTTAAAAAATATTTGTTAACAAGTTTTCATAAAAAAAATGTTACAAAAATTTAATTACAAGTTTTAAAATTTGTAAAACTGACAAATATTAGGGACAAATTATAATAGCTGTGTAGGATTTCCATTAAAATCGCATCTGAACAGAAAACAGGTAAGAAAAACATTTTTTTTTCTAAATAAACCAACAGTAATGCGAACTATTAAATAAAAAAGTTATTAAAATAATAAATTTCTTTACTGTAGAAAATGGTATTTATTTTTATTTATAAACATTAATTAAAGTTCGAGCTCTGAAGTCTCAATTAAATCTTGGACACTCATTCAGCTTAAAACGTATCTGTTTAAACGAAATTTTTGGCAAGGATTCTTATCTTTATTTTTCCACAGAATTTTCCACAGAAGCTGGTGTAATAAGGACAACAATAAGCAAATCGTATGTCTTTTAGTTTTATATCTTAATTTAATTAACAAATCTTGCTGGTGATTTGTTAGTACGCTGAGCAACAAAGTGATGTTTTTACATGTAAAATGTTGTTGTTGGGAAAAATCAGTGGAAAATTTAAAGAAGGTTAAGCTTTCAATATACTGAGATTATCATATATTTATCAAGTTATTTTAAAATATCTCTAGATATAGAAAAATCTTCGAGAATAAAAGATAATTTAGTTCTCATGGTTCAGTTGCGTAAGATATTTGATTCTTGGATGGAAGCAAATTCCACGTTTTAGCAGTTCTCACAACAAATGAGTTTCCATAACCAGTTTTAAATCTTCTTGGAATTTCCACCAGTTTGGTATACGACAGCCCAAATATGAGAGTTGTACTCCATTTTACGTCCAACATAGGCTTTGTAGATATTAGACAGATCCTTAAGAGAGAAATATGTTTTACAACGGAAAGCTTAACATTTATATATTATATATATATATATATATATATTATACTATATTAAAAATATGCTCATTCAACAGCATTTTTTGATGACTTTTTGATTGCTCTATATACTCCTTGGAATCGCTGCAAACTGTCGACACGGACACGAATACGTGGATCCGAAAGAAAATCCTCAATATGCTTGCAAAAAGGATATCTCTTAGGTCTCCACCCGTACTTCCCTTTGTTGATTCTACTAGGGTTAAAAGCTTGCAAAAAGGATATCTCTTGCTTAAGAACCATCGCTGAAACTCCATTAGGACCAGTTGCCTTTCTAACATTCAGATTTTCAAGCACTTCACTACAGTACGTCGTCTAAAGTACACCCTATGAAGCTTTTAACCCTATTAAAATCAACAAAAGGAAGTACGGGTGGAGTTTGTACTGTAGGAGGGATCTAAGAATTTGTGCAAAGCATTGTGCAAACAAATTATCTTTAGCGACTGAATCTGTAATGATAGAATTATTGTTTTCAATCAGCGGCGGAAAAGATGATTCGATTCGATTGAATTTTGAAAATTGATTCGTTCGCCATCGATTGCTAAGATTAATTATTTTACGTTTTAACCTTTGCTGATTGATAATTCTCTTGCAATTGTTCCTGGCAGCTTTATAGCCCGCAAATGAGGACTCAACCACATTTACCGTGTACATTTTCAAAATTTTTTTACTAATGGTATCAGCAGCAAAATCAATGATCCCATTGAAAAGTTGGATTTAACAAGGCAATAGTCGGATAATCCAATTGGGGAGTTAACAGAAATATTGTGTTTTTCTGGGTTTGAAGTTAGGAACAACTTCATAAGATGTTCGTTTTAATTTACTCGGTCTGGAATTCGAGTTGGGCTCTTTACAAGTTGAGAAAGTTGGAATAAGTTCGAAAAAATTCCAATCAGTTTACTTTCCAGGCTATTGTGATTTCTGGAGCAAGTTTTTGTTGAGGACGTTAAAAACACGCGAATTAAAAAATTTACTTTTATAAATAACTAGCAGATTTACCCGGCGTTGCCCGGAAGCTTGAAAATGGTAAAAAAGCAAGTTTCAGCCACTTATTTGAGATACTACTTTGCCTATAAATGCCACAAAAAAATATTTGTGGAGTTCCGTTAACCCATCGTGGCCCAACAGATTTTTATAGGTTTTTTCGTTGCTTTGCTATATATTAGAAATGATTTAACAGATTAACTTCAAATTTCGTATATGTGTTCTTCTTTGAAAATGAAGTTCAATTTTCTAACAGACTTTAAAGTTGTTAACCCCTGCCGACGATTGTTCAAAAAAAAATTTGTAACTAAATTACGTCCAATTTTTGAAAGTAGGTACAACTTCTTTGAATTAGGGGAATACTTAAAAAAAAGGTTTGTCGAGTTCTTTTAATCGATTGCGAAACAAAAACTTTAAAAAACAGTTTGCAAAACAATTTGAACGATTATCTCTAATTTTTCTATACATGCTGCTTCTTGACAATTTGGTGCTCCTTGACGATAGAGTTGAGGATTGTAGGTTTCCGGTGAACAATGTTAACTGAATTAAAATGACTATAGGTCAAAAGGGGATTTTCTTGAATTGCCAACGCTTGAATAAAATATAGTCGATGGTTTAGAAAAGGTTTAAAAATTCGCTTTTCAACTTATATTTTGTTTAGTCCTGAAAGTTGTAATACGCTCTTCCTCGTTTTTTTATGATTTTATGAGAGAAATGTAGGCTTATTTTTTGGAAAAACTGTTTTAAAATACTATGTACTATGTATAAGCATTATATATAACAATTTGAATTTTTTGATTTTTAGATTTCATTTGAAGAAAACTGAAAATTTCATTGAATCTTTGTTCAAAACGCACAAACAGGTCAAAACCAAATTAACCCTGTGGGTTTTAATTAAAATGCTGGTACAAAATTTTCAATAAAATACTTTGAATCGTATAAGAAAATAAAATATATAGAAAACTTCATAGCGTCGTCGTAGAAAATGGGTTAATCGAACTTAACTAAACCTTTTTGCAGCCTCTCTTTTAGACTACAAAATCAACCTGTAAAATTGGACACAAATCGAAAACACAAAATTTTTTGAAAGTCCGCCAGGCCGAAATGGGTTAATTTATTCCAACCAAATTTATACTACTAAATGCGGTTGCTAAGAGGAACATTTGTGCAAAATTTCAAGTCAATCGGTCAAACAGTTTTGACTCGACATCAAAAACATTGAAAAAGCTTCTTTGCACTCTCGTGCCCAAACGGGTTAACCGAACTCAACAAAAATTTGTCCCAGACTTTATTTTCGACTGCGAAACCAAACCAGTCTTGTAAAATTGGACACAAATCGGAAACACAAAATTTTTTTGAAGCCCGCCAGGCCGAAATGGGTTAAATTATTCCAACCAAAATTATGCAACTAATTGCGGTTGCTAAGAGGAACATTCGTGCAAAATTTCAAGTCAATCGGTCAAACTGTTTCGGCTCGACATCAAAAACATTGAAAAAGCTTCACTGCGCCCTCGTGCCCAAACGGGTTAACCGAACCCAACAAAAATTTGTGCCAGCCTTTCTTTTCGACTGCAAAACCACCCTGTAAAATTGGACACAAATCGGAAACAAATAATTTTTTGGAAGCCCGCCGGGCCGAAATGGGTTAATATTTTCGAACCATCTTTATACAACTAATTCCGTTTGCTAAGAGGAAGATTTGTGCAAAATTTCAAGTCAATCGGTCAAACTGTTTCGGCTCGACATCAAAAACATTGAAAAAGCTTCATTGCGCCCTCGTGCTCAAACGGGTTAACCGAACCCAACAAAAATTTGTGCCAGCCTTTCTTTTCGACTGCAAAACCACCCTGTAAAATTGGACACAAATCGGAAACAAATAATTTTTTGGAAGCCCGCCGGGCCGAAATGGGTTAATATTTTCGAACCATCTTTATACAACTAATTCCGTTTGCTAAGAGGAAGATTTGTGCAAAATTTCAAGTCAATCGGTCAAACTGTTTCGGCTCGACATCAAAAACATTGAAAAAGCTTCATTGCGCCCTCGTGCCCAAACGGGTTAACCGAACCCAACAAAAATTTGTGCCAGCCTCTCTTTTTGACTGCAAAACCACCCTGTAAAATTGGACACAAATCGGAAACACAAAATTTTTTGGAAGCCCGCCGGGCCGAAAGGGGTTAATTTATTTCAACCAACTTTATACCATTAATTCCGTTTAATAAGAAGAACATTCGTGCAAAATTTCAAGTTAATCGGTCAAACCGTTTCGGCTCGACATCAAAAAAACGAAAAAGCTTAAAACGGCTCTGGAGCTGCAACCTGTTGACTTATAAAAATGCGACATAGCCTATGTCACCCCCCGGGCTCCCAAAATTATTCCTCTAAAATTTGGTGTCAATCGGACCAGTGGTTTTCACGTGAATCCTGGACAAACAAACAAACAAACAAACAAACAAACAAACAAATTTTCTTCTTTATATATTAGATTAAAAAAAATAAAGGATGAATTTATTTTAATTTTATTCTTTAACATTTATTTAAAAACAAAAATGCTAACAAAAAACGAATTTTACGAAATAAAGTATTGCGACCGAACTGTCTGATGTTTTTCAGGATATATTCCTTGTTTACTTTCTTTTGTAAAATCTTTTATTTAAAAATAAAATGAATATAAACAAAACTGTACTTCAATGTTATTATTGAGTGTCATATTACATACTTTTAATAAATTATATCGAGATTTCTCAATAGTTCAATAACGTATATGTTATTTTATTAGTATAAATTGTTATACATACAAACATTTTGTTTTATCATCAATATTGACCTTTTTTAATATTACATAATGTTTTCAAGTATACGGTTTTGCTTTATCAGCATTTGAGCTTATGTATTAAAACAATTCTTAACGTTTTAATATTTTATTTGTGTTTTAGTGTAAAGTGCTGTTTAAGTAATTATTATTATCACTTGACAATATTTTATCATAATTATTACTTTTGTTTATCATTAGTTTTGGAGGTACTTCACCGTTATTCGAAGGTGAAGATTTATATGTAATTCGCGCGACAGCTCTTTCAGGATTCTTTTTCAGAATTTTATTCATATTGTCTGATAATTCTTCAATAATCACAGCAATTTCAAGCTCACTGGCTTGGAGGATCTGTATAAAAATCCGAAAAATATTGTAGCATTTTCAACACTGAGTTTAACCCAGTGATAATAAAAATTCGGGTTGGACCTCTTAAGATAATGAAGGGTGTTGAAAGTTATATTAGGATGTATACATAAAGCGACTCCTCTATTGGGGTTGATATTATAATTAGTATCATCACCTACAACTTGGGTTTCGCTTAAGGCAAGTATAGCTGGTCTTTCAGAGTTAAAACGCAATTAAACTGAATGGAAAATATATGCTAAGCTTCTTATATTACAAAATTGTAATAAGAAATTGATTTCCATTAACTACAACTTGTGAAATTAAATTTTTGTTTTAAATAAAATACATACCTTGCACACTCTTTTTAAACCTTTTTTTGAACTAATGCAGCAAGTCAACAACTGACCAATAGAATTTGTTAAATAACAGAATATATAAACCATAAAGTCACATTTTGAAAATCATAAAACACTTGTAAGTTAAATTGTTGAATGTTAACAATAAAATAAAAAACATTCAAAAGCAAATACTAAATAGGTAGATAATGCATTATCGATATTCATAATTCAGTCATAAAATATGTTACGTAATCTAATTTAATTTTATCTTTATTCTTTCTCCTGTCTGTTCAAGCTCTACTCTTTTAACATATTATAAAAAGATCTGAAGAAGGGTTGTAAAAAGCTCAAACTTCGACCCAACTCATCGTACAACTGAAATTTTGAGTCCACCTAACCTGTGAGTGCAAGTGTATCGCTCATAGTATAAGCGGACTAATCAGTTGAGTTGAACTATGAGTTAAGTTTGGCATTTGAGTCCGCTCATTTACAACCCTAATCTCAAGGTTCCTGTGCATAGAATTTATTATATAACCTGTACACGAGAATTACGAGTAAATTAGACTTTTCTTTGATTGAAATACAAATATATTCAAAATTTTTTTACTTGGTTCTTAAAGTAATTTTTCATTGCATTAAACAAAAAAACCATAAAAGTAAGTCTTTTAAATATTTAAGGTTTTATCGTTCAAAAGACTTCCTTTTCTTGAAAAACTAAACAAATTGAACAATAACGAGGAAGAGTGTAGTAGAGTAGACTGTGTCAACTCTGGGATACCCGTATGACCGTAACATATACATTATATCATCCGGTTAATTACTTTTGGCAAAAATTTCAAACATACAGCTTTATTAGGTGTAATGTTTCTTAAGTCACATGCTTGTGTTTTGTATAATACTAACAATTAGTATTATATTACAAAACCAGAAAAATTATAAAGTTGGCCTTGTCACCTATACACGTGCGAAACAACTACGGTGTTTAAAATTAAATGAATTATCAATTCCCAGATAAAATAATTAAAAAAAAAAAACAAATAAAAAATAGGAAAAAAAAAATTTCTCTCTCTCCTCATTCCATTAAAATTTTTTCTTTTATAAAAAAAACCACATTAAATTAAAATTTTTCTTTTACAAAAAGAATAAAAAAAAAATAAAAAAATATTGGTCCAACAGAATTGCCAACGCACTTGTGTTATGTGATCATACAATTACACCACCTGGCGCATGTCACATCAGCTGGTATATTTCATAATTTTAAAGTTTATTGTTCCTAATAATTTAATTTAAAATAAATTTTACATAACTAAATTTAATTTAACATAAATATCAAATTTCAACTTTTCTAAATTATTATATTAAATTTGAAATAATTTTATTATTAATAACTAAAATATTACTTTGCAAACATTTTGTATGTAAAATTAATTAAAAATATTATTTTGTGAACTTTTAAAATTTAACTTGCCCACATTAATAATTTGATTACCTTTGCACTTTTAACATATAAAAGACCTGTAAAATTCAATAATTGCTCAATTAAGTTTGAAGAACCAAATAAAAGGTTTATTAAATTTAAATTTTTTTTTTGTGTACTTAACTCTTGTCCCATTACTTTACTTGCTTATTTTCAATTTTAACAATGATTCAATTTTAACAGTAATCGGGTTGAGGAATTTGTATGACTCTTTCCAAAAATATGATTCGTATATTTTTAAACTTAGCAAAATTGCTTAGCATTTTATATACAGATTTAAGTTTTGAACCTTCTAATGATTCAAAGCATGTACTCTGATTCCAACAGTCTCCATCGCAGCTAATACTAATATTGTCTGGAGCAATCTAAAAATTTGCAAACAAATTTATCTATATCTATGATTTCTAGATCGATATTCCTTGCGTTTCAATGCGTTACAATCAATGGAGCAGTTTGAATTTCCCCGTCAACTTTTGTTTACACGGGTATACAAGTTTTCGATTTTAAAACTTTAAATATTTTTAAAGTTACGTAATAAAACCAAAGTGTCAAAAAGCGAGCTTTGTTCATAAAATCTCTTATAAAAATGATAATAGCAAATTAATAAATGATTTTATCCCTGTTTTTTCTTAAGTGAAATCAAGATATCATGCATTGTGTTATATATTATGCATATATTATATTACATTTTATTTTAATTTACGGTTTGCTAGTTAACGAATAAATAATTTCTTTAAGGAAAAGAAACTTTTGTAAAATCGTTTTTTGTTTTTTATAATAAACTAGCTAATACCCGGTGCGCGTTGCTGCGCCTCTCAATGGAGGTTTAACTGAAGTTGATGTTACTGCAAAAAGTTAACACAAAAATTACACACGGTTTGTTTACACATGTAAATTTTAAAATGTATGAAAGCAAACTTTTTAAAACGATTTTTCTAGGATAATTCTAGTAATTTTTGAAACTTTCTGTAATTCAAAGCAGTACAAACTACTTTCCAAATTTTGACGAAATTTACTTCCAAAAACATTTTTTTCAAAAATCGGACCGACTGTTAACAGACATTTTCAAGTTGCTTCATACATATAAAATTTGAGGTAAACCGGTCAAATCATTTCTAATTTAGAGTTAAGTATTGAAAAAACCTATAAAAAACTGGGGCCGCAATGGGTTAACAAATTCCAAAACTGTTAATAGTGTCTACTCAATTCTCAAAGAGCATCACGTATACAAAATTTGAAGTCAATCGGTCAAACCGTTTTCATTTTAGAACAAAGAAGTTTAAATACTTGCACCACAGCCCCAACTTGGCGGTCCGTTAGAGCAAAATTTTTGGGCCAAACAAACAAACAAACAAATAAACAAACTTTCGCTTTTATATATGTAGATGAAAAGTATTAAACTTGCCTCAGTCAACCGTTGCCAGTTGATGAGAAATCCGAGGTGTTTCATATTCTGTAGGTAGTTATTGGTTATACATTTATTTAAAAATATATGTATTTAAATTTTTTTTTATTTTGCAAAAATTTTTTTCGATTTTTTCTATTGAAAAAACTAAGTGTCCATGAATTAAATACTCATTCAAAAAAAAAACATGGGTCAATATTTATAATTTGTTTTAAAAAGCTTTCACTTTTTAGCACATTTTCACAGAAATTTTGTAAAAATGTGCCTATATAGCTTCACTCAGTCCGTCCGTCTCTTTTTACCCACATCTGACTAAAAAATATCAGAAACGGGTATCAGAAAACGGCAATAAAAATAATTTAATGTTAAAACTTTTTTCTGTAGCCCCCTCCGCTACGGAGCTACAGCCCCACAAAGTCTGAAAAAGCCCTATATTTAAACAGTTATAATTAGAGTTCTATAACGAATATTTTCAATCTGAAAACGGTAACAGATAGCTGTTCTTACAATCTTTATAAATTTTTAAAAGCCAATTGTATAATGTTACCATACGGTACTAAAATTTACCGTTATCCAAAACTAAGTTTTGCAAAATTTTTGGACCATCACAACTTCTGAACGGCTAAATCTAGAAATTTGAAATTTTGTGAGAAGTTAGATCCTCAGAAATAAGTAAGAGTCAGTTAAGAAAATTTTTTTGTCGCGCCCCCTGTCAAGAAACTGTAAGGGGTCGAAAATTGAAATTTTGCTATAAACTTTGCTTTTAAACACTTATAACTTAAATACCTGTTAACATTTTTTTTTATTTATATACAAAATTGAAAGCTCCAAAATGAAAGTTTCTATAAGTGTCAAAGGTTTTGCTTAATTTTGACTTTGTCCGTCCGTCCGTCCATATGTTTACACAAACTTTTACACCGTTTGAAATAGAGGAAAGAAACTTTAACTACGGGTAGGTCATGGTAGAACTTTTTTCTGTAGCCCCACCCGTTACGGAGCTACAGCCCCTTGTAGCTCCGTAACGGGTGGGGCTAGATCCTTGAAAAATTCCCCATTGAAGGGCTATTAGGACTTAAAAATTTACTGTTTTTATAAGTAAGCAGTAACTTAGTCACCAGTACAATATTTCCAAAATTAAACTCAGTATGTAATACAATATAATTTTGAAAATGTGCTTTTTTAAAAACCCTTTGTTTTTTTCGTCACTTGTTTTCGAATATTTTCGTTGCAAATGCGAAATGTCTTTTTTTAAAACTGAACAAGAAAATTAACTTTCGTAAATTTTTGATACAAAGAAAAACAGGAGAATAATTTAAACCGTTCGTTCGTCCGTAAACACGATAGCTCAAAAAATAAAGATGCCATTTTGATGAAATATATACTGCAGGTTACTAGTAACAAAAGTACGGCAGGGATTGAAAATGATCGAGATCGTGCCATAGGTTTGATTTCTGGAAGCTTTTGATCGGTTACGAGCAACCGAGCATATATCTGAAAACCGATAACTCAAAAAATAATAATGTTCTTATACTGCAGATTCCCATTCACCAAAGTACGACGAGAATTGAAAATGAACAAGATCGGACCATAGGTGCTGATTCCAAAAGCCTTGATCTTATTTAGGCCTTAATTGGCAAAATTTCGAATCCAATAAAGTTAAATATTCAATACTAATGGAACCATAAAATTTGGTAAAAAGATGTTTCATCCTATTCCCCTGGTAATCAAATGGAGTGGTTGTTCAGGTACCTCACACACACTACTCAAGACCTTAAAACATATCTTCCGAATTAATAAAGATAGTAACTTTAATTAAATATAGAAACCTTAAATTTGGTATAAGGGTATTCCTTACTATTTCCTTTGTTTCCGTGAAATTTGGAATCAAATGTAATAGTAGTAGTTCAGGTAGCTCCTACACACCTACCAGAATTTAAATGCTTACCTTCGAAATTAATAAAGAAAGTAACTTCAAATAAAGATAAAACCTTAATATTTTGAGACTGAGATTTGCGATCAATTGGATAGTGATGGGTCGGGTACTCCACGGAACTCCCAAAATCTAAAAATCATATCTTCGAAATTAATAAAGATATGGAAGGTTCAAAATTGGTAAAAACGTATTATTCATGGTTTTCATTATATTTTCGAAACTTGGTTTCGAAGTCAGTATTTATTTTTGTTTTACATTTCTTTTTAAACGAAGAAGATTATAGTTGCTTTTGTCAAGTTTAGATACTCGTGCATATCCACTGTTATATTAAAAAAAAATAAATAAAAGAATAAAAAAATTAAAGCAGATTTGGTCCACCCTGCCACATTATTTTTGATAAAAAAAAAATCATAAAAACTAAATATGTAAAATTATAAAAAAAAAAAAATTTCCTAACGCAAAGTAATGTCCGAGTAATATTTAACTTTGCCAAGCAGGTCATGAAAAATATGGCCCACCCTAAAAGTTGGTCCGAGTAATGTCCAACTTTGCCAAGTAACTTGCTCTATTACTTTACTTGTCCAGTTCTAATTTTTATCATCTAGCTTCATTACTCGTAGATGCACAGTTATCGACTTGACAACTTTGTATGGCAGCTATGGAAACTTTATATGGGTGCTTGTTCTACTGTATAACTAACCGTGTGTAATTTTCATCCTCTTAGTACAATTAGTTTTGAAGAAATTCATATTGTTGCAAAGAAGTTGTATGGAACCTTTTCGAAAATGAAGCCGTAACATTTTTAAACTTCCATAGATGTTTGTTCTATTATATAACAACCGTGTGTAAATTTCATCCTTCCAGCGTTATTAATTTTGAAGAAATTCATGTTGGTACAAAGAAGTTGTACGGCAGCTCTTCGAAAATGAAGCCGTAAAATTTTGAAACTTCATATAGGTGCTTATTCTATTATACAACTAAACGTGTGTAATTTACATCCTCCGTAGACACGATAACCTAATCAAAACCTAATGGAGCTATCTTGATGAAATTTTAACTGTAGGTTACTAGTAATGAAATTACGTCGGGGATTGCTCATGGTCGAGATTGAACTATGGGTTCGGATTCAAGATTCAAGCCAAACGAGCATAATTTCGACCAATGAAGATAGAACCTTCAAATTTTTTAATAAACGACTAAATTTCATAATCTTTTTAATTTTCATTATATCAGATATTTAATTGAATTATTTATAGAAAAATTTTATTATGATAAAAATATATACGTATTATATTTTAAAAATATTTCAAAATCTTCTCGCAAAACTTGAATATTTTTATGAATTTCTTGATATATCTTTTTGAAATATTTTATTGGATCTTAAGATATAACTAGATATTTCTATAACTTCGATTTTAATTTATACCATAAATATCGGTGTTATCATAAATATTATAATCATAATAATTATGATACACACATCTAATTATGTGTGATACTTAAATTTTTCTCAATGCACTAATGTAATAATTAATCAGATTCAAAAATGTGAAACAGATACTATCACCCCTATTCTTAATTCCAGGTAATCTGCGAAAAATTGATTCTCAATTGCAACTTAACGTTACGAAAACTGCAAAAATCTACGAAAGAAATATTCATTCGCACCATATTCGTACTTCATATTATATCGTGATAAATTCTGTACATATAAATAAAAAGATTTAAATGAATTTACATTTTTACTTAATTGTTTAGTTAACTTTGTTTTATAAAAATATTTAAATCTCTTTTCAAAATATTTTTCAAAAATTATTACTACAAAATTGAAAACAATAATCATCATTTGTACTTAAAACAAGTGATGAAAAAAACCAAGGGTTTTTAAGAAGCACATTTTCAAAATTATATAGGTTTTCTTACTGAGTATTTTATCATTTATTTTTATAAAAATATATATAAATATAAATGATAATATAATTTAATTATTTCATCATTTTATTAATTATCAATACTAAGAATATAATTCCAATGCGCTTAAGAAACCCTGTTAACAAGTGCGAAATACAATGTTGAAGCTTGAATGTTAACGTTTAATTTTGGAAAAACATACACTGGTGAATAAGTTACTGTTTTATAAAAATATAAAAGTTTTAATTTTGAAGACCTAGTAGCCCTTTAATACAGAAGATTCCCAAATTTTTGCTAAGGAAACTTATGATGATTCTCGAGGATCTGTCCACCCCTCTCCTGCCCCACCCTTCCATTTTTATAGGTTCTAGGAAATCAATTGTGTAATCCACCAAAATTTGAAATTTTATTAGGTTTAAACTTAGTTTAAACTTATACTTAGATTAAAACTAAGAGACAATTTCTTCAATTTAAAGAACCCCTTTCAAATTTAAGAAAAACCTTAAACATAATGTTGAAACATAATGCTGTAGCTTTATTTTTGTAAAAAAATATTTGAACAGGTATTCAAGTTACAGGTGTTTACAATTAGCAAAATTTCAATTTTCGATCCCTTATAGGTCTTACACAGGCGAGTGACAAAAAAATTTTGTTAACAGATTTCTACTAATTTCTGAAGGTCTAACTTCTCCCACCCCTAGCTTAACCCGTTTAAAAGAAATGTGCAGCTAAAAATTTTGCAAAAATTGAGTTTTGCATAATGGTAAATTTCAGCAGCGTATGGCAACCCTAAACATTTGTCTTTTAAAAATATATAAAGTTTATAAAAGCTTTCTTTTATCGTTTTTAGATTGAAAATACACCTAACAGAACTCTTGTTATAACAATTTAAAAATTGGGCTTTTTCGAACTTTGGGGGGCTTTAGTTCCGTAACTGGTGGGGCTACAGAAAAATGTTCTTCTATGAACTTATTTTTTTTGCAATGCCTACCTGTGGTTAAAATTTCTTGTCTCTATTTCAAACGGTGTAAAAGTTTTGTAAACATAAAGATGGACGGCAGGACGGACGGACAGAGTGAAGCTGTATAGGCACATTTTTACAAAATTTTTTGAAAATGTGCTAAAAATAAATTCAAACGTCAAAGTTGCCATTGCAAATTTAATTTTCTACGAGGGAATTCAGAATCACTAAAACTTTTTGTTCGTAGCGCAGCCAATTTTTCGTAGAAAGTCTACGAGGTAATTTAGAATAGGGGTGCATGTCAAATATAATCGTTTTTTTTCATAGTATTTCGTCTACATACTAGTAATTGTAAAAATAATTTTAGTGAAATTAAAAATTCCTATAAATCATCTATCCATAAATTAAATCAAACCAGAATTTTTCAAATTAAAAGAATTAAACTATTCAAATTTTAATTATATATAACATAAAAATATATAATAACATAAGTAAATTAAAAGAACAAATTTAAAAATTATTTAAAATTAAAATAATTAAGCAAAGGTACTAAAATCTAAATCATTCAACAATAACTGCAGTACAGCAAAAATCAATAATCTGAAGAGCAGTAACTGCTGCATGTGTGTAAAATTTGATGTTTTAAATTTGTAATTTGCAATTTTGTAATTATTTATAAAATACATTTATTTTATGTTCTTTTGTTTCTTAATATTTTTAAATATATTTATAAAATACATTTATTTTATGTTCTTTTGTTTCTTAATATTTTTAAATATAGATAAATTAATAAGAATTTTTAATATTTTTCAATAGATAAATTAATTAGAAAATTTTTTTGTATTATAAAACTAATTTCATTAATTTTGTTTTCCGATAGAACTATTAAAAGCTTTTATTTTTTTAAAATGGCTCATGCAATTATGACAATCAGGTGTAGGGTATTACCAAAGATAATGAATACAACTAGATGTGCACTCTCATATAAAAATTTTTTTAAAAAATAAAACCCTAATATGGGTCTAATATCATCACACATTCATACACGTTAAAAATTAAAAAAGCTTTTAAGAGAGTTAAAAATATAAAAAAGTCACGTGACTGTCGATTAACTATAATCAGTGTTGCTATTTTGACAGAATTCCGGTCAAATTTGACCGGAAAAAATATTCTTTGACTGGAAAAAAACTCGAAATATTTTGACTGGATTTTTGACTGATTTATTTTTTTATTTGACCGATTTTGACAGAATTTCGTTTCAACGAATATTTTTAAAAATTTAAAATATTATTAAAAAATACTCGTTGACGCTGAACGAATTTTTTCGCTCAACTACAAATTGTAGTTAACGAACAACAATTGAGAAATACTGGAATGACAAATCATTTAATATACAAACATGTACATATAAAATTATCACAGAAATCGAATGCAGCTTAAACTCACTAATGCTGTTTTGATTAAAAGAAAACATTTGCCAAAAGAAAATTGGTACAATATGAATATACCACCAGAAGTGATTAATAAAATCGGTAAAAAAGATATATACGAAAACGATAGTGAAGAAGATTTGGATTTGGAAGAAGATTTCCTTTATGGATGAAATTTTTTAAAAAGTTTATTTTTAGAACATATACTTTTTTGGTGCAATAAGTTTTACATATGTATACCGTCCAGCTACATAGAGTTTCTTTTTTTTAATTTATGAAATAACTTTTGTTTTTGTTTAATGTATGAAATAAGTTTTGTTTTTATTTATGGAATAATGTTTTTGATTAATGTTAGTACAACTTTTTTTGTTTGTGATAATCTTTATTTGATATTTTGAAATAAATATTTTACTACTTTATCTGAAATAATAAATAAATAAATCTTCGACATGGTCACATTATATCATTAGTTATATTAGGTATTGCGAATTTATAAAAAGCAACGCTCCATAAATCAATCTAAACAAAGAAATTATGTACATGTTTCATTATACATACTTAACATACTTTCTTAATTAAATTTTTATTTTGACCGATTTTTTGACAGAATTTTACTCTAAAAACTTTTGACTGGATTTTTTGACAGAATTTTTTAAAAAGTTTTCCAGTCAAACTGTCAAATTTGACCGGATTGAAAATTTTGAAGTGGCAACACTGACTATAATATAAAGATTTCAAGAAGATAATTTGAGAAAGAATTTTTTATTTGCATTTTTTTTTGTAAGCATGTGTTGAATGCGATATGTATACATGTATGTATTAAATATTATTGTTGAATGAAGTTTAATAATTAATAGATTTTTAATAGATTCTACACGTCTTTCGCTATATGTATTATTTTATTCATATGCAAGAAATTTTACATTTACAAGAAATTTAATTTTTTTCTTTATTAGATTTCTATTTTCTGAATTTAAAAGATCATATACTAATCCGATGGCTCCAAAAAATAACGACGTAAGTCAAGTTTAATATGACGATTAAAATATTTGTCTTAGGTTTAAGTAAATTCATATTATATTTTTTTTTACTTGTTAATTTTTTATAATTAAATTTCTTATAAATAATATTTTTTTGGTTTTAAGTATAGTTACAACGAAATAAAATTAAAACAAGGTAGAATGTAAACCTTCTTATATTAGCATTTTTAGGAGAAATAAAGAAAGAAAAATATGCCGTAAAGAACGTCATAAGTCTTGAAGATCACAGAATAAAATTGTTTTAAATATTTTTCAACGGTTTTTTCAATTTTACATTTAAAATCGCGAATTTTAATTTGTATTCTTAATTTATTCAAAACGAGGAAGAGTTTAGTAGAGTAGACTGTGTCAACTCTGGGATACCCGTATGACCTAACATATACATTATATCATCCGGTTAATTACTTTTGGCTTTATTAAGTATAGTGGAATACTCATATAAAATAAAGAGTTGTATGGCAGCTACTCGAACCCTCTGTCGTAGACCAACCAAATTTTGCAGTAACTTTGGCCATTACACTAAACTATTTTTGGCAAAATTTCAGACACCCAATTTCAATAGGTATAGAGTAATGCTCATATAAAATAAGGAGTTGTATGGCAGCTACTCGAACCCTCTGCAGCAGACCAAGCAAATTTTGCAGAAACTTTGGCCATTACACTAAACAATTGTTGGCAAAAATTCAGACACCCAGCTTCATTAGGTGGAGAGTAATGCTCATATAAAATAAGAAGTTGCATGGCAGCTACTCGAACCCACTCCACTAGACCAACCAAATTTTGCAGAAACTTTGGCCATAAAACTAAACTACTTTTGGCAAAATTTCAGACACTCAGCTGTAATAGGTACAGAGTAATGCTCATATAAAAAAAAGAAATTGTATGGCAGCTACCCGAACCCATGGACCAAAATGGCTGGATTTAAATAGCGATGACGGCTATTGCAAAAAAAACGAATTTGCGAAAATTTCAAGATCCTAGCTCCTTTAGTTTTTGAGTTATCGTGCGGACGGACGGACGGACATACATCGCTAAATCGATTTATTTTTCGATTCTGATCCGATCCATACACTTGAGTCTATATCTACCCCCCCTCCGTCTCTGCGTCACAAACGTAATGGCAAATTTATTATACCCTTTGACTATATAGTCATACGGGTATAAAAATAACAAAGTTATAATAAAATATATTTCCAATATTTTTGAACTCATTTTTCTTAAAACATCATTTTAGATTTACATCGTTATAATTTGGAGCCATCGATATATTATAATTTCATAAATCGTATTTATTCATTTTTCAAAATTTTTATTAAAAAAATAAAGTCAACAAAGCTTTTATTTTGTTTTTTTTTTTTTTTTTCGTTCTCTAATTTAATAATGAGGAGAGTATAAAGCTTTAAGCTTTTTTTTTATTTCTTTCTTTTTATTTTAAAGAGCTTGAATTTTAAGGTTTTTGTTTTATATGGACTGTGCACATCTAGTTGTATTCATTATCTTTGGTATCTTTGGTATTACTTAGTCGGTTTCACCGATTTACTATTTCTTTACTTATTTTTTTTTCTTGCTTTGCTATATTAAGTTTTACATTTTCTTTTCAATAACAATTTACAAAATTTACTACCATATTTTGGGGTAAAAAAAATCTAAACTGGGTTGTTTAAAAAATATTTAAGCTGCGGTATTATTTTTAATCAAACGCTTATTTTTGAGTTACAATGTCATAATATATAATTAATATATAATATTGGGTATGCACGGGTATCTAAAAGTTGGCAAGGACAACAATAATATTCCAAGTTTTTGTTTGGTTTTATAAGCAGGTGTACACAATTTCTATACAGGGACAGGCGATTTATATAAACACATATGAAAACATAAACCAAAAAAAACAACATAAATTTTTTTTTAAAAGTTAAGTTTTCAAATTTGTATTATTGCATAAAGAAATATATGCACATGTAACATGTAGGTATATTTATATACATTAATTGATTGACAAACAAAAAAAAAATAATATCATGAGCAGCGCCGTACTATCGCAAGTGCAACAAGTGCAATCGCACTGGGCCCCCTATTTTTGAGGGGCACTAAATATTAAATACATTAGAAAAACTTCTCCAATACCATAAATTACTACGAATTGAAAGAAAAAAAAAAAACAAATATGAAAATTCAAAATTCGTTTAACTTTCAAAAAAATCTAATTGGCAACGATTTAATTTGAAACAAATATACCTAATAATTCAGTTGTTTTTTGCTTCAAATTGTTATCTTCTGTTTGTTTATTATATCGTCTTATTAGTAAAAAGTAAACAATCTTATTTTTATAAATTAATCGATATTGTAAAAGATTCATTGCAAGAACGATTTGAATCGTATAATTCTTTAAATGAAATTTTCGGTTTTCTTTTCGATAATAAGAAGCTAAAAACTATGAATACAAATGAATTCGATGCTAATTGTACAAATCTGGTCAAGCACTTAGAAGGCGATATTGAAGAAGGAATTTAAAAATGAACTTTCTATTTTAAAATATATTTTAGAAGATAATTATACTATCATGCAGAATTTTCAATTCATTTTAGAAAGAAATTTGGAAGAATTATATCCAAATGTATGTATCGTATATCGAATAATTTTAACAATACCCATTACCGTTGCTCATTGTGAACGATCGTTTTCAAAACTAAAATTAATTGAAAATTATCTACGGTCTAGTTTGTCGCAGGAAAGACTTTCTGGATTAGCAATACTGTCAATTGAAAATGCAACAGCCAGAACAATTGATTAAAATGACATAATTGATGAATTTGCCAGCAAAAGAGCTAGAAAAATTACTTTATAATTGCTTTGTATTATTTTTTTAAATAAAATTAATAAAAAATTAATTCAAATTAAAAAAAAAAAAATTTTTAGTTTCTGCACAGGGCCCCCAAAAGTTACAGCACGGGGCTGATCATGAGTCACTTTTATTTACTTTACATAATATATAATTAATATATAATATTATTAATATTATATTTTATTTCTCGATTTTGGTTGAAAATTGTTTTCTGATAATTTTTCTTTAAATTAGGAGTTTTTTAAAAAACAAGCATGTGTAAAGTTACTTTAGCTTATTTACTATTCTAGATTTTTTTTTTAAGTTTATTTATTCTTTTTATTCTTCTTTTTTTATTATTATTTATTTTATTTATTTATTTTTATACAGTAAATATTGCCTGATATTATAATAGTCCTTTTCCTATTTGGCTATTGGACTTCTTACATTAAATACTTTCTACTAATTCATAATTCCAATATGATTTATTTGGTTAATGTTATATATTTTTATATTTTAAATTATATTTGGTCATCAAGGGGATTTATTGTGAAAAATTTTATTAAAAAGTAGTTTAAATATTAAGGTTATTCTAAAACTTGGCGTTTAATATACAATATTTTTACCTTAATTTTTAAGATAATTAACTAATAAATCATATAATATTACACATATTATTCTAATACAGTTATTTTTTAAGTTTATGTTAAATTTTTTCTTGCGGCGTTGTCTTAAGTTATACGGTTTCATTTCAATAATAAAATGCTTACTTCTTTCCCCCTTAAAAAATCACATTGTCTTTAACTTTCTTTTACGTTTTTTTTTTTGATTTTACTTTAGTTCAAAATTTTTTTTTTACTCTTTGTGCAATTCAAACTTTAAAATCAAATAAAGTGAGTGGCACTGGCTTCCCTTTTTTTATTTTTGAAAAAGAAGTCAATTAAAAATACCAATAACTTTGTTAAAAAATTGAATAAAAATAAAAAGAAATTAAAATAAAACGAAATTTGCCTTTCAGATTTATTGCATCATACCGGTAGCATAATACTTACTTTATACTTCAATTATTAAATTTTTACTTTTGTATCCTATACACCCGTACTTACATTATATTTTTTTCACTTCTGATATAAATACGATTAATGTTGGTTTGAAAACTTCATTCTACTTCCGATTTTAAAGTGTTAAAGTTATTGCTTTGCTCTAGATCAAGTAAACGGATATTTTATAAATTTTATTTATTAATAAAAAGTAAAAGTATACTTTCTTTAATTATCTGTTAGTACTTGTAAGAAATTTAATAAATTACATAATAATAAAAGTAAAATAATCGTTTTCAATTTACAGCTTGATTGCCACAACATAATACTGGTCAGTTACTTTAAGAGAAAGGAAATTACATCAAAATTAAAACAATGGTAAAGAAATTAATCAAATTATAATAAATAATCCGAAAGTTATCAAGGATGAATTCAATTAAATTTTCCTATATTTGTTTCAGAAACAAAATTTTTCAATTTTTTTAGTAACGCTTGTTGCTTATACAGCGGCTTCTAAAATTGAATTAGAACATAAAGTTGAAACAACTCATTCAGAAATTTCAAAGCCTTACCCGGTTCCAGTTTATGAAAAAGTTGGTTTACCCATACCACATCCAGTACCAGTAGCAGTTCCAAATTATTACAAAATTCAAATACCGCATCCCTATGCTGTAAGTTGGGTTAATTAAACAAAATTAAAATAGCAATCTCCTATATAGATCAAATTGCACCTTTTTTAAATTTCCTTAGGTTATTAAAATAGCAATCTCGTAACTAGATCAAATTGCACTTTTTTTTAATTTACTTAGGTTCATGTCCCAGTTGAAGAAAAGATTGAAGTTCCTGTTTATAAAGTAGTACCAGAAGTAATTGAAAAGAAAGTTCCAATAACTATTGAAAAACCATACCCAGTTGAAGTTGAAAAGCCATACCCGGTTGAAGTTGTTAAGAAAATTGAAATTCCTGTACCCAAACCATATCCAGTCCCATACACAATTTACAAACATGTTCTTCAAAAGGAAAAACATGGATGGTGAAAATAATAGAAATTGGCAAAAAAATTATTTATCCTAAAATTAGAATTTAACGCTGATTTTTATTTATTTTATTTTTTTTTAATGTTAATTAGTTAAGCATTTGTCTATAGATATTCAATTGTGTGTTTCTATGTGTGATATATTTGAAAATTTTTAAAGAATAATAAATTTATGTTATCTATTTTTGTAAATAAATTACAGAAAAATTAAAAAAAAAATATTTTTGATTTTCTAAATATTATATATTTGTTTTTATTTATTTATACTGCTTAACACAAACAGTTTACAAAAAACCTACAAATAACATTAAAAATTATATAAAATCAAAACAAAATAAAATATAAAAAAAATTACATTTTCGACTTAATATAAAAAAATTGAAACTAAATTTATAGTTAAAAATTAAGTTAAATGTTAGTTACAAACAAAAATAATCCTAATAATAGCGATTGTGTAATTTTTGTTTTGGGGAATGTTTTGAAAATGTAAAGTCAATATTATGTTTATGTTTGTTACCTATAAACATTCTATTAATATAGAATTTAAATTTGTTCAAATTTGCCATAATTAGTGATATGATTATTTGTTTTAAATAAATTGCAAGAGCAAAGACGTTGAAGATTTCTAATAATAATTTTACTAGAAATTAAAAAAAGGCAAATTTAAATTATTTTAAACGAATAACTCTAAGCAATAGTAAATATTTCAAATATTTAAAGTACTTACATATTTATATGAGATTTTGTGAAAAATGGGTAAACATACGTTTATATTTGTGTTGCGGTTTTAAAATCTAGTGAAAGGTAGATTTTTTAAATATTTTTTTTTTATATTATGTGCACATATAATATAAAATGTTTTTATTTTTTTAGGAAAAATACGTGGTTGAAAAATTTAAATAGATTCAATTTGATTAGCATTTAAAAAATAATTTCAATTATAAGTGTTGTGATAAATATGATAATAATTATTTTATAAAAATGTACATTAGAATAAGACTTGTAAGAGAAAATTTCAACAAAAATGTAAAAAAATTTGATAATAAACATAAATATTTTAGTGTGACACACTTATAATAATAAATTCGATTTTAATACATTTTAAAGGCTTTTCTTGTGTATAAAGACAGAAAATCAAATATTTTAGTAAACTAAAGATATAATAAAATTTTAAAGTCATTAACATTAACAATTATATTTAAATTTTATTATTGGTTTATTACTAACGACACACTATGCGTTTTTACTATGTTTCAATTTCATTTTTTTTTTTTTAATTTTCCGTCTTTTTCTTGCATGAAATATTATTATTACTATCTACTTCCAATATGAATTTCTTAAAAATTAATTATACTAGGCGGGTAAAAATTACATACGGTTAGTTATATATTAGACCAAGCACCTATATGAAGTTTCAAAATGTTACGGCTTCATTTTCGAGTAGCTGACATACAATTTTTTTGCACTAATATCAATTTCTAAAAAACTAATTGTACTAGGAGGATGAAAACTACACACGGTTAATTATATAATATGAATTTCTTCAAAACTATTTTTACTACGAGAATGAAAATTACACACGGTTAGTTATATAATGAATCGAGCACTTATATGAAGTTTCAAAATGTTACGGCCGCATTTTCGGGTAGCTGACATACAACTTTTTTGCACCAAGATCAATTTCTAAAAAACTAATTGTAGGTACTAGGAGGATGAAAACTACACACGGTTAGTTATATAATATGAATTTCTTCAAAACTAATTATACTACGAGGATGAAAATTACACACGGTTAGTTATATAATGAATCGAGCACTTATATGAAGTTTCAAAATGTTACGGCCGCATTTTCGGTGGCTGCCATACAACTTCTTTGCACCAATATGAATTTCTTATAATTATACTATGAGGATGAAAATTACACACGGTTAGTTATATAATGAATCGAGTACTTATATAGAGTTCCAAAATGTTATGGCCCCATTTTCGGGCAGCTGCCATACAAAGTTTTCAATTCAATAATTGTGGATCTAATAAAGCTACGAGGTTACAATTAAAATTGGGCAGCTAAAGTAATTGGTCAAGTTACTTGGCAAAGTTGGACATCACTCGGACCAACTTTTTTGGGTGGGCCAAGTTTTTTTTTAATGGCTTTTTTTTTTGTTTTTGTTTAGTTTCCGACTTTCTGGGTAAAAGTAATTCATTTTCGGTTGTAACTCGCAGCTCAATCAAACTATTATATATGCGCCGACTTATGTCTTTCTTTTTTTTTTTTAGTTCAAATGTTCAATGAACAAGGAGATTGAAACTTTTTTAAAATTTTTTTTTGTTTTTTTTTTTTTTTTATCTCTCTAAAATTCCAGTGTAAAAAAAATGAGTTTTGTTCGGAATGAAAGCAATACATTTGGTTTATACAGTAGTTTTCATTTATAACGAACTCGGTTCAATTTTAATTATAATAAACTTTACACTTTTTGATAAAAAATTAAATTTTACCTAAAAATGTAAGTTTTTTATTATATTGATATTTCTTTTATTTAAACTTATTATATCTAATAATGTTGCTTGCCGATTAATGAAGTGTTTTTTATTTAGTTTTGAATATAAAAAAAATCATAATAACGCATCAAAAATACAAAAAAAATTTCAATAGAAGAAAAAGCACTATACATAGGCTTCAGGCTGACACATCAAATAAAATTTTAGCAAATGAGTTCGAAGTGTCCATTCTAGAATCAGCACATTCTACAATGTTCAAGTCTTATACTAATTTTTCAAAATTCACAGCATTCTTTTAAAACAACGAATATTATCAGTCCCATAATGGTCGTTATAACAGAAAAGTACTGTATTTTGCTTTTGTTTGCAATTTATTATAATACAGTAGGTACAAAAAAAAAATTGTTTTGTAAATCGTAAATTGTTGTTGCTTTTTGTTAAGTTTTTTGTAAAATTAAAAACCGAATTCTGAAATATGCATTAACTTAAAAAAAAAAAATAATATTTCTTAAGAAAAATTATTTGTTTCTTATGGATCAGCCAAAATCAGCATGTACGGCATTCAGTTTCTGTCAAAAAATTTTGAAATAATTAGTTATGTAAAAACATTTACATGAAAGCATACGCGAAGTGCTGTACAGACCTCAGAGTTTTAAAATTTATAAAATATAAAAATACATATTGTAATTGTTTTTTCTTATTCTGCTGCGATTAAATTTTAAAAATAAAATGTTTTAAAATAACATTTTTTTTTAAATAATTTAATTTAAAACATACAAATATTCAAATAAATTGAAAATACTTACGGTACAATATGTTGTAAAACTAAAAAAATTATCTTTCTCAAAAAAAGTTATTTGTTCCTTAGGTCCTAACCTAAATAGAAGCGTGCAGCGTATAATTTATGTCAACAAATTGAGAAATAAATAGGTACATAAATTTACATTAGAGCAGCGAAAATACGCGTAACCCAATGTACTGTATCTCGGATTTTTAAAATTTACAAATATTGACAAAATTTATAAAAATATTATAATTGGTTTTTCTTATATTTCTAATATTATGTTTTAAAAAATAATATTTTTTTACAATAACTTTTATTAAAAAATATCTTATATTCAAAAACCTATAATATGAAATTAAAAATATTTTTTATAGGTACTAAATTAAAACATTCAAATAAATATTTTTGATAAATTAAATATTGTACGCGCGTATCGATTTACCGATAATTGATATGTAGACAGACGTATTGACGTACTGCCGTATAAAAATTGTACGTCGTATGTTTTGATTTCAACCTAATAATTGAAAAGTTTATTTCACACTTTCAACATCGAATAATGTTTTTTTATAATAAAAAAACTATTTTTAGTTTTACTTTGACAAAACGAAAGAATTTTTTATATCAAAAAGTGTACATGAAGATTACATAGGCGTTCTGGCAGCTTCAATATAATATATTACTAAATACTAAACTTATGAATTATGATATTTTAAATTTTGTTGTACATATTATGTGTTCATAGAGTTTTTTAATTAGGATACAGAATACGTACAACATAGTTCATATAGTACTAAAATGTTTAGAAAAAAGTACAGTTTGCTATATGAAGGACAGCATTAACTCGAATTTTGGGTTCTTGACTTCAATAAATATATGTATGTATATGTTTAGAAATATGTATTTATTAGAATAATATTTATATGTATTTAGAATTTTAATTTAATTTAACTGTACCAATTTATCCTCTCTTTCAAGCGGCTTAAGCTATAGAAATAAAACTCAAAAATCGGTACTTAACAACGTTTTAATAATTATTTTTTTTAAGCAAATTTCAAGCGCAAGAATTGTTGACAACACTGTTGGCATAATTTTTATTATGTATAGTCTAATATAATTTACACAAAACGAATTTTATATGTTAACATTTTATATGTTAAAAGCAAAAATAGCTCGAATTTCGAGCACAGGGCGATACTAGTTTGTATTATTGTATAAAGAAATATATATGCACATGTAACATGTAAGTATATATATTAGAAAATGAAAAATAATGATTGATCAATTGATGTATTTGTATATATATTATTTATGTATTTATATATATATATATATTATTTATTATAACATATGTGCACAATTTTTTTTTATTTTTTTAAATAAATTTTTATTTTGTTATAATTTTACAAATGAATGTATTAACCTACAACACAAAGTTAACAAACAAGGTCTAATACCTCTCTAATTATATACTTTTATATGAACTTGCCTGTGTCTATGGCTCTATTTTTCATTCTGTCAGTTAGTGAAACATTTATATTAAAAATTTAACCATAAATTTATAAGAATTGTATGGTTCAGTGGTTAGCAAAGTGGCTTAGGGTGTAAATATATTTGAGTTCGATCCTCCTTCAAAAAATAAAATTTTTTTTTGGTTTTTTTTTTTTTAACATTAAAAAATATTTGATTTTTTATGTTAAATTTAATATACAATAAGTAAAATAATATCTGTTTTAAAGTACAAAACTATTGTAGCAAAATCTTATTCATACATCATTGTTAAATTTTAAAAAATCAATGTTTAATTTTATTTTTTTTTGAAACTTAACTAACTTACCATCTAAATTAACCTAAACTTAAATTTATCTAAACTAACCTTATTGATTATTAAATAGCGCAAGTGCTTTTAGAAATTATATTAAGATGTATTTAACTACCAATAATCTTTATTTATAAATATATCCAAAATTGTATAATTTTTGGTATATCTTTCTCTGATATGGACATTTCATATCTTTAAATTTAATCTCCGTTAATGTTATACACGTGCACAAGACCAAAAATTATACATATATAGATAAAGCAAGTAGAACAAAAAATCTCTCACTATATTTTGTGAAATACAATGCCCCACGAAAGAGAAAAAACGATATTATACATTTGTAAAAACATATACCTTTCTCATCCCACACATTGTTTTATATTATTATTATTTTCTTAAAAAAAAAAAGTAAAAAATAGTAAAAAAAAGTTTAGAGTTGGTAAATTCATTTTATTTTTTAATTTAGTTTGTGTGTTTCAATGTAATACTGATAAAACCAAATACCAAGTAAATATACATAGGTATATTTAACTAATGGCTTAACCTAATCAAATATAAATAATACACTATATTATGTATGTATGTACCTATAAATATTTATTTTTCTAATTTTCAATCAAAATTTTTCTTTTTAAAATATTCATTTTACCTCTTTTCGTATTGAAATAATATAGAAATAATAAGAGCAGCAAACGAATTTGTTTTTTGCTTTCAAATGAATTTTTTTAGAATAGATTGTACGAGGATATTAATAGTTTGATACTTGGTTAAATAATTTGATACAGTCGGCAAATTCAAGTTTTATTTAAAAAAAGTAATAAAAAATAAGAGGTTATTTTGAAAATTTTTCTATATAAGCTTGTATTTTGTCATTAAAGTTTAATAATCGTATTATTTTTATATTTGATACATATTCCACATATTTTTTGATAAGTAGAAAAACTATAAAGGCAAACTCTATGAAAAGTGGAAGAAAGCATTAGTGAGAAAGAGATAGCATATGGGGCAATGGTTGAAAAAATTAAGAGAATTTTTATTGACATTTTTTGTTCTACTTGCTTTATCTATATATGTATAATTTTTGGTATATCTTTTTCTGATATGGACATTTCATATCTTTAATTGCATCTTAGTTAATGTTATACACGTGCACAAGACATACTTCACTTTGTAGTGTTTGCCTAAATATATGCAAAATATCTGTTCCCTAATAGCATAAAGTAATTATATGCATAGAGTATTCATGTAGAAAAAAAAAGTTAGACAAGTTTTTTTATTTCGTAAAATCAACTTTATCGTATTTTAGTTTATTTTTATTTTAAGTTTTATTTTTTTTTAATTTTTGGTTTGTATGTCAATCGATGTGTGTACATTTGTATATATTTCTTCTTTTTTTTTTTTTTGTATGTATATCACATCAATCGCTGTATCATGCATGAACGCAATTTGTGAATATTTTGATTATATAATAAAAAATATTATTGATAGAAAAAGAAGAATGAAATTTCGTTTTTTTGCTTTTTATTTTTTTACATGCATTATTTAATTTAGAATTCTAAAAGGGAAACAGCCGGGTAAAATATATTATGGAAAAGTATATAAATAAGCTTTCAAAATTTATATTCCATTCAGCTTAAAAAACCCTTTAAGTATGTAAATACACATTATCAAATATACATATTATGTATGCATGTATTTTGCGATTTCTTTTGTTCTGCCGGATGCATAATCAGAAAAACCACTAATTTCATTCAGTGCACTATTATAATATAGCCTTCTAATGGCTATTTCATCGAATACCAATGCAGCCAACCTTTCAATTAAATCTTTTTCGGAGAATATAATGCCTAACTCATTTATATTTTTGTCGTTAAGACATATATTTAAATGTTTGTTTGTTAAGACCTACATATATTTAAATAGATGGGGATACATCTATTAAGGGAACAAAAATGGGGCAAATCAAGCTTTAGTCCATTTCTCAAAAATTTATAACACTTTTGGTGAATTAAAATGAATATTTATTGCTACGTTTTTTTCATCTTCGGACCATTTACTAACACTTTTAAAATTAATTTTTAAAAATTGTTTGGCTTCGTTACGCAATTGAAACTGCCTATTAATAATGCTACATAAAGATAAATCCAGTTTTTCTTTTTTTAATTTTTGCCTTAACTTTTTATTTTGATTTTTTAAGTAAATAATGTTTTTTTTTAAATTAAATTTTGTTTCTTAAAGAAAGCTAACCTTTTAAGAACTGTCGAATACTTTTTTAAATAAAAATCTGCACTCCTTTAAAATTTCAAACAATGCCTGCAAAAACAAATTTTTTCATCTGACGAGACAGTTTAAAAATTTTCAAAAAGTACATTCAAATTTCTAATATTTTTGTTAGAATTGCATTTACTGCTTGAATAATTATTATTTATTTTCAAAGGTTCTCTGTATTCTAAAAAAAGAAATCGTCCAAATTGTATAAAGAAATACATATATACAAAATACACAAATGTACATACATATTACATTCATGGATTACATACAAATAAAAAAACAACAATAAAAATATTAAATAAAATTTTTTAAAAACAAATCGTCCAACTTATAAGGAAATATAAACAATTGTACATACATCGATTGACAAGCAAAAAAAATAAAAAGAAAAATAAAAATAAAGCAAAGAAATAATCTCCATTTGATTTTACTATGTATACCAAAAATACGGTCATCTTTTTACGATAATGGGGTGATTTCAAATCAACAAAATTGACTAAAATTTATTGTTCTAGATGAATACTCTATGTATATGATTTCTTTATGTTATAATCTTAAAACATCGACCATCTTTAAATAAAGTTCAATTAGAACTCACCATGTAACATAACATCACTCAAAATGGCTAGCTCAAAACTATTACGGAGAAAATTTTTTAACACATATTTTGCATATATTTAGGAGAACACTTCGAAGTGCAGTATGTTCTTGTGCACGTATATTTATACCATAAAGTATATAAATATAGATACATTAAATCATCAATCCATTATCTATAATTTTTAGGGTATAGAAAGTAATGATCGAAGAGTGTTGAACGGTTAATACAACTTTTTAATAGTTAGTTTAGGAAATATAGAATGGAGAAATAAAAATTTGTCATAGTTATTTGAATCTGTTAAATTAGAGCATACATTAAAATTTAAATTTTTTTGAAATATTAAAAATTGCTGTACCAAATTATGTGATAAAAAGCTAATAAAAGCATAAATATTTTAGTTAACATTAAAAACCATCAAATTATATAAAGCTATATATATATCATTAATATTTTTAGTGAACATTAAAAACCATCAAATTATATAAAGCTATATATATATCTTTCCAATAACTTTGAGTGTTAATGAATTATAGATAACAGGTGAAATTATGATTGTGATACTTTTTTTAAAACAGAAATTTTTGAATAACTTCCATTTATACGATTTTTAAGGATTGGGAGTTTTGAATACCTACTTTCCTGAAAGAAATGGTTAGTGCAGAATCGGTTCGCTTTGTTCTCTGAAAAGGGTAAGAACAATCAAGAGTGCTGCCATCAGAAAAGCTATGAATTTTGTTGAAAGTATTCATTGATGAGAGACACCAGCATTGATTTTAAAATTTTTAGAGATGAAGGCGTCCAATACAATTTGAATTGAACGGTGTGAAAGGAAAAATTCTATCCATGAATTAATATTTTTGCTAGAATAAAAATATGCAAACTTTTTTAGTAGCGCAAATTTGCTAAAAGCCATCAACTTTGGATATATCTAGAGCGATCTAGAGTGTTTAACATATCCCCTGCTTATCTTTTTAACCTAAAACCATATTGCTGGTCACTTATGACGCCATTACTTTCCAGATAACTTTTTAAATGTAAATTAGTTATTAATTCGATGCACCCTTTTATGGGATTGGCTGGACATAAGCAACTTTTGAAGTAGAAGGGTAAGTAGTGTAAGTGGAAAAGTTTGCTTAGCAGACAAGCTAGATCGTTTTCACATTTTTCGAGGAAAATTGGTGGAATATCATCAGGCTAGCGGATTTGTGATTAATTCGATGCAACCTTTTCTGGGATTGGCTGGACATAAGCAACTTTTGAAGTAGAAGGGTAAGTAGTGTAAGTGGAAAAGTTTGCTTAGCAGACAAGCTAGATCGTTTTCCCATTTTTCGAGGAAAATTGGTGGAATATCATCAGGGTAGCGGATTTGTGAATATTGCTGGTCACTTATGACGCCATTACTTTCCAGATAACTTTTTAAATGTAAATTAGTTATTAATTCGATGCACCCTTTTATGGGATTGGCTGGACATAAGCAACTTTTGAAGTAGAAGGGTAAGTAGTGTAAGTGAAAAAGTTTGCTTAGCAGACAAGCTGGATTGTTTTCCCATTTTTCGAGGAAAATTGGTGAAATATCATCAGGCTAGCTGATTTGTGAACAATAAGAAGTGTTGAAACAAATTGTATTGTATGTATTAATGCTATAATTTTATATTAACACCTGTAAAACATTTTAAAAATATTTCAGTAATATAAAAAAGCAAAATCATGTTTTTAACAGCTTTTTCTGTTGCCCGCCACTATATATACACGCGATGTTGTTACCATATTTTTAGTCAGTTTATTTTAATTTTGCTTATTTTTTTTTTTATTTACCGCAATATTATATTTCTAGAATTTTAAACTAAATAAAAGAAATAATTACTACTAATTAGGTACCAAAACACTATACTATTACATACCACTATTAATGCTACTATACCATTAATACTATATATTAGTACTTCTATACGGCTGTGAAAATGGAAGGTAACCGCCAATATCAATGCAGTCCCCGTCATACTTTCAATACTAGTTAATTATTGTACACAATTGGAACATGTTATCTTAATTTTAAGTTACTAGTTTTATTAATTTCGATGACAAGATTTTACACATTAGGGGGTCTAAGAGAGGTACTGAACCACCACTCCAATTGATCCAAAATAAGAGGGACACGCAGGAAATAGTAAATAACACCCATGTGCCAAATTTGAAGCTTCTACATTTGTTTCAAGTTACTATCTTTATTAATTTCGAAAATATGCTTTAAGGTCCTCGGAACTAAGTGGCTGGTCCCCACCCATTTGGGCTCAAATTTCAAGGAGACTAAGGAAATCGAAAGCGACACCCTGATACCAAATTTGGAGGTTCTATCTTCATTGGTTACGGAATTATGCTAGTTTGGCCTAAATTCGATCAAAAAGTTCTAAGTTCCGAACCCATTGTCCAATCCTCACCGTACGCAATCGCCGCCGTAGTTTCATTACCAATAACCTAAAGCACAAATTTCATGAAGATAGCGTCATTAGTTGTTGAGTTATCGTGATTTTTTATATATGTTCGTTAGCCCTGAAACCGATTAAAAGGTCCAGAATCCGAACCCTTTAGCTGATTTCGCCCTTATACAGCCCGCACTGTACTTATAGTACTAGTTAACCCTTGTACACAATTTGAACGTTGTATCTTAATTTTAAGTTACTATTTTTAGTAATTTCGATTATAAGCTTTTAAAATTTGGGAGGTCTAAGAGGGGTACTGAACCACCACTCCAATTTCATTACTATTAACCTACAGCACAAATTTGATGAAGATAGCGTCATTAGTTGTTGAGTAATCGTGATTTTTTATATATCTTCGTTAGCCCTTCGATCGATTAAAAGGTCCAGAATCCGAACCCATGGGCCGATTTCGCCCATATGCAATCCCCGCCGTACTTTCAGTCCTAGTAACCTACAGTTAAAATTTCATCAAGATAGCTCCATTATTTTTTGAGTTATCGTGCCTACGGACGGACGGACATGGCTATATCGACTCAGGAGGTCACGCTGATCACAAATATATATACTGTTCCATATCTAGCTCGCTTCCTTTAGGTGGTTACAAACACCATATCAAAGTTAATATACCCCTTTACCTATTCTTTAGGTGTACAGTATAAAAATATCCAAAAGCTATATTAAAAATATGTATTAAAATAAATTTAATCACTGCTAGCAATACAAACATTCATAAAAAACAAGTATCACACCATTGCTGCACTGACTACCGAATTTTAAAATTTCTTTTTAAAGTAGTATTTTTTTATTTTCTAAAAGTTGTTCCGAGTGATGTCCAATTTTTCCAAGTAACTTGCCCTATTACTTTACCTGCCAATTTTAATTTTAACCTCGTAGCTTCATTAGATTCTTAGTTATTGAATTGAAAATTTTGTATGGCAGTTGCCCGAAAATGGGGCCGTAACATTTTGAAACTTCATATAAGTGCTCGATTCATTATATAACTAACCGTGTGTAATTTTCATCTTCGTAGTATAATTAATTTTGAAGAAATTCATATTGGTGCAAAGAAAATGTATGGCAGCCCCCCGAAAATGACATTTTGAAACTTCATATAAGTGCCGGATTCATTATAAAACTAACCGTGTTTCTAAAATTTTCATCCTCATAGTATAATTAGTTTTGAAGAAATTCATAATGGTGGAAAAAAGTTGCATGGCAGCTCCACGAAGCCTTGGTCCGATTTTAACTAAAAAAAAGGGGAACCTAAGCCAAAAACAATAGGGAACCTAGAAATCGTCTAAAAATTACTTTGTGTGAATTTCAAAACTCTAGCCCTTTTAGTTTTTAAGTTATCGTGCTGACACACGGACGGACGGACGGACGAACGGACAGACACACATTACTATACATCTAATGAAGCAGGGTGACTGAAATTTTAGCCAAAAATAGTTTAGTTTTATGGCCAAAGTTTCTGCAAAATTTGGTTAGTCTGCTGCAGTGGGTTCGAGTAGTTGCCTTTCAAAGTCATATTTCACGTAAGCATTACTTTATACGTAATAAAGCTGAATGTTCGAAATTTTGCCAAAAGTAATTAACCAGATGATATGTTTATATATTACTGTCAAACGGGTATCCCAGAGTTGACACAATCTACTCTAGTACACTCTTCCTCGTTATACCCGTGCATACATATATGACATCGGGTATATTAAAATTGCTCCTCCGTTTGTAACGCATCGATCTAGACGAGCTAGATATAGTATCAAGGGTACATATTGGATCAGCATCGAAAAGTAAATCGATCTAGCTATGTGTGTTTGTCCGTTCGTCAGTTCGTCCGTCCGTGTCCGTCAGCACGATAACACAAAAACTAAAAGGGGTAGAGTTTTGAAATTCACTTGAAAGTCATTTTTAAATAATTTCTAGGTTCCCTATTGTTTTTATGCACCTCAAACGAATCAGCTAACTGTCCATTGTGTAAGACTCGACAGCTCGCATTTTCGTAGGATACCCCACCTACTAAGAGCTCTCCATATATACTCGCGGTTTACACGATCAAAAGCTTTCTCGAAGTCTACAAACATGAGATGTAACGGCTCGAGTATTATTCGTAGCGTGTTGATATGGTCAACACAAGAGTGACCACTGCGAAAGATTGATGTCTTTTCAATGTAATTTCAATCTTGCTTTTGATCCTTTCGAGTATATTATTTGCCATGATTATCGAAGACAGATAACATCGTAATACCGCACCAGTTATTGCAATGCTTCAGGTTACCTTTTTTTGCCAGCTTAACAATAACTCCTTCTTCCCACTCACTCGGGTACTTTTCTTCTTCCCATATAGTCTGAATCAATCTGCCGTTGCGGGGAAGTCTGCTTTTAGAAGTTGGGCGGGTATTTGGTTAATTCCTGCAGCTTTGTTATCTTTCAAGAGCGAAATGGCACTTTCGATTTTAGCTTTCGTGGGTGGTGCTGTAGTAATACCCTTGTGTGATCGACGCAACTCAGGTTCTTTAGAGATTTTTGCTGCTTTGTTGAATGACCTGAAAGAATTTTTGTTATCTTATATAAGGCTTTGCCATCACTTCTTCTTGTTTCTATCTCTGCTTCCGTAGCAAGGTTTTCTTTTTGTTTCCTTCTGTCTCGTCTTACATTTCTTTGCGCGATTTTATATGCTCTGTTATTTATAGTTTTAAAATACAACAAGAAATTATTTGAGTCATTTGTTATGTTTTTGTGTATCTATTACACAAATCTATTATGTATCGAAGCATAATCTGCGTAATACAAAAATTATGACATGACTTATGTGCAAACAACGTACCGCCAATGACTAGCTGGCGGGAATTGCAAAAATCCAAGAGCCTTTCGCCATTGTAGTTTCTTACCCCAATGCCATGCCGTCCCATGACTTATTCTAAACCAGAGTTTTCCGTTTCGACTTTCGCGTTTAGATCACCCAATATAATTTTTATGTCGGCTTTGGGAGCGTTATCATATGTTGTCCCAAGAAGAGTGTAAAAATTCTGGTTTTCTTCATCTTCTGCTTCTTCGGTAGGGGCGTAACATTGTATTATGGTTATATTTCGGACTCTGGATTTGAATTTGGTATTCATCAATTTCCAAGAGATTTATCAGCATTTATCATATTTCTTACTCCACCACGCCTTAATCCTGTTTCTGCTTCAAAATCTCCTGAGTACAGCATGTGAGTTAAATTACTGTCTGAAATAATTTCACCACAACCTTTTCATTTAGTTTCACTGACGCCAAGAATGTTAATATTGAATCGTAACATTTGCTTGCTCGGCTTGCTCGTATCGCCCAACACCATATAGTGCTCTCACGTTCCATGCTCCGATTAGCGTCTTACAATTATCCATATAACTACAATTACCCGTAATTACAGTTACTCATAAGTTATTTGATGGCATTACTTTAAAAAGTTCATAATTGTAAATAAATAATTAATGTTTATGAGTGTTAAGCTCAGTTCGATCACGACAATTAAACTGGAATAAATCGAATTAAATATAATTAAAAATTCCGGGTTTTATTTCTAATATATAAAACTGTAAATATATAATTTAGAAACATTTGTTAAAAATATGTATACAACAAATTAGTAGATGGAGAAATAGATCATTATTGAACAAAAAAAACCTATAAAAAATTTCAAATTTTTATTAACAAAATAATTTATCGCATTTAAAAAATTTCAAATTTAAACAAGTACGTACTTAAATGAAAAAAAAATTCACCAAGAAGGTATTTAAACTAAAGACCCCAACATTTTAAAAAATTTAAAACATACAAAGGGCAAACTATATAATTTATTCATCTTCAAAGTTTTAAAATACAACAAGAAATTATTTGAGTCATTTGTTATTTTTTTGTGTATATATTACACATCTATTATGTATCGAAGCATAATCTGCGTAATACAAAATGTAACGGTTGGGATTTTATTTAAGAATATGGTATTGAAATACAATATATGTATGTATATGTATATAATGAAATTGGAAATAATTCTTAATTTTGAAAAAGTTCTTCTTGCAATTGACCTTCTGTCATTCTGTGCCGGGCCAACAATTAGTTTAATATGTATATTTTTAAACACAAATTTAACAAATCAATATAAACTTAAATTTTAAATTAAAATAATCTGTATAGTCTTAGACATATTAATGAGCAAATCTATGCTTAAAAAAAAATTAAAACCATATTGTTAACTCCGACAACCCTTGCGCTTACAAAAAAAAACTTAGTTAAATAGATACATACACACATATCAGTGACGATGCGTGATATTTTTGATAAGGGAAGCATACAAAGTAATATTTTTCCTATAAAGAAAGTAAAGTGAGCTTTTTTTTATGAAGAGGATCTTCAAAAGATTCAATGACTCACTTAGGTTAACATTAACTTTAATAATTTGAAAAATTCAGAAAATGAGGTCTCCAACTCTGTTTCAATTAAAAACTGAACAATTTCTTGAATATTTTTTTTATTTTAGAAATTATTGTGTTTGAAAACTACTTTCAGTTCACTTTTTAATCCTGAAATATCAAAAAAGTCTGGATAAGAACTTTGCAAATTAGTTATAAGATTCGAGGGAAAACTTTTTTCAAATTCTGCATATTTAGTAGTATCTGAAAGTTTAAACAATTCAAAATTAGATAAGGAACTAAATCTATTGCCTAGTTCAAAAAGTATTTGATTAATTATGGTCTTTAATAAATCAGAAAAAAATTCTTTACTTGAAATATTTGAGTCTTACCGACTAACTTGACATTTACATTATTCCAAAAATCGTCAAAGTTGGTATCGTTTTTAAAGTTTATATCGTTTTTAAAGTTATTTATCATATTAATGCAATATTGTACGTCAGATATTTTGAACTGCTAAATTTTAGCCAAGAAAATAAAAAAATTGTAATTTTACTAACTACCAAAAAAATATTCAAACTGTTTCATTTCATTCATATGTTATCCCTTGCCGGAAGAAAAGTATACCTGGGAACTGTAATAAAATTTTACTAAATTTGGATTGGAAATAAACAATGTTCGTTCGGATATAAAGATTAATAAAAAATTTTATAATTTTGAATATGAATACAAGTTTAATTGTAATCATCAAAAAACATAGTATTTTTCAAGATAAATAAATTGTTGCAATTAATCCTTAATTTGATATGCAATATATGTAATTAATTTTTTATTGTTTTTTTTAAAAGACTTATTTTTTAAAATTTTAAGTATAAATATATTATACCCCTTCCTTCTCTGCGTCTCAAACATAATGGTAAATTTATTATACCCTTAGAACTATGTTCGTACGGGTATAAAAATAGGTGACGTTTCATACAACATAGATTAAATTGGAAAAATATATGTTTATAGCTACAGCGTTATACATATTTAAAAAAGAGAATGCATAAATTCATTCATTATTTTCTTAGTTTTTTTATGTAGTAATTTTTAAAATAATTGAACATTCAAACAAAAATAGGTTTGACACAACATAGAATCATAAAGTAACTATATACATAGAGTATTCACGTAGAACAAAAAAGTTAGACAAGATTTTTTATTTCCTAAAATCAACTTGATCGTATTTTAGTTTATTTTTATATTAATTTTTTATTTTTTTTATATATTTCTTTTGTTTTTTTTTGTTTTTGTATGTATATCGTATCAATCGCTGTATCATGTATGTACGTAGTTTGTGTATATTTTAATTATAAAATAAAAAAATATTGATAGAAAAAGAAGAATGAAATTTCTTTTTTTTGCTTTATATTTTTTTACTTGCATTATTCCAAATCTTTCAAATCGTTCGAAAATAATTCCATAAATTGTCTTCTAATGTACCTATATGTATTTTAAATTTTCGTTAGTTTTAGGTTTTTAACTACATACTAAAAAAATATAATTAAAAATTTTTGTTTATCTTATTGAAAATATGTTTTATTATTTTATTATTTAATTTAGAATTCTAAAAGGGAAAAAGCCGGGTAAAATATATTATGGAAAAGTATATAAATAAGCTTTCAAAATTCATATTCCATTCAGCATAAAAAGTCCTTTAAGTATGTAAATACATATTATAAAATATACATACATATGCATGTATTTTGCGATGTCTTTTGTTCTGCCGGAACCATAATCAGAAAAACCACTAATTTCATCCTACTAATTTAAAATAGCATTTAGTGCTTGAATAAAAAAAAACAGCAATGAAAATATTAAATAAATTTTTTTAAAAAATATTGTCCAACTTGATAAGGAAATATAAACAATAGTACATACATCGATTGACAAAAAAACAAAATAAAAAGAAAAATAAAAATAAAGCAAAGAAATAATCTCAATTTGATTTTACTGTGTATACCAAAAATACGGTCATCTTTTTGCGATAATGCGGTGATTTCAAATACCGTATTGGGGTGATTTCAAATAAACAAAATTGACTAACATTTTTTGTTCTAGATGAATACTCTATGTATATGATTTCTTTATGGTAGAATGCATAGATTTAACTCATTACTTTTATTTATTTTGTTTTGTAATTTAAAACAAGTAAAGAAACAGTCAGTCGGTGCAACCGACTTAGAAATACCCTACACCTATTTGGTTCAAATTTAAGGACATATCCATAAGTCATTTTAACACCATAGAAGCTGTTATTAATTTGATCGTAAGACATAGCTAACCAAATTAACTGTATAATACTAAAATCATTTTCTAATTACACTATCTATTAAAAAATACTACAAATTCTTACTAATTCATCTATTTAAAAATATTAAAAAACAAACAAACTTGACATAAATGAAAATATATTTATTCCAATTCAATTACAAAATGAAAAAATTCTAAATATTAAATTTTGTGATAAAAAGATAATCAAAGCATAATATATTTAATAATCCAAATTTTTAAAAATTGCAATTATTTTAAATGGTTATTTTATATACCTAATAGAAAAGCTTATAAACGCAAAATATGCAATAAATGTATTTCTAAAATACAATTACAAATTTAGACCTTTTCATATAATTCATTTAAATATAAAAATAAATTTTACATAAATGCAGCAAGTACCTTTGAACATAGCTGAACCACTACAATTAAGTCTAGATTTCGGAGACACATAGGACATAGGAAATATATTCTTTGGCTTCGAAATTAAACTCGACCACAACCAATTCCCATGGTACTTTCATTACTAGTAACCTACTGTTAAATTTCATCAAAATACCGGCATTATTTTTTGAGTTATGGTGTTTTTAAGATATATGTTTGTTAGTCCTGGAACTTTTCAAGGGTTCCAGAACCCGAAATTATGGTACGATTTCGCACATATGCAGTCCCGTCATACTTTCAATACTAGTTAACCCTTGTACACAATCGGAACGCTCTATCCTAATTTTAAGTTACTAGTTTTATTAATTTCGATGATAAGCTTTTACACATTGGGGGGTCTAAGAGGGGTTCTGAACCACCACTCCAATTGATCCCAAATTAGGGGGGCACGCAAGAAATAGTAAAGAACACCCTGGGCCAAATTTGAAGCTTCTACATTTGTTTCAAGTTACTATCTTTATTAATTTCGAAAATATGTTTTAAGGTCCTAAGAACTGAGTGGCTGGTCCCCGATCCACTACTCCAATGGGGCCCAAATTTCAAAGACACTTACGAAATAGGAAGGGACACCCTGATACCAAATTTAGAGGTTCTATCTTCATTGGTTTCGGAATTATGCTCGTTTGGCCTAAATTCGATCAAAAAGTTCTAAGTTCCGAACCCATTGTCCAATCCTCACCGTACGTAATCACCGCCGTAGTTTTGCTGCCAATAACCTACAGCACAAATTTCATGAAGATAGCCTCATTAGTTGTTGAGTTATCGTGATTTTTATACCCTACACCTATAGAATAGGTAAAGGGGTATATTAACTTTGGTATGGTGTTTGTAACCACCTAAAGGAAGCGAGCTAGATGTGGAAAAGTATATATATTTGTGATCAGCGTGACCGCCTTAGTTGATATAGCCATGTCCGTCCGTCCGTCCGTCAGTCCGTCCGTCCGACCGTCCGTCCGTCCGTCCGTCCGTAGGCACGATAACTCAAAAAATAATGGAGCTATCTTGATGAAATTTTAACTGTAGATTACTAAGACTGAAAGTACGGCGGGGATTGCATATGGGCGAAATCGGCCCATGGGTTCGGATTTTGGACCTTTTAATCGATCGAAGGGCTAACAAACATATATAAAAAATCACGATAACTCAACAACTAATGACGCTATCTTCATCAAATTTGTGCTGTAGGTTACTAGTAATGAAACTACTTCGGGGATTGCGTAAGGTCGGGATTGGACCATGGGTTCGGAACGTAGAACTTTTTGATCGAATTTAGGCCAAACGAGCATAATTACGAAACCAATGAAGATGGAACCTCCAAATTTGGTATCAGGGTGTCCCTTCCCATTTCCGAAGTGTCTTGGGAATTTGGGCCTCATTGGAGTAGTGGGTCGGGGACCAGCCACACATTTCCGAAGACCTTAAAGCATATCTTTAAAATTAATAAATATAACAACTTGAAAAAATGTAGAAGCTTCCAATTTGCCACAAGGGTGTTCTTTACTATCTCTTGCGTCTTCCCTTATTTTGGGATCAATTGGAGAGGTGGTTCAGTACCCCTCTCAGACCTCCCAAGTTTTAAAAGCTTATAATCGAAATTACTATAAATATTTACTTAAAATTAAGATAGACCGTTCAAATTGTGTACAACTTAACTAGTACTATAAGTAAAGCGCGGGCTGTATAAGGGCGAAATCACCCATGGGTTCGGATTCTGGACCTTTTAGTCGGTGTCAGGGATAACGAACATATATTAAAAATCACGATAACTCAACAACTAATGAGTCTATCTTCATGAAATTTGTGCTGTAGGTTATTGAAGATATAATGAAGATATAACCTCCAAATTTGGTATCAGGGTGTCCCTTCCTATTGCGTAAGTGTCTTTGAAATTTGAGCCCCATTGGACTAGTGGGTCGGGGACCAGCCACTCAGATCCGAGGACCTTAAAGCATATTTTCGAAATTAATAAAAATAGTAACTTGAAACAAATGTAGAAGCTTCAAATTTGGCCCAGGGTGTTCTTTACTATTTCTTCCGTGCCCCCCTAATTTGGGATCATTTGGAGTGATGGTTCAGGACCTCTCTTAGACCCCCAAATGTGTAAAAGCTTATCATCGAAATTAATAAAACTAGTAACTTAAAATTAAGATAGAACGTTCCAATTGTATACAAGGGTTAACTAGTATTGAAAGTATTACGGGACTGCATATCGGCGAAATCGTACCATGGTTTCGGGTTCTGGAACCCTTGACAAGTTCAAGGACTAAAAAACATATATCTTAAAAACACCATAACTCAAAAAATAATGCCGGTATTTTGATGAAATTTAAACTCTAGGTTACTAGTAATGAAAGTACCATGCGAATTGGTTCTGGTCGAGTTTAATTTCAAAGCCAAAGAATATATTTCCTATGTCCTATGTGTCTCCGAAATCTAGACTAAATTGTAGTGGTTCAGCTATGTTCAAAGGTACTTGCTGCATTTAAATGAATATTTAAATGAATTATATGAAAAGTTAAAAATTTGTAATTGTATTTTAGAAGTACATTTATTGCATATTTTGCGTTTATAAGCTTTTCTATTAGGTATATAAACTAACCATTTAAAATAATTGCAATTTTTAAAAATTTGGATTATTAAATATATTATGCTGTGATTATCTTTTTATCACAAAATTTAACAATTATAATTTTTTCATTTTGTAATTGAATTGGAATAAATATATTTTCATTTATTTCAAGTTTGTTTGTTTTTTAATATTTTTAAATAGATAAATTAGTAAGATTTTGTAATATTTTTTAATAGATAGTGTAATTAGAAAATGTTTTTAGTATTATAAAGTTAATTTGGTTAGCTATGTCTTACGATCAAATTAATAACAGCTTTTATGGTGTTAAAATGACTTATGGATATGTCCTTCAATTTGAACCAAATAGGTGTAGGGTATTTCTAAGTCGGTTGCACCGACTGACTGTTTCTTTACTTGTTTATATATGTTCCTTAGCCCTGACATCGATTAAAAGATCCGGAATCCGAACCGTTGGGCTGATTTCGCCCTTATATAGTCCGCGCTGTACTTATAGTACTAGTTAACCCTTGTACATAATTTGAACGGTCTATTCTAATTTTAAGTAACTATTTTTAGTAATTTCGATTATAAGCCTTTAAAACTTGGGAGGTCTGAGAGGGGTACAGAACCACCACTCCAATTGATCCCAAATTATGGGAACACGCAAGAGATAGTAAAGAACACCCTTGTGGCAAATTGGAAGCTTCTACATTTTTTCAAGTTGTTATCTTTATTAATTTTAAAGATATGCTTTAAGGTCTTCGGAAATGTGTGGCTGGTCCCTGACCCACTACTCCAATGGGACCCAAATTCACAAGACACTTAGGAAATAGGAAGAGACACCCTGATACTAAATTTGGAGGTTCTATCTTCATTGGTTTCGGAATTATGCTCGTTTGGCCTAAATTCGATCAAAAAGTTCTAGGTTCCGAACCCATGGTCCAATCCCGACCTTACGCAATTCCCGAAGTAGTTTCATTACTAGTAACCTACAGCACAAATTTTATGAAGATAGCGTCATTAGTTGTTGAGTTATCGTGATTTTTTATATTTGTTCGTTAGCCCTGAAACCGATTAAAAGGTCCAGAATCCGAACCCATGGGCCGATTTCGCCCATATGCAATCCCCGCCGTACTTTCAGTCCTAGTAACCTACAGTTAAAATTTCATCAAGATAGCTCCATTATTTTTTGAGTTATCGTGCCTACGGACGGACGGACATGGCTATATCGACTAAGGCGGTCACGCTGATCACAAATATATATACTTTTCCATATCTAGCTCGCTTCCTTTAGGTAGTTACAAACACCATACCAAAGTTAATATACCCCTTTACCTATTCTATAGGTGTGTGTAGGGTATAAAAAAGAAGAACAAAAACAAAAATAGGTTTGATACAAGATAGAATGCTTAGATTCAACTCATAACTTTTATTTTTTTGTATTTATTTTGAAAGATAAAAAGTAACAAATAGAAATAAAACCTAATATGGTAATCTTATATTGATTTTTATCAATTTCCAATACCAGAAATATTTTATATTTTGTCCGGTTTTAAATTTTTTTTATTTATGATGTGCACAGTTCAAAAATTTTTAAATAATGAAAAATAAAGAAAAACAACAAAACAACAAAAGAAAACCAAAAACATATTTTTGTTTGCATTGGTAAGTGCATCGAGTCCCTATCCATACATGAGTGGTGATAAACAGTTGCATGACGTAATCTTCCAACGTAAGTGAATATTGCTCAATGCCACACGAGAGTGTTGTAAGTTGTAGTTTCAACTGTTGTCAGTTATCATCAATTTATGAACTTATGAATGTATGTGTAAAATTTAGTTCATTCGAAGATAGTTATCGTCGGAGAATGTTTAGTCAACTGATTTTTCAAAAGCGGAAAGTTTTTGTAATTTTTTTATTCATATACAAAACAAGTAAAGAAACAGTCAGTCGGTGCAACCGACTTAGAAATACCCTACACCTATTTGGTTCAAATTGAAGGACATATCCATAAGTCATTTTAACACCATAAAAGCTGTTATTAATTTGATCGTAAGACATAGCTAACCAAATTAACTTTATAATACTAAAAACATTTTCTAATTACACTATCTATTAAAAAATATTACAAATTCTTACTAATTTATCTATTTAAAATTATTAAAAAACAAACAAACTTGAAATAAATGAAAATATATTTATTCCAATTCAATTACAAAATGAAAAAATTCTAATTATTAAATTTTGTGATAAAAAGATAATCAAAGCATAATATATTTAATAATCCAAATTTTTAAAAATTGCAATTATTTTAAATATTTAGTTTATATACCTAACAGAAAAACTTATAAACGCAAAATATGCAATAAATGTACTTCTAAAATACAATTACAAATTTTGAACTTTTCATATAATTCATTTAAATATTCAAATAAATTTTACATAAATGCAGCAAGTACCTTTGAACATAGATGAACCACTACAATTTAGTCTAGTTTTCGGAGACACATAGGACATAGGAAATATATTCTTTGGCTTTGAAATTAAACTCGACCAGAACCAATTCGCATGGTACTTTCATTACTAGTAACCTACTGTTAAATTTCATCAAAATACCGGCATTATTTTTTGAGTTATGGTGTTTTTAAGATATATGCTTTTTAGTCCTTGAACTTGTCATGGGTTCCAGAACCCGAAACCATGGTACGATTTCGCCCATATGCAGTCCCGTCATACTTTCAATACTAGTTAACCCTTGTATACAATTGGAACGTTGTATCTTAATTTTAAGTTACTAGTTTTATTAATTTCGATGATAAGCTTTTACACATTTGGGGGTCTAAGAGAGGTCCTGAACCACCACTCCAAATGATCCCAAATTAGGGGGGCACGGAAGAAATAGTAAAGAACACCCTGGGCCAAATTTGAAGCTTCTACATTTGTTTCAAGTTACTATTTTTATTAATTTCGAAAATAGTCTTTAAGGTCCTCGGAACTGAGTGGCTGGTCCCCGACCCATTAGCCCGATGGGGCCCAAATTTCAAAGACACTTACGCAATAGGAAGGGACACCCTGATACCAAATTTGGAGGTTATATCTTCATTGGTTTCGGAATTACGCTAGTTTGGCCTAAATTCGATCAAAAAGTTCTTAGTTCCGAACCCATTGTCCAATCCTCACCGTACGTAATCACCGCCGTAGTTTCGCTGCCAATAACCTACAGCACAAATTTCATGAAGATAGACTCATTAGTTGTTGAGTTATCGTGATTTTTAATATATGTTCGTTATCCCTGACACCGACTAAAAGGTCCAGAATCCGAACCCATGGGCTGATTTCGCCCTTATACAGCCCGCGCTTTACTTTTGGTACTAGTTAACCCTTGTACACAATTTGAACGGTCTATCTTAATTTTAAGTAACTATTTTTAGTAATTTCGTTTATAAGCTTTTAAAACTTGGGAGGTCTGAGAGGGGTACTGAACCACCTCTCCAATTGATCCCAAATTAAGGGAACACGCAAGAGATAGTAAAGAACACCCTTGTGCCAAATTTGAAGCTTCTACATTTGTTTCAAGTTACTATCTTTATTAATTTCGAAAATATGCTTTAAGGTCCTTGGAACTGAGTGGCTGGTCCACACCCACTACTCCAATTGGGCCCAAATTCCCAAGACACTTAGGAAATAGGAAGGGACACCCTGATACCAAATTTGGAGGTTCCATCTTTATTGGTTTCGGAATTATGCTCGTTTGGCCTAAATTCGATCAAAAAGTTCTAGGTTCCGAACCCATGATCCAATCCCGACCTTACGCAATCCCCGCCGTACTTTCAGTCCTAGTAACCTACAGTTAAAATTTCATCAAGATAGCTCCATTATTTTTTGAGTTATCGTGCCTACGGACGGACGGACGGACGGACATGGCTATATCGACTAAGGCGGTCACGCTGATCACAAATATATATACTTTTCCATATCTAGCTCGCTTCCTTTAGGTGGTTACAAACACCATACCAAAGTTAATATACCCCTTTACATATTCTATAGGAGGTGTAGGATATAAAAAAAGGTTTGTATCTACCTAAATAAAAAAATGGATTTGTAGATAATATAAGAAATTTAATTTTTTCTTTACATTGAGTAAGTAGGTAATTTTATTTTACTTATATCATATCTAGGTCATTTAAAAATGGATTATTATTTTAATTAACATCTGTGGGACTGAGCAAACATTCATAATTATACAATTTTAAAATTAGGTTCTAAATCTGTTCCTTAAACTAATTGTCTTTTATATCATTAATTATTTTTTGCTATTATTTATTTTAACTAAATTTTATATTTTATTAATCAAAATATATTTATATTGTATTTAATATAATACAAATACATATATTTGTTCATTTTTGTTTTTTTTTTAGTATGTAGTTTAAAAGATAAAAAATAACAAATAGAAATAAAACCTAATATGGTAATCTTATATTGATTTTTATCAATTTCCAATACCAGAAATATTTTATATTTTGTCCGGTCTCAAATTTTTTTTGTTTAAGATTCGCACAGTTCAAAAATTTTTAAATAATGAAAACAAAAGAAAAACAACAAAAAAATTAAAGAAAAAAAAAATCATTTTTTTGTTTGTGTTGGTTAGTACATCGAGTCTTACAAGTAAAATTTGGTTGCAATGAAACCGGTTTTTTTTTACAACAATATTTACGAAAACCGGTTTGGTGCATAAAGGATTTTAACCGATTACGTCAGTATGACGTCAATGCAACTGATGCAAATTGCCATGTGGCTTGACTGAGTGTTACAAGTAAAATTTGATGGCAACGAAACCGGTCTTGGTGAATAAAGAGTTTTCAACGATAACGTCAAAATTACGTCAAGTCAACAGTTCATTACATACCATGTGGCTTGGCTGATTGTTATTATCTTCCTATATTTTCTCATACAAAAATTTAAATTGACTTGTTTGAGATAAATAATGCGTAATTCAAACAAATTCCTCTCTTCACATAAAAAAAAAATTTAACGTTCAGTCACAATTTGAAATTTCATATAAAAACGAGGAAGATTATAGTTGCCCTTGCCAACTTTTAGATACCCGTGCATACCCACTATGATGTATACAATAAAATAAACCGTTATTTATTTCCCTTAAGCTATTATATATATTACAAAAAAAATTTAAAAAAGTAAAATAGTTAAAAATAATTTAACTCATCATCCCATAACTTTTGCGTAAAACAAAAAATCATAAAAAAAAATTTGAATTCATTATCCCATAATTTTTGCTTAAAAAAACAAACAAAAAAAAAATCCGCCCACCCAAAAAGTTGGTCCGAGTGATGTCCAACTTAGCCAAGTAACTTGCCCTATTACTTTACCTGCCCAATTTTAATTTGGTCCAATTTTCGTAGCTTCTTTAGATTCATAGTTATTGAATTGAAAACTTTGTATGGCAGCTGCCCGAAAATGGGGCCGTAACATTTTGAAACTTCATATAAGTGCTCGATTCATTATATAACTAACCGTGTGTAATTTTCATCCTCGTAGTATAATTAGTTTTGAAGAAATTCATATTAGTTACTTGGCAAAGTTGGACATCACTCGGACACACTTTTAGGGTGGACCAATTTTTTTTTTTGGTTTTTTGTTTTGTTTTTTTTGTTTTTTTTTTTTAAGCAAAAATTATGGGATAATGAATTAAATTTTTTTTTTTTTTATGGTTATTTTCTTGTTTTTATTTTTTTTTTCTAAGAAAAATTATGAGCAAATTTTTTTAAACTATTTTACTTTTTTATATTTTTTTGTAATATATATAATATATATAGCATAAGGCAAATATATAACGGTTTATTTTATACATCATAGTGGGTATGCACGGGTATCTAAAAGTTGACAAGGCCAACTATAATCTTCCTCGTTTGTGATAAATTTTTCTGTTTGACAAATGTTATGGCAGTTTATGTTATGGCAGGAAAATATGTATAATATAATCATCATGTGTAATATTTAAATATGATTATGAACAATTCCGTAAAATCAATATATATGAACTTAAATTGTAAAAAAATTATAATAAATTTCTTAATAAATCTTTTTTCTACCAATTTTTGATTTTACTAATCTTTTTTAATAAACTATATTAGATAATATTAATGAAATAAAAAGCTTTCAAAAATTATTTATCAAACATTATTTATTAAACTGCAGAATGCATTTCGACATAAACATGTCATCTTCAGCTACTGACTAAGGGTGCGTTTATGTTGGAGCTGCGATAAGTGATAAGAGCGTCGATAAGAGCATAGCGTAGAAAACTAAATACATAATTTAAATAGAGGTGTTTATGTTGGAGCATCGCTTTGATCATCGATAAACGATAAGAGCGTAGAAAACTCTTTATTCAGTTTTCTACGCTCTTATCGATGATCAAAAAGTTTGAATAATTGTTTTGCTCTCATTTGTTATATTAATTTTTTATATAAATGTTTTGTTATTTTTGTTTATTAATTTTTTCTGTAATATAAAATCTCGAGCAGGTGCAATTATACATTTTCAAATATAATAAAATAAAAATTATTTTTATTGTTGATAAAATAATTTTGTGTTTAATTTTTTATAATTATAAAATAACTTTTTAAAAGTTATAATTTAATTTTTTGTCAATTTAAATTTTTTTTATTATTTTTTTCACCTTCCAAATAAATAATTATAATTATACGTTATTATTATATTTAATTCATAAAGTTTTTTAATTTTGTTTTTCTTTTTTTTTTAAAAATATTACCAGATAAATCTACAATAACCATAAATTATATTATTTTTTTATTCTACATAGCTTTTATCGAAGCTCCAATATAAACACTTTATAAGAGCATAGCTTTTTCTATGCTCTTATCGATGCTCTTATCGACGCTCTTATCACTTATCGCAGCTCCAACATAAACGCACCCTTATCGCAGCTCCAACATAAACGCACCCAAGACTAAAGGTTTTTTATTTAAAATGTTTAAAATTAGTGATCAAATATGTATTAAATTTCAATATAATTATAATATTTAACAGCTAAAAAAATTCTTTTATAATATTAACATTTAAAAAATATTTTTAGAATTAACATTTTCGAATAAACTTTACATTAAGAACTTTTTTTACAATAAATAACATTTAGCAGAAACAAAGAAGTTTATCTAAAAAAGAGAAACAAATGAGAAAGAAAAGGTTATAACTGATTAAAAATTAAACAAAAATTATTATATAATCAATGATTAGAATTTCAAGGAGTTACAAAGGCAGTTTTCATTTATTGAAATATTTATTATTATATATTGAAGAGCGGTGAGTTTATTGGCTCTGCTTCAATATTCATTAATTTGATTCCTTTTATTTTTTTATACTTAGTTATGTAGAAACTCTCCCAAGCGTCCAATTCATTATTATTAGTAACGTTTTTTAATAATTTTAAACTATTTTTATCAATATTTAAATGATTATTTTTTAAGCAATGTTGTGCAACTGATGATTTTACCGGTCTATTGAATTTGATGTGTGAAAAATGTTCTTTAAATCTAATTAAAATATTGCGTTTTGTTTGTCCTGGCATTACAATCAGGACACGTAATTTCATAAATACCAGATTTTTGGTCATCATTTATTTTATCTTTAGTGTTGCCTTCAAAATTTTTTAATTTGTTTTCATTGGAATAAACTACGTCAATATTGTGTAGATAATATTAATGAAATAAAAAGCTAAATTTGAACAAATTTAAAAGATTAAAGGTGAAGTTAGAATGTTTGAAAACAGATATATATTTTTTAAAAAAATGTAAAGAAGAGAAAATTTTTCCAAATTTTATAAAATTAAAATGCTCCATAATAAATGATAGGACTGAAAAAGTATTATTACATAGTCAGTTAAAATGGTTAAATTTAGAAAGGAAATACTTAGAATTATATGCCTTACATCTAAAAATAGCCAATTCATTTTAATGCCATTCAAAAATAATGAAATTATTAAATTAAATTTAAATCACAACAACAAAATTTTTGAATTTCACAAATGGTTAGAATATTTGTCTTTAGTTTCCGATGAAGTACATAAACTCACAAATGATAAAATTGAATTCAAAATTTGATAAACTAAAAAAAGATAAAGAAATATCCCAAGAAAAACCAACTGTACAAATTGTACCTGATTATATTAAGAACTTATCAACTAAAAATTTTACTAAAAAAGAAATAGATTTATTAAATAAAGGTTTAAATTTTTCTCCTCCATCTATTTTAACGAATTTCAAAAAAACTGTAATTGAATTTGAAACAGCCATAAAATATCGGCCAGATTTTGTTAAATATAATTTAAGAAAAGAAATTAAACCAATATTAAAATCATCTAAAATCAATAGACCAAACTTAAAAATAATAAATGACTATAATGAAATTATAAAATCTTTAAAACAAAAAGATGTATTTTACACTAAATCAGACAAGGGAAACCGCTTAGTTATTTTAGACAAAAATTAATATTATGCCAACATGGAAAAAACGATAAAAGACTCAAAATTTGTAAAACTTGCTAAAAACCCACTACAACAAATGAAAAAATCTGCAAATATTTGTATATCTAAAATCGTCAACATTTTTAGTATACTAAAATGGAAACTATCAGTTTCAAATCCAATATTACCAAGACTATTTGGTCTAAGAAAAATACACAAAGCTGGAAACAAAATGAGACCTATTGTTTCTAATGTTCAAGCACCATGTTATGGAATATCAAAATGGATACTAACTGAATTTAATAAACTAGATCAACCAAAAGGTTTATTATACATAAAAAATTGTTTCGGTTTTGTACATAAAGTAAAAGATTACAAGCTGGATAAAGATGATATCATGGTATCGTTTGATGTTACATCATTATATCCTAACATACCATTGCCTGAAGCTTTAGAATGTATAAAACAAGTAAAGAAACAGTCAGTCGATGCAACCGACTTAGAAATACCCTACACCTATTTGGTTCAAATTTAATGACATATCCAAAAATCATTTTAACGCCATAAAAGCTGTTATTAATTTGATTGTAAGACATAGCTAACCAAATTAACTTTATAATACTAAAAACATTTTCTAATTACACTATCTCTTAAAAAATATTACAAATTCTTACTAATTTATTTATTTAAAAATATTAAAAAACAAAAAAACTTGTTATTAATGAAAATATATTTATTCCACTTCAATTACAAAATGAAAAAATTCTAGTTATCAAATTTTGTGATAAAAAGCTAATCAAAGCATAATATATTTAATAATCCAAATTTTTCAAAATTGCAATTATTTTAAATGGCTAGTTAATATACCTAATAGAAAAGCTTATACGCAAAATATGCAATAAATGTATTTCTAAAATACAATTACAAATTTACACCTTTTCATATAATTCATTTAAATATAAAAATAAATTTTACATAAATGCAGCAAGTTCCTTTGAACATAGCTGAACCACTACAATTAAGTCTAAATTTCGGGGACACATAGGAAATAGGAAATATATTCTTTGGCTTCGAAATTATACTCGTTCGGCCTCAAAACGATCAAAAGCTTCTAGAATCCGAACTCATTAACCAAACTCGACCAGAACCAATTCCAATGGTACTTTCATTACTAGTAACCTAGTGTTTAAATTTCTTCAAAATAGCGGCATTATTTTTTGAGTTATGGTGTTTTTAAGATATATATTTGTTAGCCCTTGAACTTTTCAAGGGTTCCAAAACCCGAAATTATGGTACGACTTCGCCCATATGCAGTCCCCGTCATACTTTCAATACTAGTTAACCCTTGTACACAATTGGAACGTTCTATCTTAATTTTAAGTTACTAGTTTTATTAATTTCGTTGATAAACTTTTACACATTGGGGGGTCTAAGAAAGGTACAAAATTAGAGGGACACGCAGGAAATAGTAAAGAACAGCCACGTGCCAAATTTGAAGCTTCTACATTTGTTTCAAGTTACTATCTTTATTAATTTCGAAAATATGCTTTAAGGTCCTTGGAACTGAGTGGCTGGTCCACACCCACTACTCCAATTGGGCTCAAATTTCAAAGACACTAAGGAAATCGAAAGCGACACCCTGAAACCAAATTTGGAGGTTCTATTTTCATTGGTTTCGGAATTATGCTGGTTTGGCCTAAGTTCGATCAAAAAGTTCTAAGTTCCGAACCCATTGTCCAATAATAGTAAAGAACACCCTTGTGCCAAATTTGAAGCTTCTACATTTTTTAAAGTTGTTATCTTTATTAATTTTAAAGATATGCTTTAAGGTCTTCGGAAATGTATGGCTGGTCCCCGACCCACTACTCCAATGCTTCCCAAATTTCAAAGACAATAAGGAAATAGGAAGGGACACCCTGATACAAAATTTGGAGGTTCTATCTTCTTTGGTTTCGGAATTATGCTCGTTTGGCCTAAATTCGATCAAAAAGTTCTAGGTTCCGAACCCATGGTCCATTCCCGAACTTACGCAATCCCCGAAGTAGTTTCATTACTAGTAACCTACATCACAAACTTGATGAAGAAAGCGTCATTAGTTGTTGAGTTATTGTGATTTTTTATATATGATCGTTAGCCCTTCGATCGATTAAAAGGTCCTGAATCCGAACCAATGGGCCGATTTCGCCCATATGCAATCCCCGCCGTACTTTCAGTCCTAGTAACCTCCAGTTAAAATTTCATCAATATAGCTCCATTATTTTTTGAGTTATCGTGCCTACGGACGGACGGACGGACGGACGGACATGGCTATATCGACTCAGGAGGTCACGCTGATCACAAATATATATACTTTTCCATATCTAGCTCGCTTCCTTTAGGTGGTTACAAACACCATACCAAAGTTAATATACCCTTTTACCTATTCTATAGGTGTAGGGTATAACAATGGTTATTATACAAACCGACATAGAAAAAAAAGCACATACATTAATAGAAGCAACTAAAATTTGTATAGATCAGAACCAATTTATATTCTACAACACATTCTACAAATTGTTAGAAGCAACAAGCATGGATAATCCACTATCCTGTTTCGTTGCAAACATATTCATGGTTGATCTTGAATTAGAATTAAAAAATAAAGGATTATTACCCAAGCTTTGGCTTAGATATGTTGATGACGTGTTTACTATAACAAAAAAAGATAACATAGAAAAACTTTTAAACATGTTGAACAACCAATTTCCAACTATAAAATTTACTACTGAAATAGAAAATAACAAACAATTACCATTCCTAGATATTCTTGTTATACGAAATAATGAAAACTTAGAATTTGATATCTATAGAAAACCGTCTAACACGATGAGATATATAACAAACGACTCATACACCTAAAAATCCCACAAAATGGCAGCTTTTACAGCATGGTCTATAAATTATGTAAACTACCATTATCAGCAAAAAGATTTAATATCGAATTGAACTACATAAAAAATATCGCAAATATCAATGGATTCCTGAAAAATGATATTGACACATTAGTTAAAAAACATTCTAAAAGAATAAAAAAAACAAAATTTCCACATTTTATAAAAACAATAAACCAAGTATAAAACGAGGAAGAGAGTAGTAGAGTAGACTGTGTCAACTCTGGGATACCCGTATGACCGTAACATATACATTATATCATCCGGTTAATTACTTTTGGCTTTATTAAGTGTAGTGGAATACTAATATAAAATAAAGAGTTGTAAGAAGCTACTCGAACCCTCTGTAGTAGACCAACCAAATTTTGCAGAAACTTTGGCCATTACACTAAACAATTTTTGGCAAAAATTCAGACACCCAGCTTCATTAGGTGGAGAGTAATGCTCATATAAAATAAGGAGTTGTATGGCAGCTACTCGAACCCTCTGCAGCAGACCAACCCAATTTTGCAGAAACTTTGGCCATAAAACTAAACTACTTTTGGCAAAATTTCAGACACGCAGCTGTAATAGGTACAGAGTAATGCTCATATAAAAAAAGAAGTTGTATGGCAGCTACCCGAACCCATGGACCAAAATGGCTGGATTTAAATAGCGATGACGGCTATTGCAAAAAAACGAATTTGCAAAAATTTCAAGATCCTAGCTCCTTTAGTTTTTGAGTTATCGTGCGGACGGACAGACGGACGGACAGACGGACGGACATACATAGCTAAATCGATTTATTTTTCGATTCTGATCCGATCCATACACTTGAGTCTATATCTACCCCCCCTCCTTCTCTGCGTCACAAACGTAATGGCAAATTTATTATACCCTTTGACTATATAGTCATACGGGTATAAAGAGTTAAATTTAGTTTTGCAAGTGAAGTGACAAATAAAATAAAAACAATTTTCAAAAACCACAATATTGACGTAGTTTATTCCAATGAAAACAAATTAAAAAAATTTTTAAGCAACACTAAAGATAAAATAAATGATGACCAAAAATCTGGTATTTATGAAATTACGTGTCGTGATTGTAATGCCAAATACATAGGACAAACAAAACGCAATATTTTAATTAGATTTAAAGAACATTTTTCACACATCAAATTCAATAGACCGGTAAAATCATCAGTTGCACAACATTGCTTAGAAAATTATCATTTAAATATTGATAAAAATAGTTTAAAATTATTAAAAAACGTTACTAATAATAATGAATTGGACGCTTGGGAGAGTTTCTACATAACTAAGTATAAAAAAATAAAAAGAATCAAATTAATGAATAATGAACCAGAGCCAATAAACTCACCGCTCTTCAATATATAATAATAAATATTTCAATAAATGAAAACTGCCTTTGTAACTCCTTCAAATTTTAATCATTAATTATATAACAATTTTTATTTAATTTTTAATCAGTTATAACTTTTTTCTCGTTTGTTTCTTTATACCCGTATGACTATATAGTCAAAGGGTATAATAAATTTGCCATTACGTTTGTGACGCAGAGAAGGAGGGGGGGTAGATATAGACTCAAGTGTATGGATCGGATCAGAATCGAAAAATAAATCGATTTAGCTATGTATGTCCGTCCGTCCGTCTGTCCGTCTGTCCGTCTGTCCGTCTGTCCGTCTGTCCGTCCGTCCGCACGATAACTCAAAAACTAAAGGAGCTAGAATCTTGAAATTTTCACAAATTAATTTTTTTGCAATAGCCGTCATCGCTATTTAAATCCAGCCATTTTGGTCCATGGGTTCGGGTAGCTGCCATACAACTTCTTTTTTTATATGAGTATTTCTCTGTACCTATTCCAGCTGCGTTTCTGAAACTTTGCCAAAAGTAGTTTAGTTTTATGGCCAAAGTTTCTGCAAAATTTGGTTGGTCTCCTGCAGTGGGTTCGAGTAGCTGCCATACAACTTCTTACTTTATATAAGCATTACTCTCTACCTAATGAAGCTGGGTGTCTGAAATTTTGCCAAAAATAGTTTAGTGTATTGGCCAAGGTTACAGCAAAATTTGATTGGTCTATTACAGAGGGTTCGAGTAGCTGCCATACAACTCCTTCTTTTATATGAGTATTCCACTAAACTTAATAAAGTATGTTTGAAATTTTGCCAAAAGTAATTAACCGGATGATATAATATATATGTTACGGTCATACGGGTATCCCAGAGTTGACACAGTCTACTCTACTACACTCTTCCTCGTTTTTAGATAAACTTCTTTGTTTCTGTTAAATGTTATTTATTGTAAAAGAAGTTCTTAATGTAAAGTTTATTCGAAAATGTTAATTCTAAAAATATTTTTTAAATGTTAATGTTACAAAAAAATTTTTTTAGCTGTTAAATGTTATAATTATATTGAAATTTAATACATATTTGATCACTAATTTTAAACATTTTAAATAAAAAACCTTTAGTCTTAGTCGGTAGCTGAAGATGACATGTTTATGTCGAAATGCATTCTGCAGTTTAATAAATAATGTTTGATAAATAATTTTTGAAAGCTTTTTATTTCATTAATATTATCTAATATAGTTTATTAAGAAAGATTAGTAAAATCAAAAATTGGTAGAAAAAAGATTTATTAAGAAATTTATTATAAATTTTTTACAATTTAAGTTCATCATGTATAATGTTTATATTCATAATCGTACATATGTATAATATTTATTGTGATGCAAGTAAAGTATAAATCAAAATTATTTTGTGTGAAATAATAAAAAAATTAAAAATTAAATGTATTTATTAATATATTTATTAGGTAACGAGGATCGAAATCGAACTTTTAACACAAGAACCCACTTCGTTAACCTCTACACCAAACAATTCTTACTAATTTGTATGGTTTTTAGATTTTAGATTAGATTAGATCAGCGGTCGGGAACCTTTTTTAAGTAAAGAGTCAAATCAACAAAAAATTTCAAAAAAATGAAATTTAAGAGCCGCAGTCACAGACATATTCGAGCTAAAAACTTGTGTAGCATTAAAAAATTTGTATATTACGAAATGACTTATCTTATTTAATGGCAGGATTTTCCCTTCTTTATAATAAATAAAACAAAACACATATTTTTAATTTTTCAATATTTATTAAAGTTTATGATAATATAATATTAAATTATGAAAATTGTGATAATATAATATTGAAGTTATGAATCAAATAATATTAAACATTTATTAGTGAGACTTTTGAACTTGTATCATTCCAGCCAACTTTTTTAAATTTGGCACATATTTGGTGGTTTTCAATTGTAACAAAGCTTTTAAACTTTCATCTGTCAGCCTGCTCCGGTACCTTTTTTTAATGTAGTTCATGGAAGAGAAAAATTGTTCACAATTGTACGTAGAACCAAAGAGTGTCAAAAGGCCAAGTGCAAGGCTCTTGGTGTTTAAATAATTATTCGGGAATGTATTCCAGCATCTGAATATTATGTCCTGCGGCGTGTCCTCCATAGTTGGTTGATATGTTTCAATTTGTGTTACCATGTGTTGAAGTTTTTCTACCCATATACTTTTATTTTTAATTTCCAAAATCTCGAGCTGAAGTTCTGCAATAGATATACCAGGGAAAGCTTTTATGTCTATTAATTTTAAATCACACTGCAATGGCTGCAAAATAAATTTCAATGTTTCCTGATACTTCTTGAAATCCTGAAATCTGCTTGCAAATGAATTTGAAATTGTTGTGATTATATCAGCGAATATTTTACAATCTGTTTTCTCTTCGGTTAAATTTAATCTGTAATTTCTTAAACTATCAAAATATACAAACTGATCGTTAGATTAATTCACCTTGAACAGTTCTAGTTTTTGCTCAAAAGTAAGAACTTCTTCTAATAACTGTAAAGCAGTATTTCCTTTTCCTTGCAACTTAAGATTAAGTTTGTTAAAATGTTTTGTCATATCTAGTAAAAAGTAAAAATTTTCAAGCCATTCATAGTTTGTAAGAAGTTTAAAATGTTCTTCGTTATAATTTTTCGAGCCTAAGAATAATGATACAATGAAATACAATGAAATGAAATTATTTCGTGAAAAATATAATTAAAGAGCAATTTAACAAAGCCCTTATTTTTTGCAATCATCGCCGGTGCTCCGTCCGTTGCAATGGATACTATACGATCAAAATTTATATTTTTACTCTTTAAACATTTTACAATACGAAATTTCTTCACCTGTAGTGTGTCTTTTAAGTGGCAATACTTCAAGTAGCTCTTCTTGAACACCTGAAGATGTTATATATTTAGCCATTACATGGCACTGCGATATGTCAGTAACATCTGTAGATTCATCAACAGCAAGCGATATGAATTCTGCAGCATTAATATCCGAAAGTAGCATGTTTGATACTTCTGCAGATATATTTATGATACGTTCTTTAACAGTTCTAGCTGAGAGAGGTAAATCTTGTATTTTTTTTAATATATCATCATGATTTTTAAAATCTTTGAAGAGCGTATCAGAAACCTTGTACATGCACTGTTTGATAAATTCACCATCTGTAAACGGCTTTCCAGCTTTCGCAATCTCTAATGACAATTCAAAACTTGCTTCATTTGAAGTTGATGAAGATTTTACCCAATTTGAAAAATATCCTTGCTGAAGTAATGTTTTATTTTGTAATTCTTGAATAGCTTTTTTTCTACTATCGCCGTCTGAATACTTAACGCTGAAATCTGAATGTTTTCCATGCATCCTTAAATTACAAATCAAACATTGAGGTTTCCCATTAACTTCTATAAATGCAAATCGTTCAGTCCACATTTTATTGAAACTTCTGTTTTCATCAATGATTTTTCTTTTTCTTGCATTCATTGTGGTTCAATAATTCAATTGAATTATTAACAAAACTTAAATTATCGATTGTATTTAATAACTTTAATTATTTAATAAATTTTTGTAATGCACAGCAATAAAACCTTACCAATTCAAAAAACACTAGAAAACTTATTCACGAAACTTATATCGTTTGTTTCTTAGGTGATGATTTCAGAAACATACTGAAAACATTAGATGGCAACAGCGAATTTTTTTAAAAATATTATTCAAATTAAGAGCCGCAGGTTTTGAAGCTAAGAGTCACATGCAGCTCCAGAGCCGCCGGTTCCCGACCGATGGATTAGATGTTAGACTACATTTCAAAACATAGTATATAATACATAATTCAATTATCATAATTTAAAAAAGGAAATTGTTATAGTGACATTTTTTATTTTACTTATTTTTATTACAACAAATTTAAATATACTAAAAGACAAACTGCTGCTGCTGATTAGCGTGCCCTATGTTATTTTAAGTGTTATTCATATACGTAATAGACTTCTGCACGAATGTATTCAAAAGTGCTTTCAAAACATTCTATAATAAGTAAAACTTTTTATATTCTGTTTTGAAAGCTTTCAAACCACATGAATACATTACAAAATTATTATCGAATAGTGTAAATGAAATACAAAATTATTGTAGAATAGAATGAATAATATGTATTTGTTTAATTTTGTGTACACGAACATAGAGTATTTATAGTATTTGTATTTATACACCGAGTACACCAAATACAAAAAAAATATTTAAATTGTAGTATGTATATCCAATATGCACTATATCAATATGTAATGTGAATTGTGTAATTTATATACTTGTATAATTGTAATATAAGATCTTAATAGTTAATATAAGTTGGTAACTAAATCCACAAACCAAAATCCAGAATTCAGAAATAAGAAATCCATAAATTTAAAATTGAAATTGGCCCTTTTCCGAAATACAAATAAAAATTTAAATAATAGCCTATCATATTATAAATATTCTGGAAAAAGGCACAATCAATTTTTAGCCTTATTAATTATTTTTTTTGACTAATATCATTATGGATTATGTTTTTTGTGAATCTAGTCACCAAGTTAGTTTCACTTACCGTTCATTATAAATTGAATATAAAAAACGAATTTTTCTTTTTCAAAGAATCTTTTGCTCTTTTTGTTTTGTTTGTTTTTTTATCTTCCCTTTGCTCTTTTTTTTTTCTTTTTCATTGTATTTAGTGTACTCGGTGTACTTGGTGTATTTTAAAAGATTTTGAAGAATTCATATTTAATTTTCAAAACATTAAAGTATTTATGAAAGCAAACCTTTCAATATTCTTATTTGAAATAGGTACAACGAATAGAATAAATAAAGTTAAGTTGTAGTTTGAGTATACACCATATCTAAAGCTTTACGAACGAATGTATAGAATTAGAATACACTATTTTAATACCTTCGATAATTTTATAAAGGAAAATATTTGTGCAGATCTCTAATACGCAACATATTATTTTTTAGCACATTTTCAAAAAATTTTGTAAAAATGTGCCTATATAGTTTCACTCTGTCCGTCCGTCCGTCCGTCCGTCTGTCTGTCCGTATGTTTACAAAAACTTTTACATCGTTTGAAATAGAGTAAAGAAATTTTAACCATGGGTAGTTTTCGCAAAAAAAATAATTTCGTAGAAGAATTTTTTTCTGTAGCCCCACCTGTTACGGGGCTATAGCCCCCCAAAGTTGGAAAAAGCCCTATATTTAAATTGTTATAACAAGAGTTCTGTTAGATATATTTGCAATCTGAAAACGGCAAACGATAGCTAGTTTCATAAACTTTATAAATATTTAAAAGGCAAATATTTAGGGTTGCCATACGGCACTAAAATTTAACATTACACAAAACTCAATTTTTGCAAAATTTTTAGCCACACATATCTTCTGAACGGTTCAAGCTAGGGTCTTGAAATTCTTACAACCTAAAAATTATTAGATTTCGTAATTCTCGCTCTAACCATCCGACCGCTTGGTTACTCATCAGATTAAACCAACAGCAAAAAATTAAACTATAAATGAATTAAATAAGAATTTAATTAAAATCCAAAAATGAGGTGAAATCAACAGAGACACCAAAAACCCCAATGCAGTCTAGTCTCGCGAAAAATAGCAACAACTATTCCGAACCTTTTATACTTTACTTGCTAACTGTTATTTTGTAAATGGAAAAGAAATTTGTTATACGTGAACATTTAAATTAACATTTTAATAATGTTTTATTTTTGGTTAAGTTTATGTTTGTAACATTATAAAAACATTAATTTTAGAAATCACTTTTAAACATTTTGATATATTTTTTTCGCAATTTTTTCAAACACTAAAGAATTAAGGAAACAAGTGATGAAAAAAAACCAAGGGTTTTTAAAAAAGCACATTTTCAAATTTATATTGTATTAAATAAAAGTAGTTTCATAAGTAAAAGTATTAATTAAAGAATTTTGACAACTAATATTTTAAAATGGTTTTTAGTTTTAAAAAACAAAATATTTGGCAACAATTTTGGAAACATATTATATATGTTGGTATACATATTTAAAAAGGGGTTTACTTCCGCAAAGGGGTTGTGAGCTATCAAGATGACGTCATCACATAGCGCTACTTTATATCTCAAAGTTTCCGAATATATAAATAATTAGTGGCGATGCCGTAGATAAATAATTAGTGGCGATTTTCCTAAGAATTTGTAGTATTTTAATTAAACCATTTTTCGTGTAGGACAGTAAACTGCAAACCTTTTTTTGCAAAGCATGATGTTGTCTTTAATATACATCTTGTTTCATCTGAATTCATGCTACCGTTTTTGAGTTATTGCAATTTCAAGTGGAAATTTAAAAAAAAAAAAACAAAAAAAATCAAACTTTCAAAAAAACCACTATAAGTAGGAAATTTTCAAAAATACGCCGTATTTATTATTATACCGTTAGAAAGGTTTCTTTACACTCTTTCCAATGGTTTGTAATAAGTATGGCATATGTTGTCAAATAGCCCCACCAGAGTCCAGAGAACATCAATGCAAAACTTAACAACAATTTTATTAAAAAATAAATTTTCATACTTAGTTTCTCATACATTTATATGGTAGCCGACGAGTTTATCGAAAAACTAACCGGATGATATAATGTTACGGTCATACGGGTATCCCAGAGTTGACACAGTCTTCTCTACTACACTCTTCCTCGTTTTTTTTAAATTCATATTTTTTTTTTTATCTATTTTCTTGATAATTAAATATATGTGTTTATTTGTATGAGAAATTCTTATTTTATAGAAAATTTAAAAGAAAACTGTCAATCATTAAAAATTTTTAATTTTTATACCCGTATGACTATTAGTCAAAAGGGTATACTAAATTTGCTATTACGTTTGTGACGCAGAGAAGGAGAGGGAGAGGAGTAGATGTAGAGCCAAGTGTATGGATCGGATCAGAATCGAAAAATAAATCGATTAAGCTATGTATGTCCGTCCGTCCGCACGATAAATCAAAAAAATAAAGGATTTAGGATTTTGAAATTTTCACAAATTCTTTTTTTTGCAGTAGCCGTCATCGCTATTTAAGTCTCGCCATTTTGGTCCACGCGTTCCAGTACCTGCTATACAACTTCTTTTTTTATAAACAAAAAATCCGGTGGCTTAGTGGTTAGGACATCGAACTTTCAATCGAAAAGTGTCGGTTCGAATCTCGGTCAGGTCATTTTTTAATTTAAATTTTCTGTCAAACAGTTTAACAGTTCAAACCAAAATAGATAATTATATCGTATAAAATGTGTTATTTTTTATATGACTATTTACTTTATACATCTTGCACGGGTTTATACAGTATGCACGGGTATCTAGAAGTTGACAACAGTAATCTTCCTCGCAGCAAATATATCCATTTTTTAATTTTTTAATCTAAATATAATTCAAAATGATGATGACTGATGGATATAATACTTAAGCAATGATCACAGTTGATTAGGCAATCACGCTAACAGGCCAATCTAGTTATAAATAGAAAAGAGGTATATTTATAGGTATAAGAGGTATGGTTTTCGAAATATTTTTTTTTAAATGGAATTAATTCATTAACAAAAATTTTAAAATCATACTTTGATACAAAAAGCAAATAGTTTAAGAACCTAGAAGTTTGTCTAGAAATCGCTTTGTATAAATAACAAAACTGTAGGGTATTTAGCCTTTGAGGTATCTTGTTAAGATACAGATGACCGGGCGAACGGACAGGCATAGCTAGATCGATATACTTTTTAATGCTAATTCGATCCGTATCTTTGACTTTATATTTTTCATGTCTAGGTCGATGATCGATAATGATTATATTTTGGAGCAGCTGCTTTTAAATCTCTCAACACCAATTGCTGTGTGATGGATTAACTACAAGGTTAAATAAAAACAAAGTCAACTAGAAGAACAGTCCGTAAATTACCATGTATACTAATAGTAAATAATAAATAAATTTAAAATTACCAAACAAGCTATAAGGATTCAAGAATAATTTGTTATTTTTATTACTTAATTTATTTAAATTTTTGAATTTAATTTTGAATCAATTTTGCAAACTTCTTAGTTTTATAAATCTGATTATAGAAAATTTTATGTTTAGACTAAACAAAAAGTGAGGGTCCTAATTATAACTCACTTTATTTTAGACCACCTAAATATGTAAACTTTTATTTTTTTATATTTTATTCAATTCAGCCCTGAACAATTGTTATTATAAAATAGAGGTAGTCAGTATTCGACTGTAAAATATATAATGACATATTTTCTGTTGAAATATCTTCTTTAGCTTTGTTATTTTTTTAAATTTATTTATCTGTTTGATTTTGTAAGATTTCCAAGTATAAAAGAATTGTATACGTTTTGACTGAATTTGCATGTCTTATTGTTTCCGTGAATTGAAAATTTTTAGTTTACTTTTTAATCATTTTGTATGATATGTATTTTAGAAATTATATTATTTCTTTTGTTTTGTGCCCTTGCGCTTTATAGCGTGGCATTTTTTTTCACTCTGTTTGTCTATCCGTTCAGTCTTATTTTTAGAAAACTTTAACACCGTTTGAAATAAAGAAACGAAATTTTAACTTCGAATAGATATGCCAAAAGATAATTTCGTGGAAGAACTCTTTTCTGTAGCTCCACCCGCTACGGAGCTAGAGCACACCAAAGTTAAAAAAACCCCTATATTTTAACTGATATAACAAGAGGTATATTTTCTGAACGGCTCAAGTTAGAAACTTAAAATTTTGAGAAAAATTAGATTCTTAGAAATTAGTATTAGCAAAGAGTAAAGATTATAGAAAGAGGGAAAAATTCATATAAATTTTTTAGTATGAAATATTTTTGAGAAAATTAAAAGATGTTCCAGACACTCAAATATATATTTCCTAAAAAATTAAATTTTATAATATATATATATACAATGCACACAGCAACACACACGGCAGTTAATATATATACACTAGATAAAATAAGGTGATCAAAAATTTATCTTTGTTTGAGCGAGTGTGTATATAATATAATTACAAAAAGGGTAAATAAATAATAGAATAAGTGCCCACTAATACAGTCAAAACCTGACACATCTTTTATTTTTCTCAAAAATATGTCATACTAAAAAAGTTAATATGCATTTGTCCCTCTTCCTTTTATCTTTACTCTTTAGTTCAAGTTATTTAAGAAAATTTTTTGCGGCGGTTACTGTTTAGGAGCTGGAATTGAAATTTTGCTATTTTTAAACACTTCTAACTTGAATACTGGTCCCAATTATTTTAAAGTAATGTACGAAAATTAAAGTCTTAATACTATTTTTTAACCTGTACTAAAACGTTTTCTAATCTTAAAGAGTTCTCCATAAAATTGATGAAAATTTTTCTTAATATTTAACCATTTTTATACCCGTATCACTATAGGTTAAAGGGTAAAATATATTTGTCATTACGTTTGTGACGCAGATAAGGAAGGGGGGGTAGATATAGATTCAAGTGTATGGATATGATCAAAATCGAAAAATAAATCGATTTAGCTATGTATGTTTGTCCGCCCGCACGATAACTCAAAAATTAAAGGAGCTAGGGTTTTGAAATTTTCACAAATTAGTTTTTATGCAATAACCGTCATCGCTATTGAAATCCAACCATTTTGGTCCACGGTTTCGAATACCTGTAATACACCTTCTTTTTTTTATATGAGCATTACTCTACACCTAATGAAGCTTGTTGTCTGAAATTTTGCCAAAAATAGTTTAGTTTTATGGCCAAAGTTTCTGCAAAATTTGGTTGGCTTACTGTAGTTGGTTCGAGTAGCTGCCATACATCTCCTTCTTTATATGAGCATTACAATACAGCTAATAAAGCTGTATGTTTGAAATTTTGCCAAAAGTAATTAACAGGATGATACAAAGTTTATATTACGGTAATACGGGTATCCCATAGTTGACACAGTCTACTCTACTACAATCTTCCTCGTTATTTATATAATAAAATTCTAAGAAAATATCCACATTTTGATGTAAGTCACTATTTAATTTCTTGCACATGAAAAGTTAAGGCAGGACAAAAGGGAGTTATATCCTTGAGCTTCAACATAAGATTGTTCAAAAAAATATTGGAACTTTTCTATTCAAGAGCTATTAAAAGGCACTTAAAAATTAAAATTTTCTTATTTTCAAAAACCAGTAACACATTTTATTTCGACACATGTTTAACTTTAACTCTACCATTTATTTGTTCAACAAATGTTCACAGATTTTCTTAATTGCATTAAGCTTATATTTTAATTCTAGATTTCATTATTATTTATAAAAAAACTATTTTATAAAATATTTATTTTTGTGTATGTTTTTTATCCAAAACACAGTATGAAACATTGTGTAGTTTTGGAAATGGACATTTTTAAAAACCCTTTGTTTATGCATCACTTGTTATCCTAGTTTCGGTTTCAGAATATATTTTTAATTTGAATATTGAATGTATGAAAGACAGATATAATTTTAGATTAAGTTAAGATTTTTTGGTCTGCTTTATCCTTTGTTTTTGTTGGAACAATAAAAGAATGATTTTTTATATCAAATAATAAAATTTAAAATGGCTTAAGAGCAAAAAGAAATTATACGAGGGTTTTATGGAAGATTAATGCAATAAACTTAACATATAATTACAGTAATACAGTTAAAAAACATTCTATTGAAAATAAAAAAAAGTATCCTGTGTCCACCACAGAACCAACATTTCCTACAGAAAAATTATGATGTGAAACTTTATACAAAGATAACCACTGGTTATTATATTAATACTTATTTTTATACCCGTATGACTATATAGTCAAAGGGTATAATAAATTTGCCATTACGTTTGTGACGCAGAGAAAGAGGGTTAGATATAAACTCAAGTGTATGGATCGGATCAGAATCGAAAAATAAATCGATTTAGCTATGTATGTCCGTCCGTCCGCACGACAACTCAAAAACTAAAGGAGCTAGGATCTTGAAATTTTCGCAAATTAGTTTTTTTGCAATAGCCGTCATCGCTATTTAAATCCAGCCATTTTGGTCCATGGGTTCGGGTAGCTGCCATAAAACTCCTTTTTTTTATATGAGTATTACTCTGTACCTATTAATAATTTTGCCAAAAATAGTTTAGTTTTATGGCCAATGTTTCTGCAAAATTTGGTTGGCCTACTGTAGAGGGTTCGAGTAGCTTCTATACAACTCCTTATTTTATATGAGCATTACACTACACCTAATGAAGCTGGGTGTCTGAAATTTTGCCAAAAATAGTTTAGTGTAATGGCCAAAGTTACAGGAAAATCTGGTTGGTCTACTGCGGAGGGTTCGAGTAGCTGCCATACAACTCCTTCTTTTATATGAGTATTCCACTACATTTAATAAAGCTGTATGTTTGAAATTTTGACAAAAGTAATTAACCGGATGATATAATGTATATTTGACACAGTCTACTCTACTACACTCTTCCTCGTTTAACAGGATTTTTAAAGATTCTAATACAAAACTTTCTATGACTAATTTGTTGATGTTTATGTTGTGTGTAACAAATATTATTTTTTTTTCGTTCTATTTTTTTTAACGAAGTAATAGCAGAAAAAATATATAATTACCTAAGAGAAGTATCCCTTGGGGTTACCCGATTTTCTCCAAAATATCAATTTATGTACCTTCCAAAAATCAATAATGGCCATTGATTTCGGTAAATAAATTGAATTATATTTCGATAAGATAAAGAATTAAGAGTTGCATGATAATCCTACGCAAAATATAAGAAATACTAAATAAGGAATAGTCAACTTTATTTAATTAATAACTTATTACTATAAGTAAACTTTTGTATAAAAAATTAGATAATCTTAAATCTTACAAAAACTATTAACGCAAATCTTTAGATTCTACTGATGCAAACCAATTCATTAACTTGTTCTAAACCACTCGTCTGCATATTATTCAAACTGTTTTACTAGGAAACTAATTTAGAAGAATTGGAATTTTCAAAATAAATGGTATAGCTATTTTGAATATTTTGAAAGAAAATTTCGCAAAAACGGAAAGTCACAAAAGAATAATTTATTAAAAATTCTCAGGTAATTTTGAGATGTATGCCAAAAGCCAAACTTGATTATTTCTTTTGTATTATGGTTTTGTTATATTATAAAGCGTGAAAATTATATAAAGTATTTGATATTCTGGCTAAAAAAAAACAATAAGAAAAAATTTGAAGTTTTAAAAATATTTTAAGAAATTTTAGAAAGATTTAGTGCTAAGAGTTTTATAATTTTATTATAGTTTAAAATTTCTGCGTGTTAAATTAAACATATTTTATTTTAATTGAATAGGCTTAAAATATCAGGTATGGAATAATGGACTCTAATAATGAGATTCAAAGAGTGAACTAATTAGAAGAAATTAAAACCAATAGAAAAGATGAAAACACAGAGCAATAATCAAATCAAAGTAAATGTCAACCTAATCCAACCTGTTACGACATAATATTGGCGATATACATCAAACAGTGTTGACAAGCATAATTGGCATATTATCAAAAGTGTTTTAGCAGAAAATGAATTTAAAATTGCAGAAGGTAAGGTCTTGAAAGCTGTGCAACTCCGAACCGCTACTCTGTTTTATCTTTACTAAATAAGTTTTTGTATATATATATTCCTTTACATTTATTATATTATTTGCTTTGGTTCCTACTCATAATGTCATATTTATTTATGTTTGTATATTAATTAATAGAATATTCAATATAATATTGAAAAAAGAAAAATGACTTTGCTTCTGTTTTTTTTTTCAAAAAAATGTTATAATATTTTTACGGGTTCGCTACAATATCTTTTACTACAAAATCTATTATTGTACGACAAAATATTGTACATAAAACATTGCTTTCAAAAATCTTTCAAACCAAATTTTTTTTGCAAAATCTACTACTCCCGCCAATTAACTGAAGCTTAGATTTCCTATCCAACAAAAGAATGGTATTTAAAGTCCTTTTGCTCTTTCATAAAAAAAAACAAGTAAAGAAAGTGTAAGTTTTAACCGACTTGATCAATTGATTTTATGCGCGCTTTAAATGTACATAATGTCAATTGACATTGTAGTTTCTTAATATTGGCATTATTCTCCTTTTTCAAACATACACAATATCAATAATATGAATTAAGTATAAAATGAATTGAGTTAGACCAAATTATGTAGTATAATTTCGAGTTATATTTTATTCTTTTTAGGTTAAAACCCAAACCTTTTAATGGGTTTAAATTAGCACACCTAGTCTACTTTACAGTCTTACGAACGTAATATCATATTTATTACAGCTTAAGGAGAACTATGTTAGGACCGGTATAAAACGAAAGTAAAAAATAAGTAAGATCAAAAAATAAGATCATTATTTGATATTTGGTGGAATTTAGGCTTTTCTAAATCCTTATTTTTTATGTTTTTTACGAAATTATCTTTCAATAAAAGAGGAGTTTATTAAAACACAGCCTCCTTGTAATACGATATTTCTTGTAATGTTACATTTTTTATTCATTTTAAATTATATAATATAAACATATTAAATTATATGCTAGATAAAAAAAAAAGATATACTTATACATTTAAATTGAGTGAATTTAACAGTTTTAAAGTAACAGTACATTTCCAATATTTAGTAAATTACTTAATCAAAATCAGTTAATTACAAATACCAAATAATCAAAGGGAAAAGTAGCAGTAATGAATTTTATAGTAAAGGTAAGTTAATGATTAATAAAATTAATTATACATTTTTAATATTTAATAAAGTGTTTAATCACATGTAATGAGTGCAATGACTTACAAATGACAGTTAAAAGGTTTATCTACATTATCATTTAGAATTCTGCATGTATTTTATGATTCAACTTTGAACATTTAAGGTGAACCAATTCACACAAGTCGCATCTTCATAATCACCAGAAAACAAGTGAGGAAAAAACCAAGAGTTTTTAAAAAGTACATTTTCAAAATTATATACGGTTTCTTACTGAGTATTTTATCATTTATTTTTATAAAAATATATATAAAAACGAGGAAAATTATAGTTGCCCTTGTCAACTTTTAAATACCCGTGCATACCCACTAACCGTTATTTATTTCCCTTATGCTATTATAAATATTACAAAAAAAAATATAACAAAGTAGGTATATAACTTATTATTATAAGTTTTGCTTAAAAAAAAAACAACAAAAAAAAAATTAAATTTTTAATTCATTATAGGTACCATAATTTTTGCTTAAAAACAAAAAAAAAAAACCATAAAAGTTGGTCCGGGTGATGTTCAACTTTGCCAACTAACTTGCCCTATTACTTTACCTGCCCAGTTTTAATTTTAACCTCCTAGCTTCATTAGATTCACAGTTATCGAATTGACAACTTGGCATGGCAGCCTCCTAATATATATTATATAACTAATCGTGTAAAATTTTCATCCTCGTAGTATAATTAGTATATTTTGAAATTCCATATAAGTGCTCAATTCATTATATAACTAATCGTGTAAAATTTTCATAAGTGCTCAATTCATTATATAACTAATCGTGTAAAATTTTCATCCTCGTAGTATAATTAGTATATTTTGAAATTCCATATAAGTGCTCAATTCATTATATAACTAATCGTGTAAAATTTTCATCCTCGTAGTATAATTAGTTTTAAAGAAATTCATATTGGTGCAAAGAAGTTGTATGGCAGCCCCCCGAAAATGGGGCCGAAACATTTTGAAACTTCATATAAGTGCTTGATTCATTATAAAACTTACCGTGTGTAAATTTCGTCTTCCTGATATAATTACTTTTGAAGAAATTCATATTGGTTTAAATAAGTTGTGTGGCAACTCCCCGAAACCTTGGTCTGGTCTTAACCAAAAAGAATAGGGAACCTCAAAAATGTCCAAAAAATGTTTTGTGTGAATTTCAAAACTCTAGCTCTAATTTTTCAATTCTATCTCTCTTAATTAATTTTTAATTCACGAATATATTAAACTTAACCAAAATAAGCTTCATATGATCATATTCATATAATGATCACCATGATAGATAATAATCATCATATTCATAACAATATCTATCAATATCAATAAGCCATTTACTTAAAAAAAATCTTTGTGTTCTTTTTTGCTTATCTTAATTAAATCATATGAAATCGTAACTCGAAATCGTTATCTACAAAAAAAAACAAAAACAACAAAACAAAACAATAAAAAAACAAAATTCATATAATTTCATGTTCATAGCAAAATTTCAAATTTTTATATGAAAATATTGGAGTTAAAAAAGTTAGTTGTTCGAGAGCTACCCGAAGTTTTGGTCCGATCTTAACCAAAAAAAATAGGGAACCTAGAATTGATTAAAAAATATAATGTGAAAATTTCAAAACTGTAGCTCTTTTAGTTTTTGAGTTATCGTGCTAACACACAGACGGACGGACGGACAGACACACATAGCTAAATCGACTCATTTTTTGATTCTGAGCCGATACGTACCCTTGACACTATATCTAGCTCGTCTAGATCGATGCGTTACAAACGGAAGAGCAATTCTAATATACCCGATGTCATATATGTGTGCACGGGTATAATAAATGATAATAATATGTATTATAATTTAGTTATTTCACTAATTTATTAATTATGACTAATGGTGAAATATTAAGAATATAACGACAATGCACTCAAAAAAACCTGTTAACATTTAAGGTGAACCAATTCACACAAGTCGCATCTTTATAATCACTAGAAAACAAGTGAGGAAAAAACCAAGAGTTTTTAAAAAATACAATTTCAAAATTATATGCGGTTTCTTACTGAGTATTTTATCATTTATTTTTATAAAAATATATATAAAAATAAATGATAATATTATAATTTAGTTATGTCACTAATTTATTAATTATGACTCTTGGTGAAATACTTAGAATATAACGCTAATGCACTCAAGAAAACATGTTAATAAGTGTTAAATATAATGTTGGAGCTTCAATGTGTACGTTTAATTTTGGAAAAACTTACACTGGTTAATAAGTTACTGTTTTATAAAAACCCCACTCCTGTCCTCATCCTTCCATTTATGTTGGCTTCTAGGAAATCAATTGTGAACTCCACCAAAATTTGGAGTTTTACCTAGAATTTTATTATCTAAGCAAAAATGGTTAAAACTAAGAGACAATTTCTTCACTTTAAAGAAACGCTTTCAAATTTAAGAAAAACCTTTAACATATGTTGAAATATTTATTTATTTATTTGAACCAAAACAAGGTTTTTACAAAAAAAATTCTTAAAACTAAAACTTATAATTAACATGAAATTTGATTACATTGCCAAAAAAATTTTAAAAACATTAAGAATCAAAAGTATAATTATTTGTTTATTTGTAGAAAATGCATACAAAGCAAAAACACAGTTGAAATTAAATTTATGAATACTAACTGTATTAACTAACTGTATAAAATAACTAAATTAAAAAAAAATAATATGAACTTGAAGTGTAATATGATATAATGAAGGTTAAAATTATTGTCTTAGGTCATGAATGAATTTTAAGTTTAATTTATGTTTAAAAGTGTATCGAGAAATTTGTGTAGAATAAAGATGACTGTGTTTATTGAATGTAATGCAACATCTATTTATTGGTTCATTTTTTCCATATTCAGTTCTATGAGTATATTCAACTAAGCTTCTCGTATTTCTCGCACCATTGTTTATTTTAAAGCTATCCAATAAATACCGAACGTCAATGTTTTTTCTTAAGACGTCAAAAGTAAAGCAGGAAGAAAGAATTTGCCTGCGTGAGGATAACGTTAACATATTCAATGAATTAAGTCTTTCGAGATAGCTAGGCAGAATTGAATAATCTCTAGGATTATATTGATTTCTTAAAGCGAAAAGAAGAAATTGCTTTTGTACGGATTCTATTCTATCAGAATGTATTTGAAATGCAGGATCCCACACAATATTACCATATTCAAGAATAGAACGTACTAAAGAACAATAAAGAGCTTTAGTTACAGCAATGCTGCTAAATTCTTTAGCTCTTCTTTTTATAAAGCCGAGCATTTTGTTTGCCTTGGAAATCATATACTCATAATGGAGATGGAAGTTCAGTTTATCATCCAACAGAATCCCTAAATCGGTAATGCTTCTAACCCTTTCAAGGGTTACATTATTTATATTATAACCGAATGAAATGGTAGATCTCTTACGTGTAAAACTTATAACCTTGCATTTTTCAATGTTTAGTTCTAGTTAATTAGAGAAGCACCATTCTTGTAGAGAATTAAGATTTGTCTGAAGTAATGCAACATCAGAGCTATTTTTAATTACAAGATAAATCTTGAGATCGTCAGCAAATGCAACATGTGACACACCGAAAAGTTTACTAGAAAGATCGGAAATGAATATATTAAACAAGAGTGGTCCTAAGTGGCTACCTTGTGGTACTCCTGATGTAACATTAATTGGGTCCGACAAAAATCCTTGAAATTTGATATTTTGCGATCTATTTGAAATATAGGAGAATATCCAGTAAAGAAAAGAGCCAGAAATACCTAAAGTTGCAAGTTTGTTTAGTAGAATTTTGTGATCAACACGATCGAATGCTTTGCTAAAGTCCGTGTAAATAGCATCAACTTGGTGCCCATTTTCCATTTCATTAAGGATTTCAGAAGTATAAACCAAAAGGTTTGTTGTTGTGGAACGACCTTTTCTGAATCCATGTTGTTGTTCGTTTAGTTTTGTATTAATGATGGGCGTAATTTTGTTAACAACCATTTTTTCGAACAACTTTGGAATAGTTGATAAAATAGCAATGCCACGGTAATTTTCGACGAATGATTTATCTCCCTTTTTATGAATAGGGGTAAGATAAGAAGATTTCCAAACAAGAGGGAAAATACCTGAAGAAAGAGATTTATTAAAAATATAATGAAGTGGATAAGTTAGATAATTAACACAGTTGTATAAAAAAGTCGGTGGGATTAGGTCAGGTCCTATACCTTTTTTAGTATCAAGTTTAGTGATTGCTTCAAATATTTCAATTTCGGTATAATAAATGCTACAGCTGTAAATTTTGTACATCTGTAAAAAAAAATTTGAACAGATTTTCAAGTTACAGGTGTTTAAAAATAGCAAAATTTCAATTTTCGAGCCCAAGGCTTCGGGGAGCGGTCATACAATTTTTTTGGACCAATATGAATTTCTACAAAACTAATTATACTAGGAGGATGAAAGTTACAAACGGTTAGTTATATAATGAATCAAGCACTTATAAGAAGTTTCAAAATGTTACAGCTTCATTTTCGGGGAGCTGCCATACAACTTCTTTGCACCAATATGAATTTCTTTAAAACTAATAACATTAGGAGGATGAAAATTACACACTGTTAATTATATAATAGAACAAGCAGCTATATAAGGTTTGTTAACGCTTCATTTTCGGGGAGCTGCCACACAAAGTTCTTAATTCGGTAACTGTGAATCTAATGAAGTTACGAAGTTAAAATTAAAACTGGGCAAGTAAAGTAATAGGGCTACTTTTAGGGTTGGTCATTTTTTTTTATGTTTTTTTTAAACAAAAATTATGGGTAGGGTGAGTCAACTTTTTTTCAAGTATGTTACTCTTTTATATATTTTTTTTAATATAATAGCATAAGAGAATTAATTATTGTTTTATTTTATTTTATATAGCATAGTGGGTATGCACGGGTATCTAAAAGATGACAAGGGCAACTATAATCTTCCTCGTTTTGTATTAAAAAACTTATATTTGTTCTCTAATCTCTTGTTATTGTTGCCGCTGTTTTTACTTAAGTTTTTTTAATATCAGTGTTTATCTGATTTAAAAAAAAAGCAAAAATAAAACAAATGTAGGACATGTAAAATTGGTTTTTAAAATTTGATTAGACAAAAATAAAAATTGAGACGATCCAAAACTTTAAATATAAGCTTGAAAAGCATCTAATATCTTTTCTTTATTTATGAAAAAATCGACTACTACTGTTTCAAATTATAACCTATAATAATGGAGAGAACTTCGCTCTTTTTTTGAAAGATCCTCTAATTAGATAAGTATACAAAAACATAGAAAGATAAACTTCTGAACGAAAGTTCAGCTTTGACTCCCTTTCTGATGATAATATTATACTCTGATATTATAATAGTGATCGGCCAGATGAAATATGTTTTTATTTCGAGTATTGTTTTCTCAACAACAGGTCTGAAGATAAGATATGACTGCATTATAGGAAACTGACTAAAGTATTTAAATGTGATATTAAAATAAAACATATCAGGAATCAAAGAGGCCTTGAATTATTTTTCTTTAAGTTTCATATAATTAAGTAGTTAAAATTAAAACACTTTACTACTTTCGTTTGTTCTTCCAAACTGAGCTTTTTTATTAATTTTTATCAAACATTTATTTAAAATTACAAAATAAAATTAAAACTAAAATTGCTAATTTAACAGATTTAATTATAATGAACGAAAAGGACGGAAAGATAGTTATCGTATTACTTTATGTGATTTGTTAGTTTAAGTTTTTCTCACCGTTATTATATTTGAGTTATATTTAAGTTATTTTAAGGCTGTTAAACTGGTGATATTCAAGGCTAGTTGAAACAGTTGTTTAAGCGGTTATTTAATTCACACGTTTAAAACCCGTATATGACAATATGAAAATTGAAAATAATTAAAAAATTATAAATACATTGGAATTATTGCAATACCTAGGAAAAAACTAGAGTAGACTGTACTAACTCTAGGATGTAGGAACGTAATATAAATATTATATGATCCGGTCAACCACTTTTGGCAAAACTTCAAATACAGAACTTTTAAGATTCAACTATTAATAAAAAAAAATATATATTGTATGGCAGCTATTGGAACCTCTTGCAATAGATCAACTATATTCGGTACAGGTTTTGGCCATTAAAATTAACTGTATTTGAAAAATGTCCCCAAGCATATTTTTATAGAAATATGAAATTAATGATATGATATATGAAATTAAATTCAGTTGGTTGTGCGCAAATTTTAAATTTGCATTAAGGAATGAAGTTTTAGATCGCTAAAAAGTAGCGTAAAAGTATTTAACTCCATGATACTTTGTAATTAAATTATTGGACAAAAAAAAATATTTTTAGTATTCGTTATTAAATTTTATTTGACAAACATAATATTATAAAAATAAATTTTATCAACACGTTTGTTTAAATATGGTTCATTCAACTATTAAGATTTGTAAAACATTGATTGTTGCGAAAATTTGTTCTTTGGCATGACACAGCGTTCTTGAGAGTCTTGAACGGAAAATTGTTTTAGGATAACTGAGAACTGGAAAACAAATTAATTTTTAAGTTAACCTAAAAAATTATTTTTCAGTATACCTTAAAAAACTACAAAACAAACTTATGTAGTGGGTATAGCATAATGTACGTATAACCATAGAGTAAAGATAATAGGAAGAGGGAAAAATTTATATAAACTTTTTTAAGATGAAATATTTTTGAGAAAAATAGAAGATGTTCCTAGGTTTTGACTGTATTATTGGAAACTTATCCTATTTATAAAATATTATCTTTGCTTAATAAACAAATGTATATAATTACTCTTTTTGTTTTTTTCGCTCATATAAATATTTCTTAAAAAATAAAATTTTACAATATACATATAATGCACACAGCAACGCACACGACAGTTATTATATACACAACCATTGATCATAACATATTTCTTAAAAAAAAAATTTAAACAAGTGATGAAAATTAAAAAACCAAGAATTTTTAAAAAAGCTCATTTTCAAAATTATATAGTGTTTCATACTGAGTTTAATTTTGAAATTATGTGCACAAGTGACTAAGTTACTGATTTATAAAAATCGAAGCTTTTTAAGTCCTAACAGCCCTTCAATGGGGATGGTTCTGAAACTGTTACTAAGCAAACTCATGTTGATTCTAAAGGATCTAGATCCACTTCGCCAAGCCCAACATTTTTAAGTTTTAGAAATTAAATTGTGACTTCCTCTAAAATTTTGAATTTTTCTTAGAATTTTATTATCTAAACAAAAATGGTTAAAAATAAGAGCAGTAAAACACACTTTTTTCAATTTTAAGGACCCTCTTCAAATTTAAAGCACTACTAATACTCGTATATCCATTAGTAATAATTATCTTAGTGATTTATTGTTATATAATAAGTTTTCAAAATTTAGAAATCCCTTTCAAATAAATATTATAATTTAATAAATGGGGAATCATTATTTCTCGTAAGCCACCAATTTTTCCTAATGCTTTACCGCATTTTACCAATTCTAATACTTTTGCATTACAACCTAAAGTAACAAATCATAATTGATTAAATTCAATTAAAATTATCACTCTGTCTAGATGAACTGAACGCCAATATTTCTATTTCAAGTCCATCAATTAATAATTTTAAATGAATTTAATACTCGCAACATTTGCCACCTGTAGTTAAATTAACTCAAAAATCTTTTCAAAGTGATAATAAAAATTTTTTTTGTAATACATGTAATAGCATAAGGGATAACGGTTTATTACATACTTTTATATGAACTTGCCTGTGTCTATATATTTCATTCTGTCATTTAGTGATATATTTATATTAGAAATCTGACCATAAATTTGTAAGAATTGTATGGTTCAGTGGTTAGTAAAGTGGCTTCGTGTGTAAATCGATCTGAGTTCGATCCTCCTTAAAAGATACAAATTTTTTTTTGTTTATTTTTTAAATTCAACAGAAATAATAAAAACGAGGAAGAGTGTAGTAGAGTAGACTGTGTCAACTCTGGAATACTCGTATGACCGTAATATAAACATTATATCACCCGGTTAATTTCTTTTGGCAAAATTTCAAACATTTAGTTTTATTTGGTGTAGTGTAGTTCTTATATAAAAGAAGGAGTTGTATGGCAGCTACTTGAACCCTCTGCAGTAGACCTACCAAATTTTGCTGTAACTTTGGCCATTACACTAAACATCAGACCCAGCCGCTTTGTTTTTTTTCAACTTGGTGATGGCTTCTTTGATCTCAGTCATAGTTGATGTGGAAGTGCTAATGCGCAGATTGTTTGTATTGTTTTCCGCTAGTGATATATCTTCTGTTTCGTTTATTTCACTGTTGCTTATTTCTTGGAAATGTTCTCTCCATCTTTTCGTTTATTCTCGGCCGTTAGTAATTTCTGTGCTATATTTATCTTTAATGGGAATTGATGCAAAGGCTCGTTTTGTTGGTGAGCTTCTTCACAATTTGATGGAGTTTCCTTGCATCATTCCTTGCTGCTTCTGCATCTTAGGCTAGCTTTTCAAGGAATTTTCTCTTGTCCCTTTTGAGGCTCGTTTTACTTTCTTTGCTAGCGCTTTGTATTGCTCCTTGGTGACAACTTTGCTTTCTAGCTTTTTCTTAGCCTCTTGTCTCTTTTGGAGGCTCGTTTTACTTTCTTTACTAGCGCTTTGTATTGCTCCTTGTGATATGAGTTCCCATGTGCTTTCTGATATCCATGGCGTTTGTTCTCTATTCTTTGTACCTAGTTTGTTTTTCGCAATCTCATAGACGGCTTTGCTAACTTGATTCCATTCTTGCTCGGTGAGGGTATTTTCCCATTCGGTGAGGTCCACGAATACTTGTGAATTTCCTTATGAGGGAAGATGGTGCCGCCAATGGTCAGTTGAAATGTTTGACAGGTCTCAATAAGCCTTTCTCCGTTTTTGTTCTTTGTTCCGCATCCATGTTTTCCCATAATTTTCTCTAATCCAGTATTTAAATTTGCCATTTTCGCATTTAAGTCGCCCATTCGAATCAAGATATCTCCTTTCCGGATAGTGTTGAGAGTATTAGTGAGCTGTTCGTAGAACTCGTCTTTCGCGGCATCTTCTGTTGGTGCATAGCATTGTACTAGCAAGATATTTCTAATTTTTAATCTGAAACGGGCTGTAATAATCCTATCTGATACGGCCTTCCAGCTATGCAGGGAGCTACGCAGCTTTCTAGATATTAGCTGCGTAGCTCCACACCGTTTGTTCCACCGTTTGTTCCATATTCCCACACCGTTTGTTCCACCTATTTCTTTACCGCTATACAACAGAGCATTTCCATTAACCGTGATAATTTCGCCATTCCCGTTCTATCTAATTTTGCTTAAAACCATAATTTGAACTATATAATCTGCCATTTGTTTTTCTATTTGGACAAGCCTTGATGTTTCTCGCATTGTTCGGACATTCCATTGTGCAATTCTAGTCATTGTTCGAGCGCCGAAGGTTGTTACCATGTTCTTTAATCTTTCTATTGTATCCGATTTGTCTAATTTCAGTTTCTTTAATCCCTTCAGTCTTTCTAAGCAGGAGATTAACCTACTGTAGAAGTTGCCTATTTTGTTTTTTCCTAAATAACGCCTAATAGGGTGAAGATGTCATTTGTTCTTATCTCTGACATTGAAGACTCCACGAATATGCTAATGTCAATGGTGACATTTTGATATGTGCATATGTTTTATAGCTAATGTTATTATTTATTTAATATTAAGCTATAGGTTATTTCAGGAACACGATTATTGGTAATATTTTTGTTTTTTTATTTATTATTAATTATAATTTTTTTATTTGGACTATTAGTTATTTAATTATAATTTATAAGTTATTTTTATTATACTAATTATACTAATTATTGAGTTTACCCAGCCAGGGATCGAAACCGGGACCTTTCGCATGAAAAGCGGCGCCTCAACCACTACGCCATCGGCTGGATACTTGCTGCAGTTCTTAATTTGTCATTATATTTAAGAAATACATTTATTGCATATTTTGAATTTATAAGCTTTTCTAATAAGTACATATACTGGGAATATAAATTATTTTAAATTTTGGAATATTTGAATTATTAAATTTTGGAAAATTTGAATAACTAAATTTTGTGATAAAAAGCTAATGGCTATAATTAACATTAAAAATCATCAAATTATATAACCTTTAATATATATATTATCACAAATTAATATTTCTTTCGAATAACTTTGAGTTTAATGAAAATTAGAGACATAGATAACAGCAGGTGTTAATAAAAGATGAGAATTAACAAATTCTATTCGCAATATTTCTATCTGCAATTAATCTTTCCCATACCTGTAATCTGGATCACGTCATATTTCGAGGAACACTAAATAGGTTTCCTTAAAATCTATAAATTAAAACTTACCAGAATTTTTCAACTTAAAGGAATTAAAATATTAAAAGTAGAACTATATATAACATTAAAAAATAAGTGAATTAAAAGAATATACTTGAAATAATAAACGAAAAGTTGTAAATCATTCAACAGTAAATGCACTACAGCAAAAAATCCTAAAAAGAAGTAATTGCTGCATGTGTGCTAAATTTCATTGAATGGATAAAAAGTTTTAAATATGTAATTTTGTAATTGCATTTTATGAAGACATTTTTTTCAAGTTTTTTTTTTGTTTTTTAATATATTTAAATAGATAAATTAGTAAGATTTTTTAATATTTTTGAATTTATAAAATAATTAGAAAATGCTTTTTAGTATTATAAAGTTAATTTGGGTACCTATGTCTTACGATCAAACCAATAAAAGCTTTTATGGTTTTTAAATGACTTATGGACTTCTCATGAAATTTGAACCAAATAGGTGAAGGGTATTTCTAACTGTTTCTTTACTTGTTTAATTATTTTGTTTGTAAATAGAGAACGCAAATATATATAACCGATCTATATTCAATGTGATCCATTGTTTTTTAAAATCATAACGGAAAATGTTAAAACTTTAAAAACTTTAATAAAATTTTTACATCTACTAATATTATTAAAATAAATGATTATATTTAATAATTTTCTTTATAACTTACCTGTTAGAAATATGTAGAAATGAATAACAATAATAGCAACAACAAAAAAATTATTTTTATAATATGAGTTATTAATTTTATTAATTACTGTTGCTTGTTATATATAGTTATTTAAAATAATCTATTCGCAAGGTGCTAATGAATGTATGGTAAAAGGCATGTATGAAGAAAAGAAAATGTATTTATATATTTATGTGATTTGAGAGAATTCAGTAAAGTGTATGGACTGTTAAATGGTGGAAAATCATTAATCATAAAATAATTTTAATTTTTGTATTATTTTTTTGGCAGAATACGTTTTTATGTTAAAAACAAGTAAAGAAACAGTCACTTGGTGCAACCGACTTAGAAATACCCTACACCTATTTGGTTCAAATATAATGAGAAGTCCATAAGTCATTTTAAAACAATAAAAGCTGTTATTAGTTTGATCGTAAGATATAGCTAACCAAATTAACTTTATAATACTAAAAACATTTTCTAATTATATTATATATTCAAAAATATTACAAATACTTACTAATTTATCTATTTAAAAATATTAAATAACAAAAAAACTTGAATTAAATGAAAATATATTTATTTCAATTCAATTACAAAAGTGAAAAAATTTTAATTAATCTAATCAAAGCATAATATATTTAATAATTAAAATTTTTCAATATTGCAATTATTTTAAATTGTTAGTTTATGTACCTATTTGAAAAGCTTATAAACGCAAAATATGCTATAAATGTATTTCAAAAATATAATTTCAAATTTAGAACTTTTCATATAATTCATTTAAATTTAACAATAAATTTTACATAAATGCAGCAAGTACCTTTGAATATAGTTTAAGTGTTGTACACAATGTCTTAACTACATATCACCTATGGTAATAATTCAATAAAATGTATGATATAATAAAAATTAAAAAAAAGGAATTTAATCGTATATTAAAAAAATATTTTGTTTTGCTTAAATAAAAACGAAAATAGGAAAGAACCCTCGTGTATCAAATTTAAAGTTTCTATCTTCATGAAGTTCAAAGATAAGCTTTTCAATTTTGGGATTTCTTAGGAGCCACCTGAACCACCACTAAAATTAAGTCTAAATTTCGGGGACACATAGGAAATAGGAAATATATTCTTTGGCTTCGAAATTATACTCGTTTTGCCTAGATCGATCAAAAGTTTTTAGAATCCGAACTCATTGTCCGAACTCGACCAGAACCAATTCCCATGGTACTTTTATTATTAGTAACCTAGAGTTTAAATTTCATCAAAATAGCGACATTATTTTTCGAGTTATACTGCTTTTAAGATATATGTTCGTTAGCCCTTGAACTTTTCAAAGGTTCCAGAACCCGAAACCATGGTACGATTTCGCCCATATGCAGTCCCCGTCATACTTTCAATACAAGTTAACCCTTGTACACAATTGGAATGTTCTATCTTAATTTTAAGTTACTACTTTTAGAAAAATAAGAGGGGTACTGAACCACCACTCCAATAGATCCCAAATTAGGGGGACACACAAGAAATAAAGAGCACCCTTGTGACAAATTTGAAGCTTCTACGTTTTTTCAAGCCGCTATCTTTATTAATTTTAAAGATATGCTTTAAGGTCTTCAGAAATGTGTGGGTGGTTCCCGACCTAATACTCCAATGGGGCCCGAATTTCAAGGACACTAAGAAAAAAGGAAGGAACACCCTGATACCAAATTTGGAGGTTCTATCTTCAGTGGTTTCGGAATTATGCTCGTTTGGCCTAAATTCGATCAAAAAGTTCTAAGTCCGAACCCATAGTCCAATCTCGACCTTACCCCATACCCGCCATAGTCTTAATACTAGTAAACTACAGCACAAATTTGATGAAGATAGCGTTATTAGTTGTTGAGTTATCATGATTTTTTATATATGTTCGTTAGCCCTTGAACCGATTAAAAGGTTCAGAATACGATGCCATGAGCCGATTTCGCCCATTTGCAATCCTGCCGTACTTTCAGTCCTAGTAACCTACAGTTAAATTTCATCATGATAGCTCCATTATTTTTTGAATTATCGTGCCTACGGACGGACGGACGGAGGGACAGACGGACATGGCTATATCGACTCAGGAGGTCACGCTGATTACAAATATATATACTTTTCCATATCACGCTCGCTTCTTTAGGTGGTTACAAACACCATACCAAAGTTAATATGCCCCTTTACCTAATCTATAGGTGTAGGGTATAATAAAAAAATGAAATAAAAAATATGTAACAAATAATAGCAAAAGTAACAAAATTTGTTAATTATTATTTTTCAATTTTATAACAGAGCACATTAAAATTAATTCTTTGTTTTATGATTTGTGTTGTTCATTAATTGTTAATATAGAAGGAGTCAGATGTTTAATAGATAAGCAGTTAAGCACATATACTTATTATGCTTATGAATAATAATTGTGAATATGTACAATTAAATAAAAAACAAAGTTTTCTTTTAGTTCATAGAACAGTTAATCTGCAGACATGTTACTATTTACTATTCAATAATTTATTTCAAGTTAGATTATTAGAAAATATAATTTAGAAATTTAAAAAACAAAATTAGAAATAATACTTTAAGTTTGCTATAAGCATTATTTTTGTTTTCAGACATCATCGAGAGTATCATTTCACATTAAATTACTCACTTTTGTTAAAATTGCTCAATAAGTAAGTAATCAAAAAACGAAAGGTTTTTTTAAAAACCATTTTAAATTCAAAACAGATATATTAATACATAAACATATATAAACATTCCCAGGAAAATGAAATGACTGCTAATACTAGTACGAAGAAGTTTTGAAGCCACAGAAAGTAGAAGAAACCGACTTAGGACCTGTAAATTCAATTAATTCATCTCTCGGACAGAGCTACATTTTGCCAAATTTTAATTTTCTACATTTATAAATTTCGAAGATATGCTTTTTAGGTGTGTTGGAGGTAACCGAACCATAGCAATCCATTCCAAACTTAAAGACATAATATAAACAGAACAGAACATCCATGTATGTACCAAATATCAAGTTTATTACATCTTTTTACTTTTTCTTTTACAACAAAATTACATACTAGCAATTATTTAAAAAAATGATTTACATTTTTTATTCTCATTATTTTACTTATTCTTATAATTTAAATATGGGTGAAATCGGTCCATACGAACGGATTCTGGACCGTTTTAATTGTTCTAAGGGCTCACGAACATAGTAAAAAATGACGATAACTCAACAAATAATCAGGCTATCTTCATTAAATTTGTGCTGTAAGTTACCAGTAATAAAACTATGGAGGGTATTGGGGATTGCGATTGCTGATCCAGGAACTTTTTGATGTAATTTTGGCTAAACCAGCATAATTCCGAAACCAATAAAGTTAGAACCTCCAAATTTGGTATCAGGGTATTTCTTTCCATTTCCTCAGTGTCCTTTAAAATGGGGACCAACTGCATTTGTGGGTCGGTGATCATCCACACAGTTCCGAAGACCTTAAAATATATCTTTCAAATTAATAAAGATAGTAACTTTTAACAAATGTAGAAGCTTCTAATTAGGTACAAGGGTGTTCTTTACTATTTCCTGCGTGTCATCCTAATTTATGATCAACTGGGGTGGTGATTCAGGTACCTATTTTAGACCTCCCAAGGTTTAAAAGCTTATATTCGAAATCGAACCATCGATCAGTTCAAGGGTTAAAGAACATATATCCAATAAACACGAAAAATAAAAAATAATGGAGCTATCTTGATGAAATTTTAACTGTAGGTTACTAGTATTGAAAGTACGGCGAGAATTACATATGTGTGAAATCAGCTAATGGGTTCAGACTCTGAACACTTTAATCAGTCTAAGGGCTAACGAACATATATAAGCAATCACGATAACTCAACAACTAATGACGCTGTCTTAATGAAATTTTTGCTATAGATTACTAGAAATGAAACTAGGGCAGGGATTGCGAACGATCGCGATCAGACCCTGATTTCGGATCCTTGAATTTTTTGATCGAATTTAGGCTAAACCAGCATAATTTTGAAACCAAATTTGGTATCAGGGTATTTCTTCCCACTCCCTTAGTGTGTTCAAAATTTGGAACCAATTGGAGCAGTGGGTCGGGGACAGCATATCTTCGAAATTATTAAAGATAGTATCTTCAAACATATGTATAAGCTTCAAATTTGGTATAAGAGGGTTCATTAATATTTCTTGCGTGTCACCCTAATTTATGATCAATTGAAGTGATGGTTCAGGTACCTATCTTAGACCTCCCAAGGTTTAAAAGCTTATCATCGAAATAAATACAAATAGTAACTTAAAATAAAGAGAGAACATTTCAATTGTATACAACTGTTAATTAGTATTTAAAGTATGGCGGTGACTGCATATGAGCGAAATCGGACCATGGTTTCGGGTTGTGGAACCTTTGTAAAGTTCAAGGGCTAACCAACATATATCTCAAAAACATGATAACACTATTGTGATGAAATTAAAACTTTAGGTTACTAGTAATGAAAGTATCGCGGGGATGGATTATGGTCAAGATCTAACAAAGGGTTCGGATTCTAGAAGCTTTTGATCGAATTGTGTCAAACGAGCATAATTTTGGAACCAAAGAAGATAGAACATTAAAATTTGGGGTACAGGTGTTTCTTCTTATTTGCTTTGTGTATGTGAAATTTTGGATGAATTGGAATAGTTGTTTGCGTACCACCAACACTACTCCCAAGATCTTAAAGCATGTATTCGAAATTAACTAAAATAGTTACTTGTAATAAATATAGAAGCTTTAATTTTGGTATAACTGTGTTTTTTCCTATGTCCTTTGTATTCCCGAAATTTAGACTTTATTGTAGTGCTGATGTCCCTTAAGAAATCCTAAAACTAAAAAGCTTATCTTCGAAATTAATAAAGATAGAAACTTTAAATTTGATACACGAGGGTTCTTTCCTATTTCCGATTTTATTTAAAACTTTTATATTTTTAAAAGGCTAGGAATTTTACAATAAAATATATTATGTATTATATTTTATAAATTAAAAACTAAAATATTTTTTTAATAAATGAATAAAAATTTCTTATTTTTAATTTTTTTATCAGATATTTTGTTGAATTAAAACCTAATAAACCTAAAATAAGTAAAATTATAAATTAGGCTAAAATAATAATTGTAATATACATAATGTTTGTATTTATTTATCTATATAAATGTAAATTAATTTATTATAATTGCTAAGACCTTTATACCAATTTTAAGTTATTGTCTAAGTCTAGTATATTGTAAAATAATAATTGTAATTTCATAACATATAATTATATATAATAAAATAAAATAAATAAAAAAAAAAAAAATATGTATTTAAGAAATTGGGTACGATACTTGAATTGTGTTCAAAGATACTTCCTGTATGTAAAGTTAATTTTAATATTTAAATGAATTATATGAAAAGTTTAAAATTTGTAATTTTATTTGAGAAATATATTTATAGCATATTTGGCATTTATAAAATTTTCTATAAGTACATATGCTAGGAATTTATATTATTTTCAATTTTCAAAAATTTAAATTACCAAATTTTGTGACAAAAAGCTTATCAAATCATTAATGTATTTAGTTTCCACTAAAAACCATCAAATTATAAAAATGATATACTTATATATATATTATCACAAATTAATATGTATTTCTTTCGAGTAACTTTGAAAACCAAAAAACAACACTAAAAATATAGTAATTAAAAATGCAAAATTGAAAAGTGAATTGATCACGGCTAAAGTTCTCAATAACATTAGAATTATAAATTCTTTTTTCAAATACAAAAAAAATACCCAAACAACGATAATATCAATAATTTATACCTACAATATATAGAAATAGAGAGAAAAAGTTAATACACGAATACTGCTCTGATCTAATTTCAGAAAATTTAGATAACAAAAATCTTTAGAAATTATATAGAGTTAATTTTCGACACTAATTGTCTATAAAATTGCTTAACAGTGTAAAATGAACTCCTTGAAATCTCAAAAGCTAAAATAGCATTTTATATTGCTATTGGTGTAAAACTATTAAAATAAAATATTAATATCATCGAAATATACAGGTCATATGAGACACATATATCGCATTTCATTTCAAAAACTTATTGATTATATAGCGATTTTCAAAAATAGAAATAAACGAGGAAGATTATAGTTGCCCTTGTCAACTTTTAGATACCCGTGCATACCCACTTAATTAAAATAAACCGTTAATTAATTCCTTTATGATATTTAATAATTTCAGTTTAAAAAAAAAAAAAATTGGCCCACCCCCCAATTTGGTCCGAGTGATGTCCACCGTAGCCAAGTACTTTGCCCTATTACTTTACCTGCCCAGTTTTAATTTTAACCTCGTAGCTGCATTATGTTCATTGTTATCGAATTGACTACTTTGTATGACAGCTCCCCAAAATTGAAGCCGTGACGTATTGAAACTTCGTATAGGTGATCTATTATATAACTAACAGTGTGTAATTTTCATCTTCCGAGTATAATTACTTTTGAAGGAATTCATATTGGTTTAAAGAAGTTTTGTGGAAGCTCCCCGAAGCCTTGATCTGGTTTTAACCAAAAAGAATAGAAAACCTCAAAAATATCCAAAAAATGATGTTTTGTGTGAATTTCAAAACTTAAGCTCTAATTTTTGAATACTATCTCTTTTAATTTTTAAGTGACGAGTATATTTAACCTTGATAAAATAAGCATCATATTCATATAAAGATCATCATGATAGATAATAATCATCATATTCATAATCATTATATCTATCATTATCAAAGTATAAAGCATGGAAAATATTACACATATACATATTATTGTATAAATACATATAAATTATTTATAAGGCCATTTACTTAAGAAAAATCTTTGTGTTCTTTTTTGCTTATCTTAAATTTTTTAAACTATTTTATATTGTTTATAAATACTATTGAAAGATATTGTAAAGTTAAATAATAACTGAAATTTAAGTGAAACTTTATACGTACTGGATTTACAAGTATATCTCATATCATCTAATATATAAAGGAGAAAATTTGCTTGTTTGTTTGTTTGTCCAGGATTCACGTGAAAACCACTGGTCCGATTGTCAAAAAATTTTAAAGGAATTATTCTGAGAGCCCGGGAATGACATAGGCTATGTTATATTTTTATAAGTCAACAGGTTGCAGGTCCAGAGCCGTTTTAAAGGTTTTTCGTGTTTTAGATGTCGAGTCAAAACGGTTTGACCGATTGACTTTGAATTTTGCACAAAAGTTCCTCTTAACAAGCGGAATTAGTTGTATAAATTTGGTTGGAATAAATTAACCCATTTCGGCTTGGCGGGCTTCCAAAAAATTTTGTGTTTCCGATTTGTGTCCAATTTTACAGGGTGGTTTCGCAGTCGAAAAGAGAAGCTGACACAAATTTGTGTTGAGTTCGGTTTGGGCCCGAGGGCACGAGGGCGTAATGAAGCTTTTTCAATGTTTTTAATATCGAGTCAAAACAGTTTGACCGATTGACTTGAAATTTTGCACAAATGTTCCTCTTAGCAACCGGAATTAGTTGTACAAATTTGGTTGGAGTAAATTAACCCATTTCGGGCTGGCGGGCTTCCAAAAAAGTTTTGTGTTTTTTATTTGTTTTCAATTTTACAGGTTGATTTTGCAGTTTTAGTTAAGTTCGATTAACCCGTTTTCCACGACGACGCCATGAAGTTTTCTATAAATTTTATTTGCTTAAACGCGTAAAAGAATTTTATTGAAAATTTTGTACCAGCATTTTAATTATAACCCACAGGGTTAATTTGGTTTTGACCTGTTTGCGCGTTTTGAACAAAGATTCAATGAAATTTTCAAATTTTTGGTATGAACGCAAGGTAACTTTTATTCCCAAAGCTCACCTAATTAATAAGACTAATTTTTTTCCTTAAATAGTCTCAAATAGTTAAAAGCTAAATGAGATAATATTAATAATAATAAAAATAAAGCTAATAAAGAATCCGAATAAAAATATCTTTAAAATTAAATAACATAGCATTTTCCTTCTCCACATTTTTTCGTAAATCTTTGTTTTTTATCTACTTTGCTGTTGTTGTTTTTTAAAAATAGATTTCAGTGCGAAATTGCAGTTTTCTTCAAATGAAATCTAAAAATCAAAAAATTCAATTTCGTATATATAATGCTTAAATACATAGTATTTTAAAACAGTTTTTCCAAAAAAGAAGCCTACATTTCTCTCATAAAATCTTAAAAAAAACGAGGAAGAGCGTAGTACAACTTTCAGGTAAGTACTAAACAAAATATAAGTTGAAAAGCAGATTTTTAAACCTTTTCTCAACCATCGACTATATTTTATTCAAACGTTGGAAATTCAAGAAAACTACTATTGACATAGTATAATGACATAATGCCAAATTTAGTATACCCTTTTGACCTATAGTCATTTTAATTCTGTTAACATTATTCGCCGGAAACCTACCATCTTCAACTCTATCGTCAAGGAGCACTAAATTGTCAGGAAGCACCATGTATAGAAAAATTAGAGATAATCGTTCAAACTGTTTTGCAAACTGTTTTTCAAAGTTTTTGTTTCGCAATCGGTTAAAAGAAATCGACAAAACATTTTTTTAGGCATTCCCCTAATTCAAAGAAGTTGTACCTACATTCAAAAATTGGACGTAATTTAAACCTATAAAAAGCTGTTGGGTCACAATGGGTTAACGGAACTCCACAAACATGCTTTTATAAGCAAAGTAGTATTTAAAAAAAATGGCTGAAACTTGCTTTTTTACAATTTGCAAGCTTCCGGGCAACGCCGGGTAAATTTGCTAGTTTAGTATAATAACCAATCATGGTTACGAAGTAGTTTTTAAAGAAAATAAAGCATTAATTATCAATAAAAAAATATATATTAGAATGTATTACAGAAAAAGATTTACACTACTCGTATGTAAATAATTATTATAATCATAAAGTTATCAATTATAACAAAGTAAATTTAGCTTACAAACAAAATTATTTATTTTTATGGCATGCGCGTTATGGTCATCTCAACTACAAAAGTCTAAGGGACATAATCCAGAATCAAAAAATTAAAGGAATTAATAAGTCAGTAGTTAACATAAAAAATTAACCAACTTGTATTATATGTGCTCAGGGAAAATAAACTAGAATTCCTTTTGAAATTAAAAACTGAATTAAAAGTAAATATCCACTTTTCTTCATACATTGTGACGTTTGCGGTCCAATAAAAACTTCATTGCATGGTGGTGCCAAATTTATTATAACGTTTATAGATGATGCTACTGGATAGACCGAAATTTATTTCATGAAGCAGAAAAGTGAAGCACTAAATAAATTTAAAATATTTCAAACGTTGGTAGAAAATTTTATTGGTTAAAAAATTAAAATATTACGTACAGATAACATTACAGAGAACATAAACTCAGATTTTAAAGATTCCCTACAAAAATGTGGCATACAGCATCAACTGACACACCACAATAAAATGGGGAAATGGAACGCAAGAACCGAAATATTTGATCCGCATCTAGAATTTTAAATAACGAAACACCATACAAGTTATGAACAGGAAAATACCCCAACATAAAGTATTTCAAAATTTTTGGTACTTTAGCATTCGTTCTTAATAAAAATCCAAACATAAAAAAATTCGAAGCAAGATCAAAACTATACTATTTAGTGGGCTACTGTGAAACTTCTATAGCCTATAGATTATATAGCAAAGAAAAGGAAATATAGTAAAAAGCAGAGATGTAAAGTTTATTAACGAAACTGAACAAATAATTTTCAACAACGCATTTGTTTATTTTTTTTTTTTTTTTTTTTTCTTCCTTTACATTTATTTCAAAACACGAATAATAATTAGAGAATTACAATTACAAGTAAAAATAAAATTACAGATACAACTATAAACTCTACAATACACGTATTTTCAATAAATGCCACTCCTGTCGGAGCATAGGGCGGAAACAAACTCCTTCCATATATCTCGATCTTGCGCTATTCGCCTGACTTCTGCCCAACTCTGCTGCCGGGACTCTGCTAAGACCGTTCTGACCCAGGTGTTGCGTGGTCTTCCGCGTCTTCGTTTTCCCTGAGGATTCCATTGAAATGCCTGCTTGCCAATATCATCGTCCGGCTTCCGCAGGGTGTGGCCTATCCACCGCCATTTTCTACATAGGATTTCTGTTGCTATTGGTTTGCTGGCAGTAAGTGTTAGAAGATCCTGGTTTGAAATTGTATTAGGCCAAAATATCCTGCATATTCTCCTCAGACACCTATTAACAAAAGTCTGTAGTTTTCTGGATATGTTATATGTGACTTTCCAGGTTTCGCAAGCGTATAGTAGAACTGGTTTAACGCTCGAGTTGAAAATTTTTAGTTTGGTTTTTCTACTAATGTTTCTACAGCGCCAAACGTTGCTGAGTTTATGATAAGCATGCCTGGCCTTATTTATCCGGGACGATATGTCCTCCTCCGCGCCACCGCTTTTTGTTATCATGCTTCCCAAGTAGCAAAATTCATCAACCTCGTCGATTACTATAGATTTGTTGTTAATATCAATTGTAAGTGGTGTCTGAATACTTGTTTCTAGTCGCATTAGCTTCGTTTTGCTAAAGTTTATTTTTAACCCAACATTTTTAGCATTAATAATAAGTTTTTCTAATTTTGAGCTAATAGATGGTAAACTGTGCGACATGAGGCAAATATCATCAGCGTAATCAAGTTCCCCTAGTTTTTCGAATGGGCGCCACTGTATTCCATCAGATGTTTCAGCGTCGGTTTTTCTGATTACACTGTCTAAAACTATTAGAAACAGTATGGGGGAGAGTACGCAACCTTGACGAACTCCGTTATTTATTGCAAATTCAGCGCTTGTTTTCCCTTTAAATCGTACTGTACAAGCGGTATCCCTATAAAGTTCTTTTATTAGTTCTGTTAACTTATCAGGGATTCCCAGAACTCTTAGCGCTTCCCAAATGGCATTTCTTGAAACGGTGTCGAATGCACGTTCAAAATCGACGAAGAGAAGGAACAATGGAGATTGCCATTCAGCCGACTGTTCGATGATGATTCGTAGGGTATTTATGTGATCAACACAAGATCTCTTAGGTCTGAATCCCGCTTGCTCGCGACGCAGTAAGTTGTTGACGGTTGGAGAAATACGGTCTAAAATGATGAATGCCAGTAATTTCTCGACAGAATTTAAAAGTGTAATTCCTCGCCAGTTACTGCAGTTGCTAAGGTCGCCTTTTTTTGGAATTGGTACAATGATCCCTTCTTTCCACCTTCTTGGGATTCTTCCAGTTGTCCATGTTTCCCGGATAATTGGAACCAGGGATGTGGTTAGTACCTCGGGACCACTTTTCAACAGCTCTGCTGGTAAATTATCAGGGCCCGGAGATTTGTTGATCTTTAATTTTGCAATGGCATTTGCTATTTCCTCTCTGCTGGGTGGTGCTGTAGAGATATTACGTCTGGGATTGCGTCGTCTTGTGATTTCAACTGGCAAACTGCTTTCCCCCCTCAGTTCAGTAGAGTCTTCGAAAAATTCCTTCCAACGGTTCAGTTGTTTTTCCTCTGTTGTGAGAATATTTCCGTTGCAATCTTTAAGTGGAGGTGCTTCGACTCTTGTTCTCGAAAGTTTGTTTATAGCAGAGTAGATGCCGCGTAGGTTGTTGCGGTATGCAGCTCTTTCCGCCTCTGAGCCGATGGTATTCACAAAACGCTCCCGATCTTTTCTCGCTGAAGATTTTATTTGACATTCGATATTATTATATTCCCCTTTTAGTCGTTGTTTCTCCGCTGGCAATCAAGCTTGACCAAGCTGTGGTTTAAGCTTGCGACGTTTTTCTATTAGCTTCCACGTATCCTCTTCTATCCAAGGCTTTTTCTGGTGTTGTTGAGTGCCAAGGGTTCTTTGGGAAGCTGTTTTACAAGCACTTTCAATATTGTTCCAGGTGATCGGTTCATCCATGTTGTGCAGTATATTGTTAACTGATTCTTTATATTCCTCCATCTTAACCGAATCTTGAAGTTTTGAAACATCATATTTTGTTCTACGATTATGACGTTGACGAATCGCAGCTGGGCGTAATCTAATTTCTCCAAGTAGTAGGTTATGGTCGCTGTAAATATCAGCGCCTCTACAAGCTCTGACATCTAGTAGGGAATTGTGATATGTTCTACTTATCAGGATATGATCAATTTGATTTCGCGTCGATCCATCTGGAGACTGCCATGTATATTTATGGATGTCGCGATGCGGAAATCTAGTGCCTCCAATGAAGAGATTATGTGCTGCGCACAGGTCGACCAATCTTTCTCCATTATTGTTCCGTGTAGGCCCGAGTCCATGACAACCCATGACTCTTTGGAGATTGGAATTGTTGTTACCTACCTTGGCATTAAAATCGCCAAGGATGATTTTGATGTCGCCTTCCCTCGTGTCGTTTAACGCAGCTTCTAGCTGGCTATAAAAGTTTTCTTTGTTCTCATTTTCATCGGGTTCAGTGGGAGCGTAACACTGAATAACAGCGATGTTTCGGAATTTGGAATGAAAACGTGCTGTGATGATACGGTCGGATATAGGTTTAAATTCCATTAGCGCCCTTTTCATTCTTCGTGTTATTAAAATTCCCACCCCGTTTACATGGGAGATGTTATTTCCACTATACATGAGGTAGTGTCCGGATTGTGCTTGAAAGCTTCCCTGTCCCTTCCATCTCATTTCACTTAATCCTAATATTTCGAGACAATAACGGTCCATTTCCCGAGCGTTCGAACATTCCATGTTGCAAATCTTGTCCTTTTACGAAAGCCAAAAGTCGTTTCCAGTTTCCACGGTCCAGTTCCGTGAGCGTTCGAACATTCCATGTTGCAAATCTTGTCCTTTTACGAAAGCTAAAAGTCGTTACCGAAGAATCTGTTAAATATCCGAGGCTTGATTCCGTTTCATGTGTAAATTAATTTTACGGCCGGGCTACAAACCCTGCGCAACCCATACGGGTGGCTCATCCGCCTTCTTCGCCGTTGGATTTTCATCTCATCCGCCTCCGAAGCCGTTGACCAGTTTTCACGTGTATCCTCGCCAGGAACCCTCACAAGGTGCTATCAGCCGGGCCAGCTGAACCTAGGTTTTTTAACGAGGTTGGTACTCCTCCCCCTCCTCCTTTCTCATCCGGGCTTGGGACCGGCATTGGCGGAGTTGCATTTGTTTATATTGTTATATTAATGTTTTTTTTATTAGAGTATGTATTTTTTATTATTAATATTGATTATGCCATTAATTTGAGCCCAATGGCGAATGGACTCAACTCAGCTGAGTCGAAAACCTCAAAAGTTTTTTCACTTTCACTAGAATTCGAACCCGGGCCTTTCCGCATGAAAGGGCGGCACTCAACCATTGTGCCACCCAGCCGGTAAAGATTGATAGCTCATGGATACAGTTAAAGGCCTGGCATTGACTATGATGAAACTTATGCTCCTGTAGCGAAATACAAGTCAATTCGCATTTTAACTACAATTGCAGCAGAATGGAACTTGGATTAGTTCCAGTTTGATATTGTCACAGCGGGTATTGAGATATTTGAAACAAACTATTAATATTGGATTAAACTTTAAAAGATTTGGAAATGATATAATGGGTTATGCAGATACTGACTGGGCATCAAACATTGATGATGGAAAATCGTGTACTGGTTACGTTTTTAAATTGGCAAATGCCGCAATATCATGGGAAGCCAGAAGACAAAAAACTGTAGCTTTATCTTCTACCGAGTCTGAATACATTGCGTTAACAGAGTCTGGAAAGGAAGCAATATACTTAAAAAATCTTTTATGTGAAATCGGATATGGGTCGAATTTACCAATTACTATACACAACGATAATATTAGCGCACAACACACCGCAAACAATCTAATCATAAACAACAGAAGTAAACACATAGATATTAAACACCATTTTATTCGAAATAAAATTGAAACAGACGACATAAAATATATTAAATCGGAACTAATGCCAGCCGACATATTAACAAAACCTCTACCAAATGTTAAATTTGAAGGATGTAAGAAACAACTTGGTCTAAATTAAAATTTTTCGTTGCAGGGGGTGTGTTGTTCTGGAAACTCTATTTTATAATTTGATTATTCACATATACTTTTTTTACATATATTACTTGATATCAATATCATATGTATTTTAATTTATAATACTACTACAATCTTTGTAAACTCTCTTTTTGCATTTGAAGAATTTCTGTATATATATTGTATATTATATTTTAATAAAATTACTATTAAGTATAGTTTTGTAACAACATTAATATATAAAATTTAATACATAATACGTTTTATAGTAAAATTCTTAGCCTTTTAAATATATAAAGGTGTTGGATAACATAGGAAATAGTAAAAAAACCCTCGTGGATTTCTTATGAGACAAGGGAAAGGGACACAAAGAAAATAGGAAAAAATACTTTTATTCCAAATTTAAAGCTTCTATATTTATTTTAAGTTACTATCTTTATTAATTTAGAATATAAGCTTTAGTGGGGGTGGTACGCAAACCACTATTCAAAATCATCCAAAATTTCACGTACACATAAAGTAAATAAGAAACGCCTGTGCCTCAAATTTTAAAGTTCTATCTTCTTTGGTTTCGAAATTATACTCGTTTTCTCAATTTGATCAAAAGCTTCTAGAATCCGAACCCTTTGTCAGATCTCGACGGTATTTTCATTACTAGTAACCTAGTGTTTAAATTTCATCAAAATACCCTCATTAGTTTGTGAGTTATCATGTTTTTTGGGTATATCTTCGTTAGCCCTGAAACCAATCAAAGGTACCAGAACCTAAAAACATAGTCCGATTTCGCCCATATGCAATCCCCGCCGTACTTTCAATAAGTTAATTCTTGCTGACACAATTGAAACGTTGTATCTTAATTTTAAGTTTCTATTTTTAATAATTTTAATGATAAGCTTTTAAACCTTGGGAGGTCTAAGAGAGGCAAGTGAGCCACTACTTCAATTGATCCCAAAGCAGGAAAAAGTAAAGAGCACCCTTAGGCCAAATTTGAAGTTTCTACATTTGTTTAAAGTTACTATCTTTATTAATTTCGAAGATTTGCTTTAAGGTCTTTGGAACTGTGTGGATCGTTGCCGATTTACTTCTTCAATTGGTCCTAAATTTTAAGTTCACTAAAGAAATAGGAAGAGACACCCAGATACCAATATCAAAATTTGAAGGCTACCATGTATTGCTACTTACGCTAAACGTAAGTAGGATGAAAAAAAATGACACCATGTAGAGCGCATATAGCAAATTTGCGAATTCGAAAGTAACAACTTTGGTACCATGGTGTGCTACTTGCGAACATTTTTGACGTTTATTTTACATTTTTCATTCGTATGATAATTTGTTTGCGAAGGAGGTGTAATTTTTGTTATTTTTCTTAAATCTAGTTTTCAATAATTATTTAGTAGTTTTTAATAAACATGTAAGTATGGTCATAAGTCATTTATAGAATTTATGATAACTTAAGTTCTTAAGTTAAGTTTGAAAAAAATTTTTGTGCATAAAAAACTAACAATAATATTTACATATTAGCAATGCAAAAATTTTTCTGTTTATAATTAGAAGTATTTTGATTTCTTTTATCGTAGGAGCAAATTATTTCTATGAAAACAATTATTGTTAAAATTTTCAGAAATAAATGTCTATACGAGCATAGTTAAGGAAGGCTGTGATGTAAACAATAAATTTTTGTTTTGTTTTGCATTAACACGTATAACTCTATTTACATTTATTTTGTAGGTCTAAGCAAACAACCAAACCGTCACATTTCCAAATTATGGTATACTTTATGGTGCAAAAAAAATAATCAGACATTTCCATTGTTATTTTCAGAGGACATAATTTTTTTCAATAGCGGAGCATACTTCCGAAATTGCATTTGAGACTGACTGCTGAGCAAGTGCTAAATTTATGTCTTGACCAACTCCATGTTGCTACCCATCTTCTGCTAAAAATCTCAAAGTTGTAGCTAATTTTATTATATTTGGAATTGAGGTTGACCGTTTCGCTGTCTTCAAGCTATCTTTAATTTCATCCACTACGTATATAAATGCTCCTTTTGAAAGCCGAAAATTTTTAATAAAGCTAAATTATGAAGAAATATAAACAGCTATTAACAATTAACCGTTTCCTTAAAAAAGCCATAAAATTACTTACCTCTTAGTAGGCATTTCCATTATGTTAGATTTTTTCCTAAGAATTTTTCTTTGCACTGGGATATTATTTTCTTTATCACTGCTTTCACTTAAATATAATGCTATGCAATCCATTTTTATATATGTTTTTGACTCTATTGATTTTCTCCAATTCTTAATTAGGATTCATTTCATGAATAAAATGAATTTAATAAATTTCTATTTTACTTTGTTCTATATTCTTAGATTTCTAAAATGTTCTGTTAAAAAAAATAAAAATTAAAATTCGTACCTACGATTTGATATGTATGATATTATAACAATGACAATAAAATAGTTTTAATTTTTTTTATAATTCGTGTAATTTCTTTCTCCTTATTTTTGAATTTCGACTTTATTTGACTCTATTTCTATTCTATTCTTTAATCGTGATTAATTTCATGAATAAAATGAATTTAAACGTATGAGTATTGCCATCATTATTTAGTGTGTGAGATATTAATAATAATTCGAGATGTATTAAAAATGTAAATTATTTTAAATTATAAAACTGATGTACTAAATTATGTGTTAAAAAGTAATAATATTGGTGTAACAGATAACATGTCAAGTCTCATCTCTTAAATTTATGATAGGAGATGTTGACCGTTCTTGTTATCAATAAGTGTTACAATCATAATTATATTACTAGCATATTTACCCGGCGTTGCCCGGAAGCTTGCAAATTGTAAAAAAAAAATTTTCAGCCATTTTTTTTAAATACTACTTTGCTTATAAATGAAGCCACAAAAAAATATTTGTGGAGTTCAGTTAACCCATTGTGACCCAACAGCTTTTTATAGGTTTTTTCGTTGCTTTGCTATATATTAGAAATTATTTAACCGATTAACTTCAAAATTTGTATATGTGTTCCTCTTTGAAAATGAAGTTTACTTTACTAACAGATTTGGAATTTGTTAACCTCTGCCGACCCGACGATTGTTCAAAAAAAAAATTTGTAAGTAAATTACGTCCAATTTTTGAAAGTAGGTACAACTTCTATGAATTAGGGGAATACTTAAAAAAATGTTTTGGCGATTTCTTTTAACCGATTGCAAAACAAAAACTTTGAAAAACAGTTTGCAAAACAGTTTGAACGATTATCTCTAATTTTTCTATACATGGTGCTTCTTGACAATTTAGTGCTCATTGACGATAGAGTTGAGGGTGGTAGGTTTCCGGCGAATAATGTTAACAGAATTAAAATGACTATAGGTCAAAAGGGTATACTAAATTTGGCATTATGTCATTATACTATGTCAATAGTAGTTTTCTTGAATTGCCAACGTTTGAATAAAATATAGTCGATGGTTGAGAAAAGGTTTAAAAATCTGCTTTTCAACTTATATTTTGTTTAGTTCTTACCTGAAAGTTGTACTACGCTCTTCCTCGTTTTTTTTAAGATTTTATGAGAGAAATGTAGGCTTCTTTTTTGGAAAAACTGTTTTAAAATACTATGTATTTAAGCATTATATATACGAAATTTAATTTTTTGATTTTTAAATTTCATTTGAAGAACTCTGCAATTTTACACTGAAATCTATTTTTAAAAAACAACAACTGCAAAGTAGATAAAAAACAAAGACATACGAAAAAATGTGGAGAAGGAAAATGCTATGGTATTTAATTTTAAAGATATTTTTATTCGGATTCTTTATTAGCTTTATTTTTATTATTATTAATATTATCTCATTTAGTTTTTAACTATTTGAGACTATTTAAGGAAAGAAATTAGTCTTATTAATTAAGTGAGCTTTTGGAATAAAAGTTACCTTGCGTTCATACCAAAAATTTGAAAATTTCATTGAATCTTTGTTCAAAACGCGCAAACATGTCAAAACCAAATTAACCCTGTGGGTTTTAATTAAAGTGCTGGTACAAAATTTTCAACAAAATTCTTTTACGCGTTTAAGCAAATAAAATTTATAGAAAACTTCATGGCGTCGTCGTGGAAAACGGGTTAATGAAAATCAACCTGTAAAATTGAAAACAAATAAAAAACACAAAACTTTTTTGGAAGCCCGCCAGCCCGAAATGGGTTAATTTATTCCAACCAAATTTGTACAACTAATTCCGGTTGCTAAGAGGAACATTTGTGCAAAGTTTCAAGTCAATCGGTCAAACCGTTTTGACTCGATATTAAAAACATTGAAAAAGCTTCAGTGCGCCCCGTGCCCAAACGGGTTCTCGTGCCCAAACCGAGCTCAACAAAAATTTGTGTCAGCTTCTCTTTTCGACTGCGAAACCATCCTGTAAAATTGGACACGAATCGGAAACACAAAATATTTTGGAAGCCCGCCAGCCCGAAATGGGTTAATTTATTCCAACCAAATTTATAAAACTAATTTCGGTTGCTAAGAGGAACATTTGTGCAAAATTTCAAGGCAATCGGTCAAAGCGTTTTGACTCGACATTAAAAACATTGAAAAAGCTTCATTGGGCCCTCGTGCTCAAACTGGTTAACCGAACTTAACAAAAAGTTGTGTCAGGCTCGCTTTTCGACTGCAAAATCACCCTAAAATTGGACACAAATCGGAAACAGAAAATTTTTTGGAAGCCCGCCAAGCCGAAATGGGTTAATTTATTCCAACCAAATTTATACAACTAATTCCGGCTACTTAGGGGAACTTTTGTGCAAAATTTCAAGTCAATCGGTCAGACCGTTTTGACTCGACATCTAAAAATCGAAAAAGCTTAAAACTGCTCTGGAGCTGCAACCTGTTGACTTATAAAAATGTAACATAGCCTATGTCACACCCGGGGTTCTCAGAATTATTCCTTTAAAATTTTGTAACAATCGGACCAGTGGTTTTCACGTGAATCCTGGACAAACAAACAAACAAATAAATTTTCTCCTTTATATATTAGATCATAATATTTAATCGGCTTATTTTTTCCCATACAAATATAAACATCCTTTTTCTGGGTAAACTATTTGACCAATTTTAATGAAACAACAACCAAAAGAAAGGTTTTTTTTGTTTTCATAAGACAATCATAAGATTTTTTAAGAATATTGCGTTTTTTCAGGTGAAAAACTGTCTTTAATTTGTAGTCATTTTGAGTTTAACGGTCACGTGGTTAAAAGTTGAGGCTTATGACTCTAATAATATGCGCCGACTTTCTGTGTAAATGTAATTCATTTTCGGTTGTAACTCGCAGCTAAATTTAAATCAAAAGATTATAGGCGCCGACTTATGTATATCTTTCTTTTTTTTGTTTAGTTCAAATATTGTTCATTGAATATCGCTTTGAGAGATAAATTTTTTTAAAATTTTTTTTTTGTTTTTGTTTTTTTTTATCTTAAAAAGTGGAAATAAAAATTAGTTCTGTTCGAAATGAAAGCAATACATTTGGTTTATACAGTAGTTTTCATTTATAACCAACTCGGCTCAATTTTAATTATAATAAACTTTACACTTTTTGCTAAAAAATTAAATTTTACCTAAAAATGTAAGTTTTTTAGTATATTGATATTTCTTTTATTTAATCTTATTATATATAAATATGTTCCTTGGCGATTAATTTAGTATTTTCTTATTTATTTTTTAATATAAAAAAAAACATAACGCATCAAAAATACAAAAAAAAATTTCAATAGAAGAAAAAGCACTATACATAGACTTGAGGCTGACACATATAAAATTAGAACTCATCAAATAAAATTCTAGCAAATGAGTTCGAAGTGTCCATTCTAGAATCAGCACATTCTACAATGTTCAAGTCTTATACTAATTTTTCAAAATTCACAGATCTTTTAAAACGACATTCGTTTATTACGACGAATATTTTCCGTTCCATCATGTTCTTTATAACCGAAAAGTACTGTATTTTGTTTGCAATTTATTATAATTTATTATACTGTACTAAAAAAAAAAAAATTTTTTGTAAATCGTAAATTGTTGTTGCTTTTTGTTAAGTTTTTTGTACAATAAAAAGCCGACTTCTGAAATATATTCTTTAGTTGCCATTACGTTTGAGAGTAATGATATTTAAAAAATATATGTATTTGCAAAAAAATAGAAAAAACATAACTAATAATCTTTCTTAAAAAAATAATTTGTAATTTAAATGATTTGTTACTTAGGACCTAACCAAAATCAACGCGTACGGTGCATAATTTCTGAAAATTTCTAGAAAATTTTGAAATACATAGTTAGGTACATGAATTTACATGTACGCGAAAAACAAAGATAAAAAATTTAAAATAATATTTTTGTAAAAAATTTGATTATAAAAAAATACTTATAATATGTATGTACGGCGTTTAGTTTCTGTCAAAAAATTTTGAAATAAGTTGTTATGTAAACAAATTTACATGAAAACATACGCGACGTACTGTACCTCGGAATTTTAAAATTTAAAAATTGACAAAGCGTATAAAAATATTGTAATTGTTTTTTCTTATGTTGCTACGATTAAATTTTAAAAATAAAATATTTTGAAATAATATTTTTTTAAAATAATTTTAATTAAAACATATATTCAAAATAATTGAAAATACCAACAATATGTTTGCAAAACTAAAAAAATTATCTTCCTTAAAAAAAATTATTTGTTCCTTACGTCCCAACCTAAATAAAAGCGTACGGCATATAATTGCTGTCAAAAAATTTAGAAATAAATAGGTACATAAATTTACATGAGAGCAGCCAAAATACGCGTAACGCGATGTACTGTATTTCGGATTTTTAAAATTTACAAATATTGACAAAATGTATAAAAATATTATTATTGGCTTTTCTTATATTTCTAATATTATGTTTTAAAAAATAATATTTTTTTAAAATATTTTTTATTAAAAAATATCTTATATTCAAAATACCTATATTATGAAATTAAAAATATTTTTTGTAGATAGGTACTAAATTAAAACATTCAAATAAATATTTATACCCGTATGACTATATAGTCCAAGGGTATAATAAATTTGCCATTACGTTTGTGACGCAGAGAAGGAGGGGGGGTAGATATAGACTCAAGTGTATGGATCGGATCAGAATCGAAAAATAAATCGATTTAGCTATGTATGTCCGTCCGTCCGTCTGTCCGTCCGCACGATAACTCAAAAACTAAAGGAGCTAGGATCTTGAAATCTTCGCAAATTCGTTTTTTTGCAATAGCCGTCATCGCTATTTAAATCCAGCCATTTTGGACCATGGGTTCGGGTAGCTGCCATACAACTTCGTTTTTTATATGAGCATTACTCTGTACCTATTACAGCTGCGTGCCTGAAATTTTGCCAAAAGTAGTTTAGTTTTATGGCCAAAGTTTCTGCAAAATTTGGTTGGTCTAGTGGAGTGGGTTCGAGTAGCTGCCATACAACTCCTTATTTTATATGAGCATTACCTAATGAAGCTGGGTGCCTGAATTTTTGCCAAAAATTGCTTAGTGTAATGGCCAAAGTTTCTGCAAAATTTGGTTGGTTTACGACAGAGGGTTCGTGTAGCTGCCATACAACTCTTTATTTTATATGAGTATTCCACTACACTTAATAAAGCCAAAAGTAATTAACCGGATGATATAATGTATATGTTACGGTCATACGGGTATCCCAGAGTTGACACAGTCTACTCTACTACACTCTTCCTCGTTTTTGATAAATTAAATACTGTACGCGCGTATCGATTTACCGATAATGGATATGTAGACAGACGTATTGACGTTTAAAAGTTTATTTCATATTTTGAACATCGAATAATATTTTTTTATAATAAAAAGACTATTTTTAGTTTTTTTTTTAAATTAGTTAAACGAACGAATTTTATATATTAAAACGTGTACATGAAGATAGGCGTAGTTTGTAAATGGAACGCTAATTTTTGTTTCAGGAGTACATAGTTGTCAGATTAATCGTCATATATATATTTGACATTTTAAAACTACCTGTCATTTGAGAAGTTAATTATATTTAATAGTATTTAAATATTAATAAAGTGTAAAAATGAAGGTTTATTGCTGATATAAATATAAAGAATATTTTTTAAAATGGAAGGGAATAAGTGCTTATTGGTTATCAAATAAAAAATATGATTTAGCATAACCTATTCAATTTATTATTATTATTTATCTACTAAATATAAAATTTAGAAATTATTTATCTACTCTGTCATATACTCTTTTAAAAGAGCTGGAGTAGCTAGCAATAGTTGAGAGTAGAAAACTGTTTACTCCTCATAAAGGAATGAAAGCAATAATATTTATTCGTTTTAAGAAACTTATGAGTCATGGATCATGATCATGTATAGAAATATATTTTTGTCAATAAAAAACTTAGGAAATATTAAATAAATAAACTAGACAAAAAGGTATAAAGTAAACTAAGGAATTCAGAATCATTTTTCGCATGTTTTCAGAACTTTAGATAGGCATACCCGCATACATTTGTAGTAAAAATTTACCTATGTAGAGCTATTAAATTTAAAAATGGAAAATGGTAGGAAAAATTTATTCTTTGATTTATTGAAAAACTTTTTTTTTATTCTATAAATCTTAAGATTGAGATTTAAAAACAGACTTCGGTCAACTTGCCTATTATTCGTACTTCTGGCAGCTTCAATAGCGTATATACTATATACTTACTAAATACTAAACTTATAAATTATGATATGTTAAATTTTGTTGTACATATTATGTATTCATAGAGTTTTTTAATTAGGATACGAAGGCTATATGAAGGACAGCATTAACTCGAATTTTGGGTTCTTGACTTCAATAAATATATGTATATGTTTAGAAATATGTATTTATTAGAATAATATTTATATGTATTTAGAATTTTAATTTAATTTAACTGTACCAATTTATCCTCTCTTTAAAGCGGCTTAAGCTATAGAAATAAAATTAAAAAATCGGTACTTAACAACGTTTTAATAATTAAGAAAAATTATAAATTTTTTTTTAAGCAAATTTCAAGCGCAAGAATGGTTGACAACACTGTTGGCATAATTTTTATTATGTATAGTATAATATAATTTACACAAAACGAATTTTATATGTTAACTTAAAAGCAAAAATAGCTCGTATTTCGAGCACAGGGCGATACTAGTATGTATAATTATGTAATTTTGCAGGATACCTAAATTGTGTTCACTGTCTAGCAAAGGTACTTGCTTCATATACGTAAAATTTATTTTTATATTTAAATGAATTATATAAAAAGTTATAAATTTTTTATTGTATTTCAGAACACATTTATTGCATGTTTTGCATTAATAAACCTTTCTAATAGGTACGTATACAAGGAATTTCAATTATTTTTAATTATTAAAAAATTTAATTACTAAATTATGTGACAAAAAGCTAATCAAAGCATTAATGTTTTCAGTTTATATTAAAAACCATCAAATTATATAAACCTATATATATTGTCTTCAGAAGAGAAGTAATTGTTTTGTCATATTTTAATTTTTAAATTTTTAAATAAAAAAATGTTATGTCACTTTATTCTGCGTGAATTTCATTGAAAACTTTCTTCCATGCTGCCTTTGGTCCATGTCCATGGTCTGTATTTAACATTGCAACCATCAGGAGCTAAACGTCCACCCTTTCGAAATTCTTGCAAAATTTCAGACACCCAGCTTCATTAGGTGGAGAGTAGTGCTCATATAAAATAAGAAGTTGTATGGCAGCTCCTCGAACCCACTGCGCTAGACCAACCAAATTTTGCAAAAACTTTGGCCATAAAACTAAACTACTTTTGGCAAAATTTTAGACACGCAGCTGTAATATGTACAGAGTAATACTCATATAAAAATAGAAGTTGTATGGCAGCTACCCGAACCCATATACCAAAATGGCTGAATTCAAATAGCGATGACGGCTATTTCAAAAAAACGAATTTGCGAAAATTTCAAGATTCTAGCTCTTTTAGTTTTTGAGTTATCGTGCGGACGGACGGATGGACATACATAGCTAAATCGATTTTTATACCCGTATGACTATATAGTCAAAGGGTATAATAAATTTGCCATTACGTTTGTGACGCAGAGAAGGAGGGGGGGTAGATATAGACTCAAGTGTATGGATCGGATCAGAATCGAAAAATAAATCGATTTAGCTATGTATGTCCGTCCGTCCGTCTGTCCGTCCGTCTGTCCGTCCGTCTGTCCGTCCGTCTGTCCGTCCGCACGATAACTCAAAAACTAAAGGAGCTAGGATCTTGATATTTTCGCAAATTCGTTGTTTTGCAATAGCCGTCATCGCTATTTAAATCCAGCCATTTTGGTCCATGGGTTCGGGTAGCTGCCTTACAACTTCTTTTTTTATATGAGCATTACTCTGTACCTATTACAGCTGCGTGTCTGAAATTTTGCCAAAAGTAGTTTAGTTTTATGGCCAAAATTTCTGCAAAATTTGGTTGGTCTAGTGGAGTGGGTTCGAGTAGCTGCCATACAACTTCTTATTTTATATTAGCATTACTCTCCACCTAATGAAGCTGGGTGTCTGAAATTTTGCCAACAATTGTTTAGTGTAATGGCCAAAGTTTCTGCAAAATTTGGTTGGTCTGCTGCAGAGGGTTCGAGTAGCTGCCATACAACTCCTTATTTTATATGAGCATTACTCTCCACCTAATGAAGCTGGGTGTTTGAATTTTTGGCAAAAATTGTTTAGTGTAATGGCCAAAGTTTCTACAAAATTTGGTTGGTATACGACAGAGGATTCGAGTAGCTGCCATACAACTCTTTATTTTATATGAGTATTCCACTACACTTAATAAAGTCAAAAGTAATTAACCGGATGATATAATGTATATGTTACGGTCATACGGGTATCCCAGAGTTGACACAGTCTACTCTACTACACTCTTCCTCGTTTTTTTTTCGATTCTGAACCGATCCATACACTTGAGTCTATATCTACTAATCCATTTTATAAGGGAATGTATGGATTTATTTTATAGAAATATTCAGAATAAAAAAATGTCTCTGAATCTACATACCTATAGTTTAAAATTTAAAATATTTAATAATTTTATTAAATCAATTAACATTCAGTTAAAATTAAATTTCCCATTTGATTTACACAGTAACAGTATACATTGGATGCTATTTTTCAATTGTTTTCTCAGTTTGTTCACCGGGATGTTTGTGAAGTGGCCGGGTAGGAGTCAATAAATAAATAAATGGGTTAATCAATATTATTCAAATATAAAAAATTGGCTCACTATCCTAATTAACTCATTTCTAATTAATGTATCTAAATTTAATTTTTCCAAGCAAATTTCCTTGACTTTTATTATTTTTATCTAGAGTTGAAAACCAATTCCAAAGCTATGCTGAGTTAGCTCATATTACTGTTGTAATTATTTTTTCTTTATTGTCGCAAGTGTTTATACAATTTTCTTAAAGTATTGCCGACATCCATCCAATTTTAGCTCCTGTTTGAATAAATGGATTGTTTTTTTAACGATTCTTATCTTGTCCATTGAACAATTCGTTTCTTGAGTTAAAGTTGTTTATATTGATTTTTTATTTTAATTCATATTTAAAAAAAATATTTTGCATTTTGTGTTTTTAAACAGCATTAATATTCTTGTTTTATTAAACTTTTTTTATTGTTCTCATCGCAATATTAAAAAACTGCAATTGGAACACAATAGTATTTATTTTTTATGCTGTCATCTTTTTATAAAAAAGTCATAATAAGACATCTCTTACTTATATAAAAACTATGTAGCTTCAAACATTAAAAACATTGAAAAAGGGAAGATTATATTAAAACAAAATTTAAAATTGAATCCAAACTATTCACAATAAGTTTTTGTGCTTGAGATAACTGCCGCCCCTATATATGCATATAAATTTTTTTATCGTTGTTATTGTTGTGATTGTGTCCATACTATTTGTAATTGATGCTAGTGGTCTGTCATTTTATTGAACAAATTCCTAGATTTAATTTTCATTTATTCTATTTGTTGTTAAGTTTCCATTTTAGTTCATTTTGGATTTTCTTGTCTTTAACCTTTTTGGGAATTTTATAATCAATCGAATTTTATTTCGTTTTTGCCGCAATGTGTCTTTGAATTAAATATCAAGATATTAAAAAAAGCCACTTATAGTAAAATAATAAATTTTCGTTAAGCAAATCTCTGATTCGTCAGAATAACATTCAATTTAACAAAAGAATGTAAATTCAGGTTAGAAACCCGTCATATATAAACTTGATTGTTTTGTTGATAGTTATTCTTCTTACTTATCAAACTCTTTTTGGTTATTTTTCATATAATACTGTTATTGTACTTGAACCATTATATATTGTATAATGTTCAATTTTATAAAACAAAATTTTTATTAAACTATAAATACGGGAACAGAATTTTTGTTATAACATCAGAATCATTGTTCGTTAAAATTTTGTTTGTACAGTTATAATGGAATTGTTAATGGTTAATGGTAATCGTTAGCAATGGGATTATAAATCTTCATCATGTAAGAAGCTGTTTAGGGTGTATGTATAAAATATGAACAGAAACAAATAAGCTATGGTAGTGAAACTTTTTTAAGTTAAGACAAACAAAAAAACATAAGAAATATTTACTTTTTCTAAAATTTTTTAAAAATTTCCAATAGGATAGATTTCTTCGGCTTTTCTTTTGTAGAATTTGTTGCCGAATTAATAAGTTGAATAGGTTTTTTTTTACAACTTACATTTTGTAAGCCGCTCTTTGTTGTTTCAATTCAATCAAGTTTTTTAGGTTATCCATTACAAGATTTAGTTTTAAGATCTTTTCGTAAAATAGTTAAATTAGAAGTAACATAGATACTTACATTTTAATGTATTTTTCTTAAAAGAAATACTTAAAAAATTCTAGAGTGTTTTGCTGATATTATCAGAAAAATAAAAAGTTTCTGAAGAAGTTTAAATTTATTAATATTGTTGAATTAGGAAGTGTGAAATTTAAAATTTGAATTATGTCGAAGGTTAAAAAAAATTAAAGCAACAAGTAAGTTTGAATTTTTATTAAAAGTCAAATTTAAGGACTTGTCAAATATTTTCCATGCGTATCTGCGTTGATTTTGCCACAGATTACAATTCGATTAAATTTTTTGTTAATTTAATACCTACTCGTTTTAATAATAGCAATATTTTATATACAATATATAAAAATATATATTTTAGTATAATTTATTTTTACAAAATATACTTTCATAAAAAATTTGTCTGAAAAACAAAGCAAGAAATATTTGATCAAGAAGAGTATTTTACAATTTTTAAAAAAAAAAGTGCCTTTAAAAAAGCAAAGCAACCTTTGATTAAGAAAAATATTACAATACAATTTTATGTTTTTTAGTACGATACAATTCAATTTTTTTTTGTAAGTGCATACACATTTTCTCGCTCATAAAATTACAAATATTAGATCTTATCCTCATGTAATACTACAAAATCATAATATATAAATCATAAAAGTTAGTACCATTTAAAATATGATTTTCACAAATTTTTATTTTTATCGATCAGATTTCTAATTTTCAACAAATTTTTAAAAGAAATAAATAACAAAAATTAGTAATTTTTTAGCTTTTAAATAAGCACCTTATTATTTTTAACATTAATTTTTTTTAATCATCACACAAAATAGAACAAGGGTTTTTACAAAAGCACATTTACAAAATAATATAGTGTTTCATACTAAGTATTTTATCGGAATATAATGTTGAAGCTTCAATATTAACGTTTAATTTAGGAAATATATACGTTGGTGACTACGTTACTGCTTACCTATAATAACAGTAAATTTTTAAGTCCTAGTAGCCCCTCTATGGGGAAGGTTGCCAAATTTCTCAAGGATATAATGCTCACTACTCCCCTTCCCTCAAACTTTTTTGGGTTCTAGGAATTAAATTGTGAATTTTGGAATTTTTCTTAGAATTTTACTATTTAGGCAAAAATGGTTAAAACTGAGAGACACTTTCTTCAATTGAAAGAACCCCTTTTAAATTTGAGAAAAACCTTTAACATATGTTAAAATATAATGTTAGACCTTTAAATTTTGTATATTAAGGAAAAAATATTTAAACAGGTATTCAAGTTACAGGCAAAATTTGGTTGGTCTACTGTAGAGGGTTCGAGCACCTGCCATACAACTCCTTCTTTTATATGAGCATTATACTACACCTAATGAAGCCGGGTGTCTGAAATTTTGCCAAAAATAGTTTAGTATAATGGCTATTTCTATTTTTATTTTATTTTTGTCTAAATCATTAGAATGGTTAAATATAATATTATTTCATATTTTAGTGATGATTTTCATATTTGACTGATTTTTGCCGAGATAAACTTATATCATCTATCGAAAACGATGGATGTTTTCAACCCTATTTTTCGGCCATAAAAATACTTTAAGCCCTTTGTTATGTTAAGTGTTATTTATACACGTTACATACTTCTAATTACTAAAGAGAAAGAAAAAATGCAACTTATAAAATGTTAATTCAGTATGGTCTTTAAGTAAACTTGCATAATGCATCCATAAGAATAGAAGGTGATGTACATTTACATAATAAAAATGCTTTGGTTTGAACAAAAAGAAAAAAAAATCAAAACGTATAAGAAATCTGTAAGAAGGTACAGACATAAAATTATACCTCTTTGCTTCTTTTTTACATTTTTGAATTTATACTTATATTTTAATATCACTTACAGAACAAAAGAAAACCATTATAATGTTAACTTAATGTATAATTTAGGTAAGAAATTTCCTTTTATTAATTCTGTAGAGCAAGAGTAGGAGAAGAATGTTTATTAAAAGTGAAATTAAAAGAAATAAAAGACGTTAAATAAATAATTACTGCAATAGTATGTTATTTTTACAGGAAAAAAAAAACTCTAAAAATGTTACGTGTTTTGATATGATAGAGGATAATGTTAATTTAATGTTCTTTAGGTAAGAAATTTCCTTTTTTAATTTTGTAGCGCAAGAATAAGAGAAAAAAAAGTAGGTATGCTTATTAAAAGAGAAATTAAAAGAACGTCTTTTATGTATTTTAAATAAATAACTGCAATAGTTTGTTATTTTTACAGGGAAAAAATACTCTAAAAATATTACTTGTTTTGGTATGAACAGAAATAAAATAAAATCTAAACGTATAAGAAATCTGTAAAAAGTTACAGAGATAAAATTATTTTAAAAATGTATAAGGCCTATTTCTTACATTTTCAGCTCATTTTCAAAAACTTTTGTAAAAATGTGCCTATATATAGCTTCACTCTGTTCGTCCGTCCAACTTTCCATCAGTATGTTACAAAAACTTTTACACCATTTGAAATAGAGTAAAGAAATTTTAACCACAGGTAGGTATTGCAAAAAAAATAGTTTCGTAGAAAAACCTTTTTTGTGTACTCCACCCGTTACTGAGCTATAGGCCCCAAAGTTTGAAAAAGCCCCATATTTAAATTGTTGTAGCAAGAGTTCTGTTTAGTGTATTTTTAATCAGAAAACGGCAAAATATAGCTGGTTTTATAAACTTTATAAATATGAAAAGAAAAATGTTTAGGGTTGCCATACGGTACTAAAATTTACCATTATGCAAAACTCAATTTTTGCAAAAGTTTTACGCCCAAATATCTTTTAAACGGTTCAAGCTAGGGCCTTGAAATTTTGAAAGAAGTTAGATTTTAAGAAATTAGTTGGAGTCGGTTAACAAAATATTTTTGTCAAGTCCCCTGTTTAGGAGCTATAAGGACTCGAAAATTCAAATTTTGCTATTTTTAAACACATAATACCTTTTCAAATTTTGTTTTACAAATATACAAACTTTAAAGCTGCAGCATTATATTTCAAGATATGTTACAGGTTTTTCTTAAATTTAAAAGGGGTTCTTCAAATTGAAGAAACTGTCTCTTAGTTTAAAAATTTTTGCTTAGATAATAAAATTGTAGGTAAAATTCCAAAATTATGGTGGAATTCACAATTGATTTCCTAGAACCTATAAAAATGGAAGGGCAGACTGATCCTCGAGAGTCATCATAACTTTGCTTAGCAAAAATTTTGGAACCTTCCCCATTTAAGCGATATTAGGGCTTAAAAATTAAAACTTTAATGTTTTCATAAAATAGTAACTTATTTACTAGTGTATTTTTTTCCAAAATTAAACGTTAATATTGAAGCTCCAACATTATATTTCGCACTTGTTAATAGGTTTTCTTGAGTGTATTGAGATTATATTCTACGTATTGATTTCACTATTATTTATAATTATTAAATTTATGAAATAACTAAATTATAATATTTTCATTTATTTTAATATATTGTTTTATAAAAATAAATGATAAAAAATACTCAGTAAGAAACCCTATATAATTGTGAAAATCTGCTTTTTAAAAACCCTTGGTTTTTTCATAACTTTTGTATGTATACTTATATTTTAATATCACTTACAAAATTAAAAAACCCGAGGAATATTGTAGTAGAATAAACTGTGTTAACCCTGGGATATCCGTATGAACGTAAAATAAACATTATATCATCCGGTTAATTACTTTTGGCAAATTTTCAGACACCCAGCTTCATTAGGTGTAGAGTAATGTTCATATAAAAGAAAGAGTTGTTATGGCAGGTACTCGAACCCTCTGCATTAGACCAACCAAATTTTGCAGTAACTTTGGCCTATACATTAAACTATTTTTCGCAAAATTCCCGACACCCAGCTTCATTAATTAGGTGTAGTGTAATGCTCATATAAAAAAAGGAGTTGAGTGGCAGGTACTCGAACCCTCCGCAGTAGACCAACCATATTTTACATAAACTTTGGCCATAAAACTAAACTAGTTTTGGCAAAATTTCAGACACCAAACTTAAATAGAAACAGAATTTTGCTCATATAAAAAAATAAGTTGTATGGCAGGTACTCGAACCCGTGGACCAAAATGGCTGGATATAAATAGCGATGACAGCTATTGCATAAAAACAAATTTGTGAATATTTCAAAATCCTAGCTCCCTTAATTTTTGAGTTATCGTGCGGACGGACAGACAGATGGACGGACGGAGATACATAGCTGAATCGATTTATTTGTCGATTCTGATCCGATCCATACACTTGAGTCTAAATCTATCCCCCTTCCTTCACTACCCCCCTTCTGCGTCACAAACGTAATGCCAAATGTATTATACCCTTGGGCCTACAGTCATACAGGTATAAAAATAAATTGATAATATAATTTATTTATTTTTTCAATTGTCATTGTAAGATTTTGATCTCTTCTTAACATGAACTAATTGAACTAGGAAGTAATGAAAATTTCGTTTACACAAACTCTATCTTATTGTTTATGATATTTATATTTTTTTGTAAAATCAATCAATGAGAAAAAACAACTAAAATTCCTCCGTATCTGCAAAAACAATCATGCAGCTTTTTTTGGATCAAATGGAATAAAAAATTTGATATTAAAACAATGAGAAATGTCAATTTTTGCAAAAGTCAAATTTCAAACAATAAAAACATTGATCTGCAAATTCCGTTTAATCATTAGCTTGTTCTTTGACTTGCGCTTTGATATCTCTTTACTAAAGAGGAAGTGTTTTTTCTTTATAACCAGATCAAAATGTTGATATCAAAATTGAAAAGAGTTCAACATTTAATCCTTATTTTGTTTGACAGAAATTTGGCAAAAAAAGTCATTATAAAAATTTTAAAGAATACTCTCAAAAAGAAAGAAATATAAAATGATTATTTTTTAAAGTATTTATATTATCCGGATATAACAAAAATTTTTTTTTCTTTTTTTATTGGAACACAATATTTGTTAAATATATGTCATAGAATCAAAATATGCTTTGGATGGGATGATATCATTAATCCAAAAAAAAAATTCTAAAGTTACAAAATCGAATGATAATATTTGATTATGATTATGTAAATATTAAACTCTTAAGAAAAGTTAATATAAACAAAGAAATTAAAAAAAATTGAAGAAAGGTTTGAATAATAATTTCTAGCACATTTTCAAAAAATGTGCTGATAGTATAGAATTTTCAAGTTTGCTTCTACAATCTACACCCTTTGAAATAAAGTGGTGGAATTTTAACTGAGAACATGGTTTTGAAAAAATATAAGCAATTAAATTTTTACAGTTAGAAACTTAAAAATCCTAGCTCCTATATTCTTGATAAAATTTTAACTGTGGGTTGCTAGTACTTATAGTACGGCGGGGATTGCATATGGCTGAAATCGGCCAATGGGTTCGGATTCTGGACCTTTTAATCGTTCTAAGGCTATTAAACATATAAAAAAAATCGCGATCACTCAACAACTAATAACGCTACTTTCATGAAATTTGTTCTGTTGGTTACTGGTAATGAAACTACTGCGGGGATTGCATAAGGTTGATATCGGACATTGGGTTTGGATTCTAGAAGCTTTTGATCGAATTTGGCCAAACGAGCATAGTTTCGAAACCAATGAAGATAGAACCTTAAAATTTGGTTAACAAGAGTTTTTTCTTATTTGCTTTGTGTCCGTAAAATTTTGGATGAATTGGAATAGCGGTTTGCGTACCATCCCCATTATTCCCAAGACCTTAATGCATATATTCGAAATTAGTAAAAATAGTAACTTGAAATAAATATAGAAGCTTTAAATTTGGTATAACGGTGTTTTATCCTACTTCCTTTCTGTCCCCGAAATTTAGGCTTAGTTTTAGTGATGGTTCAGGTGGCTCCTAAGAAATCCCAAAATTAAAAAGCTTACCTTCGAATTTCATGATCCTTACTTATTTCCGTTCTTATTTAATACTTTTATATTTTTAAAAGGCTAAAAAATTTTACTTTAAAATATATTATGTATTATATTTTATAAATTAAAAACAAAATATTATTATATATTATATAATATTTGTTAGATGCAATTAGAAAAAAATAAAATACTAATGTTTAGCTGGACGTGTTTTATTTTAGAAAAAAAAAAATATCATTAATTATCATAAGAAGGCCAAAACATTTTTTATTTAATTTTTATGAATTTAAATTATTTTAAATATTTATAAATTAGTTCATTTCAGATTTTAAAACTCACAGTATATTTTCTGGAAAATTTATATAAATAGAAAAACATTTTCATATTAAAAATTAAGACTTAGTTTCACAGGAAGTCACATTTGTGTAGTAAGTCTTCATTATTTTCAGTGAAAATCGGAATTAACAATGTATACTTGGTTGCGTTGCTTGATTTGCTTCGAAAAGCAAGTACACCAAGCAATGTAATCAAAACAATTTCAAAGTTTCCCTAATCCCTGAAAGCAAAATGATATGCACCATAGATTTCTTTTTTTAACAAAAATAAGAAAAAAAAATTTATAATTCATAAATTCAATTGAAAACCCAACATTTATTTAATACTTAATAAAATAATTTCATGTACATTTAAATAGGTACATGATTAAGCATGTTGAGTAGGTACATTGTAGAATATAGGCAACAAACAAATATTTCGATTTGAATCTAAACAATGGTTGCCAAACAATATACATAGCCAAGCAAAATTTTTAAAATATGTATATGTATACAAATTGTTAATAGATGGAGAAATAGATCATTATTGAAACAAAATAAATCTATAAAAAAAAATTTAAATCTTTTAATAACTAAAAATTTTAAATCTAAACAACAAGAAAATAAAATTTGTAATTTCTTTTGTTGTTCTTTACTACATATTACTAGAATTGAAGCATAATCTGCGTCAAATAAAATGTAACGGTTGTGATTTTATTTAAGAAAATGGTATTGATATACAATATATGAATGAAATTAGAAATAGTTCTTACTTAGAAAAAGTTTTTCTTTCAATTGACCTTCCGTCATTCTGTGACGGGCCAACAGCTAGTTTCTTTAATAACGATTGAATTTCTTTTTTTTAATTTTTTCATATATTTTATTGAATTATTACCATAGGTAAAATATAATTTAAAAATTGTGTATGATACTTAAGTTATAATCAGAGGTACTTGCAGTATGTATGTAAAATTTATTTTTATATTTAAATGAATTATATGAAAAGGTCTGATTGTATTTTAGAAATACATTTATATCATATTTTGGATTTATAAGCTTTTCAAATAGGTACATTTTACTAGAAATTATATATAACATTAAAAAAAAGTAAATTATTGCATTTGTGTAAAATTTTATGAAATTGTATAAAAAGTTATAAATTTGTTATTTTGTAATTGTATTTTATAAACGCATTTATTTCAAGTTCTTTTGATTTTTAATATTTTTAAATAGATAAATTACATATAAAATGGACTTGTTTTAAAGCTTTACTTGTTTTATTCAGACGTTGACCATTAAAGTTACCTCCTATTGACATAGAGTAATGCTCGTATAAAAAAAGAAGTTGTATGGCAGGTACGCGAACTCATCGAGCAAACTGGATGGATTTCAATAGCGATGACGGCTATTGCATAAAAACGAATTTGTGGAAAGTTCAAAATCGTAGTTCGACGGAGTATCGTGCACACGTAGCATACATAGCTATTTCGCTTTTCGATTCTGATTCGATCCATACCTTTGAGTCAAGTCTATATCTACCCCCCTTCTTCTCTGCGCCACAAACTTAATGGCAGATTTAGTAACTCCTTTTGTCCTACGCCGTTATTTGTAATATTTTTTGCATAGCTACTACATGTAATTGTTGTATCTTTAAAAAATAAAAAAAACGGACTTTTGGAAACAATATTATGTGGTTCATTGGTTTTAATCAAGTTTGTAATACAAACAAAATATGTTATGATAAAAATTTAAAAAATTATCTTTCTTAATACAAATAACCTAGTTATATTAAAATAATTTGTTCCTTAATAATTAAAATTTTATTAACATTTTGAACATTAAACGTATAATTTTTATTTCAAAAAAAATATGTTTTTAGTTTTACACAACAAACGTTTTTTTGGTAATAACATTTGCTTGTCACACGAACCCCATGACCATGCGTAGAAACATCGTTTTTTATCACCAAAAAATTTCAACTTAGGAAAATATATAAACGAAATATTTCAGAACCGTTTTGTACGATTTTCAGAACTAGGTTTTAATAGGTTATATAATTGTAGAAAAAATATTTATATTTTGTTACTGAAACTATTAAATATTAGAAAAAAACGAGGAAGATTATAGTTGTCCTTGTCAACTTTTAGATACCCGTACGTACACTTTTATGTATTAAATAAATAAGAATTTCATATATTCCAATTGAACTGTTTGACAGAAAATTCAAAATATTTGTTTTTTTATATTTAATAAAAAAAAAAATTAATAAAAAAAAAAGATGAATTAAAAAAAAAGATGAATTAAAAAAAAAGATGAATTTAAAAAAAACATATGCTCTGAACGAGATTCGAACCCACACTTTTCAATTAAAAGGTCGACTTCCTAACCCCTAAGCCATCAATTTTTTGTTTATCTTAATTTTTTTTTGAAAAATATTATAGTTGCTATGGTATCAATTGTATTGTTTTGAAAAATTGTTTTGAATTTTGTTATAAAAATATAAAAAAAAAAGAATAATTTATAATATACATGAGAGTTTTCTGTCAAATTTTCTATAAAATAAATTTTCTCATACATAAAATCAATACATATTTTTTATTAAAAAGAGAATAGAAGAGAATAGATAAAAAAAAGATGAATTTAGTATAAAAAAAACAAAATTTTACCCCAGCCTAGTTTCGAATACAAACGTTTTGACTACTAGTCGCATGTCCTAACCACTCCACCATGGAACGACTAATAATTTGCCTACACAACGAGTTTTTATTTATCTTAATTTTTTTTTTTTTTAAATAATTGTAGTTGCTATGGTATCAATTGTTTGTTTTAAATAACAGTTTTGAATTTTTTTTTAAAAATATTAAAAAAAATTAATAATTTTTAACATAAATGAGAGTTTTCTGTCAAATTTTCTATAAAATAAAATTTTTCATACATAAAATAAATACATATATTTTAATAAAAAGAAAATAGAAGAAAATAGATAACAAAAAATTAATTTAAAAAAAAAACATTTGACCCAGCCTGGGTTCGAACCGAGGCATTTTGACTACAAGTCGCATGTCCTAACGACTACACCATAAAGTTATTAATAATGTATCTACATTTTGTTTGTTTTTATATTTTGTTTCTATTGAGTTATTAATTTTGGAAAATATTCATATAATTTCAAAAATCTGTATGGCGGCTACCTGAAGCCTTTGTCCGATTTCAAGCAAAAACAATAGGAAACCTACAAATTGTCTAAAAATTACTTTGTGAAAGTTTCGGAACTCTAGCTCTTATAGTTTTTGAGTTATCGTGCTGGCGGATGGACACACATAGCTAGATCGATTCACTTTTTGATACTGATTCGATACGTACCCTTGACACTATATCTAGCTCGTCTATTTCGATGCGTTACAAGCGGAGGAGTAATTTGAATATACCCGATGTTCATATATGTTTTAGCACGGGTATAATTAATTAATAGGTACGTAGTACGTACTTATTCTGTATGTATTAAAGAACTTTTTTCCTAGAATTTTTTATAAGAATGAACATGTTACAAACTCTTGAAATGAAGGTTTAAAAAAAGCATTGAAAACCTTACATACGAGGTTACTTTTTTTTATGAATTATGATAGGTTTTTGAATTAGGATTGTATTGTATTGTAAATATGTGCACAAAGATTAGGAAAGGGATGCTGTAGGGTAGAAGCACCAAATTCTAGGCTAGCTCAGTATCCAGCCCTCTTTTCACAAAATATTTTATTCTATTATTCCATTTTATAAATATAAACCTGTTTCGATTAAGTAGTTAAATATGTCTTCTGGTCTTCTGTAAAATGGTATCAATATAGTGAAGGTTATATAGTGATCTCGTTGATCATTAGAATGTAAGTGTAGGAAATAGTAAATAAATTTCAAAATAACTTGGTAAATAAAACCGTTTTTTTCTAATTTTCATTGAAAAATTTAAAAAAATATTTGAAAGTTATTATTTTGTTGGTGGCTGGGTTTGGGTACATATGATTTGTGGAAAACCAATTCCTAAACCTCAGGCTGGTAATATATAAAAGTTATATACAAATTTTCTCATTTCCAGCATCTACTCTTAACACGTTTGTTAATTAAATTTAAAATAAAAATATATAAAAATTAGAAATTGTTTTTAAATTAAATCTATATTATATAAAAATGAACGTTTGTTTGTTTGTTGTTGTTTGTAAAGTTATAAACAAATTTTCTCATTTCCAAACTCTACTCTTAACACGTTTGTTAATTTAATTTAAAATAAAAATATATAAAAATTAGAAATTGTTTTTCAAATAAATCTATATTATATTAAAGTGAACGTTTGTTTGTTGTTGTTTGTATGTAGCGAATAGAGTCCTAAACTGCTCAGTCGAATATCATGAAAATTTCAAAAAAATTTTTGTTGAGTTTTGTTAACCCATTTCGGTCCAACAGCTTATTATTGGTTTTATTATTACTTTACTCTAAAGCAGAAACGATTTGACCGATTGACTTCAAATTTTGTGTACGTGAAGCTCTTTAACATATTTTAACAGACTTGGAATTTGTTAACGAATGCCGGTCTGACGATTAGTCAAATAAAAATTTTGGAAGCACTTGTGCCCAATTTTGCCAAGGCCAAAAAGAAAACTGCACAGTATTTTACAGTTTTTATCTTATTTCATTTTTAATAAGAAAAGGTTTGACCGATTGACTTTAAATTTTGTGTACGTGAAGCTCTTTAACATATTTTAACAGACTTGGAATTTGTTAACGAATGCCGGTCTGACGATTAGTCAAATAAAAATTTTAGAAGCACTTGTGCCCAATTTTGCCAAGGCCAAAAAGAAAACTGCACAGTATTTTACAGTTTTTATCTTATTTCATTTTTAATAAGAAAAGGTTTGACCGATTGACTTTAAATTTTGTATGCATGAAGATCATTATCTTTAATTTTCTTATGCGTGGTGCTCTTTGACGGTGGAGTTGAGGATGGTGGGTTTTTGGGGAATAATGTCAAGTGAATTAATATTCTGCGCATTATTAATAATTATGAAAAATTTGAAGAGAGATTTAACAAATTTATTAAAAAATTGCCAGAATAACCCTAGAAAAATCGTTTTAAAAAAATTGCTTTATATTGCTTCGAAATTATTATAAATTTTGAAATTGACATTTACCCCATATGTAATTTTTGTGCTAATTTTTTTAAAAAACATCAACTTACATTAAACCTCCATTATTAGCTAATTTAACGCAACGCGCTCCGGTTATTAGCTAATTTAAAACAAAACTATATTTCCTTTTATATATTTCCTTAAGTTATACTAAGATTAAAATTGTATTAATAAACGGCTAGCTAATAAACCTTAAACTACCGGCGTTATGCACCAATAGGCTGTGAATAGGTTAAAATAACTTTTTTTTCTAAAATCAATTTTATTGTAATATAATACTTATAATTTTAAAATTTAAAGTAATTTTCCAAATCTACACACTTTTAAAGTTTTATTTGTTGTTAGTTTTATTTTGAGAATTTAGAATATGTTGATTAGGTATGATGAAATTTATCCATTTTTAAATGGTATAGATATATTGGTTTAACAGAAGCTACAATATATTTTAATATGAATACATTCCAAACTCATAAAAAAACTCGAATTGATTTCCATTTATCTAATCGTTATCTGGTTAACTTTAGAGAAGTAAATGCAGAGAAAATCATAAATAATCCCCAAAGTACAAAACTAACATTTCTTCAACTCAACCAACAAAACCTTTCTGCTAATAATTTAATGCATTCCAAATCTCCTCCCGAAGTTTCGGAAAGTACGGTTGGGATGAACAAAGTGAAAACTAGACGAAAAGAATGCGTGGAAACGGTTAAGTTATTTCACGGTATACAATTTCATTGTGTATTAAGAATGTTTTGCTTTTCCATTTAAAACTGCTTTTATACGCGGTAATAACACTTTAATGAAAATTTTTATTGGTTTAAAGAATGGTCTGATCTCATTAATAAATAAAAATTTATCTTAATTTATTTATTTCAGGATTTAACTCAAACTTTACAAAAAATTTAAGAACTCAAAGAATAATAAAAAATTAAAAAAAATTAAAATATTTTATGAAATATTAAAAATTTACGTGATTCATTAATAAGTTCTTAATAATTATGGGACATATCACTTAATAATTATGGGACCTATGACCCACTTAAGTGGATCCCATGGGAATTTTGACATGCTGAAGTGGGAAATAAGTCCTAATTGGACTTAACAAAACTAATTAAAAGATTTTTTACCGACAGATACATTTTGAAATACACTTGTGTAAAAAATAATCAAAACGAACTCAAATGGCTGTGGATGTTCCTCGGGGCTCGATTATTGGCCCTTTGTTCTATAACACCTACAATTCTAACATAGACTTATTTTCTTAACTTGCAAGAGAAAGAATTTTTATATACTTCAAACAAGCGTTTTTAGCCCTTAAAGAATTTTAAACTGATTAAGTTCGATATAACACTGTTAAATATCTTGAAATTTATTTCTGCAATAATTATAGTTAGTCATAGTCCGTTAAACCCCATATAGTTTAAAGTATAATACAGTAAAATAGAAATATTTTTACTAATTTATTTATTTATAAATAGTATCTTTTATAAAAATAAAAATTTTGGTATAAGATTTCTTTCAAGTTTTCTTTGTAAAATACATATAAAATTATCAAATTTTCCTTCTAAAGTACATTGTATAATTTTTATAAGATGCGAGAAAAAAATTAATTTCTGAAATATACCAATCTAATCTGTCTACTAATATTTTACAATGAAAATTTGAAAAAAAATTTTATCAATATTATTAATTATTATAAAAATTTTAATTAATTTTATAAAGCTTATTTATACATACTTAAAATTTTAATTGATTATAGCTTATTGAAGAAATAAATTTTAATATGTTTAAGTAATTAGATGTAAGGGGCCTCGGTGGTGCAGTGGGTAAGCATTTGGCTTATTATCCGAGGGCGGTCCGGGTTCGATTCCCGGTCAGGTCAAACAATATTTAATTAAAAAAAAAAAAAAAATTATTGAAAAATAATTTTTCTTTACGAATACCCATGGTGACCAAATATAATATAAATATACAAATATATAATATAAACAAAATAAATAATATAGTAGTTATAAATAAATAGAAAGTATTTAATGAGGGGTGCACAACGGGCCGCAAGGCCTAGGTGTTAGGGAGACTTGCTTTCCCCCCGTCTAAACAACAACAACAACAATTAGATGTAAAATATTATGGAGAAATAAAGTAAAAGTTAAATGTGTATAAGTAGAAAAATTTTGCATGCCCTGTATCCACTCCTCTCTAATAAATAAGTGTTATAATAATTTAAATTTTATAAAACAGGAGGTATGTTGACCATAATTTTAAGGACAATGTGCCATATGGAACGGATTATATAAAATGTATAAAGTATAAGACTATTTCTTACATTATATTATGTTCTTCTATTCTAATATTCCTTACAAAATCTATCAAATAAGATAGAGAAAGAATACATATTAGAAAAAAAAATTAGAAGAATGTCTTTTATATATTTTAAATAAATAACTAACTGCAATAGTTCTTAAATCAAAAATGTTTTGGTATGTTTTGTTTATACCAAAACATTTTAATTTTAATGAAAACAAAAATCAAGGTCTAATAGTTACATATAATAAAAACGTAAAAAGCTATATACTTCATATGTATAATGTATGTATAATATCAGGCTAGAAACTGCTGGTAATTCGGTACCATTTTTGTCAAAATTAACACCTAGCAAGAAAAGTATAAGTATGTATGTTGATATGTCCCACCAATTTAAGGACATTATTACCCTCAGATAATGAGACATTGCCAAATTGAGTTTGGGCAACATGTTCCATCAGAAGTTTGACATTAGACCTAACGGCATTACAGTCCATCATCGTCAATTTAAGGTACTCTAAATAATTCTTTAAAGTGTGAAATTTTCAAAAAAACCTATATTTACTATTATACCGTTAGAAAGGTCTATTTACACTCTTTCCAACGGTACATAATAAGTATAGCATATGTTGGCAAATAGCCTAACCAGAGAACAAAAATGCAAAATTGAAACAACAATTTTATTATAAAATTCATCTTCATACTTAATTTCTCATATATTTATTTTGTCTTTTTGTTTTCTTGTTGAAATATGTATGTAAAAATGTAAGTAGGATGCACTTTGGAGTTGGATACAATATTGAGATGGGTTTTGGTAATTTATTTGGAGGGATTTTTGAGGTGGCAACCCCATTGTTTTAAAATTTTCGTTGTTGAAACATGTATGTAAAATTATAATTAGAAAGGACCTTAGAGTTGGCTACAAAATCAAAATTATGCGCTTTTTCCAGAACATTTATATACATTTATATACACAAGAATCTGAATTAGGAGAACTTTTAGAGTTGGATTTAAAATCAGGATTTCCGCTTTTCCGAGCGATTTACTTCCTATAGACACCTACGAAGTACGAACTACGATGCTTATCAGAATGATAAATAAAATATTACAATAAATAAATTTTTTTATTTGTTATTTAGGTGTAAAGTAGTTAAAATTTCCTATATCTACAATTTACTTTTACTTAAAATTTTTATAAGGTATAGGTACCTATTGGTTATTTTATATTGTTATAAATTATAATTTTATAATTACAGTATTGAAACCCAAAAACATAAGAATGTAAGTACTCAAAACTCCAGAAATTTTTAAAAAAATTAAAAAAATTTAAAAAACAAAAAATGTAAAATGTTTATTTATTTCTATACCTATTATTCAAAAAAGGCAACACAATGATTCGTTTAAATTAAGTATGAACACACCTTTATAAAATGACTTCCTATTAAATGTCAGGCCATATTGAAAATTGGGCGTAACCGACGACCTATCAATCACCAATATCACAACGACGATCGAGAATTAAATTGGTTAGATTTTTTTTGTTTTGCTTCGTTTTTAAAGTTATGTATAGTCCCTACTTAATTTTTTATAAGCAATCTGAAATCCAATTAAAAAACACTGAGAATGACCAGCCAGAATGATTTTGTTGTTTCGTTGTATGTACATACATGTATCACAAGTCACATCGACATGTTATATTTAGAATAAATTGAGAGTGAACAAAACTTAATTTATTATTATTCAGTTTTTTTTCTTTGAGAAATGTGAGAAGTGAAGTATAAAAATAAAAATAATGTTCATTCCCACTTTCAATTAGTTTTTTCTTATCATCTCTTATTATTATTGCCGGGCAAACCGGCCGGTAGTACAACAAAACTAGTAATAGGTAGGTATGGCATCATAACCATCCATGCGTGGAGATAAATAAAAGAGATGCCAAACAAATGGGAAAAGAAAATAATAAAATTAAAAATAATTTGATGAGCGCAAGTCATGATTAAAATTTGAAGAGAAATTTTTTGTTCTTATGTTTTAAGTGTGTATGTATGTATGTGGGTTTGCATGTATAAATTTTATAATGTATGTATAAATATTCGTAAGGCCCACATTATGTACCCCATTAAAATGTATGTATAATATAGGTAAGTAAGACCCACATATATATATCCTATATATTAATATACAGTTTAAAATGTATTGAATTAAGGTTTATAGTATATATATATAATTTATTATAATGAAAGTATTATTAAAGTTTCTCCTACTAACCGTTAGAAACGCCACTGTTGACTTAATGGTTGAATTTAACATAATTCAATAAAAGAATTATTTCAAAAATTTTGTAGTATCTTTTTATTTTATTTAAATCACTTTAATACCAACTAATATATATCTAATATGAGCAAAATTATTATTATTATTTATAAATTTATAAATACTCTTTCCTGTCAGTCCTAAAATGGAAAAGCGCAGGCTTTGTAGATTATAGGATATTTACACTATTCGTGCTAAGACTTAAGAGACTGTAAATAAATAAAGATTTCTACTTTAATCATTTTAATATAAAAAAGTTACCTTTTTTAATTTATTCTTACTGATTTATATCTTATAGAAAAATAAGGTTAAGAGCATATTATGTTGCTTCAAAAAGTGAATTTTAAATTTTTAAAAAAAGCCTAATCAATGTCTTCTTATTCGTATTTTTAAGGATAGAATAGAAATGAATCAAAATAACATAGGTATAAAGAATAATAAACTATTTTCAAATCTTGTGTGAAGTTTTTTTAAAACTATTCAATAAAGAATATGTACGGAATTAAGTTTTTAAACCAAAGTTTTTAACCTTTTTTATAGGCTTGTATAGGCTAAGTATCTAAAAGAAAATTCTTGCAAAAATGGATTAAAGATACAATTAATACATGAGTTGTACTAGAACTTAACATGAAGAAAGCAACATCTTTTAGATTTTCATTAAAATTTTATTAACATTCTATTATTTATACTGTAATAGTTTTATATTTATTTTGAAAACTGCAAATATACATAATTTTTTTTATAAGAGTATATTAATGAATACCTATTTGACTATAAATATAAAATCATTAATTAGTGGTTATGCTATTAATTTAACCCCAATTTTGAATGGTAGCTGATTCGAAAATCAGAAAGGTGCAGTGCGGATACCGTATTTTCAACTATGACACCGTGTTTTGTATGCCCAATATCCGGGAAAAAAAGACGTCCGTAAAAATTTATTTAAAATTTTTATTAAAAAACACGGAACGTATTTTTTTTAAAATCTTGTTGTCGTCTTTTTTTATTAATTTTTTGGGAATAGACCTTTACTGTTATTCGAACCTGGCCCTCTCAAAAAAATTTCCACACTCTAACCACTGTACCGTCAAGCCCATAATTGAAAAACTATTGTTGTTAAATTTTATCTTCATTAGCTGTTGGCCCGTCACAGAATAACGGAAGGTCAATTGAAAGGAGAACTTCTTCTAATTAAGAACTATTTCTAATTTCACTATGTACGTTAAATAAAGTATGTTAAATAAAATTGCAACCATTACATTTTGTATAACGCATATTATGCTTGGATTCTAGTAATAGATACACAAAAAAGAAATAAATGACTCATATAATTTCTTGTTGTATCTTAAAAACTTGAAGATGAATAAGTTAGTCTACTTTTTGTATGTTTCGTATTTTATAAAATGTTGGGGCCGTTAGTTCAAATCCCTTCTTGTTATAATTTTTTTTTAATTTCAATTAATATTTTTTTTTTATTGAAGTGCGTGCTTGCTTAAACTAAATAAATTAATATAAGATTTAAAATTTTTTTATAGGTTTATTCTGTTTCAATAATGATCTATTTCTCCATCTATTAATGTTTAGTATATACATATATATTTTTAAAAAATGTTGCTGTACATTTTAATTGTTTCCTTTGGTTAGATTCAAATCGAAATACTTGTTTGTTTTCATCCACATTCTCGAAATACTCGAATTATTTTTAAAAAATGTTGCTATACATTTTATATTGTGTCCTTTGTTAAGATTCATATCGAAATACAGGTTTTGTGCTAACATAATCGGAATACTTGTTTGTTACTAACATTCTATAATGTACCTTTATATAATGGGATAGATGTGGGAGAGTTGAGGAAGAGATGAGGGAAGCTTTTAAATTACTTTGATACATTGCTTGGCTTATTTGCTTAAGCAAAGCAAGAAATGCATCCAAGCGTACATTGGGCCTTTTCCCTTATTATTTTCACATGTGTAAAAGTTTTTATCCCAACAATATGTTTTTATTTTACATAAATGTATGTATCTAATTCTAATACGATCGTTATTGTGTTAATAAATAAATCTGACATAAAGATTATAATTTGTTTGTTTATATTTATATTCATTTATTTAGTAAAATACTATTTTATACATAATAACATTTATACATAAATATATGAGCAAAACAAATTATCTAATACAAAATACATAATAATTGAAAAAATTTAACATTGCAAAAAAATTGAAATTAAAAGAAAGATATATGTACCTATATACCTATACCTATATAATTATTATTTAGTTAAATAGTAAAAGAATCAATATTAACTATTAATTAAATCGAATTTTTACATATTACAATAAAATATTTTTATATTTATAAAATTTTTTTTAAAATTATTGCCATTTTTACAAAAATTTTGGAAAACATGTTAAAAAGTAATTTTGAACATCGCCGACATAAGTTAATCTGTACTTAAATAACTATCTCGGAGTTAAGTTATCTTAATTTTTCATTACTGTACAGTTTTAAAATAATTAGAAATTTTTTGTTTGGTTATAAAATCAGGGCAGCTTCCTTTTAAAAAAAAAAAGAGTAACTCGATGCACCTGACATATCAAATAACCTACATCCGCAAAATTAATTTTAAATTTATATGTGTAAGTCATTTTACATAGAAATTTAATATAATATTATGAAAAAATAAAATTATTATTATTATATAACACATAATTATATAATTTAGGATTTTTGTTTTTATTCTGAGAGGTGAATGACAGATGCACAAATCACCGCATCAATTATTCCTAGTTTTCAGGAAACTTTGAAGAAAGCCGACATGTTGTAAATGTCAAAACATTCTTTCCCCAAATATATACTTTTAAGTCTTGGAACCACCACTGTAATTGATCTATAACTCCAGCTTTACAACGGAAACATAAAGAACACTATTGCACCAAATTTGAATGTTCTACAATTATTTTAAGTCTAACAGCTGGATGATGAGAGTGAGCCGACTTTACGCATTCAATTATATTTGTTTTGTTGGATGTGTTCTATTATATAAAAGGAAAATATAAATGTTTTTTTTTGATATTGTATATTACAGAAAATAAAATATCATAAATAATTATAAGCAGGCCAAAATATATTTTATTTATTTTTTATGAACTTAAATTAATTTAAAATTTAAATGTTTATGAATTAGTTTAATTTTAAAATTTTTTCAAAAACTTTAAATAAGTAATAAAACAGTTATTAAAAATTAAGACTATGGTTCATTATGTAAAATCTGATTTAAAGGTTAAGACTCAATGTACGTTTTTTTGCTTCGCTTGCTTTGCTTTGCTTTGAAAATCGTATAAACCAAGTAAAATAATGAGAGAAATTTCAAATCCCAATGTATGCTTTGAAATTGCTTGACATTTAAAATACTAATTTTTTTTATAATTGTTTATTTCCTAAAATTATTTGAGAATCCACAAAATTTTCAAAACAACAAAAATTCTTTGCCGTTTCAACTATTATTTTAAAATATTTGTTCAAAAATATCATTTTAAACTTCAATAAGTTAATAAAGCAAGACTTAAAAATTAGTCAATTTTGAACTTTTTTTTTACTTTGTCCCTCTTTGAATAGTTTGTCATTGGGTGTTACTACCCAAGGTACAATGTAATATGTTTCAACTTTCAAAATGTGTAAAGCGACCGAAGCAAAAAAGGGTTTATAGGGCCTTAACCATTAAGTATCTAAGATTTTCAAACAACTTGGCACTTTTTTGTTCTTAATACGTTTTTGACTTTCAGTAATTCAATAAATATTCATTCCACTTATTCGCATTTATTTATTTTTTTTTTTAATAATTTTGTATAGGAGGCACTGATATTACTAAATGTGGCTTGGTGAATGTTTTTCAAATAAATAGTTTAATCAGAAAATTAATTAAAATCATTTTCAATTTAAGTGAAATTTTTTACAAATATATGCATTTTCTTTTTATTAACTGCATTGTATGATAATGTCCGAAATTCCTAAATTCAACATGTAAATAAAAATAACATCTAATTTACTATAATTAACTCCATCATTTTGTTGCGGACACATAACTTATAAAATGGTTAAATAGATTTTTCAAAATATATTAATAAAAAAATTTTCGTTTTTTTTGTTTTTATTTTATACAATAAATAGAGAAAAAAAAAATACCTAAAAAGTAGTAATTGCGAAAAAGGAATCTATGTTAATAGTAAAGTGGTGGAGGGCTTTTTCAAATCAGATGTGTTGACTTTTCTGAAACCTTATTTGAAAACATAAAAAGTACTACCTTACTTTGAAGTCGCAATTCTTACCCCTGAGCCAATGAATCATCGAATCGTAGTTGACGATGAAACAAATTCAACAACAATGCAAGATATGAAACAATTTTTAACAATGATGAAATTCTTCAAATTATGACAAGAATGAGTTAAACATTGATGAACTTTTATCCAGCAACTGCAATATCAATAAAACGGCTGTATTCATTGTATTGTTATGGTTTGAAATTACACCAAAAACAACCAATAGCAATTTAAATCAATCAAAAAATAATCTGTATGTGCTGAAGCTAACATCTCAAAAATTGAACAAGTGATGAAAAAACCCAGGGTTTTTAAAAAAGCACTTTTTCAAAATTATATAGTGTTTTATACTGAATATTTTATGATAATGTTATAATTAATATTATTAATAATCGTATTTTATGAAAATATTATAATTTAGTTATTTCATCAATTTATTAATTATGAATAAGAGTGAAATCAATACTTAGAATATAATCCCATGCACCCAAGAAAACCTACTGTTTAATTTTGCAAAAATATACGCTGGAGTAAAAGAGTAACTTACTGATTTATAAAAAAAGGAAAGTTTATAAAAAAGGAAAGAGCCTTTCAATGGTTCCCAAAATTTTTATAAAAGCAATTCTCTTTAACTGATTTTAGATTGAAAATATACCTAACAGTTCTGTTGTTATAAAAATTTAAATATAGGACTTATTCCGACTTTGGTGGCTGTAGCCCTGTAACGGGTGGGACTATAGAAAAAAGTTTTTTCATGAAATTAAATCTTTTTTTTGCAATACCAAACCGTTGTTAAATTTTTTTGTCTCTATTTCAAATGGTGTAAAAGTTTTTGTAAACATACGAACAGACAGACAGACAGACAAACATACTTAAGGACAGAGTCAAATTAATAATTATGAAAAGAAAGAAAATATACAAACACTAATTTACACCTGATGTTAACTTTGAATCGAACGGAAAGAAAGAACATTCTTTCGACGTCATCTTTCCCAGTTTTAGAGTTAATTATTCAATGAAGCTAAAAAAAAAATCCTATACACAATATAAATTTTCAATGGATAAAACATGCACATATTCACCTTGATGGTTTTTCGGCAGGAAGATATATAAAACTTTTTCTTACACAGATATTTTCGATTTTTAAAATATATTTAAAATTAGTAATTAAAATGTTTTTTTTTTTAATTCATTATTATACAAACTTTCATATCTTAATATTTGCTTTCTTTTAACTAAATTTTTTTAATGATTTACATATTATTATTTAATATTATATTGATCGATAATATTAAATGATCGTGTTAATTAGTTATTTAATATTAATTAAATCGATTTAGCTTCAAAAAATTTTATGTTATTACCACTATTGGACAAACAAAACGTTTTTAACTTACTTACATATTTATATATATATATATATATATATATATATATATATATATATATATATTTATTTATTTTACAAGTACATATTAAAAATATTAGTTTTAAAATATCTGAAAAGACTTGAGAAAGACCAGGAGAAGTAAGATATCGCGGGCTCATGAGAATTAAACTTAAACAAAGAAATCATTGACTTGTAAAACCAATTTTTCCATCTAGAATTTTAAGAAATCAGCAAAAAATACACGTTATTTGTTACGTTTAATATGGTCGGTATGAATTCAACAAGATACCTTTCTGGTTAAAATTATCACCACTGACAAATAATTATTTTATTAGCCTTATTAAAAGCATATAAGATATATGATAATGTTTTATGAAATAGGGCGCAGGAAATTTAAAATCCATCTTCAAAGAATGGTTTGAAGATGGAATAAAATTAAGAAAATGCCAATTCTTTAAAAAACACCTCGAATACCTAGAATTCATAATAGAAAATGGCTATATATAGCCATGAGTGAGAAAAATTGCAACAATAATGAAATACCCGATTGCAAATCTTTCGGCTACTTTAGAAAATATATAAAGGGATATTTAATAATTGCTAAACCACTAATCACCTTATTGAGAAAAAACTAAGAGTTCTAACTACGTTCATATTAAAAAAAAGGCATTTGCAGAATTAAAGAAAAGTTTAAAAACAGAAAAAGCCATTTTTAAAGAAATAAAAATGTACAATACAGATGCTTCGAAATATGGTTTTTAAGCGGTGTTGCTACAGAAGAATGATTGTAATTATAACAGTACACTAATTTTTAGAAACGTGTGAACAACGGAATAGTATATAATACTATTAATAAAAATATTAATAATACTATTAGAAGCGAATTCATGAAAAAATTAATTCAACACAAAATAAACATAGCAAATTTAAAAGAATTAAAACAATTCTCAAGAAGAGCAACTATGAGAATTTCGTTATAGAGAATATTTTTATTTCAATCATATACGGCATATTATGCAAACAAACAGAAAAAGGAAGGAAATTTCTGTTCATACCCCAAAAACTGGCAGAGGAATAAATTAAAACACACCAGGAAGACAGGCACTTCGAAACAAAATAAATAGAAAAAATAATTAGTAGGGAATTTTACATCGACAAATAAAAAACAACCAAAAATTTTTGAAAAAATTGCATAAACTGCATTTCAGTGGACAGAAAACCTGAAGACAGGAAAAGTAATACGCAAACTTGATATTTAAGAAACCGAAATCACTAGCACCATATCGTGGAGTGGCTTTTACATATGAAGCGATTTATGAATATTGCGATATATATGATTTAACCGAAACCTTGCCTTTGTAATGCAAGAAAGCCAATTTGAAGTGTTTAAAATTAAAATGAATTATTTTTATTTGTATATTTTGAAAAATTATATTTATTTGAAAAAGACAATTAAAAATAAAGTTAGATAGTTATTAAATTATAAATAATGTGAACTTCAAGTGTAATATAATATTCTGAAAATTAAAGTTATTGTCCTAGATTATTAACCAATTTTAAGATTAGTTTACGTTTTTGAAATTTGTGTTAACAAAAGATGATGGTGTTAATTGAATGAAATGCAACCTCTGCTTATTAGCTCATTTTTTCCATATTCAGTTTAGTTTTAACTAAGTAGCACTAAATACCCTTGTATTTCTTACTCCATTTTTTATTTTAAATTTATCTAACAAAAGCTGAAGGTTAATATTTTTTTTTATGACGTGAACAGTAAAGCAGGACGATAATAGTTGTCTGCGTGATGATAAAGTTAACATATTTAATGAATTGAGTCTTGCAACTTAGCTAAACGAAATTGAACTATGTATAGGATTATATTAATTTCTTAAAACAAATGGGAAAAATTTTTTTTAAACGGATTTTATTGAGTGAACGGAATCAATTTAAGCAGGATCCCACATCATATTCTAGAATACATTGTACCAATGAACAGTAAACAGCTTTAGTTACAGCAATGTTAATATTTTAGCTTTTTTTGGATAAAACCCATCAGCAATTTATTTGCCCTGTTAATCTAGTATTCATAATGATGATAAAAGTTCAATTTATTTTTTCAATTTATCCTCCAAAAGAATCTCTAGATCGGTAATAATTTTTCCCTTTCTAGCACTATTCGTTATTTATTGTATATGCAAATGAAAAAGTAAACTTTTATCGTGTAAAACTTAGAACATTGAATTTTTCATTGTTCAATGTTTTAACTTATTAGAGAAGCAGCAATCTTGTATATAATGTAGATAAGCTTGATGTATTGCAACATCAAAACTATTTTTAATAACGTGATAAATCTCAAGTCGTCAGAAAATACAACATGTGACACATCTACAAGTTAATTAGAAAGAAATGCATATATTGATCTGGAGTGAACCTAAATGGTTCCTTGTGATACTCCAAATATAACATTATTTCGGTTCAACAAAAATCATTGAGATTTTATATTTTGTAATCTATTTGTGATATAAGAGTATAATGAATAACGAAAAGAGCCGGATATGCCTAATGTTACAAGTTCGTTGAGCCGAATTTTGTAAACAAATGCTTTGCTAAAGTTTGTGGAAATAGCATTATTTTAGTGCCCATTTTCTATTTCATTTAGGAATCAGAAGTATTAACTAAAAGGTTTATCGTTTTGGAAAGATCCTTCCTAAATCGATGTTGTTGTATTAGTGTAGTGGGTGTAACTTTGTTGAATTGCTTTTCATACCACTGCAATTGTGAAAGCAGATTTTCAGATTGTTAAATGATATTAAATATATTTTTTATTGTAATTTCTTATGATCATTTTTACTAAAATTCTTCATCTGTAAAATTACAATTCATTTATTTTTGTTTTCTGTTTTCATTTGTATTATGAAAATTTTATTAAAGAATGAGGAATAAAAAAATTACTTATCGTTTTTCTATCTCTTTCGTATTTGAAGCCTTTTATAATAAATTTAACAATCGGAATAAAAAATAAATAATAATAACAGCACTAGTGCGCTAATATAAATTTTATCCAAAGTACTCTGTTGGAGCTGTCAGTTAATTTGACTGACATTTTGACTTGAGATATAAACGCTTGCCTTGCTTGTTGAACTGTTTTCTAATGTTTTTTTTTGTTTTATTTTATTTTCCCTTTTATTGAGATTCCCCTTCCCAATTTCTCGACTTTTTCCTTTCGTTTTGTTTTTTCTTTCTTTGTATAATTTGGTTTTGTAATTGTTTTTTGTTTTTATTCTATAAAACACTTTTCGTCTTTTTTAGCGTTTAATGCCAACAGAGTGTGTAAATTGTTGGTAGGCTTTTTTATTAAAACGCTTTTTCTAATCATATGAATATCTTATATGTAAACGTGCATTTTATACATATATATATATATATATATATATTTATGTATATTTTTTATAAAAGTGAGCATTTTAAAGTTTATATTAATATAAATTTATAAAATTATATATATAAATTATATTACATCTATTTGTTTTATATAAGCACATATACATATATTGTAAATACTAATTTATATAAATGTAAAAACAAGAAAAGGTTGTATTTACTAAATTTATCCTCATCAAAAACTCCCATTTAAGTAAAGTTCATTGAAAAAAAAGTAATCGTTTATATTTTATAATAATAAAACTATCGTTATGATAATTATAGTACATTACTTTAAAGATTTTTAATTTTTAAAACGAAAGTTTGTTTGTTTGTCTGTTTGTATGTAACGAATAGACTCCTAAACTGCTCAGCCGATAATCATGAAAATTTGTATTTAGAGGTTTTTGCATCTGGAAAGAAATCCTTGGCTAAAAATTCTGCTATAACGGACAAAAAAGAAAACAGTTTGTTGACTGATTACCTTAAAATTTTCAATAAGTGAGAATATATGCTTTTTGAGAACTTAGTAAGCACTATTGATAGACTTCGAATTTGTTAACGCATGTCGGCCCGACATCTTTAAAAAATATTTTTTTATCAAGTTCTGTTAACCTTTTGTTTGAAGGATTAACTCTAAATTTCTTATACGTGGTGTTTCTTGAGTGAAGTTGAAAATGGTGGGTTTCCGATGAATAATATCAACTGAATTAACATTTCTGTGCATATAATATTAATTATGAAACAAGCGAAACACTCAAAATTTTGGTGGAGTTCATAATTGATTTCTTAGAACCTAGAAAAATGGAAAGGATGGGACAGGAGGGGGATAGGCAGATCCATCATAGGCTAAGCAAAAATTTGGGAACCATCCCCATTTTATGTTTTTATAAAACAGTAACTTACAACCATTGTATGTTTTTCCAAAAATAAAAATTAACATTGAAACTCCAATATTATATTTCGCACTTGTTAACAGGTTTTCCTGAGCGCATTTTTATAAAAATAAATGATTAAATATTCAGTAAGAAACCCTATATAATTTTGGAAATGTGTTTTTTAAAAACCCTTGGTTTTTTATTTATTTATTTTTATATGTTCATTGTAGATGTTCGTTATCCCTTAGATGGTTTGAAAGGTCTAGAATCCGAACCCACGGGCCGTTTTAACCCATATGCAATCCCCGCCGTACTTTTAGTACTAGTAATCTACAGTTAAAATTTCATCAAGATAGCTCCATTAGTTTTTGAGTTATCGTGCCTACAGACAAAGGGATCGACGGACGGAAATGGCTTTATCGACTCAGGAGATCAAGCTGATCACAAATATATATCCTGCTCGATTCTTTTAGGTTCGCTTCTTTAATTGATTTAGTGCTAGAGGTTTGAATAGCTGGACTACAATTTATATTATCTTTTATACATAACTCAGGGTCTAAACAGTTGCGTATTTAAATGTTTGACGAAAGTAATTAGTAGAATCATATAAAATTTATGTATATATATTAACATTTAATTAATTTAATTAATTTATAGTAAATTTTTAAAGGGCACTCAAATTTATTTGTCTAGTCAAATGGAATGGAGAGGCAAACGAGCATAATTTCTATTTCCTTTGTTTCCTCGAAATTTAGACTTAATTGCAGTGTTGGTTCAGGTGCCACCTAAGAAAGCCCAAAATTAAAAAGCTTATCATCGAAATTAATAAAGATAGAAACTTCAAATTTGATACACGAGGGTTTTTCTATTTCCGTTCTTATTTAACACTTTTATATTATTAAAAGGCTGAAAATTTTACTATAAAACATAATATGTATTATATTTTAAAAATGAGAAACAAAAGGTTTTTTTGAGAATTGGTTACAAAACAAATATAAAAAATTATTACATTTATTGGTATCTAGGTATGTGTTTTTATACACAGAATTAATTTTAATAAGTAAAAAATATTTTTGGTTTAATTACATTTTAATTTGGAATTATTTCATTATAAGAAGTTTATTTGAATTTATTTCATTTGATTTTGTTTCAGGGATGTGGTATTCTTTTAAATTACTTTGATTACATTACTTGGTTTATTTGCTTTTGAAAGGAAAGTAAGCAATGCATCAAAGCGTGCACAATAAATTCGGCCTTCGCCGTTATTTCAGATTGTAACTAAACAAAAATTAAGACTTACTACGGAAATGTTCCTATGAAGCATATGGTCTTAATTTTTTTTAATATCAAAATTTTTTACTATTTATATAAAATATAATTATATAAAAAAAATATTCTGTGAGTTTTAAAAATTGAAATGAATTAATTCATAAACGTTTTAAATAATTCAAATTTGCAGAAAAATTTTTTTGATTTAATTTTTGTTTTTTTTTAATAAAATAAATAAAAAATTTTTTGGCCTGCGTATGATAATTTATGATATTTTATTTTCTAAAATAAAACAGCCAACAAAACATTAATATTTTAGTTTTTTATATAATTCAGACATCTAACGAAACACATTTAATTGAACGCTTTTGTTACACCTCCTGGACATTCACAATTATCTGAACTAATTTAAATACATCTTTTTAATTTATAAATATCTCTTATTACGCTCCTGGTTAATATTTCCCACCAGGAATTAGATAATTCAACTTAGGCATATTATCTCACTAACAGTGAGTGATAATGTTCTTAAATTGGTGGAACATATCATCTACATAATTTTTGGTTATTTTTTCATCTGATGAATCACCAAAATGGGACAAAACGTCATAATTTAAATCTACCACCGACCACATGTTTGCACTACGCCAAATCCTGGAGAAGACTCGCGAATGCCAAATCAATACTCACCACCTCTTTATCGATTTTAAAGCCGTCTATGACATTATATTTCGAAATACGTTATATGACGCCATGTCTGAGATTGGTTTACCGGCCAAAACACACGATTGTCTAAAAAGACTTTGGAAAAGACAAAATGTATGGTATGGTAGCGGTTGGAAGTAATATGCCTGATGAATTCCAAATATACTCTGGTTTCACACAATGGTGATGCACTGTCCTGTAACATTTTTTAATCTTATGCTGGAGTACATATTACGTCGTTCTGGTGTTAATATGGAATGAACAATTTTTTATAAATGAGTTCAGCTACTAGGTTTTGCTGACGACGTTGATATTGTAGGAAAACACAGCGTTCAGTTACTGAAGCCTTCATCCAAATTGAAAAAGAGGCGGACAAAGTGGGTCTTCGTGTAAACGGGAATAAAACAAAATATATGCCATCGACAAATCAACAACGGAATCAATTCAACATCCTATTGGATGCAATATCACTGTCGGTGCATATAACTTTGAGGTAGTTAAGGAGTTTGTCTACATTTAGACCAATATTAACATCGAAAATGATATAAACGTAGAAATAAGACGTAGAATAACCATGGCAAGCCGTAATACTAACTCCTATCGCGTAATACTAAAGTGCAACAGTATACAAAACGCTCATACTCCCAGTTCTGCTGTACGGTTCAGAATCATGGACACTGCCAAAAGCAAGTGAGCGAGCACTAGATATTTTTGAAAGAAAAATTCTACGTAGAATATATGGTCCTGTAAACGAAGGGAGAAGATATAATGCCGAACTCTTCGAACTGTATAATGACGTTGATGTAGCTGATGATTAGATAACATTATTTATTATATTACAAAGTTTGTCAGAAAGGCTATTGCATATAATCAAAATATTAGAAAAAAAAACTTCTACAAAAGGGACAAAACAATTCTATACACAATACCATATACTAGTTTTTTAGGGTGTATTGTCCCACTTCCAGTGAGTTTAATGTCCTTATAATTTTTAACATTAATTAAAAAATAGCTTCAATAGTTTGTGGGTCATAAGATCCTAAAGATTTTTGTGTTGTTGTAACCTATAGTTGATATTGCCCTTCAAGTTTAGGTGAGCCAATAAATCCGAAATTTAATTTTTTCATTAAATTAATTACATTTATTCATTATATTTAAAACAATACTTCAACCATACTTGTTAAAAGTATTATTATTTCACTAGCTCCTGTGAAATTAAATGAGTTCCGTTGTCACTGTAAAGGTTTGAAACAGGGCATGTCCGACTAATGAACCATTTTAAAGGTGCTATAAAAGCATTCGAAGTTAGACTTATCACCACTTCTATATCAATCGCCTTGGTACTCAAGCAAAAAAATAATGTAATATTCCTTTAAAAGTTGTTGTTCCTCGTCCTACTGATTTTCTTAGGGTAAATGGCCCAGCATAGTCAACACCGCAGTTAGTAAATGACATTGCCATTGTTAATCTTGGTTTTGGTAAATTTCTCATTAATTGTGATGTCGTTGATGTTTTAAAGCATTGGCAACGCCGAATTAGACCTTGGACTGTTTAAAATCCAATAGTTTTGCCAAATATATTCCACAGTATTTATAAGGTCAGTCAAGATTGCTTTGTATTTTAAAATATATGGGTTTTTTCGGTTGTAGCTAGTTTCAAATTCTGTAATTCTTCCTTCTACGCGAAGAAGATTATTTTTGTCTAAGAATGGATTAAGGTTTAATTAGCTTCTATGTTACATTAGATATAAAACATTTGCAATAAGCAAGAACTCTTTGCAGCTTTGTTATTGATGTATATTTAGATAATAACATATTAATTAGATGTTGAGACGAGAGATTTTATATTATTATTTGATTTTTCTTCCAAAGTTGTTTAAAAAATTGTTGATTTTAAGACCTTATATACGTTTAATTTGAGCCAAGTGTGACCCTATCACCATAAAGGATTATAATTGATATTTGATGGATAAATTCCTTGCGATGTTAAGTTAGTTGGATTTATTTGTGAGCTAACATGATACCAGTGCTAGATACCTAATAATGATTGTATTTCTGACACTCTAATTCCCACAAATGTTTTTAGCGATATGAATCTCCTTGTAGTCATGACAAAACAATAGTAGAATCTATTCAACCAAATGACTTTATATTTTCTATATCAAAACTGCGTTTTACTTCCTTCATTAATCTGGCTAGCAATAATGTACAACATAATTCCAATAAGGGAATTTTTAGCCTTATTTTTAGCTGCCATAAGGTTTGACGTAATTGACAAAAAACAAAAATTTTAATTTGACCATCATACCTTAATGTTCAATGGTGTACAACTACATCGTTTTCCTTTTCAGCGGAATCTAAAATACCATGTAATTCAGAGGTTTCTACAGATTTTTCGTAACAGTTTTGCAATAATTAAAGTTTTGCAATAGACGATAGTTCTGTCTTAACTCTTGCCATTGCTTTAATATTTTATCAGAAACTTCATCATCCCAATCAGTTTTTTATACCCATTTTTCTTGAAACAATAATTTATTTTTAACCATTAAAATCCGAATATTTGGTTGTTTTTTTAATGGTAATCGAACCGTACAACGGTGAGTTGTCTGATAAAATTGCTCGCATTCAATTTCTTCAGTAGAACACATCTTTTCCGGACTAAGCTCCTCACATTGCCAAAATTTTGACAATTCTTACAACAATATCAATTTTCCTAACATAGCATTTTATTGAATTTTTTGACTTTTCTTTCATAATTTCGCCTGTCAGAATGTAGCTCAATTCGAATTTTGTCAATTCAGATTTGTCCATAAACACTTGCTCCGAGTATAATATCTAATAAGTTTAAATTGGTATAATATCTATAAGTTTAAATTGGTAAAAGTACGGATCTGACAAAGTTGGACCTTTGATATGTTCCAAGCAACGTTCACTCTAATTTTTTAGATATCTGAGCGGAAAATGTGCGGCGTGGGCAGTAAATTTACAGAACAAGATTTAGTGAGCGGAAAATTTGCATGAAAATTAATTAAAACAAAAATTAAATAATTAATTTGTAATTCATTTTTTCGTACATAGTCAAAGCTACACATTGACTTAGTAATTAATGCATATTAATATGTACTTCATTTATTTATTCAATTTACATTTCATAATGTACATACTTATCTTATAATATTATTATACCCGTATGACTATATAGTCAAAGGGTATAATAAATTTGCCATTACGTTTGTGACGCAGAGAAGGAGGGGGGGTAGATATAGACTCAAGTGTATGGATCGGATCAGAATCGAAAAATAAATCGATTTAGCTATGTATGTCCGTCCGTCTGTCCGTCCGTCTGTCCGTCCGTCTGTCCGTCCGCACGATAACTCAAAAACTAAAGGAGCTAGGATCTTGAAATTTTTGCAAATTCGTTTTTTTGCAATAGCCGTCATCGCTATTTAAATCCAGCCATTTTGGTCCATGGGTTCGGGTAGCTGCCATACAACTTCTTTTTTTATATGAGCATTACTCTGTACCTATTACAGCTGCGTGTCTGAAATTTTGCCAAAAGTAGTTTAGTTTTATGGCCAAAGTTTCTGCAAAATTGGGTTGGTCTGCTGCAGAGGGTTCGAGTAGCTGCCATACAACTCCTTATTTTATATGAGCATTACTCTCCACCTAATGAAGCTGGGTGTCTGAATTTTTGCCAAAAATTGTTTAGTGTAATGGCCAAAGTTTCTGCAAAATTTGGTTGGTCTACTACAGAGGGTTCGAGTAGCTTCTTACAACTCTTTATTTTATATTAGTATTCCACTACACTTAATAAAGCCAAAAGTAATTAACCGGATGATATAATGTATATGTTACGGTCATACGGGTATCCCAGAGTTGACACAGTCTACTCTACTACTCTCTTCCTCGTTTTTAAATTTAATTATTTGGATTTATAAAAGAAAATATATAAAAATAAATGACGGAATGTCCACTACGGCATTTTTTCACGTCTGTCTTTTTCATTAGCCCAATATTGATAAACTTCATCTAAATCTATAATTTTTTGAGACAATATATGTGATTTTATTCGCATCAAGCATTCCAAATGATTAATTTCAATTCTATTTCAAGATTTAGTTTTTATAGAATTCATTAAACTCACAATCGCAACTAGATGCTAGAAATGTTGAACTAATGTCTAGTAAAAATTTCAGTTCATTGAATTGGTCATCTTTTAAAACGAAATTCACCAAGGCCGTGAATGTTTGAATTGAATCAGCTTTGTATTTTTCGGCCACAATAAATTTTAATGTGGTATATTGCTGACATATCTTCTCTGCTGCAGTGTTATTAAAATTGGGGATAAACATAGAATATTTTCGTACTAACTTTAGAACACTTTCTTTCCCAAAGTTAGTAGAGTTTGCTATTGCAGCAGGATCAAATGTATACCACTCTATAAAATCTTCTTCAGGGAACCCATTCTCCAGTTTACATAAAAGTTCAATAAAACTAATAATTGGAGCTGTATAAACATCATTGTTTGATAGAGCTAATAGTTTCTTGACATCATCATTCCAATATACTACATTACTCAAATACTGACTTTTCAGTTTATTTATAGTTCCTTTTGCAAACTGAAAAGCTTCCAATGATATTAAACCACTTCTTTGAATTACTATTGCAACATTGTGGATTTTTAAACATTTTCAAACAATATTGGCTAACAGGATCATTAAAATTTTGGACCTTTTCGGTACAGTAGACAATTAGGGTATCATAATTTCGAATTAACGCTTTCACGGCAAAGTGTCTAGAAAGCCATCTTACTTCGTTCAGCGGTCGAAACGCTAGTGCATCACATTCTGTTAAATTAGCCATTTCCTGAAATTGTTCTTTCCTTACAGACTATCGGTGAAACATATTGTAAACCGTCCCCAAAAGTGTTTCGATATCCTGCATGATCAAGACCTGTCTCCAAGCATCACCTATGGCAAGATCTTCTTTGTGAGCTACACAATGTTGTTCAGATAAATGCTTAATTTCATGTCGAAATCGTGCTGCTACACCATTATTTTTTCCTAACATAACTGAAGCTCCATCAGAAGTAAAGAGTACCATATTCTGTAAATTTAGATTATTGTCAGCATAAAATGCTTTAATTGCTTCTACAATAGAAATGCTGTCGCAACCGGTCATTTTTAAATACCACAAAATTCAGTTCTGCATACAAATTCAAATTCTGGTCGATATTTCATGTATACTATTAATATTTTCTGTACAGAAATATCAGTACTTTCATCTATTGTGAGTGTATGGAATGGAAACTCAATTTACGTAATTCATTAATGAATTTTTGTTTTATTATGAAATTTATACATTCGACAAATTCATATGCATAATTTTTACCACGCCATGAATGAGGAATTGATACATATTTACCCCTATGTTCATGTATTCTTTGTATCCAAGTATTACATTTTCAATAAGAATTTTTACCATATTCCGATTACATCTCTTGCGTTCAGCCAAATTTGCCCTGTTCTTAAAAGTTTCTGGCGTTTCGTTTAAAAGACGTAAAATTCCACCTCCGTTTCGATTCCTTATAGTAAATACAGAATCAGTATGAACCTTTTATTTTAAATGTCTTTTTAAATAATCTAGTTTCCAGTCACTCCATTTTTTTCCACTAGAAAATTCTCCTGGAGCACTTACTTCTGAAAAAAATTTACACGTAATTTAATCTTTTTCCATACAGTAAATGAAAATTTCTCCAATTTTAACTTTTATGGTTTTAGTAGATGAAGTTGGCATTTGTGTTTCAACCAGCTCATCTAGCTACTCTTTTTTGAAAATTGAGGATGTTTTCCTTTTTTTGTTTATGCTTGACATAATAAAAGGCTGCTTTCTATTAAGAAGTTTGATAATCTTATATGCAAGATTATAATAAGAATAAATTTATATGTAAGCATAAGCTATTATAAGAACTATGATGTCTATGATAAAAAAAAATGAATGAAGTGTTAAAATGTGATTGAAACTTATATTTGGAAATATATGTTTATGTTTGATAGTTTTGTATTAATTAATATAATTTATAATAAATATTGTATTATTATAAATTAAATATAATTTAGAAATAATTCTTTTTGAATATAAAATGATTTATAATTATGAAATTTATATGATAATTTTTGTTGTTTGAATTTTTGTTCAAGATTTACTTTTTTTTGTCCTAGAAATTTGAGTTTTATTAACTTATTTTCATTATTGCAAACACTTTAAATTTTACCACAATCTCCAGTTATAAAACAAATTAGTTTTTTTTTTTAAGTTTAAACAAACACGAATGTACGTAGTTGCACAGTTGCAGAGATACTAATGAAAATAATATAACTAACAAGAGCATAAAATAAATTCCCATGAAATTTAAGAATGCAAAAATAAAAAACGGCCATTGCTATAGTAAATGTGAAAGAAAGCCGGTATTTTGATGAAAGTAACTAACTTTTATTTTCATGGGGTTTTATTTTTAAATTTTGAATAATTTTTTTTTTAATTATGTTGTACATACTTTGTATAGGAATATAAATAATTTTGTAACAGTATTTCTAAAAATTTAAAAAAAAAAACCAAGTGCGATTTATATCATATCTCTATGTAAAGTTGTGTGATTATGCTTGCCGCATATCTTGCACTGAAATGATGATTTACAATTTATAGTGAAATTTCCCGAAATTAAATAGTTTTATCATAATTTATGTTTTGTGACTTGTTCCATTTTTTATGGCTCATTATACGCTTTGAATCTTTTTCATTAATAAAATTTGTGTTCTCGATGTTATATCGAACATTTTTATTTTGTAGAACTTCCAAAATATGTTTATTTCAGAATTATTTGAAGTTTTTCCTTCTAAAGATTCTAATTTTTGGAATTGATTGTCGAGGAATTCCAAAAAATGATTTAATTCTGCATTTCCCGAGGTGAGCTTAGTGATTGCTCATATAATCTGCGAAACTGTTTATTTAATTTTTTCATAAGTAAACATATAGGATTCCAATTTTCTTTTGGAATTTGCAAGTCTCAATAGCCAAAAGACTCTCAATTGTAACGTCACGAAATTTAACAAAAAAAACTTGAAAAAAAATGTTCGATATTTAATATTGTGCAATTACAAAATTACATATTTAAAACTTGGAATCAATTAAAACGAGGAAGAGTGTAGTAGAGTAGACTGTGTCAACTCTGGGATACCCGTATGACCGTAACATATACATTATATCATCCGGTTAATTACTTTTGGCAAAATTTCAAACATTCAGCTTTATTAGGTGTAGAGTAATGCTCATATAAAAGAAGGAGTTGTATGGCAGCAACTAGAACCCTTTGCAGTAGAACAACCAAATTTTGCAGTAACTTTGGCCATTACACTAAACTATTTTTGGCAAAATTTTAGACACCCAGCTTCATTTGGTGTAGTGTAATCCTCATATAAAAAAAGGAGTTGTATGGCAGCTACTCGAACCCTCAGCAGTAGACCAACTAAATTTTGCAGTAACTTTGGCCATTACACTAAACTATTTTTTGCAAAATTTCAGACACCCAGCTTCATCAGGTGTAGTGTAAAGCTCATATAAAAGAAGGAGTTGTATGGCAGCTACTCGAACCCTCTGCAGTAGACCAACCAAATTTTGCAGTAACTTTGGCCATTATACTAAACTACTTTTGGCAAAATTTCAGACACGCAGATTCCATAGGTATAGAGTAATGCTCGTATAAAATTAGAAGTTGTATGGCAGGTACTCGAACCCGTGGACCAAAATGGCTGAATTTCAAACTCGATTCCGTTTTTTGCATAAAAACGAATTTGGGAAAATTTCATAATCCTAGCTCCTTTACTTTTTGAGTTATCGTGATGACGGACGGACGGACAGACGGACAGACAGACGGACGGACGGACATACATAGCTAAATCGATTTATTTTTCGATTCTGATCCGATCCATACACTTGAGTCTATATCTACCTCCCCTCCTTCTCTGCGTCACAAACGTAATGGCAAATTTATTATACCCTTGGACTATATAGTCATACGGGTATAAAAATTTAAAAAAATCAATTTAGAAAATGTTAATTAATTCAATAAAAATGTAAACACATGCAACAATTACTTCGTTTCAGGATTTTTCGCTGTAGTATATTTACTGTTGAATGATTTAGTACCCTTGATTAATCAATTTTAAATAATTTTTAAATATATTCTTTTAATTTACTTATTTTTTAATGTTATATATAATTCAATTTTTAATATTTTAATTCTTTTAAGTTGAAAAATTCTGTTTAGATTTAATTTATAGATTTTTAGGAATCCATTTTAGTTTTCGTTGAAATATGACGTGACCCATATTACAGGTATGGAAAAGATTAATTTCAGATTGAAATATTGCGATTAGAATTGGTTAATTCTCATCTTTTATATATATGATAAGAATTTTTGAGCACTTCTGTTATAAATCAGTATTCCAATCATAATGCTGCTGTTTATAGTGTCTCTAATTTTCATTAACCTTAAAGGATTTCGCAAGAAATATTAATTTGTGATAAAATATATACAAAAGGTTATATAATTTGAAGATTTTTAATGTTAATTAAAACCATTAATGCTTTAAATAGCTTTTTATCACAAAATTTAATAATTGAAATTAATTTAAATACCTAGTATAGGTACGTATTAGAAAAGGTTATAAATGCTAAAATACAATGTCAAATTTAGAACTTTTCATATAATTCATTTAGTTAAAAAAATAAATTTTACATACATGCAGCAAGTACTTTTGAACACAATTTAAATATCGTACACAATTTCTTAGTTATATATTACTTATGGTAACAAATCAAAAATGATATATTAAAAGTAAAAAAAAAAATTTTATCGTTTATTAAAAAAATATTTTGTTTTTAATTTATTAAATATAATACATAATTTGTTTTATGGTAAAATTCTTAGCCTTTAAAAATATAAAATTGTTAAATAAGAACGGAAATTGGATAAAACCGTCGTGTTTCAAATTTAAAGTTTCTATCTTCATGAAATTCAAAGTTAAGCTTTTTTATTTTGGGATTTCTTAGGAGGCATCTGAACCACGACTACAATTAAGTCTTAATTTCGAGGACACAAAGGAAATAGGAATAAACACCGTTATACCAAAATTAAAGGTTCAATATTTTTAAAGTTCTATCTTCTTTGGTTTCGAAATTATGCTCGTTCGGCCTCCATTCGATCAAAAGCTTGTAGAATACAAAACCCATTGTCCGATCTCGACCATAAGCAATCATCAAAGTACTTTCACTAGTGACCTAGAGTTTAAAATTCATCAAAATAGCGTCATTAGATTTTGATTTATCGTGATTTTTCAATATATTTTCGGTAGCGCTTGAACTGATCGCTTGGCTCCAGAACCCGAACCTATGGTCCGATTTCGAACATATGCAGTCCCTGTCGTACTTTCTATACTAGTTAACCCTTGTACACTATTAGAACGTTCTATCTTAATTTTAAGTTAATTTTTTTTATTTCGATTATAAGCTTTAAGTCCTTAGGAGGTCTAAGAGAGCTATCTGAACCACCACTGCAATTGATCACTGTAATTGATCAACTGCCAAATTTGAAACTTCGACATTTGTTTCAAGTTAAAATCTTTATTAATTTCGAAGATATGCTTTAAGGTATTCAGAACTGTGTGGATGGTCCCCGACCAACTACTCCAATTAGTCATAAATTTCAAGGACACTAAGGAAATAGGAAGAGACACCCTGATACCAAATTTGGAGATTCTATCTTTATTGGTTTCAGAATTATGCTCGTTTGGCCTAAATTCGATCAAAAAGTTCTAGGATCCGAACCCTTGGTTACACTTAAAATTTCATCAAGGTAGCTACATTAGTTTTTGTGTTCTCGTGCCTATGTACGGGCGGAGATGGCTATATCGACTCAGGAGATCACGCTGATCACAAATATATATACTTTCATATATTTAGCTCGCTTCCTTTAGCTGTTAACAAACACCATGCCAAAGTTAATATACCCTTTTCCTATTTCATAGGTGTAGGGTATAAAAACCGTACATTTCCATAGGGGTCTTGCTTGTTAAAATATATTATTAAGCATACACCTTAAATCGTACATATAGTTCTGTATTTGTAACAATTAATTTATCAAAATACAACGTAAAGCGATCAAACAACTAGGTTAACAAAATTCTTATTTTATTTAACTAGTTGTTTTTTGTTAATTGTTTAAAATTAAGAAAGAGATAAAAAAATAAAAATCAAATTTGAAATATTGTATAGTTTAAAAATCGAAAATCTATTGTTTACTACATCCGTGTTTTTCTTAAAGTTTTTGATATTATTTTATAACGGTTTTAAGTAAACAACACAGTCCTTTATTTTAAATACTCATATCGAAAATTACATAATGAAAAGATAACCAGTACGAAAAATAAGCAAATAACAAAGCGATTAAATACTAAACATAAAATCCATGTCTGTTTGAACTACCGATAAAAAAATATTTTAAGACATCATCTGTATGTTTTTTCTGTTTTATTGCTTGTTTGTAAAACATGTGATAAATTTTTTGGGTCAATGTAAAAAGAATTGTTTTTTTACTTTTTGTTGTGATATAAAAATTAATATTTTGAAATTTCAAGCAGAGTTTTTCGAAATAAATAAAGGTGCTCACCGGTCAGTGTCTTATTACAATTCGTCTAGGTAATAAAAAAATAATAATAATGTAAGTTTAAAATCTAGTTACCGGGTAGCAGTAGAAACTTATGAAGTTCGGTATTGCAAAATTCAATTTATTTAAAACGAAGAAGAGTGTAGTAGAGTAGACTGAGTCAACTCTGAGATTTCCGTATGACAGTAATATAGACAATACATCATTCGGCTAGTTATTGGCAAAATTATAAATACACAACTTATTAGACATTCAGTTATGTACAAAACAAAATATAAGTTGAAAGGCAGCTCTTCGAAACTCCTCTAATGCACCCGACTATGTTTATTCAGACAAAATTTTAGACATTATTGGATATTGAGTAATGCTCATAGAATTAATGCTCAAAGAAGTTATGTGACAAGTACTCAGTAGATCAAACATATTTCGCAAAAACTTTGGCGATAAAATTGAACTGTTTTTGGCAAAATTTCTGACACCCTGCTTCATTAGGTATACAGACTGTATAATACAGTAATATTTATATAAAACAAGGAAGATTACAGTACTTTTAGATATCCGTGCATACTTACTATGATGTATAAAATAAACCGTATTTATTTCCATTATGCTATTATATAATATTACAAAAAGAAATTAAAAAAGTAAAATAGTTAAAAAAAAATTTACTCATTATCCCATAATTTTTGCTTAAAAATTTAAATTTTGAAACTTCATATAAGTGCTCGATTCATTATATAACTAACCGTGTGTAATTTTCATCCTCGTAGTATAATTAGTTTTGAAAAAATTCATATTGGTGCAAAGAAGTTGTATGGCAGCCCTCGAAAATGGGGCCGAAACCTTTTGAAACTTCATATAAGTTTTCTAATTTTCATCCACGTAGTATTATTAGTTTTAAAGAAATTCATATTGGTGCCAAGAAGTTGTATGGCAGCCCCCCGAAAATGGGGCCGTAACATTTTAAAATTTCATATAAGTGCACGATTCATTATATAACTAACCGTGTGTAATTTTCATCCTCGTAGTATAATTAGTTTTGAAGAAAATCATATTGGTGCAAAAAAGCTGTATAACAGCTCCCCGAAGCCTTGGTCCGAATTTAAATAAAAACGAGGAAGAGTGTAGTAGAGTAGACTGTGTCAACTCTGGGATACCCGTATGACCGTAACATATACATTATATCATCCGGTTAATTACTTTTGGCAAAATTTCAAACATACAGCTTTATTAAGTGTAGTGGAATACTTATATAAAAGAAGGAGTTGTATGGCAGCTACTCGAACCCTCTGCAGTAGACCAACCAAATTTTGCTGTAACTTTGGCCATTACACTAAACTATTTTTGGCAAAATTTCAGACACCCAGCTTCATTAGGTGGAGAGTAATGCTCATATAAAAGAAGAAGTTGTATGACAGCTACACGAACCCACTGCACTAGATCAACCAAATTTTGCAGAAACTTTGACCATAAAACTAAACTAATTTTGACAAAATTTCAGACACGCAGCTGAATAGGTACGGAGAAATACTTATATAAAAAAGAAGTTGTATGGCAGCTACCCGAACCCATGGACCAAAATGGCTGGATTTAAATAGCGATGACGGCTATTGCAAAAAAATGAATTTGCGAAAATTTCAAGATTCTAGCTCCTTTAGTTTTTGAGTTATCGTGCGGACGGACGGACAGACGGACAGTTATCGTGCGGACGGACAGACGGACATACATAGCTAAATCGATTTATTTTTCGATTCTGATCCGATCCATACACTTGAGTCTATATCTAACCCCCCTCCTTATCTGCGTCACAAACGTAATGGCAAATTTATTACACCCTTTGACTATATAGTCATACGGGTATAACAATAGGGAACCTAGAAAGTCGAAAAGTGACTTTGTGTAAATTTCAAAACTCTAGTCCTTTTAGTTTTTGAGTTATCGTGCTGACATACGGACGGACGGACAGACACACATAGCTAGATCGATTCATTTTTCGATGCTGATTCGATACGTAGCCTTGATACTATGTCTAGCTTGTCTAGATCGATGCGTTACAATCGGAGGAGCAATTTTAATGTACTATTTCATATATGTATGTACGGGTATAAAAAGAAGTTGTATGACAATTACTCAAGCGCACTACACTAACTTGTCAACATTTAGATATCTTTGCAAATATACTAAGATGGGTGTTCAAATTTTATTTTTATTATATTATTTTTTATATATTTTTTTTAATATAATAGGATAAGGAAATTAATTAATGGTTAATTTTATTTTATACATCATACTTGGTTTGCACGGGTATCTTAATGTTGGCAAGGGCAACTATTATCTTCTTCGTTTAAGTAAACAATTAATGGTTTTAATTAATTTGCACATATCCTTACATATGCTATTATATAATATTACAAAAAGAAATTAAAAAAGTAAAATAGTTAAAAAAAAATTTACTCATTATCCCATAATTTTTGCTTAAAAATTTAAATTTTGAAACTTCATATAAGTGCTCGATTCATTATATAACTAACCGTGTGTAATTTTCATCCTCGTAGTATAATTAGTTTTGAAAAAATTCATATTGGTGCAAAGAAGTTGTATGGCAGCCCTCGAAAATGGGGCCGAAACCTTTTGAAACTTCATATAAGTTTTCTAATTTTCATCCACGTAGTATTATTAGTTTTAAAGAAATTCATATTGGTGCCAAGAAGTTGTATGGCAGCCCCCCGAAAATGGGGCCGTAACATTTTAAAATTTCATATAAGTGCACGATTCATTATATAACTAACCGTGTGTAATTTTCATCCTCGTAGTATAATTAGTTTTGAAGAAAATCATATTGGTGCAAAAAAGCTGTATAACAGCTCCCCGAAGCCTTGGTCCGAATTTAAATAAAAACGAGGAAGAGTGTAGTAGAGTAGACTGTGTCAACTCTGGGATACCCGTATGACCGTAACATATACATTATATCATCCGGTTAATTACTTTTGGCAAAATTTCAAACATACAGCTTTATTAAGTGTAGTGGAATACTTATATAAAAGAAGGAGTTGTATGGCAGCTACTCGAACCCTCTGCAGTAGACCAACCAAATTTTGCTGTAACTTTGGCCATTACACTAAACTATTTTTGGCAAAATTTCAGACACCCAGCTTCATTAGGTGGAGAGTAATGCTCATATAAAAGAAGAAGTTGTATGACAGCTACACGAACCCACTGCACTAGATCAACCAAATTTTGCAGAAACTTTGACCATAAAACTAAACTAATTTTGACAAAATTTCAGACACGCAGCTGAATAGGTACGGAGAAATACTTATATAAAAAAGAAGTTGTATGGCAGCTACCCGAACCCATGGACCAAAATGGCTGGATTTAAATAGCGATGACGGCTATTGCAAAAAAATGAATTTGCGAAAATTTCAAGATTCTAGCTCCTTTAGTTTTTGAGTTATCGTGCGGACGGACGGACAGACGGACAGTTATCGTGCGGACGGACAGACGGACATACATAGCTAAATCGATTTATTTTTCGATTCTGATCCGATCCATACACTTGAGTCTATATCTAACCCCCCTCCTTATCTGCGTCACAAACGTAATGGCAAATTTATTACACCCTTTGACTATATAGTCATACGGGTATAACAATAGGGAACCTAGAAAGTCGAAAAGTGACTTTGTGTAAATTTCAAAACTCTAGTCCTTTTAGTTTTTGAGTTATCGTGCTGACATACGGACGGACGGACAGACACACATAGCTAGATCGATTCATTTTTCGATGCTGATTCGATACGTAGCCTTGATACTATGTCTAGCTTGTCTAGATCGATGCGTTACAATCGGAGGAGCAATTTTAATGTACTATTTCATATATGTATGTACGGGTATAAAAAGAAGTTGTATGACAATTACTCAAGCGCACTACACTAACTTGTCAACATTTAGATATCTTTGCAAATATACTAAGATGGGTGTTCAAATTTTATTTTTATTATATTATTTTTTATATATTTTTTTTAATATAATAGGATAAGGAAATTAATTAATGGTTAATTTTATTTTATACATCATACTTGGTTTGCACGGGTATCTTAATGTTGGCAAGGGCAACTATTATCTTCTTCGTTTAAGTAAACAATTAATGGTTTTAATTAATTTGCACATATCCTTACATATTTTGTATAAGTAACTTTCATACTTATCCATCTAATTTACAATCTACTAAAAATAAATTAATATGTATACTCTCTCTTGAGAATAAGTAGATATAGACTCAAGTGGATCGGATCAGAATCGAAAAATAAATCGATTTAGCTATGTATGTCCGTCCGTCCGTCCGCACGATAAATCAAAAACTAAAGGAGCTAGGATCTTGATGGATCAGAATCGAAAAATAAATCGATTTAGCTATGTATGTCCGTCTGTCCGTCCGCACGATAACTCAAAAACTAAAGGAGCTAGGATCTTGAAATTTTCGCAATTTCGTTTTTTTGCAATAGCCGTCATCTCTATTTAAATCCAGCCATTTTGGTCTAAAGGTTCGGGTAGCTGCCATACAACTTCTTTTTTTATATGAGTCCATTACTCTGTACCTATTACAGCTGCGTGTCTGAAATTTTGCCAAAATTAGCTGGGTGTCTGAAATTTTGCCAAAAATAGTTTAGTGTAATGGCCAAAGTTACAGTAAAATTTGGTTGGTCTACTGCAGAGGGTTCGAGCAGCTGCCATACAACTCCTTCTTTTATATGAGTATTCCACTAAGCTTAATAAACCGGATGATATAATGTATATGTTACGGTCATACGAGTATCCCAGAGTTGACACAGTCTGCCCTACTACACTGTTCCTCGTTTTGATATAAAATTAGCTTTTTTGATATAAAAGGTTGTGTCGTCATCTGTAAAACAAGTACTTTAAAAAATGTTCAAGAAATAAAGGGCGCATCTTACTTTGCAAAGAAATAAACTAATATTTATGCTTAAAAATCATAAGAAGACCTATGGAAGGGACGAATTATTCGCATTAAATGATTTATTGGAGTTGATCTCTAATCGTAATCCTATTCAGATGGGTTCAAAATTACAAAAACCATTGAGAAGAATTTTTTTTATTTATCTTTGCGGTATTTTATTTTTTATCTTACTTTTATTTCTATGAAAATCCTATTACTTAAAAAATATAGAAGTTATAATATAAAATAAGAGAAAGATTAAATAAATTTCAATACCTTAAAAACTTATAAGTCCTAAACCGTTTTGCAAATTTGTTATTAATGCTTGACCTAACAGGTGTATTCCATCAGATAAAGTTTTAGATTGTATAAATAAAACCATTATGTAAGTTAATTTTTACATATTTTTGAAGAAGGTATGTACTTATTAATTTTTTAAGTAAGAATCAAAAAACAGGTGAAAGACATTTTTATATTACAATGCATTATAGCACTTTTAATAACATTTTCAAAACAATTATGATTTATGACATTAAAAAAAAATTAATTGTTTTAGTTATTGTTTATGGAAGAAGAATGAATTATTTTTTTGAATTAGAAGATGTTTGGTAAGGTTTGTAAATAAAAAAAAATATATCTTAAAGTATTACTTACACGTTTTGAAATACAAATTAATGAAGCTTAATGTTTGTTTCTCTCACATCTATTTAAAAATCATCCAATGGATGATCAGCTTAACCCCACCCATTTTTACATTTTAAGGTACACAAAATGTCTTGCAAACCGTGTCACAACTTTGATATGTTAATTTATCTGGTATAAATTAACATAAATACATATTATATAATAAATACATTTCCTTTCCACATTTCAAATCATTTTTGTTTCTTGAAAGATTTTTCTTGGATAAACTTCCGGAACGGGGTTGTGAGCTATCAAGATGACGTCATCAAATAACGGTACTAAATATCTCAAAGTTTCCGAATATATAAGTTATTAGTGGCGATGGCGCCATCTAGTGGTCGAAAAATGCATTACAAAATTTTCCTAAGATTTTGTAGAATTTTTATTAAAATGTTATATTTTTCCTGTAAGACAATAAACTGGAACCAACATCTTACAATATTGTAGGGCATGATATTGTCTTTCATAAACATCTTGTTTCATCTGAATCGGTGCTACCATTTTTGAGATATTGCAATTTCAAGTGAAAAATTAAAACAAAAATAAAACAAAATTTGAACTTTCAAAAAAATCACTATAAGTATGAAACTTTCTAAAATGCATTCTTACATTTTAAAATACATATTTAAACTGGAAAACAAAAAGGTAAAATATATTTATGAAAAATAAAGTATGAAAATGTATTTTTTAATAAAATTGTTGTGTCATTTTTGAGTTTATGTTCTCTGGTGGGGCTATTTGTCAACATATACCATACTTATTATATACCGTTGGAAAGAGTGTCGAAAGATCTATCTATCAGTATCATAAAAATTTAGGTATATTTACTTATCTACACACTTATTTTTTAAATAATTTTTAACGAAGATGTATTAATACTTATTATATACTTTTATATTAACTTGCCTGTGTCTATGGGTTTATTTTTAATTCTGTAAGTAAGGGATACATTAATATTAGAAATCTGACCACAAATTTATAAGAATTGTATGGTGCAGTGAATAGCGAAGTGGCTTCGGGTGTAAACAGATCTGAGTTCTATCCTCGTTAAAAGATAAATTTTTTTTTTTAAATTCAACAAACATAATAACAAAATTTTCAATAAAATTAATTTATTTGGATAGTTTCTTTAAACATTTATAACTTTATAAAATAAAATACTTCTCTTAGATACTGTAAAACCATAGACTTGTGGTCAGATTTCTAATATTAGGAATTCACAGTGATACAGACTGAAAAATAAAATTCTCACAAAAAAGGTCTCCCGAATTTGCCACGAAAGGTTCTGAAATTACATTTGTAAATATAATACTATAGGAGCGATTACATAAATAAGAATGTGACTGAGTTTACTTAAGGAAGAATTGTGGAAAGCCACATTTTTCAAGTTTTAGTAAAATAATATTATGTGGCAATAGATCAAATGCTTAACTAAAATCAGTACAAATAACATCTATTTGAAATCCTTCTTCCATGTTCTTAAGGAGAAGAGATGTGGTTTCAACTAAATTGGTCACAGCAGATTTTTGTTTCACAAAACCATGTTGGTTATCTATTAAAAGATTTCTACAATGATTGTAAATTGAATCCGTTACAATTAATTCAAATAATTTAGGAATTAAAGAAAGTTTGTCTATCGGACGATAGTTAGTAATTTAATTTTTAGCATTCTTTTTATGAATTGGCATGATATAAAATTTATTATATTCCAAAAAGGTGGAAAATATCCGGAATTTAATGAATTTTTGAATAGTAGTGTTAAAGGCGTAGTAAGAATTTTAGAAGACTTGCTCAAAATTATTTCCGGTATACCATCAGGTCCTGGAAAAGTATTATCCCAGTTTATTTAGATAGCTGGAAATTATATGTTCATTAATATTAAGGACACTTAAAGAAGATTTTTGATAAGTGTTCATATAGGAGAAATAATTTTCATTAGGCGTAAAAGAAGAATCGCGATATGAATTGCTAAAAAACTCGCGAAAATATTTCAAAATAGTGAAAGGATCATTATTAGAAAGAGAATTAAAACTCATAAATGTTGGGTAGTCATAACATTTACGTTTAGAAAAATTTTGTCGGATCGCACTTTAATTTAATTGCCATTAGGTTAATGTAATTATTATAATGTAGATCAGGTGAGGTTTTAAAATTCTCAAACAATATGACAAAAATCTTATATTCATTAATATCTTTTGTTTTGAGATATTTACGCCAGGCTTTGTTTTTCTTATTTCTGAGAGATCTAAGCTCCTTTGTGAACCATGGTGGGCTAGAGTTAGAACATCTGTTTTTTGAAATAGGAACAAATTGAGAAAATCCATCGAACATTATTTCATAAAACCTAATTGTCATTTGATTAAGGTCTATTTTATAAAATATAGACTTGAAGTCATTGGAATTTAAGAAATTTATTGGTCCGGCAAAAATTAGTTTTATTGAAATTAAAACTATAAGAATCTGCTGCTTCATCATTTACGGGATTTGTAAAACAGTAGGTAAAATTGATTGGAAGGTGATAGGACAACGCCACAAGCGGTAACATCGATTCATAAAAAATAATATTATTCCAATCAGAAGTAAATAGTAGGTCCAATTGTTTATCTTCAGAATTGCGACATTGGGAAACCTGTTGTAAATTGTTGGTATTTAAACCATCAATAAATTGCGAAACAAGTTCACTCACTAAAGAATCAGGAATCAAAAAAGATTCTTCATCATGATTGATCCAAGATATATTAGGAAAACCAAGCAATGAATCAAAGTAATTTCAAAGTTTCCCTCATCTCTCCCACATCTCACTGTTAACTCTCCCTCATCTATCCCCCATCCCTGCATCTCTCCTTTATAATCATAATCTTTTAAATATTTTTCTATTTAAAAAAAGTTTAAAATGGAAGAAAATTGTGTTAAGTTTGGGTAAGTGGCTTCGGGTGTACGTACACAAATACAATACCTGAGTTCAATGCACCATAGAAGGCGAACAAAATAATTTTTTTATACCCGTATGACTATATAGTCAAAGGGTATAATAAATTTGCCATTACGTTTGTGACGCAGAGAAGGAGGGGGGGTAGATATAGACTCAAGTGTATGGATCGGATCAGAATCGAAAAAAAAATCGATTTAGCTATGTATGTCCGTCCGTCCGTCTGTCCGTCTGTCCGTCCGTCTGTCCGTCCGTCTGTCCGTCCGTCTGTCCGTCCGTCTGTCCGTCCGTCCGTCCGCACGATAACTCAAAAACTAAAGGAGCTAGGATCTTGAAATTTTCGCAAATTCGTTTTTTTGCAATAGCCGTCATCGCTATTTAAATCCAGCCATTTTGGTCCATCGGTTCGGGTAGCTGCCATACAACTTCTTTTTTTATATGAGCATTACTCTGTACCTATTACAGCTGCGTGTCTGAAATTTTGCCAAAAGTAGTTTAGTTTTATGGCCAAAGTTTCTGCAAAATTTGGTTGGTCTAGTGGAGTTGGTTCGAGTAGCTGCCATAGAACTTCTTATTTTATATGAGCATTACTCTCCACCTAATGAAGCTGGGTGTCTGAATTTTTGCCAACAATTGTTTAGTGTAATGGCCAAAGTTTCTGCAAAATTTGGTTGGTCTGCTGCAGAGGGTTCGAGGACCTGCCATACAACTCCTTATTTTATATGAGCATTACTCTCCACCTAATGAAGCTGGGTGTCTGAATTTTTGCCAAAAATTGTTTTGTGTAATGGCCAAAGTTTCTGCAAAATTTGGTTGGTTTACGACAGAGGGTTCGAGTGCTGCCATACAACTCTTTATTTTATATGAGTATTCCACTACACTTAATAAAGCCAAAAGTAATTAACCGGATGATATAATGTATATGTTACGGTCATACGGGTATCCCAGAGTTGACACAGTCTACTCTACTACACTCTTCCTCGTTTTAAACTAAATTAGGTATATTAAAAATATTCCAAATAAAATATAATTTGCTATAATTTGCAAAATTCTATTCAAAAATCAACATTTATTTAATTTAAATTGAAATTAAAAAAAAATTATACCAAGAAGGGATTTGAACTAATGACCCCAACATTTTATATAATACGAAACATATAAAAAGTAGTCTAACTAACTTATTCATCTTCAAGTTTTTAAGATACAACAAGAAATTATATGAGTCATTTATTTATTTTTTGTGTATCTATTACTAGAATCGAAGCATAATATGCATTATACAAAATTTAACGATTGCAATTTTATTTAAAATACTTTTAACATAATGTCCATAATGAAATTAGAAATAGTTTTTAATTAGAAAAAGTTCTTCTTTCAATTGACCTTACGTCAGTCTGTGACGGGTCAACAGCTAGCATATATAAATTCGAATAACTTTGAGTTTTAATGAAAAATAGAATCACAGATAACAGGAGAATTACGATTATAATACTTATTTATAACAGAAGTGCTCAAAATTCAGAAGTGCTCAAAGGTACTAAATCATTCAATAGTAAATGCAGTACAGCTAAAATGAATAGTCCCAAAGAGAATTAATTGCTGTATGTGTGTAAAATTTAATTGAATTGAATAAAAAGTTTTATAAATAAAAACTTTGTTATTGCAATTTATAAATACAATAAAAAAAAATAAAATGTAATTTTGTTTTTTCATATTTTTAAATAGATAAATTTGTAAGAATTTCCAATATTTTTGACTAGATTAATTATAAAAAACATTTTTAGAATTATAAAATTAATCTCATTAATTATGGCTTACGATCAAACTAATAAAAGCTTTTATGGTTTTAAAATGCCGAATTGACTTCTAATTAAACTTGAATCAATAGGTGTAGAGTATTTCTAAGTCGGTTTGTTTACTTGTTTAAAGAGTAATTATTTTTCGAAAAATTTTTTTTCAATTAAATATTTACGACCGCATAATCGTCAATAAGCCAAATGCTTACCCACTACATCACTGAGACCCAAAATTGTCCGGATAAATTAGGTGTAACAGACACATTCAATTAAATGCGTTTTCTTGGATGTGTTCTAATGTAAAAATATAAAATATAAATGTTTTGTTGAATTTGTTCTATTATAGAAAATAAAATATCATAAATTATCATAAGCAGGCCAAAAAATATTTTATTTATCAGTAATTCTAGTGTAATCCACAAAATTAGTGGAATTTTATAATTCTTGTGGAATTTTAGTCAATGAAATTTTACTCAATTTTATTAAAGAAAGTGGTAATTAGTAAGATTTTAATACTCAATTGTACTAGCAATGGTACTTGTAATACTACATGGTACTGTGTACTACTTAAAATTAAACTTTTTTTTTTATACTTTTATCAATTCATGTAAGTGTTTGAATTGAAAAAATCCGTTAATTTGCCAATGTTTTCTAATTTATTGGTGTATTAAAAGAATCTTTAGTCAACTGAAAATTCCTAAAACCAATCATAAAAATAAAACTGATACTTTTGCTGTAATATTTTCCACTACATGTGGTTTAAGAAACGAAAGAGGTCTTTGGATTTCAACGAAACGGAAGTTTAATTAAGTCAAAAGTTTGGAAAATTAGAATATATTTTTTTATTAATTAATTAAATTTATTATTATTTGTGGAATTTTTAATGAAAATGTAGAATTTCTTTAAGTTTTTAGTGGATTTTTTTCAGATCCAATTGGAAACTTTGTTAATTATACCAGTGCATACAAATAAGAGCACGGGTTTATTTAAATTGCTCCTCCGTTTGTAACCACATCGATCGAACGAGCTAGATAAGTGTCATCGAATCAGCATCGGAAAGTAAATTGATCTAGCTATGTGTATCTGTCCGTCCCTCCGTCCGTGTGTCAGCATGATAAATCAAAAACTAAAAGGACTAAAGTTTTGAAATTCACACAAAAAGTCATTTTCAGACAATTTTTAGATTCGCTATTGTTTTTGGTTAAAATCGGACCAAGACTTCGAGGAGCTGCCAAATAACTTCTGTGCACCAATATGAATTTCTTCAAAACTAATTATACAAGAGGGATGGAAATTACACACAGTTGGTTATATAATAAATCAATCACCTATTTAAGTTTCAAAATGTAACGGCTTCATTTACGAAGAGCTGCTATACAAAGTTGTCTAAGAAACTACGAGATTAAAGTTGAAACTGGGCTAGTAAAGTTATAGGACAAGTATAGGTTATTGGACAAACTTGACAAAGTAGGACATTACGCGGACCAACTTTTAGGGTAGGCCCAATGTTTTTTTTTTCTTTATTTTTTATGGTCTGCTTGGCAACTTTTTTTAAGGTGAGTCAAGCGAATTTTTTTTTTGTTTTTATGTTTTTCTTTTAAGCAAAAATTATGGGGCAGGGTTGGTCAGTTTTTTTTTTAAATATTTTACTTTTTTTTTGTATAAGAGCATAAGGGAATTAAATAACGATTTATTTTATTTTATACATCATAGTGGGTATGAACGGGTATCTAAAAGTTGACTAGGGCAACTATAATCTTCCTCGTTTTTTATGAATTTAAATTAATTTAAATGCTTATGAATTAGTTCATTTCAGTTTTTAAAAGTCACAAAATATTTGCTTGAAATTTTATACAAGTAAGTATTAACACATTTTGTTATTAAAAATTGAGACTATGCTTCACAGAATCATTTCTGTAGTAAGTCTTCGTTATTCTCTTTGAAAATCTAAAATTAAAAGTGAAGGCCCTTTTTGCTTCACTTAATTCGCTTTGAAAAACTTATATACCAAGCAAAGTAAAGAAACAAGTTTCAAATCCCAATTTACGCCTTTAAATTGCTTGACATTTTAAATTTAAATTATTTTATAATAGTTTATTTCTCAAAATTATTTGAAAATCCACAACATTTTCAAAACAACAAAATTACTTTGCCGTTTCAAATATTATTTTGGAGTTTTTTGGATTTTAAACTTCAATCAGTAAATAAAGCAAAGCTTAACAAGTGCTGAAAAAAAAACCAAGGCTTTTTAAAGAAGCACATATTCAAAATTATATAGCATTTCATACTGATTATTTTATCATTAATTTTAATAAAAATATATATAAAAATAAATGAGGATATTATAATTTAGTTATTTCAACATTTTATTATTGATTATGAATAATAGTGAAATCAATACTAAGAATATAATCACTATGTACTAAATAAAACCTGTTTAAAAGTGAGAAATATAATGTTAATAAGGCTTCAATTTTAACGTTTAATTTTGGAAAATATACACTCGCGAAAAGTTACTGATTTATGAAAACAGGAAATTTTTAAGTCCTAATAGCTTTTCAATTGGGAAGGTTCCCAAACTTTAACTAAGCAAACTTATGATGATTCTCGAGGATTTGAATTAAATTGTGAATTTTTATTATCTAAGCAAAAATGGTTAAAACTAAGAGACAATTTCCTTTGACAAAAACCTTTGACATATGTTGAAATATAATGCTGCAGCTTTGAATATTGTATATACTAAAAAACATGTAGGCAGGTATTTACGGTGTTTAAAATTAGCAAAATTTCAAATTTCGACTCCTAACCGCTCCTAAATAAAGGGCGTCACAAAAAATTTAGTTAACTTAAAAGCAGCTTTCTTCTTCTGTTGCTAGATTAAAAATTAAACCTCTGAAACTCTTGTTATACTAATTTAAATATAGTACTTTTTTGGAATTTGGCTGAAACGTTTTCAGATTGAAAATATACCTAACAGAACTCTTGTTATAACAATTTGGATAAAGGGCTTTTTCTGACTTTGGGAAGCTGTAGCTCTGTAACGGGTGGGCTACAGAAAAAAGTTTTTTAATTTTTTTAAATTTTTTAAACAACTTAGCACTTTTTTTATCTAATATATTTGTGACTTTCAGCAATACAATAAATGTTCATTCCACTTATTCGCATTTCCTTAATTTTTTATTAATAAATACGCTTAAGAGGCAACTAATTTTACCAAATATAGCTTGGTGAATGGCTTAGAAATAATCAGTTTAATCAGATATTTAATTAAAATAATGAAATTTCAAAAAATTAAAGCATTTTTTCTTTTTTACTACATTATTTGGTAAAGTACAATTTATATATTATTCCGAAATTGTAAAATGCAATATGTAAAAAATAACATCGAATATACTATAATTATTGGCCAACAGCCATAGTGTTAATATATTAGTATAAAAAAATGTAATTTAACAAAAAAGGTTTCTTTATTTTAAACAGTAAATAAACATTATGGTAAATCAAAAAAACTTTATTGACTTCTCTTAGAAAAAGTTTTGTAGTTTAAATTTATAATATCAATATCTAATAACAAATTAATTTAATACAGCTATATATTATTATATTACTAAATTTTGGCAATCCAAGCAAAATATAGAGACAGAATCAATATTGATAAAAACATGTAAAAATATCATCATCGTTAAATGTTTAAATAAATAATTATTAAAACGAAAACCGAAATACGTCATTATTATTTTATGTTTTTTTTAATTTAAAATTAAATTAAAATTAGTTATTATATTATATATGATCATAAGTAATTTTAAAATAAGCGAGTCATTAAACTCTTTAGATAATTATTTTAATCGAAGTAAGAAGTATCAGATAACTGTAAAATTTTAGATTACAGTTTTAAAGATTGAAAACACTTTAAGATTTAATTGATTTTGACAACTCGTTAAAATTATAATTTTTATAGATTTTAAATAACAATAAAAAAAGTACATGTTTTAATTTTAATCAGTAAGTACAAGCATGTTATCAAAAGTATTAAAAAAAATTATTTAAAATTCAATATTGTTATCAAAAGCTTGTGATTTAAAAACAGGTATTTTAGTATAAATAGACTTTTAGTTTTAGAAAATTATAAAAGTCTAATTTTTGATTTACTTTAATTAATACAACAGAAAAAAAATAAAAATGAAATTTGCAACGATTTTTACTTTGGCCTGTTTTGTCACCTTAACTTCCGCCAAGTCGGTCAACTCCGATGTCAGCTGTATCAATATTTTAGAAAACGAGTTAGAAGCCATTCCAGAGGGAAAATGGGAAAATATTGAAGCTTGCGCAAAAAGTGTTGTTAACGCTGTATTGCAATTAGGTGCTGATTTAACTGAATCAACTAGTGGAGCTGTCATCAATGCTCTTAAATTCAAGGATCTTGTTTTGAAATGTTATAATGCAGGTGGAAAGGTTAGCCAAGCTGCATGTGTCGTAACAAATGTAAGTAAACTCCTTGTTTAATCAAATATAGTTTTATATATATTTTTATTTGTTTACCTATATTTAATATATTTAATTATATTTTTAATACATCAGTAATATTCCTTATTTTGAAATATATAATGTTTTTTAGATAAGTGGATTCAAAAACACCATCTCGAAAATAATAAGTGATTCTTCTGAATTGTACTCAATTTTGAAAGACAAGGGTGTAGTTCTAGTTGATGCAGTTAAATCATGTCATTTACGGGATCCAGCTTTATTCTTGGAAATTCAAATTGTTGCTGATAAGATGCAACAATGTCCGAAATTTTAAATGAAAATTTTAAATAAAAAAGGTGTTGAGCATAAAAAACATTTTTTCTAATTTATTTTTAAATAAATTGATTTGAATTATTAGAGATATTATTAGGTAGCGATTTAAAATACTAATAATTCAAATAAATAAATATTTTAAAGTTTAATAGTTTAAATAGTAAAGTTTAAAGTTAATAGTTATTTTTTTGGTTTTTGTCTATAAATATGTGCAAAATTTATTCTTTATATACAGTGTTTTTTTATTAAAACATTATATTATGGTTTGCAAATGCAACCATTTTAATTTAGAACTTAAGTTTTAGTAAATCCTTATTTACAATGGCATATTTTTATTTGAAATAACCTAATAAATACATAAATTGTATGTATTAATTTTATAAAAAAAACTATACGACTGTGCAATAGTAATTTTTACACATAAACAACTATAGTTTAATGGCATGAATCAACAAAATAAATGCATTAAAGATATAAAATTAAGGGGAACAAATTATAGAAGTACCAAATTTCCAGTTTCTATCTTTACTAATTTCGAAAAGGTGCAGGGAAAATATCTGAACCATCACTTCAATTGATCCGAAATTTCAGGAATATAAGGATGAACATTAACCGATTAGAAATTTCCAGAATCCGAACCAAAAAACTCAATCTCGTCCACTGTCTATCCCCGTCGATCTTTTGCTAGTTGTAACCTTCGGTATCTTTATGTTCTTTTTTGTGTTATCATGTTTATGGACGGACGGATGTCGCTAGATCGACTCAGGAGATGACGCTGAACAAAAATATATACAGTTTCCTTTTGGCGGTTACAAACATAATAAAAAAGTTAAAATACCATTATACCTGTTTTAGGTGTACCATGTAACAAGAGTTTTAATACCTATTTTAATTGTATATAAAAACTCTTTGAAATGAGCAAAAAGATTCTCTAAGTGTTCTTAAGATTATAATTTTAAATTAACTCTTAATTTTTATAATAAATGAGTTATATAGTAGAATTTTAGTTTTTTAGTTTCGTTACTTTTTTTTTGCATTTTCATAGCGTTTTACATAATTAAATTTAAACTATTATTATATTATTCTTTATTGTTTAAAGTAGTTTGTGAACCCGTTATATTTTAAGGCCTTACAACAATTGTCACTTATAATGTCATTTATAAGTGAAAATAATTGTTTCATATGTGTTAATTATTATTTTAGTTTATTCTAATTGCCGGACAGGATATTAAATATTATTTTATAAAATTGCACATTTTACGAATCATTATAATATAAAAAAAAATTTAAATCGATCTCATATTTCAAATAAAAAATTTGATTAATGTTTAATCTTTACTTCTGATTTAAATGTTTACCAACAGTTTTAATAAAATTTAAATAACTAAAAACACCAATAAAATAAACAAATTACTAAAATTGTTTTTTATACCTTTATACATACATTTTTATTCTATGTATGTATAAAATTTTTCTAGTTAGCTATTTTTAGCTTCATTATTTGAATTAGAGTTTGGTTGACTGAATCAAAAAAGGGATCACATTTGAATTAAATTCATTACCAAAACAGAAGCAAAAAAAATTAAAGGAAAAAACAACTAGCTACCTCCAAACCACTTTTATTAGAAAACAAAATATGCCTGGTGTAGATATATACTGCGAATGTCAAACGTCAACATTTGACATGCATGTGACATATCAGTGACAGCTTGCATTAATCAAATTTTATAAGAATAGCGTAAATTTGTAGGACTGATTTTGGTTGAATACATGTCGTTTATTTCTTTATATTTTTTTTGTTAAAAATCCAGATACGATTTTATTGTTACTTTTCAAATTGACACTGTTATTTGTTAAAAGTGTTGCTCTTATTATATTCATTCTTCTTTTTATTTTATTTTCTAGTAGAATCTTCAAAATCTTGTACAACTTATTTCGTGCAATAAGCACATTGTCATTTTTGTTTTTTCTTGCAAATACAATATTAATTTTAATATACATAAGTATAGTTATAGATTAAATAAAACAAATAATATTGTATTATAAATAAATTGAAGAAATAAATTGAATTATAAATTAATTTAAAAAAAAAGATTGGATAAAAAAAAAATTTAAAATATGTGTTATTTTTTTAAATTATTTGGCTTTTCGACTAATTTTTTAAAATCAAAAATTATTTATATTTAGAATAAAATTTAATTAAAAATATTATAAAGTTATAAAATTTAGTCATATTTTTTAGGAATTATTGTTTGTTACATAATTAAAATTTGATGTGATATATTTGTTATTTTTGAATTAGTTACTTAGTTTGTTCAAGAAAAAATTATAAGAAGCAACTTAGTTAATTAACAAATGAATTGATGTATTAGTTAAAAAAAATTAAACTTTACTAAAAATCAAAAGAAAATTATAGAAAAGTATTGCCTCCGTCAACGCCATCGCAGGCAGCACATTTTTTTTACCTTTTAAAAAATAGGAAATTTTACTGTTAATGTAAGAGCATGTTTCTTCATTAACTGATGTAGGAAAGATGTATAGAATTGAAATATAAAAAAGCTTTAATTGTCTCAATCATATGTAGTTATAATCATAGTATTAATTTTAGATTAGTTATGTATAAAATTTATATATAAGCATAAAAAATGTTTATATTACCAATAAATTCATATTTATTATTTCAAATTTCATTGACTTGATATATCCAACAAATAAAGGTCAAGATTGTATCAATTCATCCACTAATATATCTATACCTAACTAAGTTAAAAAAAAAACTTATATCTCGTTAACAATTAAAAAAAACTCAATACAATTAATTTACACTTATAAACTATATACCCTATATACATTTTTTTTGTATTTATAAATTGTAGATATCATTTAATCCTGTAATCCTCTTAAACCATTTATAAGCAAGAAATATCCATTGAGTTATTTTTTTTTAATTTAGACAAAAAATCAAAGTTAAAATAATCATATAATAATAGAAAAGCAGTTCACTAAATGTGCAGGTTGAAAAATTATTTTAGAGTTCAAAAATCATATTAGATTGAGCTAATATAATAATAGAAAAGTTAATCAATAACTTCTAAAAGGACATCTGTTCTTATAATTACGTACATGTACATCCTTGTCAATCAAAATATTAAAAAAAAAAATTTGAAATAGTCGTTAAAATCTTTTTTTAATTTTTATATATATTAAATATTTCTATATATTTATATTTAAATAAAAATATTTGCTTCAAACTTTAACCGAAATTTTCAATTCTTATACTCTCGTTTGTATTCATAAATATGTAAAAATGTATAAATATTTTATGTTATTGCTTATGTAAACCTGAGTTTAGCGGTTACGAGCGCGTACAAATGAATTTTTACACTTTTATAGAATAAAATTGTCTTTGTTTAGGTAGTTTTAAATCCTGTTTCGATATTGAGAAAGTACTTCATACTCGAACAACAATATAAAGTGGAAATTAACCTATAACCTCACTTGAATTGTTGCAATAATTTAACTGTTGACATACTTATTTGAAAAACAGTACCTGTTTTGATTATTTACACACAGGGACTTTAATAATTTGGTATATTTCGATTATATATTTTTTTACGAACATATACTTCATTCATTTAGCGTTACAGCTCGGGGTGAGCTAAAGCCTTCTTCGTAATACTCCTCCAGGTAGATCGATCCTGCGCAGAACTCTGCCAGTTTTCCACGCTCATTTTTCGGCAGTCATTCTCGATGTTATCTTTCCATCTGGTTCTGGGCCTGCCTCTTGCTCTACTGTATAGTGGTCTGGTTTTGAAAATTCTTTGTTGAGGGCGATTTTCATTCATTCTTATTATATGCCCTGCCCATCGTAGCCGCTGTGCCTTTACAAACTTTACAATATCTTCGCCATTAATTATGTTATTGATGTTTTCATTACTTCTTCTTTGATATTCTCCGTTTTCTAATCTTATTGGGCCAAAGATTTTTCGGATAATTTTTCTTTCAAATATACGTAGCTGTTCTTCATCTCTCAGTGTAAGCGTCCAGCATTCACATCCATATGTTACTATTGGTTTTATTATTGTTTTATAAATTACAAGTTTTGTTTGCCTTGTAAGGATTCTTGACTGCAATAGTTTTTTATTAATATAATAGATTCTGTTTCCTGCGTTTATTCTCTCTTGTATGCACGAGTGCATACTGTTGTCATTTTTTATTAGTACACCAAGATAATTAAAGTTTGCGACACCTTCAAAATTAAAATCGTTGATGGTAATATTTTGCGGGTTTCTCTGATTTGATCTATTGGACATTCTCATATATTTTGTTTTGTTTTCGTTAATTTCCAGACCTACTTCTCTTGTATTTTCTTCTAATGTCACAAATATTTCTACCAATGTCCTATAGTTCTTAGCTACAATTGCAATATCATCAGCGTAGGCTATAATTTGGTAAGATTTTGTGAAAATGTTACCACCCTTCTCAATTTTGCCTACTGCTTGCTCTAAGACCATGTTGAACAGCAGCGCTGACAGCGCGTCGCCTTGCCGAACTCCCGATTTTATCTCAAATTCCACCGAAGCAGTATTTTGTATCAGAACTTTTGCTCGCGATTTGAACATAGTTTCCATTGTCAGATTTACTAATTTGCGAGGCACACCTAATTGAATCAGTGAATATGCTAATTTGTTTCTATTTATGCTATCGAAGGCCTGCTTATAGTCAATAAATAAAATATGTAGATCTTGCCCAAATTCATAGCATTTCTCCATGTTTTGTTTTAGTAAATATATTTGGTCGATAGTAGATCGTTGTTTACGGAATCCGCATTGATATTCACCAAGTATTTCTTCAGCATACGGTTCAATTTTTTCATATAATATATTTGATAGTATTTTGTACGCCGAATTTAGTAACATAATACCCCTATAGTTATTGCAGTTCGTTCTATCTCCCTTCTTATGTATTGGCTTCAGTAGACTTGTTCGCCATTTTTTTGGTATTGTTTCATTAAGCCATATTGCACATACTAATCTGTGTATCGTTTTATGTAGATACTCCCCCCCGTTACACAATAATTCAGATGTTATCGAATCTTCCCCCGGTGCTTTGTTATTTTTCAATTTCTTTATGGCATTCTTGACATCATTTAATGTGGGTTCATTTACAAGGAATTCGACTGTGTATATGATATTGTTTTCTGTTTGACATTGTTGATGTGTTTTATTTAGCGTTTCTTTATAATATTCGGCCCATCTGTCTATAATTTTTTGCTCTTCATTTAGTAAGTTACCTTCTTTATCTTTGCATGATGTTAATCTTGGTTGGAAGCTCTTAGTTTGTCTATTGATATTGTTATAGAATTTTTTAACGTTACCGCAATTATGTTCCTCCTGTATTTTTAAAATTTTATTTTTGAGGAATACCCTTTTCTTTTGTTTACATATTTTTGTAGCTATTTTTCGTTTTTCTTTATAATTTTCCATGTTTGATCTGGTACATCTTTGTAGCAGTTTTTTATGAGCTTCATTTTTAATGTTTATGGCTTCTCTGCATTCATTATCAAACCATTCGGAGTCTCTTTGTTGTTGTTTCTCACCAATGGTATTTCTTGCACTTGCAGTTATGGCAGTTTCTATTCTTCTCCACTCATCGTCTATGTTTATATCTTCAATCCTACTATCATTTTCAGGTATACAACTTCTTATCTCATTTTGAAACTGTTCAATTATCTCATCATTTCTTAATTTATCACTATCCCACTTAATTCTACGTAATCCTCTACTTTTCGGAACGTTCGATATTCTTTGACGTAGTACGGCTTTGACTAAATAGTGATCACTGTCACAGTTTGCCCCTCTGTAGCTTCTTGTGTCAATTATTGATGATGACCACCTTGATGAGATTAGTACATGGTCTATCTGGTTTGTCCTATTCGAACCTGGAATTTTCCATGTACCTTTATATATATTTTTCCTCTCAAATGATGTACTTTTGATTTTTAAGGCGTTTTCATTTGCGAATTGTAGAAGGAGATGTCCATTTTCGCTGGTTTCATCGTGTAGAGAATATTTGCCAGCTATTTTCTGTGTTTCTTCTTCTTTTCCTATTTTTGCATTGAAATCTCCTAGTATAATTGTCGTATCGTAGTTGGGTACTTTTTCACATACCGCACTTAGTTTTAAATAAAATTCCTCCTTCGCTATGTCATCCGCTTCTTCGGTTGGCGCATATGCTGATATTATTGTTATGTTGTTGAATTTTCCTTTAACTCTCATAGCGCATATTCTTTCATTGTGTGGGGTGAATCCTAATATATTTTTCTGCACTGATTTACTAACAATGAACCCTGTTCCATGTAAACCTGATCTTTGTGTGTTACCACTGTAGAATAATGTATATCTCCGTTTTTTAATTTCTCCGCAGCCTTTCCATCTTATTTCTTGTAATGCAGTGATGTCTATGTTGTACTTAATGACTTCTTCGGCTATTTCATTTATTTTACCTGCCTGTAACATCGTTCTTATATTCCAAGAAGCTAATCTTAAATCATTTTCCTTATTCACGAGCCGGGTCTGGTTTCCATTTGTATCAATCATATTTATCCGAGGCGTATTTGAATATCTCATAACAAGCTTCTTTTTCCGGTGTACGAATGTTAACCGTACGACCAACCCCCAACCTGGAGGACCGGGTCATTTGTTTTCGAAGTTTTCGTCTTCTAGCCTTTGAGAAGCCAATCTCGAGATGTACAAGGCAGCACCTTCGGCAGTTGCTTCAAGAAATCGAACAGCATAAAGGAGTCTAGATATACGAACATATACGTTATCTATATATATATATAAAAGCGAAAGTTTGTTTGTTTGGTTGTATGTAGCGAATAGACTCCTAAACTGTTCAGCCGATTCTCATGAAAATTTGTATAACACCTATATACAGAAATACCGATTTGGGTACGGAAAGAAATCGTGGGCTAAAAACGACCACCAAGTTGGCGCTGTGGTGCTTGTCAAATTGACTTCAAATTTTGTACACGTGATGCTCCTTGAGAATTGAGTTGACACTATTAACACCCATGTTTCGTCCGATTTACGAAATACTGATATGGCTAAAAGGAAAGCTTTAAAAAAAATGTTGTTGAGTTCCTTTAACCCATAGCAGCCCAACAGCTTTTTATAGATTTTTTTCATACTATATACTCTAAATTCGAAACGGTTCGACCGATTTTCTTCAAATTTTGTATACGTGTTTCTCTGTGAGAATGGAGTTAACTCTAATAACAGACTTGGAATTTATTAACGCATGCCGGCCCGATGATTGTCCAAAAAAAATTTTGGAAGCAAATTACGTCCAATTTAAAAGTAGCTCAAAGTCAGTTAGCCTGAATGATGTTGAAACTTGAAATTTAATATCAGCCAGCTATAAGACTTTGAACTATAAGTTCTAAACAGATTGAGGAAACAAAATGAACTACTTTTATCAATCAAAAAATGAAAAGCTGCTTTTTTTGGTCATATTATTAAGGGTCAGAAATATAAACTTCTACAATTAATTGTACAAAGAAAGTTTAAGTTAAAACGAGGAAGATTATAGTTGCCCTTGTCATACCCACTATGATGTATACAATAAAATAAACCGTTATTTATTTCCCCAAAGCTATTCTATATATTACAAAAAAATAGTCCCATAATTTTTGCTTAAAGAAAAAAAAAAAAAATAAAACGAAACGAAAAACGAAAAACATAAAAAAAAAAATTTGGATTCATTATTCCATAATTTTTGCTTAAAAAACCAAAACAAAAAAACATTGACTACCCTCAAAGTTGGCCCGAGTGATGTCCAACTTTGCCAACTAACTTGTCCGACTTACCTGCCCGACATGGCAGATGCCCGAAAATGGGGCCGTAACATTTTCAAACTTTATATAAGTGCTAAATTCATTATATAACTAACAGTGTGTAATTTTCATCCTCCTAGTATAATTAGTTTTGATGAAATTCATATTGGTGTAATGACAGCCCCCCGAAAATGGCGCCGTAAAATTTTGAAACTTATGTAAGTGCTCGATTCATTATATAACTAACCATGTGTAATTTTCATCCTCGTAGTATAATTAGTTTTGAAGAAATTAATATTGGTGCAAAGAAGTTGTATGGCAGCCCCCCAAAAATGAAGCCGTAACATTTTGCAACTTAATATAAGTGCTTGATTCATTATATAACTAACCGTGTGTAATTTTCATCTTCGTAGTATAATTAATTTTGAAGAAATTCATATTGGTCCAAAAAATGTTGTATGGCAGCTCCGCGAAGCCTTGGTCTGATTTTAATCAAAAACAATAGGAAACCTAAAAATTGTCTAAGAATGACTTTGTGTGTATTTCAAAATTGTAGCCCTTTTAGTTTTTGAATTATTGTGCTGACACACAGACGGACGGACAGACACACATAGTTACTTACTTACTAGATCCTAGAACCCCTGGTGGGGCATAGGGCGTCAACAAATCCTCTCCACCTTTCACGATCCTTAGCAATTCCTTTTAGTTGTAGCCACGTTTTGCGTTGCGCTTCTGTCTCTTTCAAAACAGTACTTCTTTATGTTTTCCTTGGTCTACCCAATCGTCGTCTGCCTTGTGGATTCCACTCAAAACTTTGCCGCTATTTTCAATTCTGCTTTTGATCCTTTTGAGTGTAATATTTGCCATTATTTTCGAGAAGGCAGATAACAGCGTAATACCGCGCCAGTTATTGCAATGCTTCTGGTTACCTTTTTTTGCCAGCTTAACAATAACTCCTTCTTTCCATTCACTCGGGTACTTTTCTTCTTCCCATATAGCCTGAATTAATGGGAGAAGTATATCTGCCGTTGCGGGGATGTCTGCTTTTAGAAGCTCGGCGGGTATTTGGTCAATTCCTACAGCTTTGTTATCTTTCAAGAGCGAAATGGCACTTTCGATTTCAGGTTTCGTGGGTGGTGCTGTACTAATACCCTGTGTGATCGACGCAACTCAGGTTCTTCAGAGATTTCTGATGCTGATTGCTGTATAAAATGTTCGTTTAGCAAACGGCAAAAGTAGTCTTTCCACCTCCGTAAATGATCATCCATCGACACCAGGAGCCTTCCATCTTCGTCCAATATAATATTTTGCTGGTTTGTTGAATGACCTGAAAGAATTTTTGTTATCTTATATAAAGCTTTGCCATCACCTCTTCTTGCTGCTATCTCTGCTTCCGTAGCAAGGTTTTCTATTTGTTTCCTTCTGTCTCGTCTTACACTTTTCTGCGCGATTTTATGTGCTCTGTTATACTCGCTGCAAAGCTCACCCAATAGCCGCGGATCCTGTTCAGAGTTTATTTTGTTTTTCAGCTCTTTACATCTGCCTATGTTTTCCCACGAAATTCGTGAGATCCATGGGGCTTTTTGCTGCGGTGATCGGGGTATTGTTTATCTTCCAGTTTCTATAAATGATTGTTTTACTTTATCCCACTTTTCATCTATAGAAACTGCCCCGTTCTCTCGTTTATTTACTTCATTCAATGCTGATGCCCTTTCTCGGAATTTTGTACAACATCGAAGAGTGCTTTTCTGACAGAGATTTCCTCCACTTCTGTTGAACAATGAATTGGTCTATTTGGTTTTCAGTTTGACCATTTGGGGAAACCCATGTTACCTTATGACATGACTTATGTGGGAACAACGTACCGCCAATGACTAGCTGGCGGAAATTGCAAAAATCCACGAGCCTTTCGCCATTGTCATTTCTTACCCCAATGCCATGCCGTCCCATGATCCGTTCTAAACCAGAGTTTTCCGTTTCGACTTTCGCGTTTAGATCACCCAATATAATCTTTATGTCGGCTCTGGGAGCGTTATCATATGTTGTCCCAAGTAGGGTGTAAAAATTCTGCTTTTCTTCGGTAGGAGCGTTACATTGTATTATGGTTATATTTCGGACCCTGGATTTGAATCTCGCAGTCATCAATTTGCGCGATATTGGTTTCCAAGAGATAAGACTGCGTCTTGCTTCTGCATTTAGCATAATTCCTACTCCACCGCGCCTTATTCCTGTTTCTGCTTCATCATCTCCTGAGTACAACATGTGAGTTAAATTACTGTCTGAAATAATTTCACCACAACCTCTCCATTTAGTTTCACTGACGCCAAGTATGTTAATATTGAATCGTAACATTTCACGCTCGGCTTGCTCGTATCGCCCGACACCATATAGTGTTCTCACGTTCCATGCTCCGATTAGCATCCGCTTCTTATAGCCAAAAGTTTTTACTATTTTACATGAACGGTTTCTTGAACTTGTGTTCGATTATCTTATTCTGTTTGTATTTAAACATGAATTTATCTGCACCCCCAAATCTGATGTGCAGTTTACATTGACTGGAAAAGTCAAAGGAGGATTCACCATATTACTATGATTACCCCTTGGGGAAATATATCCATTCGCATTTTGGTTCATGTTTGCATATTTTATACAGTTAGTGTTTTTTGAGATATGGTTGATAACCCCATAAGCTCATGTCTGTAGACACACCTGCCTTTTGGATGAACAGAAACTTCTCACACATATTTATATAATGAGTCGCTTGTTTCAAGACAGACACCCACTTGGAGCCGCCAATTCTTGGTGCAGACGCTCCTAAATCAAGCCTATGTTTTTAATACATAAGACTCGACCCGCCAAAATCTCGTTGGTTTGTCGATCCTACTTACTCCACCTGGGTTGGATACCAGATCTTCCGGTAGGATTACTCGACGTAACAGAGGGGACCAACGTGAAGGTGAGATTTGACTTGGTGTAGTAGAGGCTAGGTCAACGTACCAGGATACCCGTCAGCTGTAATCGCATACTACACCCATTGATCCTATAGAGCTACCCAAAAGAGACACTCCATAGAACACTCCCCCAACAGACACACATAGCTAGATCGATTTACTTTTCGATGCTGATCCGATATGTACCCTTGACACTATATCTAGCACGTCTAGATCGATGCGTTACAAACGGAGGAGGAATTTTAATGTACCCGATGTATGCACGGGTATAAAAAGTGTAGGAGAAAAGAAATTTCCTGGTTACGAAATATTAGAAAATGGACAAATATAAGAACGATGGGAAATTTAATCCACACAGCATCGAATCGGGAAGAATACGCCTATTTCATTACCTATATACGTTAAATCAAAAAAACTAGAAGGTGCAATTCTGTTTTGCTGTGATGCATTTTTTTTACTCTTTATACTTTTTCTTCTTAACATTAGATCGTAATTTAAAAAAAAGAAAATATTATTTTATGTGAAAAAGTTAATATTAAAAAAAAACCAAATATGAACTAGAGAACTGTGAAAAATTAATTAACAAAAAAAAAATTACAGTTGGTAATATAATTAAAATAAAACTTATGATAAACCTTTTTTAAAAAAGGATAAAATTCAGAATTTAAGAACAGTTGTTAAAGAGAAATAAAAATATAGAACTTAGAAAATAAGAAATTACAGGTATAAAATGCACCAAAAATAAATAAAGATTTTTGTTCATCTACTTTTTGTTCATAGCATAGTATACATTATATCATCCGGTTAATTACTTTTGGTAAGACTTCAGATACACAACTTATTTGAATTTCAATTATGTACAATAGAAAATATAGGTTGAAAGGCTTTAAAACCTCTTTCACAACACCGACTTTATTTTATTTAAACGTTGAACATTAAAGTTAAATATTATTTACAAAATTTCAGACATCCAGCTTTAGTATTTAAATAGCGATGACGGCTATTGCATAGAAACAAATTTGTGAAAATTGCAAAATCCTAGCTCTTTTATTGCTTAAATTATCGTGCGAGCGGACGGACGGACACACAGAGCTAGATCGATTTACTTTTCGATTCTGATCCTATCCATATCATCAAGTCTATATTTACCGCCCTCCATCTCTGCGTCACAAACGTAACGGCAAATTTATTATATCCTTTTGGCCTATTGTCATATGGGTATAATAAGAAGATAGTTTAAATTTGTTTTTTAAATGTATATATATCAGAATATCAATTTCCTTAATCTCTATGCATTTTATTCATGTCTATTTTATACCTTTAATTTCTTATTTTTTAAGTTCTATATGTTTATTACTCTTTCTCATAAACAACGATTCTTAAATTATGATTTTCTATCTAGCCTATATAGCTTCAGTCTGTCCGTCCGTATGTTTACAAAACTTTTACACCGTTTGAAATAGAGTAAAGAAATTTTAACCACGGGTAGATGTTACAAAAATAATTATTTCGTAGAAGAATTTTTTTTGTAGCCCCATCCGTTACGGAGCTTCAGTCCACCAAAGTTGGAAAAAGCCCTATTTTTAAATTGTTATAGCAAGATTTCAGTTAGGTGTATTTTCAATCTGAAAACGGCAAAAAAAAGCTGGTTTTATAAAATTTTTAAAAGGCAAATTTTTAGGGTTGCCATACTATGGCCCATATAGGAAGCTATATGGGCTCGAAAATTGAAAGTTTGCTATTTTTAAACACCTGTAAGTTGAAAACCTGTTTAAATTTTTTTTTACAAATATACAAAATTTACAACTGCAGCATTATATTTCAACATACGTTAAAGATTTTTCTTAAATTTGGAAGGGCTTCTTTAAATTGAAGAAATTGTGTCTTAGTTTTAACCATTTTAGCTTAGATAATAAATTTCTAGGTAAAATTCCAATTTTTGGTGGAGTTCACAATTGATTTCGCAGAACCTAAAAAAATTAAGGGTGGGGACAGGAGGAGGGTGGACAGATCCATCATAAGTATACTAAGCAAAAATTTTGGGAACCTTCCCCATTGAAGGGCTACTAGGTCTTCAAAATTAAAACTTTTTTGTTTTTATAAAAGAGTAATTTATTCACCAGTGTATGTTTTTCCAAAATTAAACGTTAACATTGAAGCTCCAACATTATATTTCGCACTTTTTAACAGATTTTCTTGACTGCATTGGGGTTATATTCTAAGTATTTCACTATTAGTCATAATTAATAAATTGATGAAAAAACTAAATTATAATATTATCATTTATTTTTATAATATATTTTTATAAAAATATATGATAACATACTCAGTAGGAAACCCTATATAATTTTGAAAATGTGCTTTTTAAAAACCCTTGGTTTTTTTCCTCACTTGTTTATAAAAGTTTTTTTATAAGTTTTATTTCATTATATTAACTACTGTAATTTTTTATTTTTAATTATTATATTATACTAGCTAATACCCGGTGCGCGTTGCTGCGCCTTTCAATGGAGGTTTAATTGAATTTGATGTTACTGCAAAAAGTTAACACAAAAATTACCACGGTTTACACACTTAAATTTAAAAATGTATGAAAGCAATCTTTTTAAAACGATTTTTCTAGGATTATTCTAGTAATTTTTGAAACTTTCTGTAATTCAAAGCAGTACAAACTATTTTCCAAAATTTGACGTAATTTACTTCCAAAAATTTTTTTTTGACTAAACTTAGGACCGAGTGTTAGCAGACTCAACTCAATTTTCAAGTTGCTTCACACATATAAAATTTGAGGTCAACCGGTCAAATCGTTTCTAATTTAGAGTAAAATAACCAAAAAATTAATAAAAAGCTGTTGGGCCGCAATGAGTTAATGGAACTTAACAACATTTTTTAGGGCTTTCTTTTAAGCCAAAGCAGAATTTCGAAAAATCGGACAAAATTTGGACCCAAAATTTTTTTTGACCACCCGTCGGCCCGACATGGGTTAACAAATTCCAAAACTGTTAATACTGTCAACTCAATTCTCAAGGAGCATCACTTATACCAAATTTGAAGTCAATTGGCCAAACCATTTCAAATTTAGAGTAAAGTATTGAAAAAACCTATAAAAAGCTGTTGGGCCGCAATGGGTTAATGGAACTCAACAAAATTTTTTTTGGGGTTTTCTTTTTAGCCAAAGCAGAATTTCGTAAAATCGGACAAAATTTGGACCCAAAATTTTTTTTGACCACTCGTCGGCCCGACATGGGTTTACAAATTCCAAAACTGTTAATAGTGTCAACTCAATTCTCACAGGGGAGCACGTATACAAAATTTGAAGAAAATCGGTCAAACCGTTTCTAATTTAGAGTTAAGTATTGAAAAAACCTATAAAAAGCTGTTGGGCCGCAATGGGTTAATGCAACTCAATAAAATTTTTTTTTGGGATTTTCTTTTTAGCCAAAGCAGAAATTCATAAAATCGGACAAAATTTGGACCCAAAATTTGTTTTGATTACCCGTCGGCCCGACATGGGTTAGCAAATTCCAAAACTGTTAATACTGTCAACTCAATTCTCAAGGAGCAACACGTATACCAAATTTGAAGTCAATTGGTCAAACCGTTTTGAATTTAGAGTAAAGTATTGAAAAAATCTATAAAAAGCTGTTGGGCCGCAATGGGTTAATGGAACTCAACAAAATTTTTTTTGGGGCTTTCTTTTTAGCTAAAGCAGAATTTTGTAAAATCGGACAAAATTTGGACCCAAAATTTTTTTTGACCACTTGTCGGCCCGACATGGGTTAACAAATTCCAAAACTGTTAATAGGGTCAACTCAATTCTCAAAGAGCATCACGTATTTCAAAATTCATTTTAGAACAAAGAAGTTTAAATACTTGCACCACAGCCCCAACTTGGCGGTCCGTTAGAGCAAAATTTTTGGGCCACGATTTCTTTCCGTACCCAAAAACCTCTATATACAAATTTTCATGAAAATCGGCTGGGCAGTTTAGGAGTCTATTCGCTACATACAAACAAACAAACAAACAAACATACAAACAAACAAACTTTCCCTTTTATATATATAGATTTTTTATTTTTAATATTATAATTTTGCCAAAGGTTTTGTTAATCAAGTATTAGCAGTGAAGAAGTCTTCATTTCGTTGACGAAATACTGGTATTTGTAAATATAACTAATTTTAGTGAAATTAAAAAGAAACTGCTCATTATTTATTTCTTTCATTGAGTATATGTTATTAGAAGTAAAAACAGTAAATGTTGGTCGGTGGAGGTGATTTCAACATGAATTTGTTTGATTGTAATATAATGTAATTATTATATATCTCGTACAAAGCTAATAGATTCTTAAATATTGAAAGAAATACATTTCGAGACTACAAAAGCTGTAACGTTAATAATATTTTAGAACATACAGCACAAGCGTCTTGGTCGAATAGTAATTCAAAAGTAGTTTATCTGAATAATTGCAGTAATGCATATAAATAATTGCTCACATTTTGAACAATATACTTCCCTTCGAACTATAAAAACTCGAGATGATTATGTTTCGTATATTTGTCCTACAATTGCTAATCTATCATCAGAAAGGGATGTCATATTTGCAGAATGGCAAAGATGAAAAACTGATTTGAATCGTAACAAGTTTACCACTCTTCTAAACAAAGTATGTTTACGAATTCGCAAAACGCGCAGACGATATAGTTTTCAAAATTTACCATCTACAAAAATCTGGAAAAATGCTTCAAAATTTGAGTTAGCACTGGGATGGCATTGATAACTTAGACCTTAATGAGTTAAATTACTAAATTATTAGTTAAAATTACTTCACTTGCTCTTGATGTTACTGTTAATAGAATAAATATTTCAAACTTTGAATTTTTTTTCTAGCAATTTCAGCTTTCATAACATTAGTGCTGATAAAGTCTTGTAGACGAATTAGTGATGCTAAATCTAACACAATAGGTTCAGACACTATGCAACTCAAATTTATAAAACTACTAATGACAATATTATTTTGCCATACATTTTACATAATTTTAATACAATGTTAACCATTTCTATAATAAACCCAGTTCCAAAGAAAACTAAACAAATCATTTTTCGAATGTCACAAACAAAACTTACTCTATTCTTCGCGAATGGTTACAATTGTAATGTTTTGAAAGACTTTTTTAAATTTTCTTATAAAAATAATAAAAAAAAAATGAATAATTATTAGAATAAATTAAAGTTTTCCGTCAAATTTCCTATAGAATAAGAATTTCTTATACAAAAAATAATTATATTTAATTACAAATAGAATAAATCAAAAAAAAGATGAATTTAAAAAAAAGATATGATCCGACCTGAATTAGAACCGAGACGTTTGAATAAAAGTCCGACATGATAACCACGACACGAAGAAATTCATATCAGATAAAATTTTAAAAAATCAAAAAAACTTTTGTAGCAGCTACCCGAAACCTTTTTCCGATTTTAATCAAAAACAAAAAGAAACCTACAAGTTGTTTAAAAATTGCTTTGTGCTTCTTTTTTTGAGTTGTCGTGCTAACAGACAATGGGACGGAAATGTTCCCTCTAAGACGGACGCGCGGGCGCCGCTCTTGTATAAATTGCCATTCGTCCAGTCATAATTTTTATTTACCTACAAGAAATATTGCAAACAATTTTTTTCTATTTGCGCAAATAGTTTGAAAATTTGTTACAATTGCGTAAACGTACGCATTTTATAAATACATGCTGATTTATGTACAATGAATATTCATGTCTTCACTCTTCTGCAATTGTTTATACCTACCCTTGCATACATATATGACGTCGGGTATATTAAAATTGCTCCTCCGTTTGTAACGCATCGATCTAGACGAGCTAGATATAGTGTCAAGGGTACGTATCGGCTCAGAATCGAAAAATGAGTCGATCTAGCTATGTGTGTCTGTCCGTCCGTCCGTCTGTGTGTCAGCACGATAACTCAAAAACTAAAAGAGCTACAGTTTTGAAATTTTCACAAAATATTTTTCAATCAATTTCTAGGTTCCCTATTTTTTTGACCAAAACTTCGGGTGGCTCTCGAACAACTAACTTTTTTAACTCCAATATTTTCATATAAAAATTTGAAATTTAGCTATGCATCTTGTATTTAACATGATATTATATGAATTTTGTTTTTTTTTTGTTTTTTTGTTTTTTTTTTTATTGTAGATAACGATTTCGAGTTACGATTTCATTTGATTTAAATGATGCGTAGTTTATTTAAGATAAGCAAAAACGAGGAAGTTTATAGTTGCCCTTGTCAACTTTCAGATACCCCTGCATACCCACTAACCGTTATTTATTTCCCTTATGCTATTATAAATATAACAAAAAAAAATATAAAAAAGTATATAACTTATTATCATAAGTTTTGCTTAAAAAAAAAATAACAACAAAAAAAAAATTAAATTTTTAATTCATTATAGGTCCTACCATAATTTTTGCTTAAAAACAAAAAAAAAACCCTAAAAGTTGGTACGGGTGATGTCCAACTTTGCCAACTAACTTGTCCTATTATATGATCATTATATGAATATGATCATTATATGAATATGATCATCATATCCTTCATATGATCATTATATAAATATGATCATATGAAGTTGATTTTGCTTAAGTTTAATATATTTGTGAATTAAAAATTAATTATAAGAGATAGAATTGAAAAATTAGAGCTAGAGTTTTGAAATTCACACAAAACATTTTTGGTTAAGACCAGACCAAGGTTTCGGGGAGCTGCCACACAACTTATTTAAACCAATATGAATTTCTTCAAAAGTAATTATACCAGGAAGATGAAAATTACACACGGTTAGTTTTATAATGAATCAAGAACTTATATGAAGTTTCAAAATGTTACGACTTCATTTTCGGGGTGCTGCCATACAACTTCTTTGCACCAGTATGAATTTCTTGGAAACTGATTATACTACGAGGATGAAAATTACACAGTGTTAGTTATATAATGAATCGAGCACTTACATATATGAAGTTTCAAAATGTTACGGCCCCATTTTCGGGGGGCTGCTATACAACTTCTTTGCACCAATATGAATTTCTTGGAAACTGATTATACTACGAGGATAAAAATTACACACTGTTAGTTATATAATGAATCGAGCACTTATATGAAGTTTCAAAATGTTACGGCCCCGTTTTCAGGCAGCTGCCATACAAAGTTGTCAGTTCGATAACTGTGAATCTAATGAAGCTACTAGGTTAAAATCAAAACTGGGCAGATAAAGTAATATGGCAAGTTAGTTGGCAAAGTTGGACATCACTCGGACCAACTTTTAGGGTGGGCTATTTTTTTTTTTTTGTATGGGATAATAAGTTAATCAAAAAATATGGGATAATAAGTTAAGTTTTTTTTTAACTATTTTACTTTCTTATATTGTTTTTGTAATAATGATAATAGCATAGGTTAAATAAATAACGGTTAGTGGGTATGCACGGGTATATAAAAGTTGACAAGAGCAACTATAATCTTCCTCGTTTTTTTTTTGCAATTGGTAACATTAAAATTAAATGTCAGTTGAAATGTGATTGTTTAAATGTGAATGTCAAATTTAAAATTCAATTTAGCTAACAGACTACAAATACGATAAAAATTAAATAAGTAAGTAATTTATTATAATACATTAATGTTAGCACTGTATTTTTAAATATTTATTCCGTAGTTGAGAAAGCTGCTAAATTAATCATCAAAATTAATGCATCTGCAAAATTAATAAAAGAATGGCTAAATGAAATTCTGGAAACAAAAGCTCCATCATCAACTGTTAAACAAAACATTAAATTAGGTGATATTTTTAATTATCAAAGTGAAACCGATGATGCTCTTCAATATATTTATGTACTGAGGCGAATACTCAAAGTGAGGCTAGAAATGGTCGCAATGGAAATTGTACTACTTAAAAAGACATTTAATACAAACAGTACAATTGAGATTCACTAATAAAATTACCAAGTTTAAAAAAAGGTGGTATTATTAAAATACCTTCCCCTTCAGAAAAACGGAATATGCATGCAAATTTAGTTTTCAGTTCAGGAAATTCATAAACATTTAGAAAAATATACATCTAGATATTTCGAAAAATTGGCGCAGCAAAAATTATGCATTTGAGTTTGTTCAATACATTAATTTTGTAATACAAAAACCGTTTCTTGAAGAATTAAGAGAATTGTCGTTTAATTGCTTGATTGCTGATGAAAGTACCGATATACCTACGCGAAAGGAATTAATTTTATACATAAAATACCGACTCAAAAATTCATCTAATCACAAAACAATATTTGCAGGAATTTTAAAATTGACGGGATGTATTAGTTCATGCATATTTGAATCTAAATCCTATCCTATTATTAAAGGAATGAGGATATGGAAGGATTTAGGATTATGGTGCAAGTTATTTGGAATATCTGGATTATGGGGGATGGGGAAAATAGGATAGGATATTTAGAAGAAAGATGTTAATGTTCTTCTTAAATTTGGTTAAATCGTACATATATACATTATCAACTTTGGGGAGCACATTTGGTGGAATATGGTTCCATAAACGAGATGAGCGCATGACAAACGAATTTCCTTAAACCGTGTTGCGCCATCTGGCTAGTTCCACTGTGTAGGATGAGCATCTGTTGCCCTCCTTGTTTCCCGTTGAAAAATCTTCAATGGAAGCATAAGTTGTTTGATTTCTTTAGAATAGGTGTTAGGCCCTACAAGATATCTAAAAAAAAAAAGTAAGTGACCCAGAAAAAAAAACAAAAATTAAAAAAATTTTTAATTTTAAAAGTCTTATTTCCAGAGAGAAAATGGTTTATAGCTACGTCCAACAGTTTTTAACTTCCACGATATAGAATCTATATAGAACTATATGTGCCCTTATTGTAGTAAATACAACCAAAAACTCAATCAAAATAAAACATATACACAATTACATCTAATTAAAAATAAAACATTTGTAATTGTGGCAATGTAAAGAGTTAAATACAAAAACAAAATAAAAGTTTAATAATATTATTGGACATATACCATCAGTATTTATTAATTAAGTTACGGTGTTTTCATGATGCTATATTGAGAGTTGTAAGAATTATTAGAAACATTAACATCTATCATTGGGAAGGAAAGAGATGAATATATTGTTTTGTTTACGATTAGAAGAAGATTAAAAGAAGTATTACTTCCGAAAAAAAAAAATTATTTTAATTTAGTTTAATGTAAACAAAACAAACCGGCGCGTGGCTGTTAGAAACATTTTATTTAAAGCAGAAATTAAAAAAAAATTAATTAAATTAATTAATAAAAGAGAAGGAAAAAAAAAAATTTACAAAATTTATAATAAAAAAAAAATATTTAGTGCTAGATATTTGAAAAATAATTCTAGTTAAAAAATTAGTTATAGAATTATTAGAAACATTAACATCTATCATTGGGAAGGAAAGAGATGAATATATTGTTTTGTTTACGATTAGAAGAAGATTAAAAGAAGTATTACTTCCGAAAAAAAAAAATTATTTTAATTTAGTTTAATGTAAACAAAACAAACCGGCGCGTGGCTGTTAGAAACATTTTATTTAAAGCAGAAATTAAAAAAAAATTAATTAAATTAATTAATAAAAGAGAAGGAAAAAAAAAAATTTACAAAATTTATAATAAAAAAAAAATATTTAGTGCTAGATATTTGAAAAATAATTCTAGTTAAAAAATTAGTTAATTTAATAAATTTAAATAGTAATACTTATCTTAGAAATGCCGCCATTGGAAATGCGGCAATGTGGTCCCAACCAATTCACAAAAAAAAATTATTAGAACAACCATAAATTTCAAAACAAAACGAGGAAGATTATAGTTGCCCTTGTCAACTTTTAGATACCCGTGCATACCCACTATGGTGTATAAAATAAACCGTAATTTACTTCCCTTATACATTTAACTCATTACCCCATAATTTTGACGTAAAAAAAAAAAAACAAAATTAACAAAAAAAAAAAAAAATCACAAAACAAAAAACAAAATTTTCATTCATTGTCCCATAACTTTAGCTTAAAAAAAAAAAAAAAAAAAAATAAAAAAAAAAAAAAAACAAAAAAAAAAAAAAATTGGCCCACCCTAAAAGTCCGAAGGTCCGAGTGATGTCCAACTTTGCCAAGTAACTTGCCCTATTAATTTATCTGCCCAATTTTAATTTTAACCTTGTAGCTTCATTAGATTCAAAGTTATTGAATCGAAAACTTTGTATGGCAGCCCCCCGAAAATGGGGCCCTAACATTTTGAAACTTCATATAAGTGCTCGATTTATTATATAACTAACCGTGTGTAATTTTCAGCCTCGTAGTATAATTAGTTTTGAAAAAATTCATATTGGTGCAAAGAAGTTGTATGGCAGCCCCCCGAAAATGGGGCCCTAACATTTTGAAACTTCATATAAGTGCTCGATTCATTATATAACTAACCGTGTGTAATTTTCATCCGCGTAGTATAAATAGTTTTGAAGAAATTCATATTGGTGCAAAAAAGTTGTATGGCAGCTCCCCGAAAATGGGGCCCTAACATTTTGAAACTTCATATAAGTGCCGGAGTCATTATAAAACTGACCGTGTGTAATTTTCATCCCCGTAGTATAAATAGTTTTGAAGAAATTCATATTGGTGCAAAAAAGTTGTATGGCAGCTCCCCGAAAATGGGGCCCTAACATTTTGAAACTTCATATAAATGTTCGATTCATTATATAACTAACCGTGTGTAATTTTCAGCCTCGTAGTATAATTAGTTTTGAAGAAATTCATATTGGTGCAAAGAAGTTGTATGGCAGCCCCCCGAAAATGGGGCCCTAACATTTTGAAACTTCATATAAGTGCCGGAGTCATTATAAAACTAACCGTGTGTAATTTTCATTCTCGTAGTATAATTACTTTTGAAGAAATTCATATTGGTGCAAAAAAGTTGTATGGCAGCTCCCCGAAGACTTGGTCCGATTTTAACCAAAAACAATAGGGAACCTAGAAATTGTCTAAAAATCACTTTGTGAAAGTTTCAGAACTCTAGCTCTTATAGTTTTTGAGTTATCGTGCTGACGGACGGACGGACGGACGGACGGACGGACACACATAGCTAGATCGATTCACTTTTCGATGCTGATTCGATACGTACCCTTGACACTATATCTAGCTCTTATATTTTGATGCGTTACAAACGGAGGAGTAATTTTAATATACCCGATGTTCATATATGTATGCACGGGTATAAACACTAAATTTAAATAAAATAGAAAATTAAAAACAAAAAAAAAATTTTAGAAATTTAAGTGAAGTGCAAAAATTAAGTAAATTTAAAAAGTTAGTATAAGAGAAATTTATCTTTTTGGTCAAATTTGATAAAGATTTACAAAAAAAAATTTAATGAATCCGAAACCGGTGTTATCCCAACGAAGGTTGTCGATGATTACGTGGTACTATTGCCTGGTACTACAAATAAATAAATAAATAAATATAATATATGATATATATGAGGAACAAAATATATGATAATATATAAGGAACAAAAAAGACCAGCAATTTCAAAACAATATAGCGATTTTAAGTTTTTAATTATTGAGAAGATGAAAAATAATTCCGTAGCTAATTTTTGTGATTAAGTTAAGCTGGCTAATGCAGATACATAATTTAAGGAATTGTCTACGCTTCTAGATATCTGTGCTAGATTTCAGACATCCAGTGCAGATTGTCAACGTGGGTTCAGCTTGATGAATGCAATAAAACCAAAATCACAAAATAAATTGAAAGCTGATCATTTAGATAATTTGATGCGCATAAAAATGTTTATCACATCGGGATGCAACATTAATTTGAATAGTATTTATGAACATTGGTGTGCAATAAAGAAAGACGTGAAAAATATTAAATAATGATTTTCTACTTTTTTAAATTTAATAGAGTTACAATTTTACCTTTTGAATTAATATAGTTTTGTTTTCTATTTATAACTTTTCATTAAATTAATAATATGTCTTGAATATAAGTTTCTTATTTAAAAATATTAAAACTATATTTTTAAAAATAAAGTTATATCGAAAAAAATATTTTTTGGTATTTTTTTTTAACGTTGATGGACGGACGGTCCACGGACACCCTTTTTTTTAATTCTCAACCGATACGTACTTTTGACATTATATCGAGCTCTTCTAATGGCGGAGTAATTTTAATATGCCCGTGTCCTTATTTGTATGTACGGGAATAAAAATATGAAAGTTCTACCACGAAATTTAGAAAATTAGGCATAATTTCGCAACTGGATTATCTTTATTTTCCTCTTTCCAGAAATCCATATTTTATTTTGTAATAAGTTTTTTTTTTCTTTGAATACGAACAAAACGGCTTAGCAAGCTAGCTTAAAGAATAATCATACGTAAGTACTTAACACATTAAATTTTAAAATTAAAATGTTATGGATGTCACTAAGTTTTTGATTTCAGTTCAAATTTTCTTTTTTTTTCAATTTAACATAGCAACATATATAGTTATATTAAACCAAAAATAATATTTTTTTCAAAAAGCTGAAATCTTTTGGTGCTGAAATACAAGAAGATTATAATTTTATGATTAATGTCACGGTAATATGATTCCAAATCTGACATATCAATTTGAATTGCTAATCATAAGACTCACAAAAAAATTCAATCATTTAACTCCAACATTTAAAATCTTTCAAAGTTCATTGAAATTTTTTTTCAAGATAAATAAATATAGAAAAAATATATATATGTATATAATTTGGGGAAAAAAATAAGAAAAACCAAAACCATTCAGAGGAACAAAAATTTTTTTAAGTATGATTGAATTCCTTGAATTAAATTTAAAATCCACTAATTTATAATTCTTTAACTACACCTTAAACTGACAGTAATTCCGACAACCATTATAATTACATTTTTAGTCTACAACAAGCACCTATCCATTATTTTTTCGATCAATGTAAATCTATATTCAAAAACTTTATTAACGAATAGCTAGACTAGAGAGTAAGTCTTGAAACAAAAACAAAGGTTTTTTATGCAGATTTAACAAGCATAATTTTTTCTTTGAAATTTTTTCGTGTGTTCCTAATTTTCTAATTTTTATAAAAATAATTCTTACCCAAAAATTTGTTTGGTAAAAATTTTTGTTGAATTCATGTTTTAAAATTGCTAAAGATATAGATTTCATTGAAGGGTGGTTGAAGACTGCAAATAAATATTATTCAGTATTTAATCTTGATTTAATTACAACTGAAATTCATTTTTAGGACTAAAATGTATACTAGTAAGTGTGGGCACACAAAAAACATTTTTTTTTGCAATGTGTATAATTTGTTATTTATCAATTGAAATTTAAGAAATATCTTTGTAGAAATATAAAAAAAAATAAAATTTATAGTGTGCTAACTTGTTAATGTTCATTTTTTAGAGAACATAATTAAAACTAAATTTTTAGAAATATTATTTTTGGTAATTAATATTTAATATTATTCTTTTTCCTAAAATCTTTCACGGACAGTACAATCTTTCACTTGCAAGAAATTTTTTAAAGGAAAATAAATTGTTGCTTTTTTATAGTATATGCATAAAAAAATAGGTAAGGAATATTTTAGAGTTGGATTCAAAAGCACGGGTTTTCTCTCCTTTTGCACAATTTATGTCATTTATTCTACATTAGAAGAGATTTTAGATTTAGAGGTGTTAGATTCAGACTAATTGAACTGAATTATAGACAGACTACCTAGAACTGAATTATAAACAAAAAAAAAGTAGTCAGTTTTGAAAACTAAAAATGTAGAACTGAAAAGTAAAAATAAGCATGCTTTAGTGTTTGTATTCCAGGTTTTCCTAAAGTGTTTGACTTCTATTTTTTTTCTGTCCTGTTCTGTCCTGTTATGTTCCATTCAGTTTTGAAAATTAATAAACACATCTTATATATGTATATGTAGATTTTGAATTAGTTGGGATTATTATACACTACACCTATAAAAGGGGTAAAAGGGTTTATTAACTTTGATATGGTGTTTATAACCACCGAAAGGAGGCAAACTAGATATGGAAATGTATATATATTTGTGGTCAGCATCACCTTCTAAGTCAATTTCGCGATGTTCGTCGGTCGGTCTGTTCGTAGGCCCGCTAATTCAAAAACTAATAAAGCTTTCTTGATGAAATTAGTACTACAGACTACTAGCAATGAAAGTACGTCGGGGACTTTATATGGGCGAGATCGAATCATGGGTTCGCATTTTGGAACTTTTAATTGGTGCAAGGGCTAAAGACCATATATCCAAAACCACAATAAATCAAAAACTAATGACGCAATCTTGATGCAATTTATATAGTAGGTTAATAGTAACAAAAGTACGACGCGAATTGCATACGGTCGAGATCGGGCAGAGGGTTCGGATTCCAGGAGCTTTTGATCGAATTGTGGACAAACGAGCATAATTCCAAAACTAAAAAAGTTAAAACCTAAATAATTGGTACACAGGTGTTTCTTCTTATTTACTTTATGTCCTCCTTGAAATTTGGGACCAATTAGATTAGTGGTTCTGGTACCATCTACACAACTCTTAAGACCTTAAAGCATATCTTGGGAATTAGAATAATATTTTCGAAATTAATAACGATAAAAACCTGAAATGTGGTACAAGAGTGTTCTGTTTTATTTATTTAATAGTTTTATATTTGTAAGGCTAAGAAGGTAATTAAATTTTAATATAAAACATGTTATATATTAACTAATATATAAAAAAAAAAATTTGTTTGTTTTCCAGGATTTACGTGAAAACCACTAGTCCGATTGCCGCCAAATTTTATAGGAATAATGCTTAGAGCCCAAGGAGTGACATAGCCTATGTCAAGTTTTAACAAGTCAACAAGTTCCTCCAGAGCTGTTTTAAGCTTTTTAATTTTGTCGTTTTCGAGCCGAAACGGTTTGACCGATCGCACAAATATTCTTCTTACCTAACGGAATTTATTGTACAAAGCTGGTTGGAATATATTAACCTATTTCGGCATTTATTCATTCACCAATTTTTTCTTTACGATTTGTGTCCAATTTTACAAGGAAGTTGCTGATACAAATTTTTTTAACGTTAGTTTAACATGTTTAGATACAACGTCTCAATAAAATTGTTTTACCCAGCTTTATTTGATATACAATAATGTTCATATAAAAAAAGAAGTTTTATGGCAGCTACTCGAACCCATGGACCAAACTAGCTGGATTGCAATAGTGATGACGGCTATTGCATAAACACGAATTTGTGAAAATTTCATAATCCTAACTCATTTTTTTTTTGAGTTGTCGTGCGGACGGACGGAAATACAGACGGATATACATAGCTAGATCGACTTAATATTTGATTCAGACCCGATCTATACTTTTGAGCCTTTATCTATCCCCTCCCCAACATCTGCGTCATAAAAATAGGACCAAATATAGTATACCCTTTCGACCTATGGTCAAAATATATAAATATTATCTTCGAAAAATATTCAAAATAATTTTTTAGTATGTGTTAAAACATAAAAAGGTTAATTAACACTCGGGATAAATTATAAATTTAGAAAGTGAATCGAAAAATTAAAAATAAAACTAAATCTGGTAGAAAAGATTAAAATTAAAGCATATGATTGACGGGTTCTGTTTAAAAATTAATTGAGCTGATAAAAAATATTTTAATGTATTTTTTTGATAAATAATCTGAAAAATTTAAAACAGCTTGTCAAACAACATACCATTAAATATAAAATAAATGTGATAATGACGAATTTTTGGTATATTTTTACATAATATCAAACAACATAAGATGATTTTTAATTCTCTTTTAATTTTAAAAACTAATTTATTAAGGTACCAACTTACCCCAAAGATAGGTTGAAATGGTAGGTTCATAAGCAAAACCAAAAAAATTAAGGATTTTTATATTATAATATTTATTTATATATAACTTCTAGAAGAAATACGTGGTTTACTTAATTTTTGATTTGTATATAAAAAAATAAATTGTTAAAAAAAATAAATATTATTATTTAAGAACTTGTGAAAAAGTTAAAAACTTTAATCAATTGCGATCTTAAAGAGGAACCGGAAGTCGTCAAATACTTAATTTTGGACCAAGGAAGGTCACTGCAAAATTTTATCAATCTAAAGAAATTAAGCATTAAAAGTTTAAAACAGTTAGACTAAATGTCTTTTAGGAAAATAGGGAAAATTGTTGCAGGACTTTTTTGATCCAACAAAATCTTAAACTTATCTTACTTTTGCTGAAAAAACAAAAGAACATGAAAAAAATTTATTTATAAGACGCAATTATAAAATTCCAGACTTAAAATTTTTTACACAATCAAATAAAATTTTATACGCATGCAGCAGTAAGCAAGAACGAAATATTGGGATTAGAATTGGTCAATTCTCACCTTTTATATTTATGATATGGAATTTTGAGCACTTCTATTAAAAATAAGTATTACAATTATTATTCTTCTGTTATCTTTGCATTAAATTTTCATTAAAACTCTAAGTTATTCGAAAGAAATACAAATTTGTTATAATATATGTAGGTTTAAAATTTTAAATTTAAATGTAAAATAAAAATATTAACGCTTTGATTAGCTTTTTGTCACAAAATTTAGTAATTAAAATTTTTAAAAATTTAAAATAATTTAAATTGTATTTCTAAAATACCATGACAAAATTTAGAACTTTTATATAATTTATGTAAAAATAAAAACATTTTACAAACACGTAGCAAGTTCCTTTGAACATAACTTAAGTATCGTACGCAATTTCTTAATTATATATTACCTTTGGAAATAACTCAATAAAATATCTGATATATAACAAATTTTGTCCATAAAAAATATTTTGTTTTTAATTTAAAAAATATAATACATAATTTGAAATAAAAATGTTAATAAAAAAGGAAAGAACCCTTGTGTATCAAATTTATAGTCTATCTTTATTAACAGCTGGGTGGCACAGTGGTTGAGTGCCGACCTTTCATGCGGAAAGGCCCGGGTTGGTTTTCGACTCGACTCAGCTACCATTCGCCATTGGGTTCAAATTAATGGCATAATCAATAATTAATAATTATTAATTATATATCTTTAATAAAAAAATATATTTATATATCAATATAAACAAATGCAAAATATAAACAAATAATTTAATTGAATAATATTCCTCGCAGAAATAGAATACCATATAACTCAAATACAAAATATTACAATTTTATAAAAAATAGAACTGAGATGGTTTAAGGTGTTAGTAGTAGTGGGGGTAGTACGCAACAAAACATTATTCCAATTCATCCAAAATTTTACGGACACAAAGCAAATAAGAAAAAACACTTGTGACCCCAGATTTAACAAGAATATCTTCTAAATTAATAACGGTAGAAAACTAAAATTTTGAACATGAATGTTTTTTCCTATTTGCTTTCTTATTTAATACTCTTATATTTTCAAAAGGCTAAGAAGGTAATTATATTTTAATATAAAACATATTATGTATTATATTTTATAAATTAAAAACTATGGTACGTTTTTTGTCAAGGCGAAAAGTTATATTGATTAATATTTTCATACTGCTTTGTACTTCATAGAGTTGATTTCTCAAAGACTAGCAGACAAAAACTGCGAAATTAAACAAAAGCCTAGTCTGCTTAAAAGTTTAAACTTAAAAGTTTTCAAACATTAAAAGAACTGTTTCTTATACCAGCAATTTACTTTTATGTATAACAGTAACAAACTCCCAAGATCTACCTTCAATTTTTTATTTTCTACATTTTAGGGGGTTAGTGCCTACTACTCTAATAAAAGTATATATTGAAAAAAATATTTTGTTTTTATTTTATTTTATTTTATACTTTTTAGTTTTATTTTAATTTCTTTACACTTAAATATTTTGACTATTTCCAAGTTGGATCCAATTCATTAATTCTAAAAACCGATTATTAAAATTAAATTAAAACAAAAAGGACTATAAAATTTATTAAATTTATTAAAATTATGCCTCCTAGTAAATTTAACTAAATTAATTTAAATTTTATTAAACTGTATCACAAATTGGTATACACATTACGAATATTCAGAGATGCTGGAAAGGTGATATAAAAGCGTTATAAGTATTTGATAAAATCTTTATCTAGGTGGTTAAACTAAATTTAAATAAAAATGTTTAATATTTAATATCAAATATATATTTAATATATAAATAGATTATTAATATAATCTTTCAGTCTGAATACATTTTTGCACATATAAATAATGTTCCACGTTTAGTATAACACTATTTAGGTACCTACCTGTTAGATATGTATACCTAACAATAATACATACCTATGTAATATGTTTTCAAAATTGTTCCGAAACTATTTTGCTTTTAGAAACCAAAAACCATTCCAATCCAAATATTAGTTGTCAAAAATGTTTAATTAATAATTTTACTTATGACTTTGAATATATACATACATACCTATTTATTAGTTTTTAAAAGAAACTTGGTAGGCACAAATACTCAAATTTTATTTGATAGTAATTACTTATGTTAATTTCTATAATAGTAAAACGATATATGTAATTTGTTCTTTGTTTATGTTTCTTAATATTTTTTTACATACGCAGATATTTGATAACTAGCTGTTGGCCCGTCACAGAATGACGGAAGGTCAATTGAAAGAAGAACTTTTTCTAATTAAAAACTATTTGTAATTTCATTATGTACATTATCTTTAAAGTATGTTAAATAAAATTGCAACCGTTACAACCGTTAATAGATACACAAAAAATAAATAAATGACTCATATAATTTTTTGTTGTATCTTAAAAACTTGAAGATGAATAAGTTAGTTAGTATACTTTTTATATGTTTCGTATTTTAAAAAATGTTGGGGTCGTTAGTTCAAATCCCATCTTGGTATAATTTTTTTTTAATTTCAATTAATATTTTTTTTTATTTAAGCGCGTACTTGCTTAAATTAAATAACTTAATAAAAGATTTTTATTTTTTTATAGGTTTATTTTGTTTCAATAATGATCTATTTCTTTATTTATTATTGTTTTGTATATATATTTTTCAAAAATGTTGCTATACATTCTATATTGTTTCCTTTGTTTAGATTCAAATGAAAAAACTTGTTTGTTGCTAACATTCTATAATGTACCTACTCAACCTTGCTAAATAATGTATCTATTATTTATATGTACGTAAAATAAATGTTGATTTTTTTGATTTTGAAGTTTTGCATTATGAAATGCAAATAATATGAGAATACATGTAGTAATATAATTAGAAATATTATTTTCATTAATGAAAATTAAACTATTTATTTTAAACAAAATACGCACACGCATATTCGTGTAAGATTATTATTAATATATTTATTATCTATCGAACACAAAAAAACTTACATTAGACACATGTATACTTTACTACTATAAACATATGTATACATAGAACAAACATATTTTGTAATTGCATATCAATAGCAAACCCTAAAACAAAACTTTTTGTATTTTTCGTATTTTTTTAAAATGTTGGGATCGTTGGTTCAAATTCTCTTCATGGTGAAATTTTTTTTTAATAACTAAAAGTTTTTTTTTTATTTAAATTCCTATTTGTTTAAAATTGAAACTTTCCAAATAAATTAATTTTATTTGTAATTTTTATACACGTATGACTATATAGTCAAAGTGTATAATAAATTTGCCATTACGTTTGTGAAGCAGAGAAGTAGGGGGGGGGGGGGGGATTTTGATTTTACAGCTAATTTTTATTGCTTTTAAGTTCTAAAAAAAATCGATTTAGCTACGTATGTTCGTCCGTCCGTCCGCACGAGAACTCAAAAACTAAAGGAGCTAAGATCTTGAAATTTTCCCAAATTCGTTTTTTTGCAATAGCCGTCATCGCTATTTAAATCCAGCCATTTTGGTCCATGGGTTCGGGTGGCTGCCATACAACTTCTTTTTTTATATGAGTATTTCTCTGTATTACAGCTACGTATCTGAAATTTTGCCAAAAATAGTTTAGTATAATGGCCAAAGTTACTGCAAAATTTGGTTGGTCTACTGCAGAGGGTCAAGTAGCTGCCATACAACTCCTTCTTTTATATAAGCATTATACTTCACCTAACAAAGCTGGTATGTTTGAAATTTTGCCAAAAGTAATTAATGTTTATATAACGGTCATACGGGTATCCCAGAGTTGACACAGTCTACTCTACTACACTCTTCCTCGTTTTTATTATTTCTGTTGAATTTAAAAAAAAAATTTTTCCTTTCAACGAGGATCAAACTCAGATCTATTTACACCCGAAACCACTTCGCAAACCACTGAACCATATAATTCTTATAAATTTATGGTCAGATTTCTAATATAAATTTATCACTAACTGACAGAATGACAAATAAAGCCATAGACACAGGCAAGTTCATTTAAAAGTATATAATAATACTCAATAAAGCTTTCTGTTTTTTGGAACCGGAACCGGTTAATGATAGGATTTGCTGTATCAGACTGAAAGAAAAATATCAAAAAATATAACACTAATATCAGTTTATGTACCAACGGATATCGAAAAGGAGCTCGAATGAAGAAAAAAACCTGATGTGTAAGCAAGTACATGTAAGATGTAAGAAGATGTAAGAACAATACCTGATGTGTAAGCAAGTACATGTAAGAGTATACCCAAACATGGATATGTTCATTATAATGGGGGACTTTAATGCCCAAAATGGCAAGGAAAGCTTTACTAAGCAAGTGACAGATAGATTTTTCATACATGACCTAACAAATTACATTTCCACATAAATAAGTACACAAACCATATTTTTTTTTTTGCCGGCACCTCTACGGGCTAATTAGAACTGATGAAATGAATTCCACATACAATTTTAACATGAGATAGTACTACGCTTTATAACATGTAGAAATGTCTTAGATTTTCAATAAATACAGTTCTATTTTGTTTATATTGTAATATTTTTGTATTTCAGTTATATGGTATTCTATATCACTGTATCCTATTTCTATAGACAATTTACATTTTGCATTTGTTTATATTGTTATACTCGTATTTATGAATTTTTTATTAAAGATATATAATTATTAATTATTGATTAAGCCATTAATTTGAACCCAAAGGCGTATGGTAGCTGAGTCGAGTTGAAAATCAGATAAAAGTTTTTTTTCAATTTCATTGGAATTCGAACCCGGGCCTCTCGCATGAAAAGTTGGCACTCTAACCACTGTGCCACCCAGCCGACTTGGCAAAAAAGGTGCCAATCATATTGATCACCTTTCGTTAGACAAGCCGCATGTCACTTCCGTAATTGATGTAAGAAATTGTAGAGCTGGAATTTGTAATTCTGATCACAACTTCATTAAAGTTAAAATAAGGCAAAGACTATGTAATAAACATAAAAAAAAAGATAAAAACAATAAATGGGAAATAGATTAACCGTTCATAGATAAAAACCTAAGAAAAGGATACCAAACAGAATTGGTACGCTAAATAGATGTAATATTTGCCAAAACAACGAAAGTAGAAGAAATTAGTGTTTTGATCAAAAATTAAAAGAACTAATACAAGTAAAAAATGGAGCAAGAAAAAAGTTGTAATACAAAGCACAAGAACAAATGAAATGATAAGCAAGCAAAAAAAAAGTAGCGGAACCAATGAGAAAGAAGAAGAGGCAGTCTTCAAATAAGTAAATTGAAGTCATGGTCTTACGAGCCAAAACTCAATGCATGTTTGCGTAAAAAATGACATCTACTGAATGAATAACAGCATATACTGGAAAAATGGCAGGAGTATTTTAATGAATTACTGAATAATGAACAAGGAAAGAACAGTACAACTCAAATGAACCCATATATTCAGTTGAAAATGAAATTCAAGAACAAATTATAGAGGATATGATAAATAATATAAAGCAACTTAAAAATGAAAAAGCAATTGGAGAAGATATTACAGTATCTGAATTGGTAAATTACGACGGAGGAGACCTCTATATGAAATTCCATGACCTAATAATAGTTTATACCATAATATAAAATTTATGCCTGCCAAATCAAAAGCAAGTGTATTGCCGTCTACCATCCTGTCGATTGGAGTGTAAGTTATTAATAAATCTTAAGAATAAATAAAAAAAGAAAGACATAAAAGATCTCTTGATCTTTCCAAAATGAGTTTGAAAATTTGTTGAATGAAATTTCTAACTCATTTTAGAAACATCCCACCCAGCATCAAGTTCGCATGGACGAATTGTTTTCATATTTGACAATTTAGTTGAGATATAAGAACTACTTTGAAACCAAAAAAATCAAGAAAAACTATTAAGATTAAAGATACAAAATTAAGAAAATAGCTTTTTATACAATGAATTTATATATTATTATGCTTATAATTTAAATTATTATACCCGTATGACTATAAGTCAGTTGACACAGTCTACTATACTCTAATTTTATACTTAAGTTTTACAAAATTATGGTATGAGAATTATTTTAAAATGTGGTATTAGAACACGTCATATGACGTGTTCAGAGGCGGAAAGAGCTGCATACCGCAACAACCTACGCGGCATCTACTCTGCTATAAACAAACTTTCGAGAAGAAGAGTCGAAGCACCTCCACTTAAAGATTGCAACGGAAATATTCTCACAACAGAGGAAAAACAACTGAACCGTTGGAAGGAATTTTTCGAAGACTCTACTGAACTGAGGGGGGAAAGCAGTTTGCCAGTTGAAATCACAAAACGACGCAATCCCAGACGTAATATCTCTACAGCACCACCAAACAGAGAGGAAATAGCAAATGCCATTGCAAAATTAAAGATCAACAAATCTCCGGGCCCTGATAATTTACCAGCAGAGCTGTTGAAAAGTGGTCCCGAGGTACTAACCACATCCCTGGTTCCAATTATCCGGGAAACATGGACAACTGGAAGAATCCCAAGAAGCTGGAAAGAAGGGATCATTGTACCAATTCCAAAAAAAGGCGACCTTAGCAACTGCAGTAACTGGCGAGGAATTACACTTTTAAATTCTGTCGAGAAATTACTGGCATTCATCATTTTAGACCGTATTTCTCCAACCGTCAACAACTTACTGCGTCGCGAGCAAGCGGGATTCAGACCTAAGAGATCTTGTGTTGATCACATAAATACCCTACGAATCATCATCGAACAGTCGGCTGAATGGCAATCTCCATTGTTCCTTCTCTTCGTCGATTTTGAACGTGCATTCGACACCGTTTCAAGAAATGCCATTTGGGAAGCGCTAAGAGTTCTGGGAATCCCTGATAAGTTAACAGAACTAATAAAAGAACTTTATAGGGATACCGCTTGTACAGTACGATTTAAAGGGAAAACAAGCGCTGAATTTGCAATAAATAACGGAGTTCGTCAAGGTTGCGTACTCTCCCCCATACTGTTTCTAATAGTTTTAGACAGTGTAATCAGAAAAACCGACGCTGAAACATCTGATGGAATACAGTGGCGCCCATTTGAAAAACTAGGGGAACTTGATTACGCTGATGATATTTGCCTCATGTCGCACAGTTTACCATCTATTAGCTCAAAATTAGAAAAACTTATTATTAATGCTAAAAATGTTGGGTTAAAAATAAACTTTAGCAAAACGAAGCTAATGCGACTAGAAACAAGTATTCAGACACCACTTACAATTGATATTAACAACAAATCTATAGTAATCGACGAGGTTGATGAATTTTGCTACTTGGGAAGCATGATAACAAAAAGCGGTGGCGCGGAGGAAGGCATATCGTCCCGGATAAATAAGGCCAGGCATGCTTATCATAAACTCAGCAACGTTTGGCGCTGTAGAAACATTAGTAGAAAAACCAAACTAAAAATTTTCAACTCGAGCGTTAAACCAGTTCTACTATACGCTTGCGAAACCTGGAAAGTCACAGATAACATATCCAGAAAACTACAGACTTTTGTTAATAGGTGCCTGAGGAGAATATGCAGGATATTTTGGCCTAATACAATTTCAAACCAGGATCTTCTAACACTTACTGCAAAGCAAACCAATAGCAACAGAAATCCTATGTAGAAAATGGCGGTGGATAGGCCACACCCTGCGGAAGCCGGACGATGATATTGGCAAGCAGGCATTTCAATGGAATCCTCAGGGAAAACGAAGACGCGGAAGACCACGCAAAACCTGGGTCAGAACGGTCTTAGCAGAGTCCCGGCAGCAGAGTTGGGCAGAAGTCAGGCGAATAGCGCAAGATCGAGATAGATGGAAGGAGTTTGTTTCCGCCCTATGCTCCGACAGGAGTGGCATTTATTGAAAATACGTGTATTGTAGAGTTTATAGTTGTATCTGTAATTTTATTTTTACTTGTAATTGTAATTCTCTAATTATTATTCGTGTTTTGAAATAAATGTAAAGGAAGAAAAAAAAAAAAAAAAAAAAAAAATATCAATGATATATAAAGTATATTGAATTTTGAAACTAAAATTAATTTTTATAAGTTTTGGTAGCAGTTTTGATAACAGATATTTTCGCCATATTTTTTCATAAGGAAAATTAAAACAAAATAATTACAAATTTTGAAAAGCATATATTGATACAAAATATTTTCTTAAACGTCTTTTATTTTTCAATTGAAATGCTCTAATTTACTGCGTTGTTTAAAAAAAGCACGATTGATTTAAAGTCAAAATTTGTCAAGACGATACAGGAGTCCAGCTTTAAAAAATCAAATTGAAAGAATATTTTAAAAAAGAATTTTATATGCTTATTTAGTTTTTGATATAATTATTCTTTCCTTTTTAAATTCAAAAAATAATTTAAAAAGAAAAGAAATAAAATGTTTTAAAAGAGAAAAAAACATGGGTTTATTCTTATTTATTTAATTTACAATCTCATAAAGTATTACCCAATGACCAAAGGTCCAATTATAACAAAGTAAGTTGAACGATGTGATTCATCGTGTATCTTGTTTATGATATTTATAAAATACTATAATACTTTTCTTCTTTTAACTTTTGAATATCATTTACAAGTTTTGAAAATGAATATCTCTTGTTAAACCATAAACCATGGACACCACCAACGAAATTTAACGTTTTTTTTTTTATGATTTGCTTATTTTCAGTTTTTATACCCGTGCATACTATTAAGGTCACGGGTATATTGAAATTACTCCTCCATTTGAAACGCATTAATCAAGAAGTTTCACTCGATTCAGCATCGAAAAGTAAATTAATTCCACAATTAATTTCTGGTGTGTTTCTCTGTCCGTCCGTGTGCCAGATAACTCAAAAACTAAAAGGGCTAGAGTTTTGAAATTCACAGAAAGTTATTTTTAAACAATTTCTAGGTTCCCTATTGTTTTTGGTTAAAATCAAACAAAAAACAATCTCGGAGCTGTCATAAACCTTTTTTGAACCAATATGAATTTCTTCATAACTAACAACGATGGGAAGATGAAAAATACATACATTTAGTTATATAATAACACAGCACCTGTATGAATTTTCAAAATGGTACGGCTTCATTTTCGGGAAGTTGCCATACAACTTTTTTGAACCAATATGAATTTCTTGAAAATTAATAAATATAACGATTATTTTATTGTTTTTTATGTTTTTTTAAAGCAAAATTAGGAAGTAGAGTGGGTAAAATTTTTATTTTTATTATTTTATTTTTTTATAGTTATTTTTTAATATAATAACATAAACGAAATAATAAATGGTTTATTTTATTTTATATATCATAGTGGGTGTGCATGCGTATCTAAAAGTTGACAAGGGCAACTACAATCTTCCTTGTTTTCTTATAAACTTTGGCTGTTTTTGTCTAAAGTTACCTTTACATGAATTGGAAAATTATGAAAAAGATATTTGTATTTTATTCTTTTGCCATACACCTTCTATACACAGTGTAAGCAGTATGTTTCCAATCTGCATCTAGTGAAATTTACTCGTAATGTATAAATGACAAAAAAAAAGTAATAATATTAATGTTTCTTAACGCTGCTTTTCAAGAATACGTCCCATACAAATTTTTCTTATAATCTTGATATTAGTTATTATTACTTTTTTTTTATCAACTTTGAAATTTTAGTTATATTTAAAATCTTATTTTTTTTTTGTTAAAATCAAAATGACCATCCTACATATTTATTATAAAATAAATGGATCAAATTTCAAAAAGGGTTACCCCTTGACAGCACACTGCAAAAAAATTAAAATCCGCACTTTTCCATGATTAGAATCTTTGAATATGCACTTGTGTTTATGTATATGGATACGGAATTTTTGCTGTATTTATTCGCTAAAAATATAAATTTATTTATACTTATACCATTTCTATATAATACAAGTTTTTAAATTATAATTTTAAAAAAATTGCTATAACAAAATTGTGTTATCCGGTTAGAACGTCGTCGAGCTTCAATCAAAGGGTTTCGGGTACAAACACTGTTATGATCATATCTAATAAAAACAAATTTATAAGTTATGTCATAACTAGTAGGATTCCTGTGCAATATATTATATTCCACAATTGCACAGGTTTTTTTAGACGTTTTTGCTAAATACATATTGCTATTTATTACCTACATGCAGTAACCCAATTTTGAGTCTATATATTTTAATTAAATTTTTTTTTGTATTTATAAACTCAAATATATATAGACTCAAAGATATAGATCGGAGCAGAATCGAAAAGTAAATCGCTATAGCTATGTATGCTCTTCTGTCTGTCCGTCTGTCCGTCCGTACGATAACTCATAAACTAAAAGAGCTAGGATCTTGAAACTTTTACAAATTCCAGTCAGCTTGCTCCAGGGGCTCGAGTAGATGGCAAACAACTTCTTTCTAGATATGAAAATAACTCTATACTTGGTAAAGTAGGATATTTGAAATTTTGCAAAAAGTAGTTTAGTTTTATGGCCAAAGTTTGTGCAAAGTTTAGTTGGGGTAGTGCTGCGTTGGGGTAGTGGTTGTCATACAACTTCTTTTTTTACATTAACCTATACCTAATGGAGCAGGTTGTCCGAAATTTCAGAAAATACATCTCAGTGTAGTACAAGAGGTCCGAATCCTTTAAATTAATTTTTTAGTAAAATAAAATAAAAAATAATAAAAACAAGGAAGAGTGTAGTAGAGTAGACTGTGTCAACTCTGGGATACCCGTATGACCGTAACATATACATTATAACATCTGGTTAATTACTTTTGGCAAAATTTCAAACATACAGCTTTATTAAGTGTAGTGGAATACTCATATAAAAGAAGGAGTTGTATGGCAGCTACTTGAACCTTCTGCTGTAGACCAACCAAATTTTCGTAATTTTGGCCATTACACTAAACTATTTTTGGCAAAATTTCAGACACCCAGCTTCATTAGGTGTAGTGTAATGCTCATATAAAAGAAGGAGTTGTATGGCAGCTACTCGAACCCTCTACAATAGACCAACCAAACTTTGCAGTAATTTTGGCCATTCTAATAAACTATTTTGGCAAAATTTCTGACAGCCAGCTTCATTAGGTGTACTGTAATGCTCATATAAAAGAAGGAGTTATATGGCAACTACTCGAACCCTCTGCAGTAGACCATCCATATTTTGCAGAAACTTTGGCCATTACACTGAACTATTTTTAAGCAAAATTTCAAACACGCAGCTATAATAGGTACAGAGTAATACTCATATAAAAAAATAAGTTGTATGGCAGCTACCCGAACCCATAGACCAAAATGGCTGGATTTAAATAGCGATGGCGGAATTTGCGAAACTTTCAAGATCCTAGCTCTTTTAGTTTTTGAGTTATCGTGCGGACGAAGGAACAGACATACATAGCTAAATCGATTGATTTTTCGACACTTGAGTCTATACCTACCCCTCCTCTTCTCTGCGCCACAAACGTAATGGCAAATTTATTATACCCTTTGACTATATAGTCATACGGGTATGAAAATATGTGCGGATTTTTATACAACTTTAGTTTTAAATGTGAAGTGCATCAGTCTTGATCATTATAGAGTTATGCTCGTAAAGTGTTTTTTGAAAAATTCGAAAAAAATAACTCTAAAAAGATAATAATAGGTTTCATTCATTTAACTATGGATTTCTTTACAGCTATTCCAACCTCTTCTATTAAGAAGGATTTATGATCAGTATCTTAAATTTCAGTATCTTAATGTCATTGTTTATTTCCCCATTTGCCTTTCACATTTGGTAATCTCATAATAACTACTTCCGATTTAGAAAAATGGAAAGGGGTAACAACTATACTTAAAACCTTAAAAATTTTTATTTAAATATTTTACTTTAATTGAAAAGAAAAATTGAAAATTATTTAATTATTGTTATTTTCATCTTATTTATTTATTTAATAAAATATAATATTTTTGATACATATTTTTTATTTATTTAAATCTAAATAAAACCATCTGTTTACAACAAGTTAAAGGTCTTACGTGGGAGGGTGGTTCTCTATCCCTGCAAAAAAACGACAACAATATATGTATCTTTTCATATTATAAAAATATGGTTATAAAAACTTATTATAGTGATCCCATGCAATTTATATATTTATACCCGTATGACTATATAGTCAAAGGGTATAATAAATTTGCCATTACGTTTGTAACGCAGAGAAGGAGGGGGGGTAGATATAGACTCAAGTGTATTGATCGGATCAGAATCGAAAAAAAAATCAATTTAGCTATGTATGTCCGTCCGTCCGTCCGCACGGTAACTCAAAAACTAAAGGAGCTAGGATCTTGAAATTTTCGCAAATTCGTTTTTTTGCAATAGCCGTCATCGCTATTTAAATCCAGCCATTTTGGTCCATGGGTTCGGGTGGCTGCCATACAACTTCTTTTTTTATATGAGTATTTCTCTGTACCTATTACAGCTGGGTGTCTGAAATTTTGCCAAAAATAGTTTAGTGAAATGGCCAAAGTTACTGCAAAATTTGGTTGGTCTACTGCAGAGGGTTCGACTAGCTGCCATACAACTCCTTCTTTTATATCAGCATTATATTCTACCTAATAAAGCTGATATGTTTGAAATTTTGCCAAAAGTAATTAATGTTTATAATAATAATGATATAATGTTTATATAACGGTCATACGGGTATCCCAGAGTTGACACAGTTTACTCTACTACACTCTTCCTCGTTTTCTTATTACTTTGATATAATTTTGGTATAAAATCTAATAATTTGTTCCTTATTATTTTAATAACTTATTCCTATTAATAGAAATATGAAATTTACTTATTAAATTAATAATATTAAAGTATCAAAAATTTTAATACCTGCAGTCGTATCAAATTAATACATTACTATATATCAAATACTTTTATATTATTACTTATCAAATTAATCAAGAAAACTTAGTAGGTTTAATAATTTCTGTATTTATTAAATCAATAAATTTTTTGCATGGATTTATATGCATACATAAAATTTATTAATTTTATACCTAAATTTCAACCGTGTACAGTTCTTTGCCGGTTTATATATAAAACTTAACATGAATTTCGCTAGTCGTAATCTCTTTGTAAACAGGACCATACAATTTTTCCAATTTCCTTGTTCAATATTCCTAGTAGTGGTTTATGATCCGTTATATCAATTTTTATACCCGTATGACTATTTAGTCAAAGGGTATAATAAATTTTCCATTACGTTTGTAACGCAGAGAAGGAGGGGGGGTAGCTATAGACTCAAGTGTATGGATCGGATCAGAATCGAAAAAAAAATCGATTTAGCTATGTTTGTCCGTCCGTCCGTCCGCACGATAACTCAAAAACTAAAGGAGCTAGGATCTTGAAATTTTCGCAAATTCGTTTTTTTGCAATAGCCGTCATCGCTATTTAAATCCAGACATTTTGGTCCATGGGTTCGGGTGGCTGCCATACAACTTCTTTTTTTATATGAGTATTTCTTTGTACCTATTACAGCTACGTGTCTGAAATTTTGGCAAAAGTAGTTTAGTTCTATGGCCAAAGTTTCTGCAAAATTTGGTTGGTTTGTTGCAGTGAGTTCGAGTAGCTGCCATACAACTCCTTCTTTTATATGAGCATTACTCTATACCTATTAAAGTTGGGTGTCTGAAATTTTGCCAAAAATAGTTTAGTGTAATGGCCAAAGTTATTGCAAAATTTGGTTGGTCTACTGCAAAGGGTTCGAGTAGCTGCCATACAACTTCTTATTTTATATGAGCATTACTCTATATCTATTGAAGTTGGGTGTCTGAAATTTTGCCAAAAATAGTTTAGTGTAAGGGCCAAAGTTACTGCAAAATTTGGTTGGTCTACTGCAGAGGGTTCGAGTAGCTGCCATACAACTCCTTCTTTTATATGAGCATTATATTTCACCTAATAAAGCTAGTATGTTTGAAATTTTGCCAAAAGTAATTAATGTTTATAATAATAATGATATAATGTTTATATAACGGTCATACGGGTATCCCAGAGTTGACACAGTCTACTCTACTACACTCTTCCTCGTTTTTTCTATAAATAAAGTTGTAAAATTTGGAGCAAGCAAAAATAACAGCAAGTAGTTCAATCTCTATCGGAGCATAGTTTTTTTCTGTTTCAGTTAAACTCCTTGACGGAAAGGAAATTGATCTAAATTCCTGCATTAAACAACATCCTAGGCCTTTTTTTGATTCATCATATTTAATAGTAAACTTTACTTTGGCCGAATGTTTTTAAGGTTTTAGCATTTATGATTAATAACTTAATTTCCTTTTGGTATTGCATATGTGGTTCTAACCAAGAAAATTCTTTATTTTTCCGAAATAATTCTCGGTGAAACTTCCGGAAAGGGGTTGTGAGCTATCAAGATGACGTCATCACATAACGGTACTAAATATCTCAAATTTTTTGAATATATATACCATTAGTGGCGATGGCGCCATCTAGTGGTCGAAAAATGCATTACAAAATGTTCCTAAGATTTTGTAGCATTTTTATTAAAATGTTATATTTTTCCTGTTAGTCCATAAACTGGAACCAACATCTTACAATATTGTAGGGCATGATATTGTCTTTCATAAACATCTTGTTTCATCTGGATCGGTGCTACCATTTTTGAGATATTGCAATTTAAAGTGAAAATTTAAAAAAAAAAAAAAAAAAATCAAACTTTCAAAAAACCTACTATAAATGTGAAATTTTCAAAAACACCCTGTATTATTATTACACCATTAGAAAGGTCTCTTAAAACTCTTTCCAACGGTATATAATAAGTATGGCATATGTTGACAAATAGCCCCACCAAAGAACATAAATGCAAAAATGACGCAACAATTTTATTAAAAAATACATTTTCATACTTTATTTGTCATAAATTTATTTTGCCTTTTTGTTTTCCATTTGAAATATTTATTTTAAAATTTAAGAATGTACTTTATAGTTTGATACAATATTGAGTTGGGTTTTGTTTAGAAGATTTTTGAGGTATTTATATGTATGTAAAGTATAATTAGAAAGGACCTTAGAGTTGGTTATAAAGTCAGAATTAAACGCTTTTTCCAGAATATTTATATACTAAGATTTTGAAGATTGACAGGGTTTTGAGTTGGATATAAAATTACGCTTATATTGTTCCAACAACCTGTATAACGTTTTATTTAGCCCTTTCGTTGGGCCCTTTCGTTGGTTGGGCGAACAGGTTGTTCGCATTTGAATGCGAAATAAAGCCATATCATTTTCTAAAATTTTACGAAATAAAGCCATACAGTAAAATTGATACAAATTCTAACACTAAAATGAAAAGAATGGTATAAGAATTCGGATACCTAATTCATTCAAAAAATTAATAAGTTCCTAATTTTTTTTAATACACTGTAATAAAACATGTTAAATAATATTATATTTTCATTACGGGGGCTGCCGCCCCCGAACCCCCGCTAACTCAATTATTGAAGCTAGATTTTGAATCCAACACTAAAATGAAAAGAATGGTATAAGAATTCGGATGCCTAATTCATTAAAAAAATTAATAAGTTTCTAATTTTTTTAATACACTGTAATAAAACATGTTAAATAATATTATATTTTCATTACGGGGGCTGCCGCCCCCGAACCCCCGCTAACTCAATTATTGAAGCTAGATTTTGAATCCAACACTAAAATGAAAAGAATGGTATCAGAATTCGGATACCTAATTCATTAAAAAAATTAATAAGTTTCTAATTTTTTTAATACACTGTAATAAAACATGTTAAATAATATTATATTTTCATTACGGGGGCTGCCGCCCCCGAACCCCCGCTAACTCAATTATTGAAGCTAGATTTTGAATCCAACACTAAAATGAAAAGAATGGTATAAGAATTCGGATACCTAATTCATTAAAAAAATTAATAAGTTTCTAATTTTTTTAATACACTGTAATAAAACATGTTAAATAATATTATATTTTCATTACGGGGGCTGCCGCCCCCCCGCTAACTCAATTATTGAAACTAGATTTTGAATCCAACACTATAATGAAAAGAATGGTATGAGAATTCGGCATAGCTATTTCATACAAAAAATAATCAACCCTAATTAATAAATATAAATATTCTGGAAAAGGGGGCAATCCTGGTTTTGAATCCAACTCTAAAATCCCTCCTAATTGAGAATCTTACATATACACATATATAAATATTCTGGAAAAAGCGTAAAACCCTGCTTTTGAAACCAACTCTAAAACTCCTTCCTAACTATTTAAATAAAAAAGTTTGGAAAATTAAATTGCTTCTATTTTCACAAATAAAATTACTTCTGATTTTGTAGCCTAAGGGCCTTTCTAATTATATTTTTACATACATATTTAAATGAAAAAAGCTTTAAAACTTTGAGGTTTTCACCTCCAAAATCCCTCAAAACAAATTGTCAGAACCAAACTCAATATTGTATCCAAATTTAAAATGCATTCTTACATTTTTAAATTTGCCAAAAAGGCAAAATAAATTTATGACAAATAAAGTATGAAAATGTATTTTTTAATAAAATTGTTGCGTCATTTTTGCATTTATGTTCTCTGGTGGGGCTATTTATCAACATATGCCATACTTATTATATACCGTTGGAAAGAGTTTTAAGAGACCTTTCTAATGGTATAATAATAATACAGGGTGTTTTTGAAAATTTCACAGTTATAGTAGTTTTTTTGAAAGTTTGATTTTTTTTTTTTTTTTTTTAAATCTTCACTTTAAATTGCAATATCTCAAAAATGGTACCACCGATCCAGATGAAACAAGATGTTTATGAAAGACAATATCATGCCTTACAATATTGTAAGATGTTGGTTCCAGTTTATGGACTAACAGGAAAAATATAACATTTTAATAAAAATGCTACAAAATCTTAGGAACATTTTGTAATGCATTTTTCGACCACTAGATGGCGCCATCGCCACTAATGGTATATATATTCGGAAACTTTGAGATATTTAGTACCGTTATGTGATGACGTCATCTTGATAGCTCACAACCCCTTTGCGGAAGTTTTGCCTAATTCTCTTGTGGGTTGGGAATTTCTGCCAAGTTAGGGACAAAATTTCTCACAAAATTGATAACTTCTAACAATTTGAACATCATGTTTATTTTTTGGAATTCCAATATTCGCAATTGCTTTTGTTCTCTCCGTAACTATTTCAATTTCATTACTTGATATAATATCTCCCAAATATTTAATTTCATTTTTTTTAAATTGTAATTTTTCTAGATTAAACTTTATATTTTTTTCTGATACACGTTTTGCAACTTTTCTTAATATCTCGTCATGCCCATTTTCTGTTTCAGCTGCAATTAGTAAATCATCCATATAAATTATAACTTCTTCATTACCTTTAAGTTTTGGTATTATATTACTGAAAAACTTCGGGGCTATGTCCACTCCAAACGGTAACTTATTTCAATTCAACTTATGTTCAAATTTACAAAGGTTAAATGATAAAATTACAAAAACGAAATAGCCTTATTTCCAAGAAGTATTAAAAACAAACATTTTTTATGTTTTTTACAGAATTTTACGCATAATACTTTTCTTCAATTTCAATACATTTCTATTTTTACAGTCTATCTATATGTATGTATATATGCTTTAGATTCCTAAATAAAAATATAAATAAATTCAAAATATAACAGCAAAAAATAGATTTCAGATTTAATGTCTCAATTTTCAATTTAGTACAATCTTTTCTAATGAAAATACCAAGTTACCTAAACGTTGAATATTTATAAATAATGCATTTAACTTTTAACAAAAAAATGTCAAATATAACGCATAAACACCTTTTATATACGTTATAAAATTACAGGTGAAAAAATTCTCAAATAAAAAAAAAATAATTAAAAAATATATAATAAATTTTTATGCTACGGTAATAATAATTGCAAATTGTTATATTACAGCGTATCTAAAAGATAAGCTATTTTAAGGGAATTTAAACAGTTGTTAAGTAATACTCAGATAAAGGAAATTTTGATTAAAATAAACTGATTATAATTACGAATTTACTTTTAAATGAAGGTTTATTATTTCCAAATTCTTAACAAAACATTTTTATTTATTACATTATTTAATACTAAATCATTAATATTATATGATACATAATTTTATGTGTCTACAAATGAATTGGGTGTCAATTCAAGATCATGTAATTTAAAATGATCGTCTTAACTGAATCTACCTTTTAAGCACATTTTCAAAAGATTTTGTAAAAATGTGGCTATATAGTTTCACTCTGTCCGTCCTTCCGTCCGTATGTTTACAAAAACTTTTACATAGTTTGAAATAGAGGAAAGACATTTTAACCACGGGTAGATATTGCAAAAAAAAATTTTATTGAAAAACTTTTTTCTGTAGCTATATCTAAATTGTCGGAAATTATTTAAATTGTTATAACAACAGTTCGGTTAAGTATATTTTCAATCTGAAAACGGTAGCTGTCTTTTACCGATTTTATAATCTTTTTGTATTTTCAGGCGAATTTATAGGGTTGCCATACGGTACTAAAATTTACCATTATGCAAAACTCAATTTTTGTAAAATTTTTGGCCCCATATATCTTAAAACCGTAAACGGTTCAAACTAGAGACTTGAAATTTTATTTAGATCCTTGAGAAATTTGGCAATCTTCCCCATTGAGGGGCTATTAAAACTTACAAATTAAACATTTACTATTTTTATAAGTAAGTAGTAATTTAGTCACCAGTGTATATATTTCCTAAATTAAACGCTAACATTGAAGCTCTAACATTATATTTCCATAAAATACTGAGTATAAAACACTATATAATCTGAAATTTTTTTTAAAAACCCTTGGTTTTTTTCATAACTTGTTTTTTTTGGAGATTACAAAAAAATTGAGAGTTATTTCATATTTGGTTGCTTTCATTTTGAGCTTTTTTAACCATGTTACTGAATTTCCGTGATTTTTTAATTACTTTTAATTTTTTCTGTTTTACAATTGATGATAAACGTAAGGACGTTTGTTTGTTTATTATTTTGTGCATATTAATTAATCAGATTTATTTTTAAATGTATATTTAATCATAAATATTTATTTACTGCACTAAAATTGTTAAAATATGTACACTATCCTTTAATTACTTGACATATATCAAAACAAAATAAAAGTGTTTGAAATAATAAAAATAATCGTTGTTATTTTAATTCAGTTTATTTGATTAATATTAACAAAACAATAAGATTATATAAATTTAAAAATTAACCGAACTAAAACAAAAAAGCACTTAAAGAAAAAGCTTAATAAATTATTATTTTTCGGATAAAATCTAGCTTCAATAATTCAGTAAGCCCCGGCCCCGGCGGTGACAGCCTTCGTAATAAAACTATAATATTTTTTAACATATTTTATTTCAGTTTGTTAAACAAATTAGAAACTTGCAATTTACACTAATTTATCAATTTCTTTTTTTTTTTTTTTTAAATTTTAAATTGATATACTTTATTTAGCTTTCTTATTATCTATTACAAATGCTTTTTTTTATAGTTTTACTTTTATATAACATATTATAATACTTTTTTATTTTTTTTTTTTATTATTTTAACTGTGTTATAAACAAAACAATTGATTGATTTTGGTATAAAATAACACAGATTAACCTACAACTAAACTAAATAAAGACAAGCAAAAAAAATACATGTATACGTATATATATCAATATATAAATATATATATAAATATAAGTTATTAAAGTTATATAATATTAATTAAATTATTATTATGTTAATACAATTATTCATTCTGCATAACGCTGTCAAGCAATATGGTATCCCGCTTTAGTAGGTACTTCAGATTTTTAACAAATAATTTGATGTTAGAGGTCTGTTTAAGATCATTTGGTAGCTTATTATAGATTCTTATAGCTGAGGATAATCCGCTGCTGTGAGATAACTCCGTTCTAGATCTTGTATGATTTAAATAGTTCAAGCTTCTGGTGTTATAGTTATGTACACTATTTCTTTTTGTAACATTAATATTCTTCCTGTAAATTCCTTTTTCCAGTTTAAAAATTAATTTGGCTTTTTCCATAATAATAATTTCCGGAAGCATCAAATATCCCGTTTTTTTATATATTTCGACTGTTGGTGTCAGCCAGCTAAACTCGTATAAATTTTTTATTGCTCTGTTTATCAAAGTACTGACCTTGTCTTTCAGCCATGTAGCGCAACTGGACCAGTTACATATATTATACCTAATATGTGACATGATATGAGCATGATATATATTATTGGCAGCTTTCCTGTTTAGTTTAATTCCACTTCTTTTAATAGCACCAAGCATTGGCGCAATTTTGGATGCTATTTTATTGATATGATTTTCCCATCTCAGTTTTTCATCAATTATTACACCAAGGTATTTATATGTATCAACTCTTTCAATTTGGACATTGTTTATTAATATTTTTAGATTTATATCAGCTTTATTCCTCATTTTATATGTGATAAATTTAGTTTTATCAGCATTTATACTTAATTTGTTGCCTTTAAGCCAATTAATATATTTGTACAAATCCTCATTTATTATTCTTTCTAATTCATCTCTGGTTTTAGCACTGTAAATGAGCAATGTGTCATCCGCAAATATCTTGTAATCGGCTTGTAAATTAGCACATTGGATGTTATGGATGTAAAGCAGATACAAAGTAGGCCCGAGCACTGATCCTTGTGGAACACCTATGTTTATACTACACTGGTTACTCAATACATCATTAACTCTTGTAGCTATTTTCCTATTTTGTAAATAAGATCTAAGAAGATCCAGAGCGGTTCCTCTTATACCGATTTCATAGAGTCTGTTTAACAGGATTCTATGATCAACTGTATCGAATGCTTTTTTTAAATCAACGAATACTGAACATACATAGTTCCCTGCATCTAATTTGCTTACTATAGAGTTTGTTGATGCTAAGACTGCCGAATCGGTTCCAATATCTTTTTGAAATCCAAATTGATTATCATCAAAACCTACTACCATTTGAATAAAATTCTGTATTCTATTATTTATTATTTTTTCAAATATTTTTCCCAAGCAACTTGTTAAAGTAATAGGCCTGTAATTTGATACATCATTGGCTGCTCCTGATTTGTATATTGGTACAACCATACTTGATTTTAGACATTCAGGATAAATACCAGTTGTTAAACAATAATTTATTAAGTAAGCGAGCTTGGGTGCTATAATGGTTGCCACATGCCTTAGATTTGATGCTGTTATGCCATCAACACCTGGTGAACTATTTTTTAGCAGCTTAATGATTTTTAATACTTCTATTTCATTTGTTTTTCTTAGAAAAATAGATCGTTCAGTAATTGTGTTTTTTACTGTGTATTTTTCTGCATCAATAATATTATCCGCCAACTTGTTTCCAATTTCACTAAAATACGTGTTAAAAGTATTAGCAATACCGAAATTATCACATATTTTAATGCCATTGTTATTTATTTCATTGATAACTTTACTGCAATTAGACGACCTTTTTAGCATACAGTTGTTTAGCACTTCCCACATTTTTCTATGATCAGACCCAGCTAAGTAGATTTTATTGTTAAAATAATTTTGCTTTTCTCTCTTTATTTCCTTAGTGACACTATTTTTCAATTTTTTAAATTTGGCTTGAATTTCTGGGGAGTTAGGGTTTTTCTTTAAGTTTTTAAATAATTTATTTCTTTTTTGGATGAGATTCATTATTTCTTTAGTCATCCAATCATTATTTTTTCTTATTCTTATTACTTTTTTTTCAGTGGAGTTCTCTTTGGCCAATTGTAATATTTTCATGAGATTAACTACACTATCACAATTATTTGTTAAAAGTAGACTGCTAACTTGAGTTTTGTATTTTTTGATATCTGTAACGATTAGTTCCTTATTGAAAATGGGCTCACGTTTTTTTATAACTTTATTTATCCTTATTTGAATGGCTTTATGGTCTAAGTTAACAACATCTTCAGTAGAAATTTTAAAATCATACTTTTCATTTTTTAGATTTGATAGAACATGATCAATAATTGTGCAAGTGCTTTCTGTAACTCTAGTAGCATTTTCCTTTCTTAAATTGTTCTTTACATCTACAGCATTAGATTCTAGCATTGTTTTGTAGGATCTAGAGAGCTCCGTATCAGATAATAAATCAATGTTAGTATCGCCAACCATAACAATATTTTTATATCTATTAAAAATTGATTCTAAATGTGATATAAATGTATTATTATTTTCACTAGGACTTTTGTAACAAACCGCAAGTTTAATAACTGGACTAGTACCGCATAATGATATAATTATGGTATTAAACTGTTCAATGACTTCTAATATTTTATATTGTATGTTTTGTTTGACATAAATAGCAGCCCCGCCTCCTCTATTTAAATTATTTGAATTAAATAAAGCTGTATACCCAGGAATATTAAAAAATATCTCCTCATCAGAGTATATCCAAGTTTCACCAATCATAATTATGTCAATACATTTTTTAAGTTTTATAAATGATTCTATTTCGATAATATTTTTTCTGAGACTTCTGGCATTAAAATGCACAATATTTAAATTTGAGAGTGTATTGAACATCAAGGTTTACTGATCATATAATTTTGCCAAGTTTCTCTTGTTTTCTGCAAATATTCTCTGTATTTATTATCAATATGCCTCCTGTAATAAGCTAGGTCTTGAATTGCTTCTTTTCTAGATACTCCTGTATTGTCATGATAAATAAAATAAAGTTGAGAAAGTTCTTTGTAGTTATTTGGCAATCCCTCTTGATGAATTAGTATTTTTAAACTAGTCTGAGTGACACCTTCATAGCAAATATCATCCTTGTCATGGAAATATGATAAAAACAGCCTTACATTGTTATAAATTCTGTGGTCTCTTAGTCTTGAAATTGCATAAACATTATCACCAGTATCAATTGCTTTTCTTGTTAGCCTAACAATAGGAGGGACCAATGGATCGATGTATGTTTTACTATTTCCCTGTACATTTTTTTCAATGTTTGGGCAGAGCGTTTCTCCCTTAGTCCAATTTGAATATTTGTTATCTGGCATTTGGAGTTTGCTTGGAGAAATGCAAGTTTTATTCTTTTCTTTATCTTCATTTTTTGAAACCACGCAATCACTTTTAATTTTATTTGGATTAGCTACATCAACTATAGATTCTTTCGCAGTAGTGATATTTTTATGTATTTTCTTTGTGAAAGATAAAAAATTTAAAAGATTTCTATTATTTTTGGTTTTAATATTTGATGAATCATCTTTTGGTTTGACTATTTTTTTTACAGTTTTTATTACGGTCCCTGTTGTACTAATATCAGCAATTCTATCGTTATCAGTTTTATTATTATTATTAATATCATTATTATTATTATTATTATTATTATTATCATTATTATTATTATTATTATTATTATTATTATTATTATTATTATTATTATTATTATTATTATTATTATTATTATTATTATTATTATTATTATTATTATTATTATTATCATTATTATTATTATTATTATTATTATTATTATTATTATAATTTTTATTATTATTATTATTATTATTATTATTATTATTATTAGTTTTATTCCCATTTTCTTTCATATCAAAATTATCAAGATTAGATAAGTTGTTGTTTTCCATAAGATTAGTCTTTAATTGCTAATATCCAATCTTTTGTTTTTTAATACTCAGCTTTTTTTGATATACCTGACACATCACACTAAAGGTATTATGATCAACATTTAAACCAAGTTTTAGCTTCTCATTCACTTTTAGACAATTTATGCATTTATTGATGTCATCCTTTTTACATTCAGCACTTTTATGCTTCTGATGACATTTGACACAAATCTCATCATTTTTACAATCCGCAGATTTATGGTTAAAGCCTTTGCATTTGAAACAGCGTAGAACCCGTATAGCGTCAAAAACTTTGCAGCGCTCCCATCCAATTGAGACCTTTTCATTTCCAATTATCTTTGGGAAAGTGTCCTTATCTATTTCTACTATGGCATTATACCTTGTATGGTTTGTTTTCCTTGCCTCATAAATTTTTATCACTTTCATCACACTATGTTCTAAGATAGGATTCTGAGCCTTTAATTTGTTTATTAATTCATCTTCTTTATAATTGACTCCCATGTGAATGATTTCCACTCTTGGTTTGGTTTCAATTGGCACTTTTATTTCATAATCTCCCATTTTTTTTTCTAACAAATTTTTTATTTTTTCACGTTCTTCTTTTGTTTCGGTTTCAATTAGTACCATACCATTTTTTCTATTTTCGACATTTTTGATTTTTAGATTTTTTGGGTCGACTTTTTTACTTAAATCCACTTTAGTTTGTTCACATTTTTGATTTTGCTTAGGTTTCACAATCAAAGGCACAACTTTTTTTATGGATGGCACAGTTTTTTTGCTGACACTTGCATTTTTTAATATTTCGGCAAACGATACATTTTGACCTACATTTTCATTTTTTAAATTTTTATTGCTATATGTTTGCAATTCAGTACACAGTTCATCGTTCTTGAGTATTGATGTTTTTATACTGCTATTTATTTTTTCACTTTCCATTTTGAATGCTTCCGTTAATTTATTCATTTTTTCAATTTCATATTTCTGTTCCGTTTTAATATGTTGTAGCCGTTCCATATATCTCTCCTCTACCGCCTTTAGTTTTTATTTCACTTTTTTTACTATAAAACTAGAATGTGATCAATTTTACTATATGGTTTTATTTCGTAAAATTTTAGAAAATGATATGGTTTTATTTCGCATTCGAATTGGAAATAAAGCCACACGCGAAAAAATGTGCGATATGGTTTATTTCTCATTCAATAGCGAATTAAAGCCATTATGGCACTTAAAGAAAAATCATTTTCGCATTTGAATGCGAAATAAAGCCATATCATTTTCTAAAATTTTACGAAATAAAGCCATATAGTAAAATTGATACAAATTCTAGTTTAATAGTAAACAAAGTAAAAAAAAAATAGAAATTGATAATTAAGTGCAGTTATAAATGATAAATACAGGGTGTTTCTCTAATAACCTGCCATAGAACTAGGGGTTATTCTAGGGTTCAAAACAAACAAAAAATGCTTCTAGAGGTAGGGTCTATTCTCATCCGTTTGGGAGATATGGGGCTTAGAAAAATTGCTAGGGGCCTAAATAATTAATAAGTTCCTAATTTTTTTTAATACACTGTAATAAAACATGTTAAATAATATTATATTTTCATTACGGGGGCTGCCGCCCCCGAACCCCCGCTAACTCAATTATTGAAGCTAGATTTTGAATCCAACACTAAAATGAAAAGAATGGTATAAGAATTCGGATACCTAATTCATTAAAAAAATTAATAAGTTTCTAATTTTTTTAATACACTGTAATAAAACATGTTAAATAATATTATATTTTCATTACGGGGGCTGCCGCCTTCGAACCCCCGCTAACTCAATTATTGAAGCTAGATTTTGAATCCAACACTAAAATGAAAAGAATGGTATAAGAATTCGGATACCTAATTCATTAAAAAAATTAATAAGTTTCTAATTTTTTTAATACACTGTAATAAAACATGTTAAATAATATTATATTTTCATTACGGGGACTGCCGCCCCCGAACCCCCGCTAACTCAATTATTGAAGCTAGATTTTGAATCCAACACTAAAATGAAAAGAATGGTATAAGAATTCGGATACCTAATTCATTAAAAAAATTAATAAGTTTCTAATTTTTTTAATACACTGTAATAAAACATGTTAAATAATATTATATTTTTATTACGGGGGCTGCCGCCCCCGAACCCCCGCTAACTCAATTATTGAAACTAGATTTTGAATCCAACACTATAATGAAAAGAATGGTATGAGAATTCGGCATAGCTATTTCATACAAAAAATAATCAACCCTAATTAATAAATATAAATATTCTGGAAAAAGGGGCAATCCTGGTTTTGAATCCAACTCTAAAATCCCTCCTAATTGAGAATCCCACATATACACATATATAAATATTCTGGAAAAAGCGTAAAACCCTGCTTTTGAAACCAACTCTAAAACTCCTTCCTAACTATTTAAATAAAAAAGTTTGGAAAATTAAATTGCTTCTATTTTCACAAATAAAATTACTTCTGATTTTGTAGCCTAAGGGCCTTTCTAATTATATTTTTACATACATATTTAAATGAAAAAAATTTTAAAACTTTGAGGTTGTCACCTCCAAAATCCCTCAAAACAAATTGTCAGAACCAAACTCAATATTGTATCCAAACCTAAAATGCATTCTTACATTTTTAAATTTGCCAAAAAGGCAAAATAAATTTATGACAAATAAAGTATGAAAATGTATTTTTTAATAAAATTGTTGCGTCATTTTTGCATTTATGTTCTCTGGTGGGGCTATTTGTCAACATATGCCATACTTATTATATACCGTTGGAAAGAATTTTAAAAGACCTTTCTAATGGTATAATAATAATACAGGGTGTTTTTGAAAATTTCACAGTTATAGTAGTTTTTTTGAAAGTTTGATTTTTTTTTTTTTTTTTTTAAATTTTCACTTTAAATTGCAATATCTCAAAAATGGTAGCACCGATCCAGATGAAACAAGATGTTTATGAAAGACAATATCATGCCTTACAATATTGTAAGATGTTGGTTCCAGTTTATGGACTAACAGGAAAAATATAACATTTTAATAAAAATGCTACAAAATCTTAGGAACATTTTGTAATGCATTTTTCGACCACTAGATGGCGCCATCGCCACTAATGGTATATATATTCGGAAACTTTGAGATATTTAGTACCGTTATGTGATGACGTCATCTTGATAGCTCACAACCCCTTTGCGGAAGTTTTGCCCTAGTTTGGTAAATAGTTTAAGTGTAAAACAACAAAATAAATAATATGGTTGTTGAAGTCAGTTCTGTCGTCAGAGGAAGAGAGAAAAATTAATTAAATTCACACTTGTTAAAAAATTAAAAGAAATTAATTATTAGATTTCACAAAATAAAGATGATTCTGACTGATTACGATTTTGATACGATTTAGAACAAGAAATATTTCCTGTTAGAAGAAGATTTAGAGGTAGCTGAAATTGAAGAACACGATCAATAATATTTTTATGCACCAGATGGTACAAAACGGCAAAAAAATTCATCATCATTCAGGAGATTTTTAACGCATAATATATTGCATTCGCGAAATATAGGTCCAACTGACAGAACAAAGGATTTATCTATAGTAGAAACATTTAATTTATCTTTTACACCTGAGATGAAAAATATTATAATTCGAGAAACAAACCGAAAAGATGAACAATTAAATTAAAGTGAACATGTTTGCCCTAAAAGCAAATGGTATCCGATGGATATTATTGAATTAAATCCGTATATAGATATTATACTATTCGCAGAAGCCAGCCGTTCGAATAGTGAACATATAAGAAGATTTGTGGACTATGGACTCTCATCCATTTTACAGAGCAGCTATAGGTTCTAGGCGATTTAAATGTCTGACAAAATCTATTCGATTTGATAATTCTAATACGAGAAAACTTAAATTGCTACCAGATAAAGCTGCAATATGACCGTAGATGAGCAATTGTTCCCATTTAAGCGTACACGCTTTACCCAGTACAATTCCTTCAAAACGTGCCAAATATGGAATAAAAGTTTGTGGGTATGTGACTCGAAAACATCATATCCATTAAAATGTCAAATTTATACAGGCTTAAACCCATCTGGAGAACGTAATATTAACCAAGGTGAGCGTGTAGTAAAAGAACTGAATTTAGCAAAGTTCTTATAACGGAATTAAAAGTTTGGTACAGTTTAGTACATGGTACAGTTTCTATTATGTTCCAAATTTAATTTAATTTATTTTTTAATTTTAATAAATATAATATTATTATATCTAACATTTTCAAATAAAAATTCAAAAACTCTTTACTTTTTTTGAATATTTATGTTAAAATTTCATAGGTAAACTATACATAACCGGGTGCACGGTTAAGGTTTTTTAGCGACGAAGTTGCTCTAGAAGGTAAAGTTAAAGGCTTTTTCAAAATTTTTTATACAAAAATGGTTTTTAATTAAAATTTATTAAGCTACTGAAAAGCTTAGCCAGATTGTAGCATTGAAAAAGGTATAACACATTTTTAAAATCGAAAACATACCAAGGTATGCGGTTGCACACATAAGGGTTAAACGATTTAATAAAATTTGTTGAAAATTTTGCACAAGCATTGATCTTAATTAGAGAAGCTCTCGGGTTAATTGATTTTTACCTGCTTAACCGTTTTGTCATAAAGATCTGACCGGGGTTTGAACCCGAGACCTTCCGCATGAAGGGCGGCGTCTTTACCACTACGCCATTGGTCAGATATTAATAATAACTCTAATAATTCTAATATTAATAATAACAAAAATAAAGCTAATAAAGAATCCTAATAACAATATGTTTAAATTTAAATAACATAACCTTTTCCATCTCTACATTTTTTCGTAAGTCTTTGTTTTTAATCTACATTTTTTGTTTTTTAAAAATAGATTTCAATGTCAAAGTGCAGTTTTATTTTTACTTCTAATAAAATCTAAAAATCAAAAAGTTCAATTTCGATATATTATGCTCAAATACATTGTATTTTAAATCCCGTTTTCCAAAAAAAAAACCTTTATTTACACTACAGAGTAATGCTCATATAAAACAAGAAGTTGTATCGTACCTACTGGAACGCACTGCACTACCCCAACTAAATGTTGCACAAACTGTGGCCATAAAACTAAATAATTTTTGGCAAAATTTCAGACATCCGACTTTCTTATATATAGAGTAATGCACATATACAAAAAGAAGTTGTATCGCAGGTTCTCGAATCCGTGGAGCAAACTGGCTGGATTTCAATAGCTTCATGGCTATTACATAAAAACGTGGTTCTGAAAATTTTAGAATGCTAGAACTTTATTTTATGAATTATTGTGCGATCGGACATAATAGCTAAAACGATTTACTTTTCGATTCTGATCCGATCCATAACTTTGAGTCTATATCTACCCCCACTTTCTCTCTGTGTCACAAACGTAAAGGAAATTTAGAATACCCTTTTGACCAATAGCCATGCGGATATAATACTTATATTTTAATTAGATAATATCCGATTGAGTGTTTCTGCACCTCAAAAAGGGTTTTTAATTGAAGTCGAAGCAGCTTTCCAAAAATGGGGTCCAAAACTCTCAAAACTCCGAAAAATTACTTGCCATTAGAATAAGATTTTAACTTCCAACCATCTAGTCTTCTTAGTAACAAAGATGTATCAAGCAATCTCTATAGCAGCTACTCTAAGTTTTTTCCGAGAAATCTACCAATCTTACTATACTTCCCTACTTTTAATTTTAATTTTATAGTGTAAGTTCTGAAGATATGGCAAACAAGGTTCTAACACTTTTATGCGTCATCCCGAAAATGAAGCCTTAGCTTTTTGAAAATTCGAGAACATTCATAGAAAAGTATATAAGTGTAACTTACCATGTGTAATTTTAATAGGAGTGTATAACTTACCGTGTTCAATTTTCATATCAGTTTATAACTTACCGTGAAATTCATTCAGTTATAGGAAACTTAGAATTTATCTATATAAAACACTTTGGGTAAATTTCTAAATTCTAGCTATATTAGTTATTAAGTTATCTTACTGACCATTAAGGTGTCTAATATGTCAAAAAATTTTATCAAATTCAAACTTTTATAAACTTAACGAAGTCAATAAAGGTTAAAAAGGTCAAAAATAACTCCGCCAAATTCAAAATATTCAGCAAGCTTTTTAAAAATACAACTAAATACAAAAACTGTGCACCGTATTTAAGAAGAAAAATAAAATAAAAAAAAATATATTTTTTTCAATAAGTATATACTTTTATTAAAGTAGTACTAGCCCCCTAAAATGCAGAAAATAAAAAACTGAAGGTAGATATTGGGAATTTGTTACTGTGTTAATATAAAAGTAAATTGCTGGTATAAGAAACAGTTCTTTTAATGTTTCAAATATCAAAACTTTTAAGCTTAACATGTTGAAAATTTTCATTAACCAAAAATTGATGGTAGATCTATTGCATTTAAAAGTGTATTAGTATAAAAGTAAATTGCTGCATTAAGACTATCTGAAAGAAGAACTGTCACCATTTCAGCAATTTACTTTTATACTAAAACACTTTTAAATGCAAAAGATCTACCATCAATTTTTGGTTAATGAAAATTTTTAACATTTTAAGCTTAAAAGTTTTGAAACAGTAAAAGAACTGTTTCTTATACCAGCAATTTACTTTTATATTAACACAGTAACAAATTCCCAAGATCTACCTTCAATTTTTTATTTTCTGCATTTTAGGGGACTAGTACTACTTTAATAAAAGTATATATATCTTTAAGTCTGAATACATATTTTTTCACATTGTACATATATAATATGTATGTTTGTAAATACCTAGTTCTTTGTTTATGGTCTTTTATAATATTTCTGCATACATATATATACATATGGTCATAATAATGTATCAATAACATGGTTGAAAATCTAATTCGAAATATTAATGTCATTAATAAAAACTGTTCACTTAAATATTTTTGTTTACATTTCCATATACAAAAAAAAACTAAATGCGCATTCGCTTATTCATATAAGATTATTATCTTACTTATTATCTATAATATATTACATATATTCAATATTAACACAAAATCATTTCACAACCGTTACATTTTTATTACGCTTCAAAGTATAAAGTAAACAAAAACAAATGACTGATTTTGTTTTGTTGCATTTCAAAAATTTTAAGATGAATAAGTTAGGGTTCAAATTCGCTTCATGGTGAAATTTTTTTTTAATTTTAATCTAAATTTTTTTTTTATTTAAATACTTACCTACTTGTATTAATTTTAAATTAATGAACCAAAAATGTACGGACTGACAAAAAAAAACCCTAAAAATTTTTTATATGAAACTGATCGTCTACATAATTATTTGGTCTATGTTTTTATATTATCAAAGTGAAGTATTTTAGTTCTGAAAGTTACAAATTTTTAAAGAAACTATACAAATAAATTAATTTTATTTGTAATTTTTTTTATTATTTCTGTTGAATTTAAAGAAAAAACTAAAAAATTTTTGTCTTTAAAGAAGGATCGAACTCACACCTATTTACACCGTCAGCCATTTAGCTAACCACTGAACCATGCAATTCATATAAATTTATGGTCAGATTTCTAATATAAATGTATCACTAACTGACAGAATGATAAATAAAGCCATAGACGCAGGCAAGTTCAATAATAATAATTAGAAAACATATAACTTAAGAACAAGTTTAAAATTATTTGTCGACCTAAAAAAACAATTAATTCTTTAAGCTGCGTTTTAGCTGACAAATTTTACCTGACTAAAAATATTCCAAATTTTTTTTGTCAGTGATAAATGTCCCCAATTTTTTGTTAATTAAAAAAGATCAGGTCAGCTTAAACGTACATGTTAATTAAAATAAAATTATTTTATAAAATTAAAACATTTTTACCAATAAAACGACTGTAAACTTTTGACTAAAAGATTTGAAACTATTCAACATAATTTTAAGATTCAAACTATCACCTGTTTTTATTGAAATTTATGAACAAGAGCATTATTTTCCTACTTTCATTAAACTTAAACCTAAAAATTTGATCTGCATTTAAAAGATTTGTTTCCTTGTTTCAAGCATTTAAAACGTTCAACATTTTTAAAATACAATATAAACATTTTTGTTACTAAACAATAAGTATTTCACTGTAAAATAAAATTGTTACACAAAAGAAAGAAAAATAACTATTTCACATTACTTAAATATTGTTGACATTTTCAATTTTTTTCATTGTTTACCTCATATAAATCTTTCTCAAAATCTTAAATTCGATGAACTCTATATCTTATAATATATTCTTACATTAGTTAACTCTTCATTCTTGATCCGATCTTTTCAACAACTTTTTCTTTTTCATGTTAAATAAAAAGAATTGTAATATCAAAATCATTCTCTTAAATCGAAGATCTTTTAAATATTTTTTTTTCTATTGATTACATTTTTAGACATTTAATGCATTTATGCTTATACTATAAATATATACATATATGGAAACAAATGAATCAAAAATGATTGTAATTTAAACTGCCGCCGCATCGTTAAAAAATTTCTGGTTCATTCTTAGATATCATTTAAAAAAATCTGTATTCTTTATCCAAACCAAGTCTTTGTTTAAAATAATTGTAATTTTTGTTTTTGTACCCTTCATTTTTTTACTTTTATTAGTTCCTTTCGGAGATTGTTTTTAGTCATAAGAAAAAAGCAACTGCTAAAAATGAAATTAACAAACACTGCAAAAGAACTTTATAATTGATATCCTTTACTCTCTAAATTATATATTAAAGATTCTAAATTATATACAAAACAGTTCTACTTAGTTTAGATTAGCAATTTTATTCTAAATCGTTTAAAAGTAAAGTAATGCAATGCAGTAAATTAAAATAATTATGTTAAAAAAAATAAATAAATAAGAATTAAGATGAATTTTAACTGTTAAACCTTTACTATATTTTATTATTTCTTAAATAACATGGGACAACACCTACAATACTAAATTCAGGTGCTCATTTAGATATGATGGAGTTTTAAAAATTATTATTAAATTATTATACTAGATATTTTGTTAAAGCAGAGTTATTTGAAATTTTGTAAATATTCTAGATTTTTTTTATTTTTTGGGTAGTACCTCAAGCAAATAAGGCCTAAACAACAAAAATCATACTAACACTTTTAAAATGTACTTTATTGTTTTACACATTCCTTGATAATTGTACTAAAATGTCAGATCAAAAAAAAATACTTATATCACTACACTTATCTTAATGTTATTTGTATTTATATTTTGAGAATTCTTTTGTTATGTGATAATATAAAATTTTTTTTTTTTAAATGTAAGTAAAATTTTCAATAAAATTATAATTATTACACTTATTTTGTGTTAAATATTTACTTTATGATTGCTTTCTTTAAAAAAAAATTTATTTATAATTAATAATAAATATTTTTTTAAAAAAGTGGCTTTTTAGATTTTACAAAAAATAGTTAATAAAGGTTTAATAAGTTCTATTAAGAAAATTAAAATTAATCATATTTTATTTTTTTGACCGTTGAATAATAAAAATTGGTTATTTGTACATAAAACTTGTTTCTCGATCTAAAGCTCTTATCATATTATACCACCAAAAAAAGAGGATTGTGGGAAGAAGAAGATTTGACTGAATTAATGTTTTTTTAAGCAACAAATTTTTTTAAATTTTTTAAAATTTTAAAATTTTTTTAGAATGTAAGATATAAACAACAAAACCTATTATGTAGCATTATGTTGATTTTTTTTATAAAACACTACTTTAGGCCTTATTAAATATATGAAAAAATATAACATAGTATAATAAATTTGTAGCATTTTTATGTTTAAAATAAATTATGTTTATAATTTTATATTTGCTAGTCGGCAAATTAATTTTATATTGAATAGAATGCAAATAATCGGAATTACTGTTCAGTTTTTTTTTTAATGTATAAGATTCTGTTTAACTAAAATGAAATAATTGTTATTGAATTTATTCAGTAGTTTTAATTATTTTATCAAATTTACGTTAGCTTGGCCTTATTTGCCTCAAGTATACTTAGTTTAAGTAATTCAAAATTAAATTTAACTCAGACAGATGCATTAGCATTTAGCATCTCTGGTAGTTCGAAAGAAATTATTAAAAAAAAAATAAGTAAGACATAGTTTTAATTTTATTTTTGTCGTTATTTTATTACTAAAAGATTTAATAATATTCCGGTACAGTTATTCTAAATTTTAAATTAAATAAATAAATTTTAAGTTTAAACCTTAAACTTCTTGATAAATTTGTAATTATGTTTTCAAACTGATTTTTTTAATAACTCTATTTATATCTCTCTATAATCTGTCTAATACAAATTTGACAATCATAAACCAGTATTTATAAGACAAACAATCAAAGTTATTGATATATCATAAAAAACCATTTAGGTACCGATGTCAAGGTACTTATATAAAAAATTTTAAAGTCATTATTTGTTTACAAATTTAATTTTAAATTATATTTTAGTTTTATAATTTCATCCTTTGCCTTAAGGTACCAAAACAATATACAAAAAAGTTTATACTTTGTTTAAATAATTAAAATTTTTAACAATAAAGTCATAAAGACCATTTTCAATCAAATTCAGCGTCAAAAAAACTTACAAATCATTCTTCCATAATATAATATAAATATTAAAATTTTATATTAGAATTAGTTCTAATATATGAAAAAATACTTTGGTACCAGAATTTCATATTAACACAATATATTTATTGGTTACAAGGATTTTAACAATCATTTCATCAAAGATCAATATAATAAACAAGCCACCGCTTATATTTAATAGCACTAAATTGAATGACGTTGACTATTATTTGAATTCTGATTTTATTGTTACTGCTGTTTTCGTCGGTAATGATAATGGTGGTAACGCGTTATTCATTATTGACATTTTTAATTTTATATTCGGTTAAACACAAATACACTACAATTTTTATGAATTTCTATTACTATTTTAACAGTTCATCTTCATAAATCTTTATTGTTATTACTGATTCCTCTTCATTATTATTGGATCATAATTCATTTTTATTTCGTAAAAAAATGTTGTATTAAAAAGATTTTAATTTCAAAAAATTAGAACTTCATCTTATTCGAATAATTTCCGGAGGTTTTAAATTTCTTAGTTAATATGAGACAACAAGAAAGAAAAAAAAAATATTAATAATTTTATGATTTTATGGACTATTGCAAAATAATTTTGATCAGCGATCACACCATTATAACTTTTCCTTTTAAAGAAGAATAATGAAAAAAATATATTATATACGTATGTGGTTATCGTCAAATCTCAAATCAGCTTCCAGACCTTATTTTGAGTTCATATTGTTTTAGGTCTTATCGCAAAAATTTTATATGTAATTACCTAGTGCTTTTAATAAAATAACATTAGTTTAGTTTGTTTGTTGTATACGATTGTAAATTTATTACCAATGCAGTAACAAATTTTAAAAGATCCCATAAAATCCCAAGCATTTTATTATGATTCTTATGCAATAAAACTCATTCAATTTACGTCCTGCTGTAATTTTTCATTGTTCATTTTTTTTTTCATTTATCCCAAGTTTTTCTTGTCCAATTTGTGCTAATTTGCTTTGGTATCTCAATCATATGAAATTATTACTTTTTTCATTCTTTGAGAACTTTGACAGATTTTTATACCCGTATGACTATATAGTCAAAGGGTATAATAAATTTGCCATTACGTTTGTGACGCAGAGAAGGAGGGGAGGTAGATGAAAAGGATCGGATCAGAATCGAAAAAGAAATCGATTTAGCTATGTATGTCCGTCCGTCCGTCTGTCCGTCCGTCTGTCCGTCCGCACGATAACTCAAAAACTAAAGGAGCTAGGATCTTGAAATTTTCGCAAATTCGTTTTTTTGCAGTAGTCATCGCTATTTAAATCCAGCTATTTTGGGCTATTGGTTCGGGTAGCTGCCATACAACTTCTTTTTTTATATAAGTATTTCTCTGTACCTATTACAGCTGCGTGTCTAAAATTTTGGCAAAAGTAGTTTAGTTTTATGGCCAAAGTTTTTGGAAAATTTGGTTGGTCTACTGCAGTGACCAACCAGTTTTTGCAAAATTTGGTTGGTCTACTACAGTGTGCCCATGCTTCTTTTATATGGGCATTATACTACACCTAATAAAGCTTTAAGTTTGAAATTTTGACAAAAGTAATTAATGTTTTTAAATGATATAATGTATATGTTACGGTCATACGGGTATCCCAGAGTTGACACAGTCTACTCTACCACACTCTTCCTCGTTTTTTCTTAACTTAAAGTATAAAATAAACAAGTAAAGAAACAGTCAGTCGGTGCAACAGTCGGTGCAAAAATACCCTACACCTATTTGGTTCAAATTTAATGGGAAGTCTATAAGTCATTTTAAAACGATAAAAGCTTTTATTAGTTTCATCGTAACACATAGCTAAAGAAACTAACTTTATAATATTAGAAATATTTCCTAATTATTTTATCAATTCAAAAATATTAAAAACTCTTACTAATTTATCTATTTAAAAATATTAAGCAACAAAAATCTTGAAATAAATGGTTCGAAAAATGCAATTACAAAATTACATATAAATTTTATCCAATTCAATAAAATTTTACAACATGCAGCAATTACTTCTTTTCAGGATTTTTAGCTGTAGTGCATTTATTGTTGAATGATTTAGTACCCTTGATTAATTATTTCAATTTTAAATAATTTTTAAATTTATTCTTTTAATTTACTTATTTTTTAATGTTTTATATAATTAATATCAAAGTTATTCAAAAGAAATATTAATTTGAAATAATATAAATATAAAAGTTTATATAATTTGATGGTTTTTAATGTTATTAAAACCATTAATGCCTTGAATAGCTTTTTATCACAAAATATAATAACCAAAATAAGCAATATATGCATTTCTAAAATAAAATGACAAATTTAGAACTTTTCACATACATTTAAATATAAAAATATATTTTACAACTTAAGTATCGTACAAAATTTTTTTAATTATATATTACCTATGGTAATAATTCAATAAAATATAGATATGATATAATAAATATTAAAAACAAAAAAAAATTTCGTCGTTTATTAAAAACATATTTTGTTTTTAATTTATAAAATATAAACATAATATGATTTATAGTAAAATTCTTAGCCTCTTAAAAATATAAAAGTGTTAAATAAAATCGGAAATAGGAAATAGTGTATCAAATTTTAATTTTTTATCTTTATTAATTTCGAATAAAGGCTTTAAGGTCTTGGAAGTAGTGGTGGTACGCAAACCTCTATTTCAATTCATTTCAAATTCCACGTACACAAAACAAATAAAAAGAAAGACCTGTGCCCAAAGATGTTTGTAAGCCATTCAACTTTTCAAAGGTTCCAGAACCCGAAACCATTGTACGATTTCGCCCACATACAGTCCCCGTCATACTTTCAATTTTCAAATTTTCGAGAACACTAAGGGAGTAGGAAGGGACATCCTCATACCAAATTTGGAGGTTCTAACTTCTTTGGATTCGGAATCATGCTCGTTTGGCCTAAATTCGATGAAAAAGTTCCAAAATCCGAACCCATGGTCGGAATTCGCCTATTTGCATTCCGCGCCGTTCTTTCAATACTAGTGAACCCTTGAACACAATTGGAACGTTCTATCTTAATTTTAGACTACTTTTTTTATTAATTTGAACGCTATACTTTAAGGGCTTCAGAACATGGCTATATCGACTCTGTAGGTCAAACTGATCACAAATATATATACTTTTCCATATGTAGCTCGTTTCCTTTAGGTGGTTACAAACACTATACCAAAGTTAATATACCCTTTTCCTATTTCATAGGTGTAGGTTATGAAAATGGTCAGGGAAAAAAAATTTGTTTGTCCGGTTTCTAAGATGGGGAGAAGAAAGATCAATATCCTATACAAAAATAAAAATATGTATAATATTATAGGTTATCTTATAATATAATTATTTTATTACATATATATAACATATTACGTTAATTGTAAAATGTGCATATGATTAAGCACCATAGTACTTAGTCAGAGGCAATAATCAAATTGAAAATTTACAGAATATTTAATATTTTTCAAGAAAAATAAAACTTATGGCATAAAAAATGTTATGAAATTAAAAAAATTTTTTAAATTTTGATGGGTTTCATTAAAAAATTTAAAAGAAACATAATCTAGCATAATTAAATATCCAGGGTAAATTTTCGCAGCGGGTTTACGAGCTATCAAGATGACGTCATCACATAACGGTACTTTATATCTCAAAGTTTCCGAATATATAAATTATTAGTGGCGATGTTGCCATCTAGTGGCCGAAAAATGTATTACTAAATGCATTACTAAAATGTTCATAACATTTTGTAGTATTTTAGCTAAACCGTTATATCCTGTAAGGTTCCAATAAGCTGGAACCATTTTCTACAATATTTTAGGGTATGATGCTGCCTTTAATATACATTTTGTTTCATCTGAATCGATGCTACCGTTTATTAGATATTGCAGTTTCAAGTGGAAATTTAAAAAAAAAAACAAAAAAAAATCAAATTTCAAAAAAACTACTATCAGTATGAAATTTTTAAAAAAACCCTATATTTATTATTGTACCGTTAGAAAGGTTTCTTTGCAGTCTTTCCAACAGTATATAATAAGTATGGCATATGTTGACAAATAGCCCCACCAGAGACTATAAGAGCAAAACTGAAACAACAATTTTATTAAAAAATACATCTTCATACTTTGTTTCTCATACATTTATTTTGCCTTTTTGTTTTTGTTGAAATATGTTTGTAAAAATGTAAGTAGGATGCACTTGTAAGTAGGATTAGAGTTTGATACAATATTAAATTGGGGTTTGGTAATTTGTTTATAGGGATTTTGGAAGTGGCAACCCCATAGTTTTAAATTTTTTGTTGTTGAAATATGTATGTAAAAATATATTTAGAAAGGACCTTAGAGTTTTTCTTTTTTTTTAATTTTCACTTGAAACTGCAATATCTCAAAAACGATACCATCGATTTAGATGAAACAAGATGTATATTAAAATCAGCATCATGTCCTACAATATTTGTTTTTTCATCATGTCCTATATATTAGTTTACTGTCTTATAGGAAAAATAAAACGGTTTAATTAAAATATTACAAAATGTTAGGAAAATTTTGTAATGCATGTTTCGACCACTAGATGGCGTCATCGCCACTAATAATTTATATATTCGGAAACTTTGAAATATAAAGTACCGTTATATGATGACGTCATCTTGATAGCTTGTAACTCCACTGCGGAAGTATATCCAATATCTATCTTGTTTTCTTTCTGTAATCATTACTGCAAAACCCATTCATCTTTTTTCTACTATATTCTTCATTTAACGTTGAGAATAATATGGGTAATTTTCCTTTAACAATCAAAGAAACAAAAAATTTTATTACCCACCATTAAAAGTTGCTATATTTAATGTATTTTTACCAAAAATCTTCTAATATCTTTTTTTGCAGAATCAAAAAATTAAAATTGCATTTATCAGAAACTAAAAAATACAATTTATTGAAAGCTAAAGTATTGATTCCTTAGAATCAACTGACATACAGCGGCTGTAATATGTCAATAGAAATATGTTCCGGTAATAAACTATACCAGATTTTAAGTTTTTGTGAGTAGCGACAAAAAAAAATCTATTGTTTCCATTTTCCTGGCAATGTACGTGCATACCTATATGTATAATTTAAAACAAAACTTTAAAGATTTGCTTTCCGTCGAAAAATTGAATAATATTGATAAAAAAAAATTTAATTTGTTTTTGTTTTGAAATTTCCAAAGAGAAGCTAATAAAATTCAAAAAGAATTACGACCGTAATGAATTTTCAAAGTCGGTAGCTAAGATAACTGAAATCCTTGAAGACATATGAATAAGAATGTAAATTATTACGTATTTCCCCCTCTAAAATAAGTAAAGCGTGATTTTATTAATTCTCCTTTTTACTGAATTTTCATATTGTTGTAAATTATACTTTTAATTTTTTTTGTAGTTCACTTTATATTTGGAATATTAACATTTTTTACAAGAATCCTTGAATTTTGATGGTTGCGGCTTTTGTTCTTTACGGTTTGAATATGATGAGAAGATGGATTTCTAATAATAAACAAAAAGAACTAAATGGCTAAATAAAAATTAATTGGCTTCAATATATGAGAGCTGTTCCCCTCTTCTATAACTTTAATGCGATTTTAGTGATTTATAGTAAATATTTAATGTTTAAAGAAATTATATGTGGTGTTTAAAATAGTCTTTAATCTAGCTGATTTTAGTTTGAGTAATATCAGAAATAGTGATTAGATTACTATACTAGTTATTTATTCAATTGTTATTATTATTATTATTAAAAAATTGTGAATGTTTTCCTAATATTGGTTGTGTTCAAAATGAATTCAGGCAACCAGGTGGAAGTACTTTATAATAAAATAAATTGGTTAGGTTTGTAGAGCCTGAAAAAAAATTCATAATAACTTTTGTTAATAATCTAGAAAACATTTCGTTGTTTACGTTTTTCTAATTTGGAAATATATTGAAAAGTTTTTTTAGCAAATTTTCAAAAAAAATTAAGAAAAACCTTCTACACCGTTTGAAATAATAACGGAACTAAAGCCTCTGAAGTCCTGAAAGCGCTTTATTTAAAATATCGTAACATTAGTACCATTAGGTATATTTTTAATCAACATAAAATTATAAATATATTCAAATAAACTTATCGGGTTTCCGTACGGTATTTTAATTTATGGTTATAAAAAATCCCATTTATGAATTTGAATTATTACATTTTCTTAAAGGTTTAAGCTTGAAATTTTGGGAGATGTTTAATCTTATGCCTTGGCTAAAATTATCGCAGCCATGACTCAACGTCGAAGTTAAAAAATGTCAAAAAACGTAGCCATAAAATTTTTCAGTCACAATACAAAATTTTTAAACCGTTAAAGTAGCATTAAATGTAAACAAACTAAGTAAATAAATATAATTAAATTTTCAATCAGTCAAATGAAAGTAAAGTAAAATTATTATTTTATTTTACATTTTTTAATTTTATTATTTATTTAATATAAAAAAATTAGTTTTTAGATTTTTATAATTCTATATTTTTCATAAAGTAGTAATAAATATAAATCAGTAAGTAGTAATAAATATAAATCAGTAACAAAACATAAACAATAAGCTGTCAAAGTAGCGCAGAAATTAAAAGTTGATTAACTTTTTCGCCAAGGCTGCGTTAAAATTTGTTTTTACTTTCATTGTGTTAATTTTTATTGTTTTCCATACACTCTAAAAAACATTTCTTGAAGATTACTACAAAAATTGTAGTAAATTTTGTAGTATATTTCAACGTAATAGAGTTTTAAAAATAGTTGACTTTTTAACAATTATTTTCAAAATATCATGTTGGAAATTCATCAAGAATTCTTGATTTTTAAACAACTCTTGCTGGAAATTAATCAATAGTAACTGCTGAAAATTCAAAAGTTGATTTTTTAAAAATTATTTCTGAAAATTGGGGTTTCTAAGGTTTAAGTAGTATCCGCGTAGGACTAAATGACTATATATAAAAGATAGCTGGTATATTTCAGCTTCATTTTATAAGCATTTAAGAAACAAAAAATGATTTATTTTGTAATTTTTTTTTGTATATAAAAAATAATGTTAAAATATTCTAATATAATAACGTTAAAATATTCTCCAGACCGTGATGTTAATTAATAGCTTTGATTGAATATATATATACTGAACAGATCGCTAGATATAACGGTTTTTATAAAATAGACTAAAATAACAAGGATACTTTCAAATGTCCTTTTCGTCCTTAAAGGATAATATGCACCATTAAACCTATATATTTTTTGAAAGCTGGCAATACCAGCTATCTTTTAGATATAGTCATTTGGTCCTACACGGATACTACTTAAACCTAGGAAAAGCCTGAAAATTAATCAAAATTAACTACAGAAAATTCTTCAAAAAAAGGAGAAAAATCTTCTTTTTATTAAGGAGAAAAATTAAATTGAGAATCGAAAAATTTAAAGCGAAAAAACAATACATATATATATTATGTACATACATTTCAAATTATTATTAGATATTACATACCTACTTAAAATTAGATTTTTTTTTTTTTTTTCATTAATTTTTTTTTTATCTTAATTTCAAATCTTGCTTACTAATTTATTAAGTCTAAAAAATATGTTTTTATTTTTGAGTTTAAACGTTAGTATCTATTGAAGCTCTAACATTTTATTTTCACATTTTTGTAATATTTCGAAAATATTAATATTAAAATATAATATTTTTTTATAATATTACCATAAAACTTATAAATTTTGTGTAAAAAGCGCATACCCTTGCGTGGCGTACCGGCAACGCTTGCCATTTGGTTCATCGGACCCGGTGTCCATACATTACCAAAACAAATTTGTGTAGATATTCAATAAGGTATACGCATTTTTAGTAATAATGTGGAAGTAGCATTTTGAAATATCATATTTTTATACCCGTATGACTATAGGTAAAAAAAAATAAAGAAGTTAGGGTTATGAAATTTCCACAAAATCAATAGCCTTCATCGCTATTAAAATCCAGCCAGTTTGCTCCATGGGTTCGAACAGGTGCTATATTTTATACCACTATTTTATATCACTATACTAAAGGTCAATTGGGAATATTTAATTTTCCATTACATTTAAAAAAGGTGGGAGATATATATAGACTCAAAGGTATGGATAAAAGTTTAGTTTTATGACCAAAGTTTATGCAAAATTTGATTGGTCTTCTGCAGTGGAGTCGAATAGCTTTCATACAATTTCTTCTTTTCTATGAGAATTACTCTAAACTCAATGAATCTGGGTGTCTGAAATTTTGTAAATAATTGTTAACTTTAATCGTCAACGTCTGAATAAAATATAGTCGATTTTCTTTACTTTTTAAAATGTTTTCAAAATCGAACTACATAATAGATTTAACCCCTTTCTAATATTGTTTGGTTTTGTAATATGCAGTCTATTTTCTAATGTAACTTGGCATAATTCAGAAATAAAATATCGAAATTAATTATATTTTCAACCTTTTTTATACCCGTATGACTATATAGTCAAAGGGTATAATAAATTTGCCATTACGTTTGTGACGCAAAGAAGGAGGGGGGGTAGATATAGACTCAAGTGTATGGATCGGATCAGAATCGAAAAATAAATCGATTTAGCTATGTATGTCCGTCCGTCTGTCCGTCCGTCTGTCCGTCTGTCCGTCTGTCCGTCCGTCTGTCCGTCCGTCCGCACGATAACTCAAAAACTAAAGGAGCTAGAATCTTGAAATTTTCGCAAATTCATTTTTTTGCAATAGCCGTCATCGCTATTTAAATCCAGCCATTTTGGTCCATGGGTTCGGGTAGCTGCCATACAACTTCTTTTTTTATATGAGTATTTCTCTGTACCTATTACAGCTGCTTGTCTGAAATTTTGCCAAAAGTAGTTTAGTTTTATGGCCTAAGTTTCTGCAAAATTTGGTTGGTCTCCTGTAGTGGGTTCGTGTAGCTGCCATACAACTTCCTACTTTATATAAGCATTACTCTCCACCTAATGAAGCTGGGTGTCTGAAATTTTGCCAAAAATAGTTTAGTGTATTGGCCAAGGTTACAGCAAAATTTGGTTGGTCTATTGCAGAGGGTTCGAGTAGCTGCCATACAACTCCTTCTTTTATATGAGTATTCCACTAAACTTAAAAAAGTTTGTTTGAAATTTTGCCAAAATTAATTAACCGGATGATATAATATATATGTTACGGTCATACGGGTATCCCAGAGTTGACACAGTCTACTCTACTACACTCTTCCTCGTTTTAAATAAATTCTCTTTTTTATTAATGTTATGCTAAATTTTTTAATTAGATTATTTTTTATTTAAAATAGTTTTATAAACATGAATAAAAAATAATTTAATTATAGAGACAAGCACTATTTTATATTGTGAATTAAAACTGGGATAAAACTGTTTCTACCACATTTTTTAATAAATAAAAATAAATTTCAGACACCCAACTTCATGAGGTATAGAGTAATACTCTTATAAGAGAAGAAGCTCTATGGCAACTACCCACATCCATTGCAATACCCCAACAAAATAATGCGCAAACTTCGGCCATAAATCTAAATTACTTTTGGCAAACACCCAGCTTCGTTAGATTGCTATATCCATATAAAAAAAGAAATTGTATTTGAGCTATTTGAACCCGTGAAGAAAATGGCTGGATTTAAAAAGCGATGAACACTATTAGATAAAACACAATTTGTGAAAATTTCAAAATTTTACATGTTATTTTTTGAGTTATCGTACGGACGGACATACGTAACTAGATTGATTTACTTTTCGATTCTCATTCGATCCATACCTATGAGTTTATATTTACCTCTCTCACTCCTTCTCTACGTAATAGGAAATTTGTTATACCCTTTTAGCTTATAGTGATACGAGTATAACCAGTAAAATTACCCAAAAACTTACTTATATTGAAACGTTTGTCACCCTTTTTTTTGAAAAAAATAGTTCCTATTTTATAATTTTTAAAAAGAATTACATTATATCTAAAAAAACAACGTGTGTATTCTAAATAGCATTATGAAAGGTGTTGAAGAATTAATTAATGTTAATAAAAACAACAAAATATAAAATAAAAAATGATGAAATAAATAATAGCTTAGACATAAAAGAACTGAAATTTCAATATTATATCAATTATCTTCATTTGATGATCGCAAAATATAATTTATTTATATTTTGTTTTCCTTTATAAGATTAAATTATTTCAATATTAAGAGATAAATAGATAGGAAGATATTGTCGATAAGGAATTTTAAAAAAAATTAAGACTACTCCAAAATGTTTTAAAATCAATAATTCATTAAATATTTCCAAAAATTAAATTCGGTTTTTCATTTCAGGAACTTAAGAAATTTTTTTATATTTAATGTTATTTTGTATCAATTTTTAATTTTTATTCTTTTTGTTTTTGTTTTTAATATCTCGATAAACACTAAAATCGTTTTAAAAAATCAATTATAAAAAAAATATCGAAAGATTTCTTTCATAGAAAAATCAGAACCAAAGCCTAATCAAATAAAATACATTTTTAAAAAAAATAAGTACTAGAAAAAGAACGAGGAAGAGTGTGGTAGAGTAGACTGTGTCAACTCTGGGATACCCGTATGACCGTAACATATACATTATATCATTTAAAAACATTAATTACTTTTGTCAAAATTTCAAACTTAAAGCTTTATTAGGTGTAGTATAATGCCCATATAAAAGAAGCAGTTGTATGGCAGCTAATCGAACCCTCTGTAGTAGACCAACCAAATTTTGCAGCAACTTTGGCCATTACACTAAACTATTTTTGGCAAAATTTCAGACAGCCAACTTCAATAAGTATAGAGTAATGCTCATATAAAATAAGAAGTTGTATGGCAGCTACTCGAACCCTTTGCAGTAGACCAACCAAATTTTGCAGAAACTTTGGCCATTACACAAACTATTTTTAGCAAAATTTCAGACACGCAGCTTCATTAGGTATAGAGTAATGCTCATATAAAATAAGAAGTTGTATGGCAGCTACTCGAACCCACTGCAGTAGACCAACCAAATTTTGCAAAAACTTTGGCCATAAAACTAAACTACTTTTGCCAAAATTTCAGACACGCAGCTGTAATAGGTACTTATATAAAAAAAGAAGTTGTATGGCAGCTACCCGAACCAATAGCCCAAAATAGCTGGATTTAAATAGCGATGACGGCTACTGCAAAAAAACGAATTTGCGAAAATTTCAAGATCCTAGCTCCTTTAGTTTTTGAGTTATCGTGCGGACGGACAGACGGACGGACATACATAGCTAAATCGATTTCTTTTTCGATTCTGATCCGATCCATACACTTGAGTCTATATCTACCTCCCCTCCTTCTCTGCGTCACAAACGTAATGGCAAATTTATTATACCCTTTGACTATATAGTCATACGGGTATAAAAATGAAAAAATCTTACTGGCATTTACAATGTAGAACAAAACCAACCAAACAAATAAAATTTCTATATGTATTAAATTTTTCAATAGACATTTTATATATTCCATCATTAAATATTTATTCTCTTATTTTTATACCCGTAGTATTATAGGTCAAAAGAGTATTCTAAATTTGCTATGACGTTTGTGACGCAGATAAAAAAGGGGGGAGAGGGGTATGTATTTAAAATTTTGTCAAAAGTAATTAACCGGATAATATAATGTCGAAATTCATACGGTTATCCCGGAGTTGTAACAGTCTATTCTACTACACTCTTCCTCGTTTTAAGTTGTATGTATGAACAATTTTGGCGTATACTTCCGCAGAGGGGTTATAAGCTATCAGGATATTTTCGGAAACTTTGAAATATAAAGTACCGTTATGTGAATACGCCATCTAGGCTCACAACCCCTCTGCGGAAGCATTTCCAAATTTTGTCTTAAATCGAATTGAAGAATTTTATTTTGTTTAATAAGTCGTATTTTAGAATCAAGCAATATATTTTGTCCTATACTGTAAAAATATACACTATATAAAAATTTAAAGCATGGAGAACGCTTAAAATAAAAAAAACGAGGAATATTGTAATAGAGTAGACTGTGTCAACTCTGGGATACCCGTATGACCGTAATATAAATATTATATTATACGTTAATTACTTTTGACAAAATTTTAAATACACAAGGTTTTAGGCTTTTAGTTATGAAAAAAGAAAATATTAGTTGAACAGCAGCTCTTTTTCGCTCTTCGTTGGACATTAAAGTTAGCTACTATTGTCAAAATTTCAAACATATAGCTTTATTATGTGTATAGTAATGCTCATATAAGCTACTCGAACTACTGCAGTAGACCAACTAAATTTTGCAGATACTTTGGCCATAAAACTAAACTATTTTCGAAAAAGTTTTAGACACCCGGCTTCATTAGGTGTAGAGTAATGCTCATATAAAAGAAGGAGTTGTATGGCAGCCACTCGAACCCGTCGACCAAAATGGCTAGATTTCAATAGTCATGATCACTATTGCATAGAAACGAATTTGTTAGAATTTCAAAATCCTAGCTCCTTTTTTTCACTTATCGAGCGGACGGACGACGGACAGACGGATGGACATACATAGCTAAATCGATTTATTTTTCGATTCTGATCCGATCCATACCCTTGAGTCTATATCTACCATCTCCGTCTCTGCGTCTCAAACGTAATGGTAAATTTAGTATACCCTTTGGACTAATAGTCATACGTATGACTATAAGTCCAAAGGGTATAAACACAAAAAAATTTTTAAAATCACTCGCAACACGAAATCAGCAACCATTGATGCAAAACAATTTTTTAAACAATCTAACCTTTTTTCTCTCAAAAAAGGACTTTTTTTTAAGAAAAGGTAAATGTATCTTAATATCCTTATAATACTTTAAGAATGTTACTCATTACAAAAAAAAAAAAAAAACCAACCAAGCGAAACTGAATCAAGAGGTATCATAAATCATTTTTCTTTAGAAAAATATAAAAAAATTATAAAACAAAAGAAAATGAAAAGAAGTAAAAGTTAAAGAAAAAATATTTTATCACAAAGTAAGCAGAACCAAATAAATAGAAACCATTATAACACATTAAAAATGATTCAAAGATACTAAATAAAAAACAAAGAAAATTTTTTTCAAAATAAAGAAAGTTAAAGGACAAAAAGCATATCCTTTACACTTTTACGCGAGTTTTTAAATTGAAATACCTTTTTTCTGTTTGTTTCTTTTTCAATTTCAACTTTTTTTTTTAATTGGTATAAGGAGACATAAAAATAGATTCGTTTTGAGTTGAAATGAAAGAATAAATTTAGCCCAAGAAGCACAATGCATCGCTTAATATTTATTGATAAAATTATAATTCATTTATTGCTTTAATAATCGAAAATCAGTTATTTAGGAACAGAATATTATCTATTATACTTATTATATTATGTAATACATTCTTATCGATTCGCAAAATACTTTTTCTGTTTGAACCTTTTTCTTTGTTCTTTTTAAATACAGAAATATTTAGGTTTATGTTACATAGGTTTGGAAACAATAATTAATTATAATTCATTATTACTATGCATGTGGTCACATTTTTACATCACATTAATTAAGTCTTAGCACGAGGAAATTCTAAATTATTAAGAACGGAAAATATTCAACATAATTAAATAAAACATTAGAATTAAGTTGCAACAAATAAAAACAACAAAATGCTAAACTCCTTAAATTCAAGACTAAGAAAACAATGTAAAAAAGCCTAATACATAAATTTAATTTTAACTTAAAACTTTTGTTTTCATCAGCTCGTAATGCTTCTTGGGATTAAAATACCTTGACATATATGTCAAATAATTTCAATTTAGGTTTAAATAATTTACCTGTCTTTCAGTTTATAAAAGGATAAATGCTCACTCAGTAAAGTTAACAATATTATTGAATTAACTTTTTGTATTCAATTATCATGGAACGTCCTATTTTCTGTCCTTTAATTTTATTTTAAAAGAAGGATAAATGCCTTAAACTTCTGGTTCAAATTGCCTGCTGGTTTCACTTTATTCTATTTTTTCTTTCACTTTTTTTTAATAATAGTTGTATTTGTAAGAAACCGACTAGGAACAATTTCAACTTATTTTGTAGCCTTAAAAAAATTTTCTGGTCATTTGTTGTTGTGTTTATTTGTCAGAAAACGTGGAATGACATATAGTTATCCTTGTCAATAATCCGATACCTCTAGGTATAAGGAAAATTGCCTACTAAGTGGAAAACTTCTTATGGCAACTATCCTACGACGAGTACCTAGTTTTGAGTAACTTTAACTTTTGCACAAGCTTTCTCGATATGCTTATTACCACCTGTAATTTTAAATGATTCATACAAGAATAAAAGTAATTTTTAACTTCTTGTAGTCAAATAAGGAAATACAAAAAAAAAAACACAAAAATAAAAAAAGGAAATAAATATAAAAGATTAATTTATTTATTTATTTATTTGTAGTCCTGTACAGTCTACACCTCATGAAAGTTCAAAATAGCAGTATTTTTTATTATATAATAAGGAAATTTTAATTATTTTATTTTTATTAAATTTTTGGTCACGAAGGGGGATAGATATAGACTCAAGTGTATGGATCGGATCAGAATCAAAAAATAAATCGATTTAGCTATGCATGTCCGTCCGCACGATAACCCAAAAAATAAAGGAGCTAGGATCTTCTTTTATGTCAGCATAACTCTATGCCTAATGCAGCTGCGTATCTGAAATTTTGCCAAAAGTAGTTTAGTTTTATGGCCAAAGTTTCTGCAAAATTTGGTTTGTCTACTGCATTGGGTTCAAGTACCTGCCACACAACTCTTCTTTTATATGAGCATTACTCTACACGTAATGATATAATGTTTATACTACGGTCAGGCGCGTGTCCCAGAGTTGACACAGTCTACTCTACTACACTCTTCCTCGTTTTTAAATTAGATTTAAAAATTTCTATGGTATTTACTCAAAGTTTTTTTCAGCAAATGCACTTGCTAAAATTTTTTTTTATTAACATCGGAGTTACATGTGTATGGAAGCTACCCCAAAAACTGGGCATCAATAATTTGAAACTTTACAAAATAAATTTAACCCTGTTATGTAACTTGCCCGTTTACAATTTAAATTTTCTTGTCTTATAAGTTTAAAAGAAAAGTTATCAGAACAGCTGCTTTTATTAGCTTAAAAATAAAAAAAAGCATCCTTTATTTTGAAACTTTATATATACGTGTTCTATTATATTACTAATCGTGTGTAATTTTCATCTTCCTAGTATAATTAGTTTTGAACAAATTCATATTGGTGCAAATAAGTTGTATGGCAGCTCCCCGAAAATGAAGCCGTAACATTTTGAAACTTTACATAGGTGCTTGTTATATTATATAACTAATCGTGTATATCGATTTACTTTTCGATAATTATCCGATAAGAACCTTTGACACTATATCTAGCTCGTCTAGAACGATGTGTTATAAACGGACGAGCAATTTTATTATACTTATGGTCATATATGTTTGCAAGGCTATAAAGAAAAAGTTATTCCTATTTAAAATAAAATTAAAGTAATAAAGTATACCTACTAAAACATAAACAATTGTAAAAAAAAATTCAAACATTACAACAGCAAAAAATATGCTGTTACCACTACAGAACCAACCGCTCTTGCAGAAAAATAATAATCTGAAACTTCTTTTAAAAATTTTGTGTAATTGCATATTGATTTTACGTTCTTTTTTTAAATTAGGCGATTTTTTTAAGATATTGTATTTTTATACCCGTATGACTATATAGTCAAAGGGTATAATAAATTTGCCATTACGTTTGTGACGCAGAGAAGGAGGGGAGGTAGATATAGACTCAAGTGTATGGATCGGATCAGAATCGAAAAAGAAATCGATTTAGCTATGTATGTCCGTCCGTCCGTCTGTCCGTCTGTCCGTCCGTCTGTCCGTCCGCACGATAACTCAAAAACTAAAGGAGCTAGGATCTTGAAATTTTCGCAAATTCGTTTTTTTGCAGTAGCCGTCATCGCTATTTAAATCCACCTATTTTGGGCTATTGGTTCGGGTAGCTGCCATACAACTTCTTTTTTTATATAAGTATTTCTCTGTACCTATTACAGCTGCGTGTCTGAAATTTTGAAAGTAGTTTAGTTTTATGGCCAAAGTTTTTGCAAAATTTGGTTGGTCTACTGCAAAGGGTTCGAGTAGCTGCCATACAACTTCTTATTTTATATGAGCATTACTCTATACCTAATGAAGCTGCGTGTCTGAAATTTTGCTAAAAATAGTTTAGTGTAATGGCCAAAGTTTCTGCAAAATTTGGTTGGTCTACTGCAAAGGGTTCGAGTAGCTGCCATACAACTTCTTATTTTATATGAGCATTACTCTATACCTATTGAATTTGGGTGTCTGAAATTTTGCCAAAAATAGTTTAGTGTAATGGCCAAAGTTGCTGCAAAAATTTGGTTGGTCTACTACAGAGGGTTCGAGTAGCTGCCATACAACTGCTTCTTTTATATGGGCATTATACTACACCTAATAAAGCTTTAAGTTTGAAATTTTGACAAAAGTAATTAATGTTTTTAAATGATATAATGTATATGTTACGGTCATACGGGTATCCCAGAGTTGACACAGTCTACTCTACCACACTCTTCCTCGTTTTATATATAAAAAAAAAATGTTTTTACGAAACACAATTTTTTTAAATTAATATGTAAAAATAAATTGAACGTCAATTATTATACTTTTTTCATTTGTGAACGTACTAAAAATTTTGTAAAGTACCTACGAGAATATCTATTTTTTAAGAAATACTTTTCAAATTTCATTTGTTTTATTCAATTCATTATAATTGTTATAATTGTATTTAAATTTTATTCAACATAGTGTAATTGTGATGTTAATTTTAAATCTTACAATGATTTGATATGAATCTTTTCAATAATATGACTGCAGTTCTAAGTTTATTAAATTAAGTTTTTTGGTTGCAATATTTAATTTTTAATTAAATACTTGAAAATCAATTAATAAATTGAAAAGTAATTTTTTTTGATTAAGGCTGAAATAATTGCTTTTTTTCTATTTTATATAAAATACAGTAAATCAATTAATATATTTATATTAAAATTAAATAATGGTTTTCTTTCATTTTTAGTAACATTAGAGTACAAAACATAAAATTATTTGTTTAATATTCAAAGATTTATCTCTGCCCAATATTTTATCTTAGGTACTTTTTTGCGCTAATCTGACAACAATGTATAGTGTGAATAATTTTCCAAAGGTTTTTCAAAGATTCCAATTCTTGCACATAAAAACTTTTTTATCAATCAGAAAAATTTTTGTGTTTACAAGTAATGTTGGACTTGGAAAAAATTCTCAAAATTTTGTTTAATATGCAAAAATATATTAATATATACATATATGCAAAAATCTAAAAATCTAATAATATATATATGCAAAAATCTAAGGTATATATGCAAAAACTAATAATCCAATTTTGAAATCACTCATTATGGTAAATATGATAACTTGAACTTGAAATAAAAATAATACGGAAGAGTATAGTAGAGTAGACTGTGTCAAATCTGGGAAACCCGTATGACCGTAATGTCGACATTACATTATCTGTTGAATTACTTTTGATAAAATTTCAGACACCCAGCTTCAATAGATCATATTAAAAAAGAAGTTGTACACGAACCCATTGCAGTAAACAAACCAAATTATTCACAAACTTTGGCTATAAAATTAAACTATTTTTGGAAAAATTTAAGACACCCAGCTTCAATAGGTATAGAGTTATGCTTATATAAAAAAAAAGTTGTATGGCAGGTACTCAAACCCGTGGAGCAAACTGGCTGGATTTCAATAGCGATGTTCTGAATTTGTGAAAATTTCAGAATTTTAACTCGTTTATTTTTTGAGTTATCGTGGAGAGTGACTAGATATACATAGCTAGATCGATTTACTTTTTGATTCTGATTCCGATCCATACCTTTGAGTGTACATCGAGTTTTTGAGTCTACTTTGAGTTTACAAAAAACAAAAGACTTATATAATTTCTGGTTGTATCTTAAAAATTTGAAGATTAAAAAGTTATTTAGTCTATCTCTTGTATGTTTTTAATTTGATGAAATGTTGGGGTCGTTATTTCAAATCCCTTGGTGAAATTTTTTTAATATCAATCAATATTTTTTTTATTTAAGCACATAGTTGTTTACATTTTAAATTTTAAAATTAAATTCAATAATTTAGTTTGTTAATAAAAGATTTAAAAAAATATTTTAAAAAAATAAAATTATTTTGTTTCAATAATGATCTATTTCTCCATCTATTAACTTTTTTAATACATATTTTTAAAAAATGTTGTTAGCTAAAAATGTATATTGTTTCTCAACCTTTGTTTAGATTCAAATCGAAATACTTGTTTGTTGCCAACATTCTACAGGTAGATAATAAAACACATCCAACACAACATTAATATTTCCTTTTTTTATATTTACACATCTAACGAAACAAATTTTATTGAATGCGTTTGTTGCACCTCATTTCCTGGACAAATATATAAATAATAATAATAATTAAAAATTAATAAATTTTTTTATATCTTTAAAATTAAAAAAACTGCTCGTTGCAGTGCATTTTCCATATCTTTCTTGGAATTTCAAGTCCCAACACTCTCTCTTCTTCTCAGATATTAGATGATTCCTGGATTATTGACACACATTTTATACTTTAAAGTTATTAAATCGAGCGAACGCGATGGTTTTTTTAAACCAAAAAAAAGCAATGTCGATCGCCTAAAATTTTGCGCAGCCTTAGTTGGACGAACAGTTTGATTTGGAACCAAAATTTTAAATTATTTTCTACCTCTGGCCAAAAAGTTTTTTAATCAGGTTATTGAATTTTCGAAAAAATATGGTGGACCTAAGTGGGTGGATTTGATGTTCAAAAGTTTTTCTTATTTTGTTGAACCTAGGTGTATTTCGAACATGAAATAAATTTCAATACAATCTTTGTGTCTGCGAATAATCGAATGCTGACTTTAAAAATTTAATTGAACAACTTTTGTTCTTTGTACGCACCCTGAGTCTTTCCATCATATTATTTCCAAATTTTTCAAAGTTAATTCTGAAAAAAACGAAAAAAATACGTTTATAAAAAAATTTTTCACTAATTAAATCATAACATTACTCATAACAATCTTATCAGATACCAAAACCTCCAATAATATTTAAGGAAATTGAAACATTGTTTTAATATAACTATAAAATTTTCAAAAAACATATGTTTGCCGACACACCAAAAATATGGTCCCTTGATTTTAAAATTTGATTTTAAGATTTCTCTTATTACTTACCCACTTAAATTTGCCAAACTCCTATTCTAAGTATTAAAAACATGTACACTGATTTTAAAAATATTTACACCGGTGCCAACTAATCTCCAAATTTGCAAATTTCTTTATTTTTTATTTCACTTGCTTCTTAATATCAAAGCCGGAGTTTAGAAATTCGCTTGTCAGTTACTTGAAAATACGTATAGTAATTTAGTAAATAGTAAATATTGTAGTAATAATTTGAAGCATTATAAATTTGATTGCCCTTTTATATACATAACTTGTCTCATTTAATATTCATCAACCCTGCGTTATTAATTTTTAAGATATGTAAGTTGTTAGGAGAAATTTGAAAAGCTGCTTCCAGAAGGTGCAATTTTAACAAGTTTAACAAGTGTAACAAGTTTTATATATCCGTGGACATTATTTACGCAAAATACAAACTGAGCGATTTCAATATTTAAAATTAATTTTTAGAAATTCATAATTTGGTAATTATTTTTAAGCAATAATTCTTCTATTATTCTTCTAATTTAAAGACAAACATCGATTGAAAAAAAACAAAATTTTCTAATTAACACAGACACTTACATTCAGATTGTATAAGAGCCCCGTGTATGACTTTTAATTTTATTACGGTTGACTCAAGTTCTACGCCATGATACCGTTTGAAAGTTTTTTTTTAACACGCAAAATTAAAAAAAAAAGAAGAAAATGAATGAAGATATTTATGATCAAAAAGATTTATTAAACAATAAAAATGTACTTCAGTATTTTAAATCTAAAGTTATTAGTTTTTCTAATGTTTGGATTTTTACCTTTTTTCCATGTGCAAATAATAAGAAAAGTAAAATTAAATCGTATTTAAGTTTAAGTGAATATTATTTAGGTAAGGCAAAAATATCGCTATGGTAATTATATACAACATACTAAAAAAGGCTAAAATCGTATTATCTAATATATAAAGAAGAAAATTTGTTTGTTTGTTTGTTTGTTTGTTTGTTTGTTTGTCCAGGATTCACGTGAAAACCACTGGTCCGATTGACACCAAATTTTAGAGGAATAATTTTGGGAGCCCGGGGGGTGACATAGGCTATGTCGCATTTTTATAAGTCAACAGGTTGCAGCTCCAGAGCCGTTTTAAGCTTTTTCGTTTTTTTGATGTCGAGCCGAAACGGTTTGACCGATTAACTTGAAATTTTGCACGAATGTTCTTCTTATTAAACGGAATTAATGGTATAAAGTTGGTTGAAATAAATTAACCCCTTTCGGCCCGGCGGGCTTCCAAAAAATTTTGTGTTTCCGATTTGTGTCCAATTTTACAGGGTGGTTTTGCAGTCAAAAAGAGAGGCTGGCACAAATTTTTGTTGGGTTCGGTTAACCCGTTTGGGCACGAGGGCGCAATGAAGCTTTTTCAATGTTTTTGATGTCGAGCCGAAACAGTTTGACCGATTGACTTGAAATTTTGCACAAATCTTCCTCTTAGCAAACGGAATTAGTTGTATAAAGATGGTTCGAAAATATTAACCCATTTCGGCCCGGCGGGCTTCCAAAAAATTATTTGTTTCCGATTTGTGTCCAATTTTACAGGGTGGTTTTGCAGTCGAAAAGAAAGGCTGGCACAAATTTTTGTTGGGTTCGGTTAACCCGTTTGAGCACGAGGGCGCAATGAAGCTTTTTCAATGTTTTTGATGTCGAGCCGAAACAGTTTGACCGATTGACTTGAAATTTTGCACAAATCTTCCTCTTAGCAAACGGAATTAGTTGTATAAAGATGGTTCGAAAATATTAACCCATTTCGGCCCGGCGGGCTTCCAAAAAATTATTTGTTTCCGATTTGTGTCCAATTTTACAGGGTGGTTTTGCAGTCGAAAAGAAAGGCTGGCACAAATTTTTGTTGGGTTCGGTTAACCCGTTTGGGCACGAGGGCGCAGTGAAGCTTTTTCAATGTTTTTGATGTCGAGCCGAAACAGTTTGACCGATTGACTTGAAATTTTGCACGAATGTTCCTCTTAGCAACCGCAATTAGTTGCATAATTTTGGTTGGAATAATTTAACCCATTTCGGCCTGGCGGGCTTCAAAAAAATTTTGTGTTTCCGATTTGTGTCCAATTTTACAAGACTGGTTTGGTTTCGCAGTCGAAAATAAAGTCTGGGACAAATTTTTGTTGAGTTCGGTTAACCCGTTTGGGCACGAGAGTGCAAAGAAGCTTTTTCAATGTTTTTGATGTCGAGTCAAAACTGTTTGACCGATTGACTTGAAATTTTGCACAAATGTTCCTCTTAGCAACCGCATTTAGTAGTATAAATTTGGTTGGAATAAATTAACCCATTTCGGCCTGGCGGACTTTCAAAAAATTTTGTGTTTTCGATTTGTGTCCAATTTTACAGGTTGATTTTGTAGTCTAAAAGAGAGGCTGCAAAAAGGTTTAGTTAAGTTCGATTAACCCATTTTCTACGACGACGCTATGAAGTTTTCTATATATTTTATTTTCTTATACGATTCAAAGTATTTTATTGAAAATTTTGTACCAGCATTTTAATTAAAACCCACAGGGTTAATTTGGTTTTGACCTGTTTGTGCGTTTTGAACAAAGATTCAATGAAATTTTCAGTTTTCTTCAAATGAAATCTAAAAATCAAAAAATTCAAATTGTTATATATAATGCTTATACATAGTACATAGTATTTTAAAACAGTTTTTCCAAAAAATAAGCCTACATTTCTCTCATAAAATCATAAAAAAACGAGGAAGAGCGTATTACAACTTTCAGGACTAAACAAAATATAAGTTGAAAAGCGAATTTTTAAACCTTTTCTAAACCATCGACTATATTTTATTCAAGCGTTGGCAATTCAAGAAAATCCCCTTTTGACCTATAGTCATTTTAATTCAGTTAACATTGTTCACCGGAAACCTACAATCCTCAACTCTATCGTCAAGGAGCACCAAATTGTCAAGAAGCAGCATGTATAGAAAAATTAGAGATAATCGTTCAAATTGTTTTGCAAACTGTTTTTTAAAGTTTTTGTTTCGCAATCGATTAAAAGAACTCGACAAACCTTTTTTTTAAGTATTCCCCTAATTCAAAGAAGTTGTACCTACTTTCAAAAATTGGACGTAATTTAGTTACAAATTTTTTTTTGAACAATCGTCGGCAGGGGTTAACAACTTTAAAGTCTGTTAGAAAATTGAACTTCATTTTCAAAGAAGAACACATATACGAAATTTGAAGTTAATCTGTTAAATCATTTCTAATATATAGCAAAGCAACGAAAAAACCTATAAAAAGCTGTTGGGCCACGATGGGTTAACGGAACTCCACAAATATTTTTTTGTGGCATTTATAGGCAAAGTAGTATCTCAAATAAGTGGCTGAAACTTGCTTTTTTACCATTTTCAAGCTTCCGGGCAACGCCGGGTAAATCTGCTAGTTTTTAATAAATGAGAAACTACAAGAAAAAATCAGATGTTTTTGTTTTTGATATGTTTTACTATGTTTAATTTTTTCATATGTGACATTTGCTAATAATACCAGTTACAGCACTCCCTCATGTGGGGGCAGCAAAATATTTGGTTTTGTATGCTGTTGTGGTAATTGAAATATAATTAGTGTGTTGATAGAGGACATTAAAAGACTATAAAATTATTGTTTTTAATTTTTATTATATCTTATTTTTATTTCTCTATCCTTTTCTTAAAAATACATATTTAAAAAATTATAAAAATTTTTTATTTTTATAATTTTCACACTGCGGAATATAATTTTTATAGTCTTTCCTTGTCAAAATGTTATTTTTTATGGGTTTACTGTTGACAATATCTAAAATTGAAACCAATAATAATAATGATGTTGATTTTTTTGTTGTTGCGGTTTTAATATCTGAATCTGTGAGTTTCAAGAGCAATATACATATAGTTTATACTTTTAAATACTATATCTGTTTTCCTCGTTTTATTTTAATTTTTTAATTTGGTTGATTGGCTGTGATGAATTTTAAAACCATATGTTACAATATTTTGATTTAAAAAAAAGTTTTGTATTTTTTTACTATTTAGTTTATTTGAATTGTTCAGAAATCTGCATTAACATTAATATAAAGTGTTTGTTGTTAAATTAACCAATGAATGAACTACTATGTATGATATAAAATATTACAAAATCTCCTTACCTTATATTATATTTTATAATATTTTTTAATAAATGGTAATAAATTACATTCTAAACACATCAAGAATAGCGATTAATGGAACGATTAAAAGTGTTTACCTTCATTCTTTTTGTTCGGTTATTTTAAAAAGCCTTACTTTAAAAAAATTTATAAAACCGTGGCTACTGATAAACGTATAATAAATAACATTAGTAATTAACATACTTTGAAAATTAATTTCAATTAATAATTTAGAATCATTTGCAAAAGTTTTTTGAACTAATATTCAAATTCATAATTTAAAATATCCGACCGATCATTGGAGGTTTGATTTAAGTTGATGCTATTGCAAAAAGTCAACACAAAAAATACACAATATTAATTCACTTAACATTATTCGCCAGAAACCCACCATCCTCAACTCAATCGTAAAGCAGCATCACGTCCACCAAGCCTGTTGTTAGAGCCAACTCCATTTTCCAAATACCCAATTTGAAAACAATCGGAGAAACCGTTTTTAATTTAGAGTAAAGTAACCAAAAAATCTACAAAATTGTATACGTAATTTTTAGGCCAATCATCTGACCGGCATAAGTTAAAAAATTCCAAATATGTATATTGTCAACTCAATTTTTCAAGAAGTATCACGCATAGAAAATTTGAAGTCAATCGGTCAAACCATTTTCATTTTAGACTAAAAAACTTTGAATACTTGCGCCACAGCGGGCAACTTGATGATCCGTTAAAGCAAAATTTATAGACCAGAATTTATTTCCGTACCCAAACACCTCTATAAACGAGTTTACATGGTAATCAGCTGAAAAATATAAATGCCAGCATAGAAAAATAGAAGGGATCGAAATATTTTTCAGTAAACCAGATGGATTCTCAAGGATCCATTCCGTAAATTTCATTTCTTTAGATATATTATTTTACTTATATTTTAATATTATCCTAATATAATTATATTTCATTTAACTTACAGTTGTTTATAACCGTGCGAATAGTTCCTCCGTTTGTTACGCTTCGATCAAATCTATTTCTATATTATCGATCCAATTTATATAAAATATTTCTCTTTTCACGATTTTGTTTCTCATAACTTTTCATTTCTTTTTGGCAATTGTTCTGTTATGCGTAGAAATTTTTAACCCGAAAACAAAATTTGAAAAATATACAATATATGTAAATAATTTTGGCGAAAAATATTTATCATTTTTTATATGATGTTTTTGGTCATACGGAATATTTTAAATATAAAAAAAAAAGAAATTAAAACTAAACCTATTAGCAACTTGTTTTTTTTTTTTTAATTTAAAATTATATACGTCTTCTGAATTCAGGTAAAGCTATACATATACTAAAATTTATATAAGTATTTATATAAATAAGAAATATGAAAATTTCCGTATGAAACTGTTGAAATGTAATATTAGACAGATTCATACATAAGAATACAAGGAAAAATAGATTATCTAATCTAATATATAAAGAAGAAAATTTGTTTGTTTGTTTGTTTGTTTGTTTGTTTGTTTGTCCAGGATTCACGTGAAAACCACTGGTCCGATTGACACCAAATTTTAGAGGAATAATTTTGGGAGCCCGGGGGGTGACATAGGCTATGTCGCATTTTTATAAGTCAACAGGTTGCAGCTCCAGAGCCGTTTTAAGCTTTTTCGTTTTTTTGATGTCGAGCCGAAACGGTTTGACCGATTAACTTGAAATTTTGCACGAATGTTCTTCTTATTAAACGGAATTAATGGTATAAAGTTGGTTGAAATAAATTAACCCCTTTCGGCCCGGCGGGCTTCCAAAAAATTTTGTGTTTCCGATTTGTGTCCAATTTTACAGGGTGGTTTTGCAGTCAAAAAGAGAGGCTGGCACAAATTTTTGTTGGGTTCGGTTAACCCGTTTGGGCACGAGGGCGCAATGAAGCTTTTTCAATGTTTTTGATGTCGAGCCGAAACAGTTTGACCGATTGACTTGAAATTTTGCACAAATCTTCCTCTTAGCAAACGGAATTAGTTGTATAAAGATGGTTCGAAAATATTAACCCATTTCGGCCCGGCGGGCTTCCAAAAAATTATTTGTTTCCGATTTGTGTCCAATTTTACAGGGTGGTTTTGCAGTCGAAAAGAAAGGCTGGCACAAATTTTTGTTGGGTTCGGTTAACCCGTTTGAGCACGAGGGCGCAATGAAGCTTTTTCAATGTTTTTGATGTCGAGCCGAAACAGTTTGACCGATTGACTTGAAATTTTGCACAAATCTTCCTCTTAGCAAACGGAATTAGTTGTATAAAGATGGTTCGAAAATATTAACCCATTTCGGCCCGGCGGGCTTCCAAAAAATTATTTGTTTCCGATTTGTGTCCAATTTTACAGGGTGGTTTTGCAGTCGAAAAGAAAGGCTGGCACAAATTTTTGTTGGGTTCGGTTAACCCGTTTGGGCACGAGGGCGCAGTGAAGCTTTTTCAATGTTTTTGATGTCGAGCCGAAACAGTTTGACCGATTGACTTGAAATTTTGCACGAATGTTCCTCTTAGCAACCGCAATTAGTTGCATAATTTTGGTTGGAATAATTTAACCCATTTCGGCCTGGCGGGCTTCAAAAAAATTTTGTGTTTCCGATTTGTGTCCAATTTTACAAGACTGGTTTGGTTTCGCAGTCGAAAATAAAGTCTGGGACAAATTTTTGTTGAGTTCGGTTAACCCGTTTGGGCACGAGAGTGCAAAGAAGCTTTTTCAATGTTTTTGATGTCGAGTCAAAACTGTTTGACCGATTGACTTGAAATTTTGCACAAATGTTCCTCTTAGCAACCGCATTTAGTAGTATAAATTTGGTTGGAATAAATTAACCCATTTCGGCCTGGCGGACTTTCAAAAAATTTTGTGTTTTCGATTTGTGTCCAATTTTACAGGTTGATTTTGTAGTCTAAAAGAGAGGCTGCAAAAAGGTTTAGTTAAGTTCGATTAACCCATTTTCTACGACGACGCTATGAAGTTTTCTATATATTTTATTTTCTTATACGATTCAAAGTATTTTATTGAAAATTTTGTACCAGCATTTTAATTAAAACCCACAGGGTTAATTTGGTTTTGACCTGTTTGTGCGTTTTGAACAAAGATTCAATGAAATTTTCAGTTTTCTTCAAATGAAATCTAAAAATCAAAAAATTCAAATTGTTATATATAATGCTTATACATAGTACATAGTATTTTAAAACAGTTTTTCCAAAAAATAAGCCTACATTTCTCTCATAAAATCATAAAAAAACGAGGAAGAGCGTATTACAACTTTCAGGACTAAACAAAATATAAGTTGAAAAGCGAATTTTTAAACCTTTTCTAAACCATCGACTATATTTTATTCAAGCGTTGGCAATTCAAGAAAATCCCCTTTTGACCTATAGTCATTTTAATTCAGTTAACATTGTTCACCGGAAACCTACAATCCTCAACTCTATCGTCAAGGAGCACCAAATTGTCAAGAAGCAGCATGTATAGAAAAATTAGAGATAATCGTTCAAATTGTTTTGCAAACTGTTTTTTAAAGTTTTTGTTTCGCAATCGATTAAAAGAACTCGACAAACCTTTTTTTTAAGTATTCCCCTAATTCAAAGAAGTTGTACCTACTTTCAAAAATTGGACGTAATTTAGTTACAAATTTTTTTTTGAACAATCGTCGGCAGGGGTTAACAACTTTAAAGTCTGTTAGAAAATTGAACTTCATTTTCAAAGAAGAACACATATACGAAATTTGAAGTTAATCTGTTAAATCATTTCTAATATATAGCAAAGCAACGAAAAAACCTATAAAAAGCTGTTGGGCCACGATGGGTTAACGGAACTCCACAAATATTTTTTTGTGGCATTTATAGGCAAAGTAGTATCTCAAATAAGTGGCTGAAACTTGCTTTTTTACCATTTTCAAGCTTCCGGGCAACGCCGGGTAAATCTGCTAGTATACCTATAAAGGAAAAAATTTGTTTTTTTGTTTGTCCAGGATTCACGTGAAAACCACTGGTCCGATTGTCACAAAATTTTAAAGAAATAATTCTGAGAGCCCTGGAGGTGACATAGACTATGTCACATTTTTGTAAGTCAACAGGTTGCGGCTCCAGAGCACAAACGTTCCTCTTAGCAACCGGAATTGGTTGTATAAATTTGGTTGGAATAAATTAACCCATTTCGGCCTGGCGGGCTTCCAAAAAATTTTGTGTTTCCGATTTGTGTCCAATTTTACAGGGTGGTTTCGCAGTCAAAAAGAGGGGTTGACAAAATTTTTTGTTGAGTTCGGTTAACCCGTTCGGGCACTAGGGCGCAATGAAGCTTTTTCAATGTTTTTGATGTCGAGTCAAAATGGTTTGACCGATTGACTTGAAATTTTGTATAAATGTTCCTCTTAGCACCCGGTATTAGTTGTATGAATTTGGTTAGAAAATTTTGTGTTTTTTAAACAGATTTCAGTGTAAAATTGAAGTTTTCTTCAAATAAAATCTAAAAATTCAATTTCGCATTTATAATGCTTAAATACATAGTATTCTAAAACAGTTTTTCTAAAAAAGAAGCCTACATTTCTCTCATAAAATCATAAAAAAACGAGGCATAGTAGAACTTGCAGGTAAGTACAAAACAAAATATAAGTTGAAAAGCAGATTTTTAAACCTTTTCTAAACCATCGACAATATTTTATTCAAACGTTGGCAATTCAAGAAAACTACTATTGACATAGTATAATGATATAATGGCAAATTTAGTATATCCTTTTGACCTATAGTCAAACGGGTATAATAATACTTATATGTTAACTAGCTATTACCGGCGCATGTTGCCCCGCCACTCAAGGGAGTTTTAATTTAAGTTGATATTATTGAAAAAAGTGAACACAAAAATTACAGATGGTGTACACGTTAATTTTAAAATGCAATAAAGAGATTATTCTTGCAATTTTTCAATAAATTTATCAAATTTCACTTAAAACTTTTCTTTTTTATAGGTATTTTGTATAGTCTTTCTTTTTATAATAGTCGCTAATACATATGTATACATAAGATATGATTTTTTGCATGCCATCATTATTTCTAAAACATTAACACTTAACATTTATTTCAATAAAGTATAGCATAGCTATACCTATTTACCTTGGTGCTCAAATAAAAATCTTCGACTTCTATATATTTGGTCAGTATTTTTTTAAATAAACGGTCAGTATTTTTTTTTAAATAAATTATCAGTATAAAATAATATTTTGGTCAGTATAGATAATTAACGGTCAGTAAAATTTTGTATATTTGGTCAGGATAGTTTTATTTATTGGTAAGTAAATTATTTTTTTTTAATCAGTATAATTAAAAACGAGGAAGATTATAGTTGCCCTTGTCAACTTTTAGATACCCGTGCATACCCACTAACCGTTATTTATTTCCCCTATGCTATTATAAATATTACAAAAAAAATATAAGAAAGTAAAATAGTTTAAAAAATATTTAACTTATTAGGTATCCCATAATTTTTGATTAACTTATTATCCCATAAAAAAAAAAAAATAGCCCACCCTAAAAGTTGGTCCGAGTGATGTCCAACTTTGCCAACTAACTTGTCCTATTACTTTATCTGCCGAGTTTTGATTTTAACCTCGTAGCTTCATTCATTAGATTCACAGTTATCAAATTGATTACTTTGTATGGCAGCTGCCCGAAAACGGGTCCGTAACATTTTGAAACTTCATATAAGTGCTCGATTCATTATATAACTAACAGTGTGTAATTTTTATCCTCGTAGTATTATCAGTTTCCAAGAAATTCATATTGGTGCAAAGAAGTTGTGTGGCAGCTCCCCAAAACCTTGATCTGGTCTTAAACAAAAAGAATAGGGAACCTCAAAAATGTCCAAAAAATGTTTTGTGTGATTTTCAAAACTCTTGCTCTAATTTTTCAATTCTATCTCTTATAATTAATTTTTAATTCACCAATATATTAAACTTAAGCAAAATCAACTTCATATGATCACATTCATATAATAATCATCATATTCATAATCTATCAATCTATCAATATCAATAAGCTATTTACTTAAAAAAAATCTTTGTCTTCTTTTTTGCTTATCTTAAATAAACTACGCATCATTTAAATCATATGAATTCTAACTCGAAATCGTTATCTACTTTTTGTAACAAAAACAAAAAACAAAAAAAAACAAAAAAACAAAATTCATATAATTTCAAGATGCAAGCAAAATTTAAAATTTTTGTATGAAAATGTTGGAGTTGAAAAAGTTAGTTGTTCGAGAGCTACCCGAAGTTTTGGTCCGATCTTAACCAAAAAAAATAGGGAACCTAGAAATTGATTGAAAAATATTTTGTGAAAATTTCAAAACTGTAGCTCTTTTAGTTTTTGAGTTATCGTGCTGACACACAGACGGACGGACGGATGGACAGACACACATAGCTAGATCGACTCATTTTTCGATTCTGAGCCGATACGTACCCTTGACACTATATCTAGCTCGTCTAGATCGATGCGTTACAAACGGAGGAGCAAATCTAATATACCCGATGTCATATACATATGTATGCACGGGTATAGCAAAGCAGTATTTTTTTTTTTAATTTAAAATTTTTCTTACACAAAAAAAGATTATTTAAGTAATATGAACATACATATATAAAAAAACAACAAAATATTAAATTTTTATTCTTATTCAATTAAAAGAGCACGGGTTGCTAACTTTGGCCTTCCTCTTGCACGTTTCTGTTTGTCTATATGTCAATGTTTATCTATATATAATTCTTATTCAATGGTTTTATTTAATATTATTTTAGTTCAGTAATCTTAATTTTCATATACACTTCTATAATTTTAATTTATTATTAACTTTACAAGTATTTTGTCTGAGTCAAAGTCAAACTAACTTGTTGTTTAATTTTTTTTACATTAAAATGATAAAAAATCTAGAAGGTAAACTGAATGACAAAAAATGTTTGGGTTTTTCAATTAAGACCTTAAGGTAGTAAGGCGGCTTTTCATGATAAAAATATAAAAATTACAGACGTAATACCCTTTTTTTGGGTTTTTTTTCATAATTCATATTTTAATTAATGAAATATAAAAACTGATAATTTTTTTATTATATACTGATATTTAATTTTAATTACTGATAATTTATTTAAAATACTGACCATTTATTTTATCTACCAACATTTTAATTAAAATACTGATCGCTTTTATATTAGCCGGCGACATACTGATCATTTATTTTACTTACTGACATGTTATTTTAAATACTGACCATTTATTTAAAATACTGACCAAAAATATATAAAAATACTGACCCATTAAATAGCAGCCAAAATCTTCCCTATTTTAAATCAAAGTAACACTTAATAACAATCATAAAATTAAAGTACAAAAAATTTTTGAAGGAAACCGACCTATTTGGGTTATTTTAAAATGAAAGATCCAACGCTGTTATTTCTTATACTTGTTTCTTAAGCTCCTTTTGAACAAACTGAGTTGGATTTACATCAGATAGAGTGGAAAAAACAATATAAGTATATTACTTACTACAAATTTCAAATAAACATATTAGGTATATTTTAAAAAATAATATTATCTAATAATTATCTAAAATTAATAATGTACCTATTAAAAAAAAACATAATTAAGTTTTAGTATAAGAAAAATTTCAAATAAAGCATTTGTAGAAGAAATTATTAATTGAAAAGATTAATTTTTGTATGTTTATTTTGTTAATAAAATATGTTATTTTTCATTTTGGATACTTTCTGTCTATTTTTGATCTTTTATTTAAATGAAACAAAATAATTTTTTTATAAACAATTATTTTCTGTTCATCACAGATTAACTAACAACTGATGGCCACTGACAAAAAATGTGGTTTTATATACAAGTAACTTGAATATGTGATATACCTAGTTGTCCTTTTCTATCATATAATAAAATTAAAATATTACTTACGAAAACAAATGCACATGATTAATTTCAAAAAGTAAATTTAGAGCAGAATTGGAACTCAACAAAATGTATGACTACCATATTAATATCATTTATTTGTAATAACAAATTTTACTTGTTCGTGTATGATGTAAAAGTTTTTGCAAAGTGTTTATAACTTTTATATCCTTAAGAATTTTTCAAATATTAGATTTTATTTCATTTAGCTTGTTTCAATGCAGTAATTACGGAGCTGTGGCATAAAAGTAACAAAATTTTTGTGATTCCATTTAATTTAACAACAATTCTGGCGAGGAAAAATAAGACGAGATTCTGACTTCACAAAGGAATGTTGAGTTGGTAACAAAATCAGGGTATTCACTTTTTCCACAATATTTATCAAATATCCTGTTGAGCAATTTTTGGACGGTATTTGACTATTGACTCAACTGAAAAAGTTACAAGTCTATATAATAGGGCAGACTTCTAACCATGGAACTTCAGAATATTTTCCGGTAACGTATGTAAATGTATACATTATGTTTCCATTATTGTTAATTAATTATTTTATCGCAAATCTAACATGATTTGTGAGTGTAATTCACCAAATTATTACCTTTATTTTAATAATAATTTTTAAAAACTATTTTTCGTACACAATATTTTTTACTTATTTTTTTTAATAATATCAGAAATATAAGAATTAAATTATGTAAGAAAAAAAATATTAAATAATTTTATTATTGGAATAATAAATTAATTAATTTAATACCCCTATTTTAAAAAATTAGATAGATCATAAATCACTTTGAATGAGAAATGGAGCTAATCCCAGAAATTTCGTTTAGGCTTTATTTCTCATTCCAAAAAGAAAAAAGGTCTGTTCATTTTGTTTATCTGTCGAAAATTCTATGGCCAGCAGTGGCTCAATTGATTGTTTTAAACTATTAAATTGTTCAGAAATTAATTATATTTTTCATATTATACATATCTTGTCTAATTATAATATTTAATTTTTTTTTGTTATAAATTTTTTGCAAATTTAATGATAAAATATTTTTTATTTTAGATACAAAAGTAAACATAACCATTTTAAATAATAAAACGAAACCCTATTAGTTAATCGTAAATAAGTAAATTGTATTTTTAATATCTTACTAAATTATCAAATTTTCTTACTTGCAAAGGAAAATAAATTCCTTTTAACTAAATGAAAGTTAACTTCTTATTTTTTCAATTTGTTATTATTGCTTATTTTCAGATATTAATTAAACAAATTAATTTAAACAAGAAAACTTATTTTTTTTTTTCATTTTATTTAATATTATGAAAATCTGCACATTTCAACAGTTTTTGTACCGTATAATTTAGAATATAATTTTATTCCTTTTTTTTCAGTAAAATCTTATCAATTTTATGGTGTACAATATGTTACAACAATTAGACATTTAACAAGAAAAATTAACTATTTTTTGTTTTGCTATTATATTTGAGTTGCCTTTTTAATTCATGTTTTTCATTGGCTTTGTCGGATTCCTAAACGTATTTAAATTTAATTCTTTAGAACACGATTTTTATTACAAGATAAACTTAGTTATGTAATTTAAAGTTGTTTGCAAAATTGCAGAGTTTTAGCATTTTAGTATTAAGCAATGTGTATTAACTAATTCAAAAACAAAACAAAAAACTGTAATTATTTTAGTAATGCTAAAAACTGCTGCTTTAACCAAATTTAAAGGATTTAAAAAGAACAAGTTTACACAAATTTACTACATTCAATTTAATTAGAAAGCAGACGGCTATAAAATAATGTTTAAAATTAATAAAATTATTTATTGGCATATATGCTCGTAACATAAGTAAATATCTATCAATTGATTTTATATTAGAAGACAGATAACTTGCATCACGATTTAATTTTTTCTTGGTTTTTAATTTAAAAACACTGTAGTTTTTTTTTGTATTTGCAAAAATTCGATTAGAATAATGTAACGCATCAATTATGTCCAATCCAGAATTGTTCAGTATTCCAATGTCCGAATTCATATAAAATTACATGCCAAAAGTACTTAATTTTTGTTTATTTAAAAAGTGATTTTTTTTTGGAATTTCAAAAGAGATATATTTAACTATTCTAATTATTTATATGTATCTTCCTTTTCACACGCTCTTTTTAGATAATAAAAAATATTTTAATATTTTGTTGTTTTTGACATTGTCAGTTTTTAAAAATCAATTTATATTATGTTTGTTCACATACATTTACATATACATGTTTTTTTTTTATTTTTAATATTCGTCTTAACTTTGTTAATTTTAATTTTTCATTAATTACATTTGCGTCTCTAATTATGTCAAGTGATCAAATAAAAAGTTATTATAATTTAAATTTCTTTTTTATTCCAATAGTAACATTCTTTAATATTTTTCGACTGTAAAATCCAAATGTTAATGTCGACAGGTTGCAAACAATTTACTATATTCCGGTCAACACCGTGGCCTCCGCGTTCTTTCTTTCGAAATACTCTTCGAACCTCCCTTAAGCTTTTCCTTCGCAACTCCCTCCGCGCTCTTTTTGAAGGTGCTGCCTTCATTCCTTTAAAACTATTTTTTTTTATGGTTGGTACCTATGGATGATTCTACAAAACTGCTTTTACAAAACTTCTACACCTTTTGACATATGCAAATGAACTTTTAACCACAGGTAGATATCCAAAAAAAAAAAATAATATCATGCAAAAACTTTTTTCTGTAATCCCTTCCGCTACAGACCTACAGCCCTTCATAGTCCGGAAAAGTCCTATATTTAAATTTATTTAACAACAGTTCCTTTATTATTTTATGCTTGTAGTCACTGGTGTGGTGAAAAGATAACATTAAGGCTCATAACATTATATTTCCGCACATTTCAACAACTCTTCTTAATTAAATTGGACTGATAGTTAAAGTGTAGATTTATTTATTATTTGCTATTAATAATTAATTAATGAAATATATAAATTATTTCTTCTTTACTGAAAACTGAGTGTATGGAACATTGTGTAGAGTTTTGAAAATATGCATTTTTTCAAACTTTTGGTTTTATACATCACTTGTTTATTTATATATTCCTTTTGTCATATATTCTTCAGAAATGCGCACGCGTTTGTGAGATGCATTTATTTTGTTCTTAAACTTTTGAATAATATTTGTAGGTAACAATGTTTGAAAATGGAACGATTAAACATAATAAAAGTAACAAAATAAAAACTAACATTAAAAAAATTCAAAATTAAAACAATGCGACATTACTTACATTCAATACCCAGAGTAAAAACAATTTTAAATTTCTAAAATTTTTCCTTCTATCCGTATACAACGAATAATTTGTAAACAGAAATTTTTAAGTCTCACGTTTGAACGGATACAGCTTTATATAGTAGGAATAATAGAAACTAGAATAATATAAACTCGACTGCATATGGTTCCAATTAGTATGATTTAACTTTGTGCGCCAGATTGTCATCTTCGTCGTATGGATATACCAAACAGATAGGACAATATGTGCATAAATACACCCAAAATAATATGGAAGTAAAATACAACATAGAATTTTGACAAACAATTATATTGGCACTATTGGAACAAGATTTTAAAGAGAATCTTATTTATATCTCTATATAATAACTCATAAAGTATGTACATGTAATAAACATGTAATTTGTTGATATGTATTTTAATAAATTTGTTCTTATAACCCAAAAGTTTTAATTTGTTGCATAGCTAATATTATAATTACTTGAATTGACAATCGCTGGTAGGTTCAAAGACTAAAAAATAGGTTGAGCCTTGTTTTGTTCTACTTTTAATTTTTGTTCGCTTGTAAATTGTAAGTATTTTTAAATTAATAAATTAAAAAAATAAATATTCAATTTAAAATAACTTTTATAATTTAACATGTTAAACTTATTAAATTAATTAATACCATAAACAAGTAAATTAAAAAAAATTAGTCAACTTGGAAAATTCATTAAATAAATCAATTATTAGCAAGGAAGTTCGTATGCATATGTGTAAACAATGCTGTCATAAAATATTTAGTTGAAAAAGAAATATTAAAAAAATTATTTTTCTCAACAAAATCTTCTAAAACATAAGCAAAATAAATAATATTACCTAAATTAACAGAAAGTATTGATCTAAATTGGACGCAAAACACACCTAGGTGTTAGGATAACACATGGCACATGCTATACTCGGTAACGTTGTAAATGTCGATTTAGAAAATGTCGAATGGGTGAAAATATCGACTGTAAAATAAATACCGACTGAGAAAATGTCGACAAAAAAAATGACGACTGAGAAAATGTCGACTGATAATTTGCCTACAACTGAAAATATTAACAAAAAATATCGACGTATTTAAAAATATAAAAAACAAATTATAACAATATATTTATTCTAGAAACAATAAATATCCATTTATTAAAAAAAACTAAAAGAAAAAATACAAAATTTTTTTTTACAAATATAAAAAATTTACAGCTGCAGCATTATATTTCAACATACGATTAAGGTTTTTCTTAAATTTGAAAAGAGTTTCATTAAATTGAAGAAATTGTCTCTTAGTTTTAACCATTTTTGCTTAGATATTAAAATTCTAGGTAAAATTCCAAATTTTGGTGGAGTTCACAATTGATTTCCTAGAACCGAAAAAAAATGGAAGGATGAGGAAGGAGGGAGGTGGGCAGATCCATCATAAGTTTGCTAAAACCTCAAGTAATTATTATACTGAAAAAATGTTGAAAAAATGACAATCTTCACTGAAATAATGTTGCCTAAGAAAATGATTTTCTCAGTCGACATTATGACCCGGACCCGCTATACTCCATATCAAACAACAACAGTATTTTATAATGATATGTTAATAATTTAAACAAAATAATGTTAGATGAAATTTAAAATGATGGATGGATACATATAGATGTTTACGATACGAAATTCTCTGTATTAGGTCAGCTAAAAACATGAAAGCCGCGAAAACCATAAATGAACAATTAATAAAATGAAATGAAGAAGGAAAATAACCAATATATGGAAAACAATTTAAGAGAAAATTGATGGCGAAAATACATATTTCATCAATCTTCAATTGGATATTAACGCGAATTTACAGCCATTTTATTGAAGTTTTAATGATTTACATCAACGACATTTTAATATTTGAAATTACAATATACTTTTTTTAATTTTCCTCTTTATTTGTTGTAATTTTAAATGAACAAAAACATTTCAAAACATTATAATAATAAAAAGGGGTGAAATAAATTGCATTTTTATAAGTTTTTATTACATGTTTCCTTTTTTGTTTATAAACTTTGTTACTATTTACCTGACAACAGCTACTTCAATTCTTCAACACTGAATTAAATTTATGATTTCTTTTAAATTTTATAAACATATTAAAAATAGGACTTCGGCCAACACTCGCTCCTTAAATACAATGCTATGCCGGTTATGTATCGCAAACCAGTTCAAAATAAAATATTATTATTGTTCAAACTGAATTAAAATTATTGAAACAAAGAAAAAGAAAATTTTTAAAATAAACTATTGTTTACTCATGATTTAATTTTATTTGATTAAAAACAAAAATTTATAATTTGATGGTAATAAAAGAACGGTAAATATTCACTATTTTTTTAAAACAAGGATAAAAAATAAACTTTAAAAATTAAACAAAACAAGACAAAGATTATAAGGTTATATTTAATATTTTGAACAAATATTAGCACCCGATATTGACTCTAAATTAAAAGAGTTTTAAAATAAAAGTTTAAGCATTTTTTTTTTTTTTGGGTTTCTTACCGGATAAATTCTGTAATAATACTTAATAAAAATCTGAAATTCCACAGTCCACAGATAAAGTAAAATATTAAATTTAGCGCATTTAATAAAAAACATTTTTTTTAATTATAATTTGATAATGTAGTATAGTAAATATGAATTAATGTAGTATTGAATATGATTCTTATCTTTGAACAATATTTTTAAATTGAGATCTGTTTTTAATCCTTAGAAAATTTAAACCATTTACAAATTTTTAGTTTTACATCATTATAATAATTGAATTAAATAACACTAATTATTTTTTAAATGTACATGCTTTTAATATTAAAATTTGTAAAAAATTAATACAACCCTAGTCTATTTATTTTATATTGAATTTTATATCTCAACGATTAGCTGTATTTAAATTTCAATTTTTTTAAAAAAATTTTACATATTTTATATTACCTACATTATTTTTTAAAAAATTTATCTCTTAACTTTTTTTTAGAAAATTTACTTGCAACTCCAAAAATGAAATCACTCAAATATATTCAACTTTTTATATATTCTACCAAATTCTTTTTTTTTCATTGTAGTTCCAACTTTGTAGTTTTCTCTTAAGTTCTGTTTCAAAAATTAGATTTGATAATTTTATGGATTTTCTTAGTTTACATAGGAGAAGTAAGTCTAGCTTATAAAAGAAATTTAAAGAAAAATCGATATGTCCAGTTCTAAAAAACATAAAATCTCGTTGGCAAGTTTTGGGAAGAATATTTACCAATCTCTAAATCTCGAATATATCTCCTAAATTAAGGCCTTAGTGACCAAATATGTGTAAAATATTTATGATTTAAGCAAAATATAATTTTTTATATTACAAAATTAGTAACTCCATAATAGTTCACTCCATAAATTCATTATATGTTATAAAATAAAATTGTTTGAAAAACTAGATTTATTTTTATTGAATTTTAGATTTTAAACATAGACTAAATAAAAACTTTAAGTTTTTTTTTTGAGCCAGCATTTTTTAGGCAGACTAAACATTTTAGAATAGTTTAAAGGCATTATAAAACTGAAATATCTATTTTTTAACTTTAAATATTCTAAAATGTTTTGTCTGGCTCTAAATATAAAAACATAAAATTTTTATGTGAAACTGATCGTCTATATATAATTATTTTGTCTATGGTTTATTAAAGTGTGTATTTAAGAGTTTCCTAGGTCTTTATAGCGTACCTTTGGATACAGAAGCAATCTTTGGATACAGAAGCAAAAGTTTATTGTTTTATAGCTTCAAAGTTAAAAACTTTAATATGATTTTCGCTGATGATCATTTTAAAAAAAAAAACAAATAAGATAGTAAAAGATCATTATCAAATCATTATTATATAAAATTCCAAGGGAGGCTAGCGTTAATTGTAAAAATAACAAGTAATGAAAAAAATCAAGGGGTTTTAAAAAAAAAAATTTTTAAAATATAGACAATGTTCTACAATAAGTTCTGGGTAAAAAGTACATTGAAAAGATTTATAATTATTTTTTAGAACTTTTGTTGGTAGTTTAATATTTAACAAAAATAATAAAAAATCAATGGACAATTTGTGCAATTTTAAGAAAAATCTTTATAAAAAGCTTCCCGTTCGGCGTTTTTGGATACTTTTTCTTTATTCAAAACGGACGGACGGAGTGAAATTTCAAATAAGTACCTTTTTGTTAAAAAGTTTATGGAATTGTGTTAAAAAATACAAATTATTTTTGTTAGTTTTAGCCAAGCTCTAAACTAAAAATGACACACAAACACACAAATCTTGATTCCACCAATGATTTATTGTTGTTCTATTAAAAAACATTTTTTTTTATTCTTTTAATTTTTGTTATGGAATATTTGATTGAAATCTTTACATTTTTTTAAACTAAATGCCGCCCGAAAATTTGCCCAGCTTGTCCCTAATATTAGTCAGTCTTTTCAAAATGTGGTTTCATATAGTATTAAAATCAAATTATGTATGTAGGTATTAAACTTAAAAATGTGTTAATTTAAAACACTATAATAGTTGAATTTGATATCTTCATTTCTAAATTCAATAGCATCGCAATTACTTTATCTCCAATCAGATAACGATTAATGACATAATTTCATACTTTTTTACAAATTCCTTTTTAGCACCTTAACAGTGTTTAATCATAAAGTACGATGGATACCTAAGTTTGTATAAAGGCCAAATAATATTCTAAGTTGCAGTTCTAGCATATAATTTTAAATTTATATGCGACCTTGTAATGTCGTCCGATCCAACCTGATTAACTATACTTCAAACATGTACAAATATGTACATACAATTGAAATGTACAAATTAAATTAAAATTAAATAGGTTCATGTTTTTCCTTATAATTTTTTTGTTGAAGTTGTATGAAAAGAAAATAGATTCCGTTACTTTCTATATATTCCTCCAATAAATCATTTTGGTGGCCCGGCTAAGTTAAATTGTTAGATATTGTATTGTTCTGTTGTAAGATAAGCAAGTTAAAATTTCCTATTAGGTAAATGATAATACATATGAACGTCCCTTTTTAAATTTACATATAGTTTGCTCAAAAATGGTACATATTAATATTTACTTTTTACCTTGTAGAGAACCTTACATACTATTAAAATTGCTTTGTTTAAATTAAGAAAATCTGATTTTTAAAGTTTATAGCTCATAAGTCATACTATATAAATAGCGATATTAGATATATGTACATACATATGTAGATAGGCACACGTTTTTTTTTATTAATTATTTAATTTGTGTATAGCATATTTTCTTAATTGATTATAATTTTTAAAATGCATAATGTTAGCTTGGTATATTAAAAATATTGGTTACTTAAAACATTTAAAAAATTAATTTAATAAATTCATACCTATACATCTATATGTACACTTTTGATATTTAAGATTTAACCAGTTTAGCTTTTTTATTGTATGATTTTGTAACTAGTACTGATCGATCAGTATTGCATTTCATTCATCATATTACTAAAATATCACTAGCTATGTACATATGTACATTATTCTATTTATGTTCAAATATTCAAAACATTCAACAATTATTTTTCACTATTAAGTATTTTCACTTATATTTATGAAATATGCATTCAATATGCACCATAAATTTGTAATACAATAAAAATATGGTAAGTGCATTTTTCTATTGTCATTTCATTTGTCCATTCGGCCATTATTCTTTTTTAATAAAGAAAAAACAAAAACAGTTTTTAATTTTGATGGAGTGGTAAAAACAATAAACTGTAGCTAAAAATACACACACTCTCATTAAAAAATCATATTATTTTATTGGTTGATGATTATGTAGTTGAAAATAAATTATATCTGAATCTGACATAATGAAAATAACGAAAAGCGAATATTCTCTCCTCTCAATAGATAAAATTTGGTTTTACTGTTGCGTTGCATTGCAGTCCCAGGCATATGTAAGTGTGTGTTTTATTTTATTTCTCTTTTTTTTTTGCGCTCGCATCGCAATTCGAAAAAAAGCTTTTGCTTCAAAATAGCGACGGCAAATCAAAATTTGATTAATAAATATTCGTTTTGATGGATAAAGAGCATACGATTTTATTGACATCTTCGTAGTTCGTAATATATAGTTGTCCCTTTTTGTCGCTCATTTGTTTCTTTTTTTGGGACAACAAATTTTTTTGAGACAAAAATTATGTATTTTATTTAATACCGGGTGTTTGTCATTTTATTTAGCACGGAATATCTATAGAAATAGAGCATGGACTCAGATTAGAGTAAATTTAACTGGTTTGAATATTGGATAAGAAGAAAAAAACAGAGCTAAATTTTTTAGAGTAGAAATTATTTAATGTACTTTTAAAGTCAAATGAGTGAAACTCTTAGTTTATAAGGATACATATCATTCTATAAAAGGATAAAATTAAATGTAAAAATATTGTTCCTAGTAAATGAAAAAACAAAAAAAATATTCAGTCCATAATTCATAAGTTTTATCTATTAATAAAAAAAATTATTTGTTATAGGTATATTCATCTTTATCAATATCTTTCATACTTTTATAAAAATGATCTTAATATTTTGGCTTATCTTTTATATTGGAATTATACAAGAGAATGACGATGTTTTTATACGACGCTTTGCAATGTCTGAAACACAAACATATCGCTTGTAATTGTCGTTGCCATTTCGAGGTATCAGAGAAAAATCGTCACCATCGATTATAAATTCGGGTACCTCATACAATGCGATAAGAAAGTAAAGAATGCCTTTCCTTTTCAGGCGTGGCAGATTGAGATTATACTAGTTAGGTATTAATTTTTTGTACTAGTAATTTGTATATTCTATATTTTTTATATTTTACTACTTATATTTGTTAACCACGAAGATTTGTAAAGAAAAATTATTTTTCAATAATTTTTTTCCTATTAAAAATTCATGATCCGTAAGGGAATCAAATTTCCACACTCTCTGTTAATAAGCAAAATGCTTACCCACAATTTAATTTAATTTTTAACAATAAATTACCTAATTCATAATTTTTTTTTTTTAAATAATTTGAAAACTTGTATATAGGTACATTTTTAACTTTTACATTCAATTTTTAAATTTAATTACTTAGTAAAATATGAATTTTTATTAAACGATTTTTTTTTGAGGTTTTATACTTTTAGCGATAACCAGTCTGATTCAAAAAAAATGGTGGCAGTAAAATATCCACTATTTTCAAATATCAAACATTTATTTTCAAAGGAAATTATTCCTTTTGCATCTTTTATCAATTTTAGTTGAGCATTAATTTTATAAATATTATATAAAATAACCTACCTATACTTAATTTTTGAACAAAAGTCTTGTTTGAAGTGAGAAAAAAAAATATTTTTAAATAAATTGATGTTTAATCTCCTCCATCATAAAATTATTTTAAAATATTTGAATTGAAAATTAATAGGTGTACTATACTTCTTTGTTTTATGTAAGGTAGTTTATAAGTTTAGATTAAATTAAAATAATTAAATTAAAATTGGATTTTTTAATAAATCATTAGTCTGAGTTTGAACTACAAAGTTATGAAGATAACTTACGACGATGTAAGCTGTGATGTATGACGATGTATGTGTACGAATATATTTATCTAATTGAATCATCGTAAATTCTTACGGGTTTAGTTGTAAGAATTTTAAAAAATTAAATATTTTTAAATTAATAAATTTATATTTATAAATTCATAAGATTGCTTATAAGACTATTATAGTTGGGCAAATACTCGTACAGTTTTAGCAATATAAGTTATCCATATTTTAAATAGGTAAATGATTTAAAAATATATTTTTTATTTAAAATTGTTTATTTTGCGGATTGATTTAAATTAATATAATGTAGGTACCTATTATTATATTGTATAAACTATTTATTAAAATTTTATGAGTTAAGAAACAAAAATTTTTACCGCCGGTCAATACTTGAAGTGGTTTTAATATAAATAATATCTGTCTAGATACCTATACTTACAATTGTTTTAAAAAAAAATAATTAGGTAGGTACCTACCTATATAATTAATTTTCGAAAATAAAATTTCAGTTTACCTAGATAGATTTAAGAAACTTAAAATCCGATATCGACGAAAAACAGTAAATAAAAATTAATAAGGTAATTGAGTATTATATTAAAACATTTACATCTCATATATACCAATTAAATTAACTTTTACTATTGCTCTTAAGTATTTGACTTCCAGTGTTACCTACCTATTAAGTTTAAAATTTTTTTTAAAGTTATGTTACGTAGCTTAGCTAAGAATCTACGTCCCATTTAAAATTTGCATGCATTCTAATTCTTTAAAATTTTTTCCCAACTTAAAATTAAATTTTAACCAAAATTTTTGTTTGTTAATTAGGTTGGCACCTACCTATGTATGTATATTATCTATTTTTGATTTATAATTTCATCATCATTTAATAAAATAATTCAAGCATCATTTAATAAAACGTAATTTAAAAATTTGTTTTAAATAAATTAAAGTAAATTGTTAATCAAAAAATATTTATTTCATAGTTCTGGTTTGGGAAATTTATCATCGATTTCTCATTAATAAATGCTCAATCTTTTTGAAATACTCCTTCCAAACAAAATTTACATACATATGTATGTACCTTTTATTCGAAAACTATAGGTACTCAGGTTGGTATGTTATTCTTTTAATTTCAATTACATATAGGTATTGTTCTTTGTATATTAGTAACACTGTTAAACTATTTTTTTTTAATTTAAAAAAAGTTTTTTACTCATTAATTTTTCCCAGCAAGAAAAGAATCTTTAGAATCTAAATCATAATTTCAACTTAATACTCATTCTATGATGCATGTTATTCCTACATAAACCACATACCTACTAGTCATCCATTTCTATAAAGCTATTGACACTTTCCACAAAAATACACCAACAATTTTTATAACTTAAATGCACTTATAGGTTCACTGAAAGAATTTTTTATTATGTTTTTGTTTGGTTTTTATTCAACGTTTGCTTTGTATTATACATTCATATATATTAGATGTATTGAGATTTGAGTTTTCAATACTGGAAGAGAAAATGTTGTTATTAAATCCAAATAAATTATATGTACATAAACGTTAATACAAAAAAAAAATTAAGTATGTATAAATATTATTATGTTGTTATTTCATTGCAGAAGTAAAAATGAAACAAAAACACACTGTTTTAATAGCACTCTCCCTTTCGTTTACATTATGATTGATGGCGTTTGCGGTTTGACGCTCTGTCTCATTTTAAATTTTGATGTAGAATTCACCATTTACCCCATCAAAATAATAAAATTAAAAAGAAATAAAAATATTACGACTTTTACAACAAAGCACAAACGTAACATAAAAACACAATGAATGCTTTACACTAAATAACACAACAAAACATTACATAATTATACACACACAACTACTCATAAAGTTATTAAAAAAAAGAGTGTGCACTAGTGAAAACATTGCTCTTGTTCTAACTTCTCTATTTTGAAAATTCAAATTATTATGCATACATGGATGGAGTCATTTTAATTTGTATATAAAAAAAAATTAACCAATACAGATATAAATAAATAGTTTGGTGTTTGTGCCCACTGTCGCGAGTACATTATCAATACAAAGCCATTTAAGTTATTAAGCTTCTATAAATATGTTTCTGACTCTCCCGTTCTTTCGGGAAATAATAAAAATATTTCTCCAAGAACCTACCAAACCAAATGCAAATTCAATTAACTTTATTATAATAATCCAATCCAAATTCCAACCTACTGAACAATATCTTAAAGAGCGCAAAATCGCTCTTCTCAAACACATTCAAACAGAAGAGAATAAGAGAAATTGAGAGAAAAATTATAAAAACAAATCGTAAAAATTTGGTATAAAGAAGTAAGAACTACTGGCGAGGCGAGTTATTTTTTGCATTTGTTATTCAAAAAACCGACGTGAACACGTGCATGTTCATTAAAATAACTATAAAAAGTTAGAAAAAAATAAAAATAAAATAAAAAAAAGCAGTAAAAACTATTTACACATTCTTCTGATTCTGGAACCAAATTCAGAGTACGAGTATTATATTTGTAACATTGTGGTAAACATGTGTTTCAAAATGGTTTGTTGTTGTTATGTTTTTTTAAGATCTTTAGTGTTTGTTTTGTTGCGTATATATCAAATAATTCGATATCAAACAAATTAAGAAATTAAATTTATATTATAAAAATTATGAAATTGTTACAGAACTATATGATAGAGTTTAACAGTACAATGATAATGGAAACGATGACCTTGATAAAATCAATTAAACGAGGCTGCGAAATAAAAATTTGTACCTAATTTAAAGTTAAAAAAATTAAAAAATTAATTACTTAAATTTAGGAAGATATTATATACATATTTTCTGTATAAGTAAAGAATTTTCATTTTGTTTCTTTCGCTTTGTAAAATTATTTGAAAAGCTAATTTTAATTTTTATCAATTAGCTATGTAAGTCAATTAATTAAATCTTCTTAAATACTAGTAGGCAGGTGTATTAAAATAGTTTTATAGGTATATGCATACCATTATACTAATTTAACATTCCAAATTCTATATGACCAAATGGTTAAAAAACTAAAAGTATTTTGTTCTTTACAGGAGAAAGGAAGATCGAATACAAAAGATAGTAAAGATGATTGTAATTGAAAGGATCAAAAACAGTCAAAATCGACAAATTAATATTAAAAAATATATTTAAGGTTTCTTAAGTAATCTTTCAAAACAAAAAAAAAACTTTTCTTTTAGCTTATTGTTAAAAAATAAATTTATTTCAGAGTACAGTTTTTAGGCATTTATATATATTATCTTATCTAATTTATTTTTATTTTTAAACAATCCTACGTCATAATGCATATATTGTGGAGTAAAGCGTTTTTTCCTTATGGTGTATGTAGCAAATACAGCTATTTTAAAGTAATAATATTTAATTTGTTTATATTATGGCATATATTTTATATTTTACTTATGTAAGATATATTTATGATCTGTACAGAATTTGACCTCGTACTATTTCGGTTAATTAATCCAATACTACTGGCCCCATCGTATTTAATAATATGTATATGTACCTACCTATTTATTGTGTTGAATTAATTAGATCTCTAACAGTAACAAAAGCAAAACTTATAACTACAAATATGTGTTATGCTTTATCTACAAAATTAGTTATGTAATAAATTTTTAAATTTTATTTTTATTTAAGAATGTTGACGATTTCGCACTGATTGGACCATATTTTTACCAGTTTTGCTCTTTTTACCAGTGAAAGTACTAGGCTTTCAATTTTTAATTTTTGCGATGTTACGTTACATTTCTAAATTACGAGATTGTCCGAAATACATAGGTTTGTTTAAAATTTTAAAATAAATTGAACGTCAATAATTATAAATAGTTTCATTTAATTTCTGGACGTACTTAAAATTTTGTTAATTACTTAATTGAGACTATCCACAGACCACACCTTGAATTTATAGGTAATCTTTACTTTGATTTATATGAGTTTCAAAATTCAAATTTAGGATAGACTGCGTTTTAAACTTTAAGAAAATTAAAATAAAATTAGAAATAATTAGGAATATGTACCAAAAAATAATCAAAGGAGAGACTCTAAAAAGAAAAAAAATATAAAAAGAGATAGGTATAACGACACTTCGGAATTGATCTACAATGTATAAAATACCTGTAAATTAATTAATATATTTATATTAGAATTAAATTAAACTGTAATGATTGTCTTCCAATTTAAATTTTAATAAAATAAAAGTATAAAAAATCAGATTTGTTTACTTTTCAAAAATCTTTCTCGCGGCCGCAATTGAGATTTTTAACTGTTGGGTGGCACAGTGGAAAGGCGAAAGACCTCGGGATTTAGCTCCAGGTAAAGTGAGCTTTTATCTAATTTTCTATTCGACTCAGCTACCATTCGCCATTGGGTTCAAATTAATGGCTTAATCAATAATTAATAATTATAGGTACCTATATCTTTAATAAAAAATACATTAATATAAACAAATACAAAATGGATACAGTTAATTTATTTGAAGAATATAATTCATAGATATGGAATATCATATATGTCAAATACAAATAAAATAGAATATCAATTGAAAATTTAAAAAAACTTTTCTATATGTTATAAGGCCTAGTATTATCTCATGTTTAAATTTTATGTTTATGTATAGTTTTAAAGATCAATTCTAGTAACACGAATATGTATACGACCCCTGTTCCAATATGAACCTATGATATAGACAGGCTTATTAGTCTTAACAGTTGAACAATTAGCACTTAAAAAAAAAAAATTATTTACTTTTAGCGCTTTTTGGTACATTTTTAAAAAAACCTTGCTTATTCTGAAAAAGAAATTTGGAAACCCTGTACTACAGTATAATGTTTGACAGGTAGATGAATATGAATACACAAATATCATTTTAAAGAATACATATATATAAAAACTAATAAGAAACATGTCCTTCTCAAGAAAATATGAAAAATTCAATAAAAGGAATCAATTTCAAAATAATATAAAATAAGTAGTAAAATTCATATCAAGGATTTAGAAAACCTTAATATGTATGTACATATAAATAGGTAGGAACATAATGTGTATAAATGTAGACATATGAATATACCTACCTATTTAATAAATAAATATACATATGTGCATAAACCTATATATATATATACATGTTTGTGTACCATACCATAAAAATGTAGCATATGTACATATGTATGTAACTTTTATTTAAACCTAAAAATTTCTTTGTCAAAAACAAAAAGAAAATGAATTATTTTATATGCGCTCTAACAAAATATAAGAACTTAAATAAAATTCCAAAAAAATTACTTTGCTAATAAGAAGGGAAGGCGTTACCTAATCCGCAATTGCCCCCAACCCGTCATCCATAAAAAAAAATTCATCAATTCTCCACAATTTAAAAAATTATCTCAACTTTGTCTCAACAATAACAAAAGTAAAAGAAGCAGCAACAGCAATTTTAAAGTTAGAATTTGAAACGGCAGCATCTTGTTTTAATGTTTATGTGAATTTTCTCAACCTCTACATTTTATTTGTTTGCCGTTACGTTGGGTATCAGTTATCACAAACTTGCACACACACATAAACTTCAACAATATAATTATTCTATTTTCTTACCGTTGTTGCTTCAAATAATGTAATATCTACTTATTTTGCTTTGCTTTTTTCGTATAAGAATTAAGAATAAAAGTAATATAAAAACAAAACGCAAAAAAATACCAACTTAAATCTTATTATTTTTTATATATTTTCTACTAACGTCGTCTACTTGTCCGCATTTATTTTCAACAAAATTCAACTCCGCTAGTAGAGATGATATGTAATAACAACAATAACAAAAATCAAAACTTTTTTAGACTCCAAAAGAAAAAAAACCGTAAAAGCACAACAAAATTATAATAAATGGGTTTGGTTTTGCGATTTTCACATTATCAATACTTTAAAAAAAAACTTTTCTTGATAAAGTGAACATTAATACAAGCGCACAAAAGGCAAAATCACATACACAATGTAATAAATTTTGTTATATTATACTAGCACTAGATGATATTAAAACGCAAGCTCACCCAAGAACGAAAAAAAAATAATAATAAAAAACAAAAACACAAAATTTCAACATAGGTATGAAAAATTTACCGACTAGTTGCTATTTGATAATTTTTTCAAAAGAAACTTATGAAATTTGTCGATATTGAATTTTTAATATTTTTTACTTAAAAAAGCTGATAAAAACTGTTAACATATTTAGCCTGTTTTAAAAATTTTAATTATCTTAATAATGAGTTATTGTATTTTTCGACTAGTTTTGGAATTAGTTTATTTGTTTTAGATACTAAAAGGCTTAATAAAAACAATACATTATCAAAATTGGGATAGGCACTTTAATTTATTACAATAATGTTATGTGATACGAACCTTTATATTAACAATTTTTAAAATGAAATGAATAAATTCTGCGTGTGATGCTAACTTAATTATTTGTTATTTTTTAGATATAAAAATTGGTAGGTATCTTTTCTCATCAATAATAATGTTTAATTTAAATTTGGAATAGATAGGTGTACTGTAAAGGTATCTAAAATATTTAATGTTTTTCAAATAGGGATGTATCTAGTAATCTATAGATTCTTAGTTAATTATAAAGAAAATATTTAGGTACAAAATATAATATAAGATTTAAATAGAAAATGTTGTAAGTCCTCTTAAAAAGCCCCTTTACATCGTAAATTTGCAATGCAAGGACCTACATATTTGATACCTTATCCGTATTTTGAAATGTCGTCTACTCTAAGAATAAAATTTTTATTACAAATAATTAAAAATAAAAAAAAACTTTAATATCAGTTTATTGTGTTTTTAATAATCAAATATGCATTATAGATATTACTGTTGTTTTGTTACAATTAATAGTAACTGATTCATATAAAATTAGAAAATGTATTAAAGTATGTACTTAAATGTTTGTAAGTTTAGTAATTCAACTTTCTTTTTTTATTATTTTTTGTTTGAGGCTTAAGTTTTGATGCAACAACAACAATAAAATATAAAAGGAACTAAAATTAATGATACAAAAACCAAAATAATAAAACAAAAATGAATATTCAGAAATCCATCCATATAATTTTTCTCTATTTGACTGAGAGGCGTTTTAACAAATCAGTCATTCCTTCTTTTTCCCCTTCATAATAGTGTTTGTAAATTTTCTATATAAAAATAATCATAATTCGATAATAATCTATATAAGTGTGTATAATAACACAATAATAATATATTAAAACATAATTCTATATACACACACCCATCCACACAAATAACAAATTTATTTAGCAAAAGAGAAATATATCTTTATGTAATATTTTTATACAATGGCTTTTGATTCATATTCTTATAGAATAGAATTGGTATGTTTTATATCCCTATATAGTAAATGCTGAATTTTTTTTTTTTTTTTTAAATGTGGCGCCCAACTTTTATACAAAATAATATTCAACAAATTTTCAATCATATTTTTTTTCTTTAAATTTAATGTTGAATTTGTTGCAAATACCAACAAATAAATTTTCTAGTTTAATAAAAACATGTATGGATATTTGTTCATGTTTTTACATACAAATAATGTGGCTACTAGAAAATAAAAAAGTATGTGTTTTGTTCTATTGCGTCTGTGCACTTTTGAAAAGAAATATAAATGTTTTTATTATAATATGATGTATCTGTATTGCCTTATTTTGGTATAATCATAATTTAATAATACAAATATATTCCTACGATAAAAAGCTTTTTATTTTATAGTATGTTTTATGTATCATCATTATCGGTAGTCAGTACCTATTTATTTTGTATAACTGTATAACTTTAAATTTATATTATACATATATATGAATGAGTCGAACTCTGTACGCTGACAGTTGTTTATTATGTATAATGGTGTTATTTTGGTTTTGCCTTTATGTTTTTTCTTTACTAACACATATACAATTTAAATAATACATTCACACTTGACTATTGAATTAAAATTTAAAAAAAAAATTTACAAACAGTCTTCACGACAAATAGGTATTTAAACCATTTTAATAGTTTGTGTATAACTGAAATATACGTACATGTTCTTTGTTGCCGTTGTATATTTATTTTGTACAAAACAACAAATATGATGTTTCAGGAAAACTGAGTGGAAAGTGGAAACGTTTACATTGAAATTTTGTTCTTTTTTTCTTGTTCATTCGCTCGTTTGTTTTACCTTTTTTTCGTATGTGTTGAATAAATATAATAATATGTGTATTTGAAAGATACAGTTTACTTCATACAGATAAAGTATTAGTAAAATGTATAGTGCCAGTGGACGATAGATAGAATACAAAATTGAAAAACAAAAAGAGAAAAATATCAAAAAATGTTTATTTTTTTATATTTTTTGTTTTGAGTATTACCCCCGCCAAGTTTAGTTTTCATATTGATTGACAAGCCCAGTGTGTATTTGCCTTCGAAACGCGTACGACGTGTGTGGAACATTTTTATTAAAATAGTATTCCTTTATTATAAGTTTAAGAAAATAATAATAAACAATAATATATACAATTAAATTTAACCAATACTGTAATAATAAAATCGTTTCAAAATTTTTTTTTATAACCATACTTTAGTTTTTTTTTCTTTTTTTTCAAATAAATTTTTAAACTAAAAATATGTAGTTAATTGTCAAAAATTTTAAATTTCTTTTTAACTTGTAATACTTAAAAATACAACTTAGTTATTATTTATTAAATTTTTACAACGGTATTTTAGTAGATATTTATTAGAAGAAAAATATCAAAAAAAAAAAAAATTATGTTTTGAACATAAATCAAAAATATAAAACAAAACTCAAGTTATTGGTTATGATTTATTATTAAATTAATTTTGAATTTTGTTATTTAAATTTTAATATATGTACCTAGAAATTTTTTTAACATACAATAGTATACATAAATAATACATAACGTCGGAATAATTAAAAAAAACTAACAATAAATTGAATTCAATATGTGGAAATTGTAATAATAAAATATTTCAAAAGGTCACACTTTATTAAGTTATAACAAGTAATAAATAATGCTTTAGTAAACTTAAAAAAAAAAATAAATCTAGATAAATAAACAAAATAAATAGCTAACAATTTCTTTACGGTTTAAAAAACAACGAGCTCTTAATACCAAATGTATACGGATTTAAAAAAAATAATTAAAATTAATTAAATATATCAAATCAGCGTGTTTTTAATTTTTATTTAATATATTTATGTACGTAAATATATACGCAATTGAAATTTATTAATATCAAATTATATTATTAATGTAAATTCAAAATAGAAAAATTCTTACTGAAGTATTATTAAAATCTGAAATCAATAAATTCAGTATTGATGTATACTTACTAAAACAAAAATAAATTTAAATGCATAACAACTGAAGTATACCTACCTAATATACAAAAACTGTTATACGAATACTTTGAAAAGAAACAAAGAAAAAAATTAATAAGAAAAAAAAACATCTAAATTTATTTGACGGCGGGAGATCATCAATCAAAATCAAAGATCTCTGTCCGTCTTTAAAAAAAAATATAAATAATAATAAACTTACAATTTAATATTTTTTTTGTTTTTTTTTTTCTAATTTAATAAATCATTGCATATTTTAAATTCAACATTTGCATACCTTTTTCAACATTTTTAACAATTCTACTTAAAGTTTAAAAAAATTTAAACATAAACGATTTGTTTTTTAATTAAGTATTTAATTAAATTAAAATAATTATGACAATGGAATATGTATAACACAAAGAAAATAGTATGTTCAACATTGAAATTGATTGCGCCAAATTTTAACAATCGTTATTATTTTCGCGCTAAACAAAAAATGTAATTTGAGTAAAAAAAAAACACAAATTTTATCTAACATAAAAAAAAAATTGCGTTAATCTTAATTTTTGGTTTTTTATTTTTATGTAAGTTCTAAAAATAAAAAAAAAAACAAATTTAAATTTGAGTGTTAACTTTTTAACATCAAAAAGTGATAAAGTATACTAAAACATAGTGTTTGATATTATAAACTGTTAAAACTAAATATAATTTATTATATACTTACATAAAATAACTAAAACTGTTTTACACGGTTTAAAAATATTATATTTGTTTTTAAATAAGTAAAAATAAAACTTTTCGGTTCTTCGCGATCGGTCGGTTTAAATACATAACTTAATAACAAAATGGGTCTGGTTTTTTTTTTAAAGAAAATTAAAAATGTGCAGTAAAAACAAAACTACTAAATTTATGAATAGAATATAAGTTAATAATAGTAGTAATGTGCCTGAAACAACGTTTTAAAAGTTAAAAAAAAAATTAAAAGATTAAAAATAAATATTCTATTATTGAAATTATTGAAAGAGGTTTATATATATATTTTTCAAAAAAAAAAAAAATAAAATAAAATATATATACTACATATATATACAATTATATATACTACATTCTATTAAAAAATTATGAAAATATATATAAAAGTGATTTTTAAATAATTTTACAACAAATATGTATAATTTTACAAAAAAGTAGAAAACAGAATAAGAAATATTTCTTACTATTTCGTAAATACATGAGTACTAGAAATATTCTTTTAAAAAAGAAAATTAAAACCTTTAATACAGAAAATAAACAAAACTTACAGATAATTAAATTATTTAGTTTCGGGAGTTTTGGCTTTTAGTTTTGTTGTCCACTTTACTGTTTTATAGCAAAAGTGGCACAAGTCGGGCTTGATACCGCTCCTAGAGCATTAATGGCTCAACCTAGGGTAAGTTAAAATTTTATTTTTTAATTATGTAAACATTTCGCTAAGACGATGGTACACGCTCTTATGTTAGGTGTAATAGTACTTTTACCTTATGTCTACAATAGAATTTCATATATTCATAAAGATTTTTATTAACAATCATATAAAATTTAAATAAAACCCACATCTTACATGTTTTGTTATATTGTTTGCTACAAATTATTTTTTATTTGAATTTTATTTGTAAACTGAAGTAAAATCTTAAACTGCAGATTACGCGGCGGGTAATACATAATTTTTTGTTGGATCTTTTAATAAATATCTTCTTTCTTTTCTTCATAATTATTTAAAACTATAATTAGTCATGATTAATTTTTTTAGGACCTATATAAAATAAAGTAAATTAAATTTCATTTATTTATTTAAAATTTAAGAAACTGTTATAAACTTTCAACAGTTTGATAAATTGCTCCTGGTACCTATTTTGTAAATAAAAATTTCAAAACATAGAACTTTACTTGTAAAATCAAGTATTTCATACGAACATTAGTTATTGGTGTGACTTAATATTAATTAAAACATGTGAAAGACGAATAAAAAATATAATTTTCTACTTGAAAAATGAATTCATTTTATAAAATACAAATAACACGTACCTAGGTACTTTCTATTATTATTGCATTTCAAACTTTTTATTAGACAAGGGAATATAAAAAACTTTTCCTTTATAACTTAGCTATAGGATGTAAGCAGAAACTTGTTCTTGTAATTTTTTGCATAAATTGATAATATAGTAGGTATAGGGACTTACAGAATTTTGTATTTGTTAAAGTATATTTTAAATAGGTTAACTAATTATGTATAGTTTACGTACCTATATATACCCATTATTTAAATTATAGCAAAAAAAAAAAATAAAATAAAATTTGTAAAATCCACAATTTTAAATATGAGTATATTTGACGTGTTATTCTTGTGGTTCCAAAATTTATACAAATGTAATTTTTTGCGTTTATGCATTGATTAAAATGGTGCGCCAAATTAATAAAAAACATGGCCACAAAAATTTTCAACCCGCAAATTTTTATATAATTAAATTTTTCAATTTCAAAAACCATACCCACTTAAACACCAAAAAATCCATTAGTAACTGCACATAGATGTATGTATGCATATTATACCTTTATGTATACGTATAGAAATTTGTTTAAATTTCCAAATTTTAATTTTTTGGTTTACCTATTTTTGGTGGTTACTTTTTTTACTGCAATTAGTTTTATTTTTTTATCAATTTTATTTGTTTATAATGCAAATTGTTTATATAACTAAGAAAAAAACTAAATATTATTTAAATTAATAATATCATTTAAATTAATTTCAAAAATATGTAACAATTTAATAAGTGCGTAACTATATTTATATTAAAAAATTTGAGGTACCTAGGTAGGTAAATAAGTTCTTTCAGATACTTAATTAAATTGCTTTTAATTTATATTTTGTTTAGTATTTCAAAAATATTTTTTTTTGATATTTTGGAGGTGAAGAAAACAAAAGTTTAGTCAAAAAGTATCAAAAAAATAGACATCATCAATTCGTAAATTTGGTTAATTTTAAAAATAATACTTTTTTCTTTGAATTTTAATTTATGATAAAACTTAAAAAAATTGCTAATAGTTATGTACCTATAAAAAAATAGTTGAATACCTACCTATTTTGTAAATCAAACTGTATTAACTAAAAAAAATATGTTAATAGGTATGTCGCAAATTATTATTATAAAAAAAGGACTAAATATCGATTTTTTTTTTCATTTTAATTCCAAATAATATAAATACACAGAAGAAATTAGACAATAGTATACCTATATGTAAGTAACTACGCATTGCAGCACCCAAACAAAAATATCAAAAACTACAAAACAAAAAAAACCATTTTATACAGAAATTGCAACCAATATTTTTTATAACATTTCAATTTTTTAATTCACCATAAACAAAAAAAATTCCACCAAAAAAGAAAAACTAAATTAAACCATATAAAAAATTGCACAATTTTGAATCATAGATTACGGAAAAAAAGAGTATCTACGCTTATTTTCAGATATACGTACAATAACTATAACTTAAGCTATTCCATACAGGGTGAAAATAGGTTCCAATTCCAAACCTATAAAAAAACCACAAAATTTTCACATTTTTAACCACAATCAAATTAGTTTGTATGAAATAATAAAATTAATAAAAAAATGTTACTATGAACATAAATGAAATTAATATTTTTTGTTTTAATTTATAAAACAGTTAAAAAAAGAACAATTTTTTGTCAATTTAACAAAATCGCTATATAAAATTGCATATCAAAATTTGTTTTTTTTTTAAAAACAAAAATTTTGGGAGTATTGGGTAAAATCATATTGTATTATAACTTTCATTGAACTATTTTATACATATTATTTGATTTTATTAATTATAGGACATACATATACCTATATAAATATTTGTGTTATGATTTAAGGACTGTGGTAACCTGTAATTTTTTGAAAATCTTTTAACTTAATTTAGTGGTAATATTAATATTTGACCAATGGCGTGGCAAAGACGTCGCCTTTAATGTGGAAGGTCTCGGGTTCGAACATCAGTCAGATAATATCTAATAGAAAAATATGCATAAATATATCGTAATATAAAAAAAAGATTTAATAAAAATAATAAAAAAAACTTTTTTGTGAGATAAGAGGTGGCAAAATTAATATTTGAGTATTTGTAATAGCTTCAGCCGAGTAATCAACGGCGTAGTGAATTTAACGATTAAAGAAATTAAAACCTATTTTCAATCATTTTAAGGAATTCCCTTTTCTCCTTAAAGGATTGAAAAGGAAAAAAAAGTTATGCAATAATAATAACTAAAAAAAATTTCTTGCAGCAATATTAAATATTGCAGCTACTTAACTATGAAGTTTTAAAGTTACGGGAAATATATTTTTATTGGATAATTATTACAAAATAATTGTTTCGTCGTTTAATATTTTTTAAAACTATCTTTCTTTAATAGTTACCTACCTAAGTTAAAAAAAAAAAAAAAAAAAAAAAAAAATAAATAATTTTAAATACGTAAATAAACTGAAATCCCAAAAAATTTATATAAATTTATTTAACTATACATATTTAACCAAATACATATTTTATAAGCAATTTTTGTTAATTTTAAGTTATTCAATTTCCATATTATAATTATTTTTATTTAATAATAGGGTTAAACTTTATTTAGTTTGGAATACAGGGTTACAAAAAAAGATTTAGTTAGGTTGTTAGAAATGTCTTGTTTTTTTATACAATTATGAATTATGTAATATTAAAATACTAAGTTAATTTATGACTTTAATAATTTTGAAATTTTTCACTAACTATTCTTTAAAATTTACTTTGAACAAGTTGGAACTGATAAGGTAAAATTTAAGAAGTAGACTCATCCCTGTAAAAATTATTTTTCTTGAATTCTATTTCTCAATTAGGTAGATTAATGCAACCATAAATAATTTTTTCTTACAATTTTATTAAAAATATATGTATATGTAAATTGAATGTATGTACATATATATTTTTAATACTAAATTTAATGTATACATATCTTTTTTGTACTAAAATCTAGCTAAAACAATCTATATTTAAAAGTAACTGAGTGCAACAAATGAATAGAATAACAAAAATAATAATAAGAATTGTTCATCCTTCAACATCGAAATTTAAAATAAAATATAATCATATAAATTGTCTGTAATATTATATTAATATTCAATAAAACAAAATACAGAAAAATCTAAAAATGGAATATCACATTTTGGATACCTAGGTATATAGGTAGATTAACTTTTATTCGAAAATTGTAGTATATTGTATAACGTATATTAATAATTTTATTTTTTAAATATTTTTAAAACGCTTCAAATTCATTCAAAAACAAAATTTATAGTACATTGTATATCATATAATCAAATAGCATAGTGGGGGTAATAATATATCAATATAATTTTAGTTAACAAAGTACGAACAAAATTTCTTAAATGTATCTAAATACTTTAAAAATATCTTTGCAACATTTATTTTTCTATACTAATTCTATAAAATGTTGATAAAGAAAAGAAGTATATTCCGTCGGGGAATTAATTTTTCTTCAGTTAAATTTCAAACAACATGCCGTCGCATTATTTAACTTTGAAAAAAATATTATTTTATTATTAAACTCAAATAGTGAAAAATATTATAAATTCCACAGTTTTAAGATTTATTGCGACAATTTATTTAGAAGAAGAAATTTGTGTGAAGGAAAAATTGTTATTTAATAAATTTAAAAATCACATAATTTTTTATATTTTAATGTGTTGAGTTTAGAAAATATGGAGGGATAGATTAATATTTTCTATAGTGCGAAACATTTAAATTCGAGCGATTTTCGCTCTTAAGTTAATATTTATATTTATACATAAATACTTAAGCCGCGATCGCAATTTTCCCGACTAATATAAGTAGTTTACTTTTTTAATCTTAATTTTAAAACAATTTTTCTGATTTTATTTTCTGAATCAAAAAAAAATATTTTTTAATTTTTGGATGATCATAAGAAAATTAAAGAACCAATTAAAATTATTTTAATAAAAAAGAAAAAAATGCTAAACAAAAGCTTATACCTATAACTAAGGTAAGGTACCTACGTAATAAACATTTTTTACGTTTTTCTTACAACTAAGTTTAAAAACTTTAATTACTTATAGGTACGTACCTACTAGATATATTTCTGTAACTTAATTATAAATTTTAAAATAGATATTACAGCGTCGGCGAGAGAAAATTTTTTAAATAGCAATAAATAAAAAAATCAAATGAAATTTTCAAAAAAATATTCTTCAAAACAAAAATGTTTTTCCATGACGTTTATTTATTATTAAGTCATGTGTTGAAAATACAAGTCTCTAGAATTTTTGATCAAAATAATTCGTTAAAAAGTTTTAGTTATACAATTTAAAATAAAATAATTGAAAACTTAATTATATCACCAAATATTCGTAGGTATGCTAGATATTTTTAGCAACCTTAATCTTTATTGTAAACGTTCTGAACAATGAGCATATTTATGCTCTGCTCTTTGCCTGCTTCGTTTGCTTTTAGTGTGCTCTTAATTATTACTCTAAAGTTTTAATCTCAGTTAAAAAAATTAATAAATGTTCCTATGAAATAATATAAAATTATGCCGACGGTCGAAGTAAATTTTTTTTTTTATTATTTTTAATTTATTTTGTTAATTAATATTTTTTAAATTAGCTAAGTACCTACTTATTTAAAATTATAAATTGTACAAGAATTTAAAATTAAGGAATGAAAGTTAGATATATAATATATACCTACCTAGGTTAACAAATAGTTAAGTTTAATTTTAGTTTTGAATAGGTATATCATATTTATTAGTTTAAATAGTAAAAATGTTAATATGCATAAATAATGTGGGAGAACTCTATTTGGTTTATTATACAAAATATTTTAACTCAATGTTTTATATGCGTTTTTCAAAAATATTAAAATTTACAACTGGAATTTTTTTTCAAAAGTTTTTAATACATCTTCTATATTTCCAGCCCACTGTATAAGTATATATAAAATACGTATAATTAATTTTTCGTATAGATTTTTTTCTTTATAAATTTGTTTTTATTATTGAAAAATTTTAAACGCTCTTATGGAAATATTAAATGATTATTAAGTAAAAGGCAAAAGTTTTCATACAAAGCTCCCCAGTTTTTTTTAACTATAAGTATATAAACAAAATAGTCATACGTAGACATATAAAACTAACGTTTTTGAAAATAAGATAAGATAAAAATTAAAAAAGGAGCACACTGCACATACAAAAAAAAAAAGGAAAAATTTTCGTTTTTTACCACCTACTGTTTTGTTCGTAGAATATTTTCAATTCTTTGTTCTCAATTTTTTTATATTTTTGTTTGTTCATTATATTTCAGTTTTGACTTGTTTTTTCCTTTCATTTTGTAAGTTTTTTTTTATAATTATAGTACAAATATATCATGTAGTCACTCAAGTCAGTGTTGTCGTCAGTTATAACTTATAATATATCTACACAATGTATGTAAAAAATTATTATTAAAAACTACGAAAAATAAAATGGAAATCTTTTATTAAATTTTTTTTAGTAATACCCCACATTTATTATTATTTTCCAGATACCCTTTTTATTTTAACTGGAAAGTAAAATAAAATTAAGTTTTATATATATAACTTCTAGAATACAAAATACATAAATTAAACGCTATATTTAACCGATCAAGCCTTATAATTAACTATTATTAAAATAAATATTAGTAGGTACAATCTTTATTTTTACTTTTTTGTTAATTTATATGAATACAAAAAAAAAATTCATATTTAAGTATACTTATGAGAAGAACTTATGATTAATTCTAAGGTAATAGATAAGTATACTTAAATATAATATTATTATTATATTAGAATTGATTTTAAGGAATTCAACATAATATTTTATTAGTTACTTACCATATGTGAAACAGAAAACATTAGTTAGGTCTTATAGTTTGAATTGCAATAGTTACAATTCTTTTTTGATCATATAGATTTGCTAATCCTTTTATAATTGTGCTAAAAATATGAATTAATTGTTTATATTTCTGTTTAGCTATATGTTATATATGTATTTAAATTATATTTTTATTTATTTTTTTTTTTTGTCGATATTAAGAAATATTTGGAAATATTTAAGCAATATTTTTGAATATTTTATATAACACAACACTTAACTTCCAGAAATAATAAAAAAAAAAAAATTTTAAGCAAATTATAATAAATACATAGGAGTTACAGTTTAACAGTTATGAATTAAGTAAGTACCATACCTAAACAAATAATATAATAATATTTAGGATTCTGTTAAATGTAAAAAAAAATTATTAATCTTCGTTAAAATATTAACAAATAAATAAATAAATTATTGGTACAGGAAAACTAATGGCGACGGTATAGTCTTTATTTTATAAAAAAAAATCGTTATAAATAGTGGAAAGTTTAAATTAAGTTTAAGATACGAAAATAATTGCTTATGTTATTTTGGTAAAAAATTAAAAGTTAAATAATATATTTAAATTTAAATTCGATTAATTAATAAGTAGTTACGTAGATTTTTTAATTTTTTTTTAAAATTTAGTTTATTCATACTTAACTAATACAAAAAGTATCATCTTATTCAAAATAATTTATTTAAAGAATATATGTACTTTATTTTATTTAAAAGTAAACTTGCATTATTTTCTACAGCATAAAAATAATATTTAAATATAATAACCTTGAATGATATTTAAATAACATTCGAAATTATACCTATATACAATTACATTGAAATTTTTTAAAGTGCTTTTATAACTATTATTAACCAAATTTTCTAATTTTCTAAAACCTCATAATGTCTGGCACCCAATAATAATAAATACTTTTACTTTCATTCTTTAAAATAATCACAAAATTATTGTTTATCCCTTGAGTGCTTTAAAACAGTAAAAATCTAAATAAAAAAAAATTAGTTAAATATTCAATTTATTGTATACTAAACCAATAAAAAAATATATAACTATACTTGAAGCTCCATCTATTTTTATAACTTCAAATACATACATACGTGTTTTGATATAAAATTTACTACTAATATAAATTTATGTACAATAATAGTGACTGCATTTAAACTGGTGTAATATTTAGGTACTTATTATTTTAAATTCGAATCTAAATTAAAAGTAAAATGTTACGTAACTTGTTTTTGTGATAGCAGTTATATTTTGCTCTACTTTATACTCAGTTATTAAAATAGTGTTGATATCGGTTATGTTAATTTATAAGTTTTTTAATATTATTAATTTAATAATATAAATGTACACTTTAAACCTTTAAAAATTAGTCGAAAATTGCAAAGAAAATCATTGAAAACATGAATTAAAAGAGAAATTGCAGAAAGTATTAATAGGTACATTGATTCATAATAAGTTTTATTATATTTAAAACTGTTATACCTAATAGCATAATATATTGTATATATTTATTTTCCTTTTTGTATTAATTGTACAAGTTTGTTGATTTTGTATATTAGAAATATACCTAAATAAAATTGTAAAATTAATTGTAACTATAGGTACCAAATAGGTACTAAGAATTGGAATTGAAAAAAATTTTAATCGATACATAATGTTATATAAATATCTATATATATAACTTGAGGTGTAAGAATATAAATTATAATATTGTGTATATAAATGTATATATTTATTACTTTACGTTAAATTTATGCAAATACACATACAGAAGTTACAAGTAATTAATATAATATATATTAGTTTCTACTGTATTCGTCCAAAAATACTTGATTAGATTTTATGCAGAAAACAATGAAAACCAAATAAAAATAAAAAAAACAGTAGTGGTATCATCAAAAGGAAATAAAGCTGCCATCATAGTCACCCACAGTATTAATAAAAAAATAAATGATGTTAAAAAACTACTCCTAAATAGTTTTAAACTATTATACATGTAAAAATAATGTATCTAAAAAATTTGGTATATATATGTATATATGTATGTAGTTTATTTAAAATTCTCGTTGTAAATGCAACAGCATAATGCTTTTCTGACATAAAATACATAGATATGTAAATAAAAAAAACGAAAAAGTGCGGAAAGCTATATCAAAAATAGAAGTGCATACATACTTTATTGTAATTGTAAACATACATAAAATCCTGTTTTGATTTTTTTTTTAATTTTTGGATGATAAATCTTTGTTTCAAAAGCTTATTTTTAAAAGTTTGTTATCATTGAAATTTCAGGAATCCATTTTAATATGATCAACACTATAAATGACAACAAATTTATATAAAATTTTCCTTATGTACAGTATACACATAAAGTATTAAATTAAATTTGTATTAAATTTTCGAATATTTCAAATGCATTATTGTTAATTCAGATTAGTACTTACCTATGTTGCAAAATACTAGAATTTGTACAATTTTTTTGTCCTGTGTCTCTTATAAATATATTCATATACTTTATTATATTTATTTATTTTTACTTACAATATAACAATATGTAGATATTTTTCAAAATTATTAAAAAAAGTTCAGTAAAAACAGTCAGTGATTTTGTACTTTAGTTTTATATAATTGTATTTTAATAGTAGTTGGTGGTTGATTAGCTATTTTATTGTTAGTATATAATTGCAAATAGATACTTGTTTATTTATATACATAGGTATATGATATAAATACTTATTTTATTCTGCTTCACTCTTTAATGTATAATAATATTATTTTACGAAGAATTGTTCAAGAGATACCTACATTTATTTTATACGGAAGATTTTTTATTTTTCATGTAGGTACCTTCATTTTTATATATGTACGTATATAATACCTTTGTTTTATAAAATTTTTACGCGAACATAAAAGTGTTAAACTTCTCATAAATCTTACTTCAATAAAAAATATAATATTTATTGATTTTCAATAACTTTTTTGTTTATTTAATTCTAAACTTGAATTATTTGTTTATAGAATATTTGTGTTCTGTTAAGTCATACCTAGTTACCGAAAATAAAGAAGGCTCGTTGTTTTTAAGGGATTTTGTTTTAACATTTTGGTGAACTTCCGCGTTTTAGAATAGTATTTGTTTATCAAATCGAAAATAACTGTATTAGTAATTACTAACTAGTTCATATTTTGTATGTATTTGCATCAAAGTGGAATAAAGTTTTCAGTGAAAGAAAATAGTAGGAACATTTGTACTAATAATGAATGTGAAACAGCTGAAAGTTTTAATGAATTGCAAATATTACCCTAGCTTTAAAACCAAAAAATATTAAAAATACATGATACATGACTTTATTATATTAATGTAAATAGGGATATATATAAAATTATAAAATAACTATACTATTTTATACATATTACTTAAATTAATGAATGTATATGGCTACTTATATACATATATTTCTTTATTTAAAAATATAAGTTTAAATATAACCATTATCCTAGTATTATTCTTTTAATAAAAAATTTTTGTAGCATTTGAAAGGGAACGCTTGATATATACACATACATATATATGTATACCTAAATAAATAATTTTATTCATTGTCAATGAAATTTTGATATTAAAAAAAAGACTAGCAAAATCTAAAAAAATATCTGAAGAATTTAAAGAAAAACTCACTAAACTGTGAAATTGGGCAACGTTCATAATTCATATACATATTTGTATTATATTCACATTTTTATTATATGTATGCAGATTTCTGTATTCTATAGATTAATTTATATATAAATTGATGTTAATAAATAATATAGTACATATATGTATATAATAAAGTACATATAATTATGTTATATACATATTACTAGGGTATAAAAAATAATTTTAATATTAGGTATAATATATTATATGTATACGTATGTATATTAAATAAAAATTTTCGATATAATTACATATATAATATGTACGGAGTATTATATATTAAAATTAAACAAATTTTTTAATAAATTGTATTGGGCATACTTTAAAATAAGAAGCTTTTTATGTTAGGTCTATTATGTATAAGTAATTACAAAAATAATTATATATAATAAAAAATTAAAAAAACCATTTTTACCTTTTTTGTACGGTAGGTATAGTCCATCAAATTTTGTATGAAAATAAAAAAGAATATTAAATAAAAATATTAAAATATTTAGGTACAAAAAGTTTATCCTTTAGTATGAAAAAACTGTTCTTTTTAGCAATTTTTTAATTTTAAAGGTACTAAAAGATGAAAATCAATTGACAAACTAGTATTACCAAATTGAGAAAGGTTTATTCTCTCAAAGTTTATTCTTAATAAGGTCTACTTACCAATTTCAATACACCCTAGAATAAAAGTTCAAAAATAAAATAAAGGTTTAACATACCTAGGTATAAAGAAGTTAAAATAACCCAACTTTATTAAACAAATTGAATTTTTTTGCAACTTAACTAAATGCGATTTTTTTTTAAATTTACAATAAAGAGATTACCTTATTTTTAAAAAAAATTAAAAAAAATTGATATAGGAATGCATTCAATATTTTTTTTTTATTTCAATATATTTTTATACTCTATATATTATGTATATATGTATATGTAAGATTAACAAAGATTTTTAACAAGTTTTGTAAATAAAATTATATTTAAATTTTTAATAGGTACATTGATTTCACTGGGATCATATGCATATTTAACCTGTAAATAAATTTTTAAAAAGTTAGATTCCTCTAAATCTATATGAATGAATCATTGATTTTGCTGAGCGAATCCAAAGTTTAATTTAATCACAAGCTTTTTTTATTAAAAAAAAATATTGGTGTGTGTTCTTTTTTTTTAACTTTTTTTTACAAACATCATTAGTGTATTCTAACAAATCACGGTCGCCTATTATGATGTGGTACGCCTGTTTTAGTAATTAATTGGGCAGTTGTTTTGTTTTCGATTACATAGAAAAAATGTTACTTTTTCCTTAACATGGAAAATATTTTGGAGTTAAAAGATAAAAAGTTCTGTTGTAATATAGTAAAATACCTCATCTTAATTTAGTTGATGAGCATAAACAACAGTCTTGCCTACCAAATATATAAAAAAAAAAACAAATTTTCCTATAAAAACTTGCCAAGAATAGGTCATTGATAATAGGTACCTATTTTTTTTTTAATATTTAATTGTTTTTATAAAGAAGGAGAAAAACCATAAACAAAAAAAAATTGAACTGAATTGAAAGAACATATTTTTAAAAGAAATTAGAAAAAGACTTACTCTTTTTTTTCATTTAAATTGTTAACTCATTTTTTAGCCAGTCATTGTTATGCAAACAAGAGAGGAAGATTAAAAAACAACCAGCATCATTTTAAATTCTAATTCTAAATTCATTTAAATGTAAAAAAAAATTCAAAAAATGGAAAAAAAAAATTGTTCAACTGAAATAAAATTTTAAATTACACACACTTGACTCCTTATTTTTGGATACGTACTTTATTTAGATATGGTAAAAGAAAATTAGATTTGGCAGACATACTTTCAGCTTTGTTTTTGGTTTTTGAATATTAACCCGTGCATTTTATTTAAAGTTTGTTACGGTTCTGTTTTTGCTTTCATTTTTTCAATGATGATGGTGTTACATTTCAATTTATAGGAAGGGTGATGTAACAGAGGTGTAAAAGTTTAATTATCACTAGGTAAATACAAAGTAAAGAGTTTTCTTAGTCTCTATTTTTAAATTCATGCGGATTTTTAGGATAAAATTTAAAAACAAGTTCCCTTTTCAATCTAATATATCTAAAATTTAAGTAAGAAGTTTACAGTTTAAAATTAAATTTAAATATTAAAGAACTAATTCTTAACTTATTTTTGTAAAAAGCATAAAAATTTCGAAATTGGAGGAAGTTTAGGAATTAGTTTATGTAATTTTTAAAATTTAAACATTCTGTACAAACTGAAAGTCTTACACTAAAGCTAAGAACTAATAATAATAATATTAAATAAAACATAGGATACTAATCAATAATTAATAATTATATATCTTTAATAAAAACTACATTAATATAACAACAAATGCAAAATATAAACAAATAATTTAATTGAATAATATAACTCGCAGATATAGAATACTATATAACACCAAAAAATAGAATTGTAAATATTGAAAATCTAAGATGTTTCTACATGTTATAAGGCCTAGTACTATCTCATGTTTAAATTGTATGTGGAATTCAATAAGACCAATTCTAATAACACGAATATAATATGACCCCCTGTCCCAACATGTACCTTTTAATAGTAACTGCATTACTATTATTTTTAACTAATTTTAATTTGTTATTATACCTGTTTGTCAGGAACAATTTTCCAAATATTTTAAAAGTAACTTAGTTCAAAAGCTTGTAGCTCCCAACGTCAAAAAATGTATGTGATTTTAATAAGTAGTTAGGTAACTAAATATACTAAAAATAATAAATAAAAAAGATTTAATTCAGTTAGTCCCTACTCTACTCTAATATCACAGTTTTCTATAAGTAAGTTTTCTAACATCCAAAATCAAAACAAATTTTTTTGTAAAACAGTTTTATTTTTTTTTATTTTTTGTAAATCAGTTTTTCTATTGTGAATAAATTTTGGAATTTATTGAAAACGTTCTATTATCCTTTAAAGTCGGGTTCCACAACAACGACACAGAAACGATGACATACAGTATTTTTCATTCTTCTATGACATTTCTTATAAGATGTATATTCACATTGAGTGATAACTACATTAACGACACCGGACAGTGATATTTTTTTTTATTTTACCGTCCCGTCAGTAACAACAACGTTATTTTGTGATATAAAACAAATACGGTTCGCATTTTTTTAAAAAAATTTATATTTTACATTCAAAAAGGATAGATATTAATTGTTCATAGGTTTTTACGGACTTGATTTTTTTTGTTGGTTTAGTATGAATAAAATACGTTGTTGCCAACTCACTGTGGCGTCACGTGCACGTGGTTTCGTAACCGACTATTAAACCGATCATTATTTCTATATTTGTACCTTTAGAGGATTTTTTTAATTAATCATAATAAATTTATAAAGTGATCGACGGAAAAGACGCGAGTACGGCTGCAAATTCCGCAATCCGCGCTTGTTGACATGGTTCCGATGGCGGCAACTTGCGAAGCAGCAGCTCCCATTCCTGCAAAGGAAGCACGTAATAAGTTTTGAAGGAAAGAACAGGGACAATAACTGGAATATAGATCATTGTTTGAAACCTGTTGAAAATATTTAAGTTTACAGTCGTCTGCAAATTTGAAAAGTCAATGTAAAAAACAACAACGAATGCTCATAATACTCACTAATTAGAAAAAGTGCCCATACATACAATGTGATAAGCGAGTCGTTCAGTTCTTCCTGTTCAGGTGTGGCAGGTATATAATTTATATTATGATATGATTATATTGTATATTATGACTTATTAAATCTGACCTGGGTTTGCACTCGATATTCTTCGTTTGAAAGGTCGACGTCCTAACCATTACGCCATCGGTCAGATCTTAAATGGAATATATTAATTAAAAGTTTTTAAAAGTATTTACTTATTTTAATACTAGTAAAAAAGCCTGTCGGACGACAGGTATAATTTTAATTTCTCTTTTTATATATATTCTTTTTTCCTGCTATTGCGCTACTGAATCAATAAAAGGAAATTCGTTACCTAAAGAACATTATAACATTAAGTTAACATTATATATAGTTTGTTTTAGTTTTGTAAGTGATAATAAAATAGAATTATACATACTGCAATGTAAAAAATTTCTTTACACGTTTTTATTAAAATTTTCTGTATCTACCTGTTAACAGACTCCTCATACGTTTTAAATTTTTTTTTCTGTTCATAATTTACATTTTATCAGTTTCATTTTTTCTTTCTCCTTTGTATGTAAGAATTTGTAATTAGAAGTATGTTACATTACATGTGTGAATAACACTTAACATTAACATAATTAAAGAGCAGCAGCATCTTTTATTATATTTATAAAAAATTTTCGTATCTACCTGGTAACAGATTTTTCATACGGTTTGATTTTTTTTTTTCTATTCATAATTTACATTTTATAAGCTTCATTTTTTCTTTCACTTTTGTATGTAATTATTTGTAATTAGAAGTATGTTACATGTGTGAATAACACTTGACATTAACATAATGCAACAGCAGCAACGTCTTTTATTATATTTATAAAAAATAAAAACTACAAATTGTAGTTAGTTATTAGTTCTGTAAGTGATATTTAAATAAAAGTATACATACTGAAATGTAAAAAATTTCTTTATACGTTTTTATTAAAATTTTCTGTATCAACCTGTTAACAGATTTCTCATACGTTTTGATTTTTTTTTCTGTTCATAATTTACATTTTATCAGTTTCATTTTTTCTTTCTCTGTGGAATGTAAGGATTTGTAATTAGAACTATTTTACATGTGTGAATAACACTTAACATAACATAGGGCACGCTGGTCAGCAGCAGTTTGTCTTTTATTATACTTAGATATAACGCCTTAGCCAAATACAAAAGCTAAAGAAGCCTAAAATTCTGTTCAAAATTTAATTTTGATACTAAAAGTTGTTCATCAATAAATAACACCATCGAATCTAATTCCAGAAAAAAATATTTATCCTTTATAATTAATTAATCCTTTATAAAATAAGGTAAAATGCAGTTAACATTTTGAAATATCGGTCCTCAAATGTTTCTAAAATTTTATAATTATTTCGTTTTTAGCATTTCTATACAAATGCAAACAAAAGATCACGGGTAAATGAAGTTGCTACTCCGTTTGTAACGTGTCTATCTAGACATGATAATATTGCAAGCCTTCTGTCAAGTTTCAAAATGTTTCGCCTCGGAGAGCTGTAATATAAATTTTAGAACCCTGCTTACACATATTTTGAAAAATTCAAAATTCTCTTACAAATAAGACTAAAAGGTAGAAAATTGAAATCCGTATATGTAATATTATATTGCAAGCAAATTTTTAAATATTATGATCACATTTTTGGGAAGCTGCCATGCAAAGTTCTCAACTCGGTTACTGTGAATTTGATATACTAGTAGGTTAAATTACAAATAGGTAATTGCTTTGGCAAAGTTAGTTCAAAATTATTCGAACGAATTTTTGGGCTGGGTTAAAATTTTTTTTTGTTTTAATGTTTTTTTTTTATAAAATTTTTTCAAGTAACATCATCAGGAAAATAAAAGTTTATTTTGTTTTTGGCAAAATTTTTTGGTTCGCACGTGAAACTCTTTTTTTCAATTATTATATACCTACTTTTCTAAAACAAAAAAACTAAGTCATTGAAAATTTTAAATTTTTATGGTGAAACCCCATCCAGTTTTTCAAAATAAACACCAAATCATGCTATTGTAGTACAAGCTTAAAGCTTAACTTAAAAACGAAACTTTATCAGTAAATTTTTTTAAAAATTTTCTTACTTATTGTGAATGTTGTTGTTGGTTAAATATTTCCTCAACTTGATTTGATGTTAAATAAAGCACCTCTTCTTCATCCAACCATCATAACTATAAAAAAAAAATATATATTATAAATTGGAAAGAGCCTATGAGTTTTTTTTATTAACTTCTACTTTTTTCTGGAAACATTTTTATAATGATTGAAAAACAAGAAAAAAAATGTTGCCAGTATAATAGAAATCATGTCAACAGGATGCGAAAATTTGTATTCAAGAACACATATAAAAATCCAACAAAACAAGGCAATGAAAAGACAACATAAGTTTTTCAATTGTTAATTTTTTACGAATTTATATATTAAGTTTTTAGGATATCATAAATATTTTTCTTAAGGAACAGTTAGAAGAAAACTAAATATTCAAATATACATATACATATCTATGTTCGGGGATACAAAATTATTTTTTTTACAAAGTGTCTATAGATCTTAAAGTAGATAACAATGACGAAGATGACAAAAAGATGCAAGATATTTAATAATGACAGAATAAAAAAAGTAAAACGATGTAAATGGGGATTTTAACATTATTTACTTGGGAATTAGATTCTTTATTTTTTTGTTTAAGTAAATAAAAGATTTTTCAAATAAGATAAGATTCAGGAAATAAATATGTTATCGCTTCCTTAAATGTTAACGACATTTTGACAAGAAATAAAATGTTTAAAATATTTTTTTATACCTACTACTTACTAAATTTTTGCAATTACTTTATACTTGCTTGCGCTCTTACAATACAAGAACACTCAAATACCTTAATTTGTAAAATGGAAATAAAAGTGGAAACTAAAAAAATATATTTGTTTAAGTCAATTTTTTAATTTTAATTTTTCAAAGGTTTTTATAAAATATTAGGTTGTTAACATCTAACTTTTTAACTTTCATATAATATGTTATTTGAATAATGTAAAAGCGTTATTACTCTGTTAAATATAGGATTATATTCTTTTGTAGCAAGTTTAAACTAGAAGAAAAAATCACTAAAATACTAATTAGTTATTTTAGTGATTTGAAAAATTGTCTTTAGCCAAGAAATTTTCTTTTTTATGCAACTAATTTTGGTTTATTAATTTTAAAATGAATTCAAAAATTAAACATTTATATTATATGTATGTTTAAAAGTACTTTGTAATGATCTTTGGTAGGAAGGAATAAATTAATATAAATTGAACTTATATTACCAACTACGAACTAATTTTTTTGCAAAAAGTTAAATAAAGCGGAAACAATATTTTAATTTTATAAATGAGTCTAATATTGGCTGAAGTCAATATTAAAAGATTTTAAAAAAATCTACCTAAAGATATAATTTTATTTTATGAATTTTTACTTGCATAATTTTAAATTTAGTTTTAATTTAATTTCAAATAAAATATATAAGTATTAGAAAATTGTTTGTTCTAATATCATCTTATACAAGTTTATAAAAATTTAATAAATAGACTCGCATATTTTTACTTATCTAAGCTCTTCTAGTTTTCTCTTCAAGATTCATATTTCTTCTTCAAAAAATGGAAAACAACAAAACAATTTAAGAAGAATCGGAGAAATTGGTTAACCATTAGCCTAAACTTTTTAGATAAACCTTCTTTGATCGAAATGTTTGAAATTCTAAATCAAGTTAAAAAAAACTTTTTAATATTTGTTAATGTTTAAAAAAATCAAATATTTACGAACTTACTGTGTATGTAATAAACTTTAAATAACTAATTGTTTATTACTTTAGCTGCCACAATTGTCATAATTTGTAATTACCAAAATTTAAATTTATGTTTGTCAAAGGTTAGTATGTTTTACATTTCCAAACTTTAAAAAACTGACCTTAAAATTAATAAAAACATTTTTATGTAAGACTAGCAATAAAAATGACAAGAAAATGTAGAAAACAATAAATTTTATTTTCTTTCTACACTATTAAGAGAAATACTATTGACATTAGTTCCTTTTTTTCTTTTCCCCTTTTTTATTAATTCATTTAAACACATATGATAATTAAAAAAAATCAGTCATTTAAAAACAGTCTGCGAAAAAAATGTACAATACAATCCTACCCTTCATCTTAATACCGTTTCTGACATTGAAGCGTATTCATATAAGTTCTTTGTCTGATTCTCATCATATTTTTTTCAATGTTACACATGTTAAAAAATGTTTAATTTCTTTCTACAACTGTCAATTTAATTTTTTTAGTTTTTTTTTAATCTTTTTTTTAGAAAATTTACTGTAAATAGGTTCCTAGTTAAACATAATTTAAATTAACTATCAAAATAATATATTTTTTTATTAATTAATTTAATATTTTTTTTTATTTCGTCAAACTATTTCAAAAAAGATATATAAGTTTATAATAGTAGTTAATGATGTTAATTTTTTTATGGGATTTTTGTCTAAACATATTTTGATTTACAACAAATACTTAAGTACATAAGGTAGTTGAAAGATTATATGCTAGTAATAAATAAGTGTTATTTTTTTATTATTAAAGAATTTTTTATAAAATGTTATTAAAAGGAATTACTAGGCCGCTAAAACCTGAACTTTACTTTAAAGTTTTTTATACGAATTTAAGTGTTCCAACTTTAATTTAATGCTGTGAACTGTAAAGCTATAATTTGAAAAACCATAAAAGAAAACATTTAGTTGTAATTCGAACGCTTAAAGTTCAAAACTTGAAATTTTGAATTAGAGTAAGGAAACTTCTTAAGAACGAGTTATAGAAATTCCAAAGAAGTAACTATTTGCAAGTTCTTTGCTTAAGCTCTTCCCATATAATTTTAAGGATCTTAAATTAAGCGTAATTTTAAAAGCGTAATTTTGAAACCTTGACAGCAAACAACTTGCTAAAATGCTTATATGCTCCTTTAAAGTTAGTTTTTTGTACATACTGCTTCTATAATTTTTTTTTAAATTCATATTGAAAAAATTATTAACCACTTTTATTATGTATTATTATATATAATATATTGAGTATATTTTATTTTTAAACCCGTATGAACCCGTATTTTTAAATTGGAATTGAATCGAAAAATAAATCGATTTGGCTAGGTATGTTCGTCTGCACGATAACTCCAAAAATAAAGGAGGTAGGGTTTTGAAATTTTCACAAATTCGATTTTATGCAATAGCCGTCATCGCTATTGAAATCCAGCCATTTTGGTGCACGGCATTTTATATAAGCATTACTCTATACCTATTGAAGCTGGGAGTCTAAAATTTGGCCAAAAATAGTTTAGTGTTATGGCCAAAATTTGCAAAATTTAGCTAGTCTACTGTAGTATGTTCGAGTAGGTGCCATACAACTTCTTCTTTTATGTAAGCATAACTCTATATCTATTGAAGTTGGGTGTCTCAAATTTTGCCAAAAGTAATTAACCGGCTGATATAATGTTTATATTACGGTCATATGGGTATTCCAGAGTTCACACTGTCCTATACTACACTCTTCCTTGTATTCTTTTAATATCAAAACTATTTCACAATTTTTATATTATTTTAGAAAAATCACCTGCCGCATCGCCTTCTTAGTGAGTCCACAAAATTGTGTTCTAAAATAAACTGCGACATTTTACCGACTTTAATTTGATTCAACAATAACTTAAGAATGGTTATCTATAAATATTTTCCAGGCAATCAAAACAAATCGGATATGATGAAAAATTTTTAGAATAACTGAAAAATAGAAAATAAAAAAATTTTTAGAAAAACTGAGTTCAAATTTTGATTTTCTTATGAATAAATTTATTAAATAAAAATTTTACAGAACGAAGAATACCTACAGTAAATACTTCGTTAAGGTGACTCGGTTATTTAGTGCGTAAGCATTTTGTTTATTAACCGAAGGGGTACGGGTTCGATTCCCGTACAGGTCACGAAATTTTTAAATGAAATAATTTTTCTTTACAAATGCCCTTTGTGACAAAATATAATTTAAATATACAAATATTAAAATAAACGAAATAAATAATACTATTTATAAATTAAAAGAAAGTATTGTAAGTGGGATTTAAATCCATCTTTAAAATTCCTCCCGTTAGAGAACCTTACGTATATATATATCTGAAAAAAGCGGCTATCCAGATTTTTAATATAACTCTAAAATCCATCATAATTTTTTAATTTTTTCAAAATTTATAGAAAATAAGTATTTGCACATTAAAATTTGAAATAAAATCAAATTGATGTTATTTCAATTTTCATATAGAAATAAAACCAAAACACATTAACATTTTGTTATGTTTAATATTTTGTTATGTTTAACATTTTGCTATGGCTTAACTATTTCAAATAAGTCAATGAAATAAAGTCAATTGGCCTTATTTCATTTGACTTTATTTCAGAGAACCAAAAAAGTACAAATTTGTAATTTACAAGTTCACAAAATGATAAAAAATCTAAAATTTTTTTGTTCTTTAAGTTCTTACTATATGTTTTGTACATAAATACGATTCTGAATATTAAAAATATTATTTTTAAATTTCCCATTGTTTTACTTGGCTTGTGTATTAATTTTTTGAATTTTTAATTTCAAAGAAATATTCGAATTTCATTCTCAAAGTTAAAGTTAAAGCTAAACTCACAAAAAAACTTCTGATTAGCGAAGATAGGATTAACATACATTTAGGGTTCTGTGATCTAACGCCATATATATTTGATAAAGTTATATATATGTATATAATAAACGATCGAATCATAAAATTGTAATTGCGAAAGTTTTTTATATGGCTTTAAGATAAACTTGATTGAGTCATAAAGCCAAATTGTATATTATGAAATTCCACGGTTATTATTATAGTTTTCTTCTCTTACTTTTTTACTTGTGGTTTTAAAGCTGTTTAACTCTGTCTCTGTCTTCCTATTTAATCCAATAAATTGATTAACAAAGTTCGAATTATTTTCTGATTTAATTTTATACATGAAAGATAAAAATCAAAATTGTGCAGTTCAAAGGTATCAGTCGACTGTCTTCAAAATTGGTCACAAGTAGAAAATTTTTAAATATAATTTTGAATGAGGATAGTATAAAGTCAGTGGCTTTAAAAAAATCGATAAACGATCATGTATTTCTTTGTGAACTACCAAAATGAGAAAATATCACAACGATTTAATAAAGGATACTTTAAGTCAATTTGATAGTAGAACCTTGTCTCTTCAGGACGTTTTAAATAGATATGAATCCTACAAGATAAGATTGAGGAGATAATAAGAATGTTTTTGCTATTATGCCTTTTTAACACTTAAGTAAGTTATAAAGCTATTATAGTTTTATGACATTTGGCATTAAATCATGGCACCTATATTTACATGAACACATTTATTTTAATTCTTATACATTTGACGTCTTAAACGTATTAAAAGTGACGTTTAAATTTTTTTAGTATTAAAAAAATTGAATGGCAGAAAGAAAAGAAAGTAGAAGCATTGCAGAATTGAAAGAAAAATAATTTTCTTTTTTTCTTAGTCATTATTATTTTGTAATTCCAGTTTTTATATGCTCATTATTCTCTTTATACCGTAACATAGTTAGCATTTGTTGTTCATTTTTGTCTTTACTTTAGTTTTTATTATGTTTCACATGCACAATATATATATATATATATATATATGTATATATATACATATGTTATACAGTTCGATATACATTTAAACGTTATTTTTGTGTACATTGAATAAAGTTAGACTTTGTACCTTTAAAAAATAGTTTTTATGGTGCTTTACGAATCAATACGCATACCTAGTTTTAAAAGACTTGATTATTTATATTTATTTATTTTTTTTCAAAAAATTAATTTTGTTTTTGTTTAAATTATAGTACGATGATGGCCTGCACGGCTATATGGACTCTGGAGCAGCAGCAGCGGCAATGTATGATCCACACGCTGGGCATAGGCCGCCTGGGCTACAAGGTTTACCACCCCATCACTCACCACATATGAGTCATGCTGCAGCTGCAGCAACAGTTGGAATGCATGGATATCATTCGGGACATGGTACACCTAGTCATGTAACACCAGTTGCTAATCATTTAATGGGTGGAATACCAGAAGTACTTAAACGTGATAAGGATGCTATTTATGAGTAAGTATAGTTATGCTTCTAATATGCAACGTAAATATAAATTAATTTAACAAAAAATTTTAAATGTAAATATTTCAATTGTAATTTTAAATAGAACAAGGGTCGAATAGTAATTTTGTTTTTGTTTTATGCATTAGGAGGGGCATGTTGGTTAATGAATTCCACATACAATTTGAACATGAAAACGTTTTTAATTATTTAATAGATATTCGATTTGTTATATATTGTAATAATTTTATTCTTTGAATTATAGGGTATTTATGTATCTGCGAATTATATTATTCAATTAAATTATATGTTTATATTTCGTATTTGTTATATTATTTATTAAGTTAAAAACCAGATAAAATTTTTTTTCGCTTACTGGATTTTGAATCCGGGGTTCTCGAATGAAAGGTTGGTACTCTAACTATTGTGTAAGCCAGCTGTTAATTAACTGTTTTTTAATTTTTTTTAAGTGCTAACTGTTCAACGGTTAAGCCAATTGGTAGAATCCTTTGGTAGAATCTACTTAGGATAAGAACAGTGATGAAAATCTTGAAGAATCTTGATATAAACAAATCACCGGGTTCTGATGGAATCACAACGATTGTTCTTAAAAAAACATATTTTACCATTTCAAAACCTCTACGCAACCTCTTCTATTTATTCTTTACTTCGGGTATTCATCCTGCCCAATGAAAGATTGCGCACGTTTTCCAAATTCCAAAAAAAGATAATAAAAGCGATCCTTCAAACTACCACCCAATAGTTATAACTTCGGACTTTCAAAAGGATCTGGAACAAATCATAAACCAAAAGCTATTGAAATACCTGGATCTAAAAGGTTTATTTTATGATTGACAATACGGGTAAAAAGCCTGATCTTATGCCTTCTAAAAGGCATCTCATTAGCCTTTACCACTCTGGTGAATCTGATGTTGTTGCGCGGTATGGATTTCTGATTTGTTAGCAAAATGCAGAGCTTTAGGGTTAGGAAGGGTCTTTCTTAAATGGATTGGAGATTTGGAGTCCTTTCGAATAGCACGATTCGAGTACTGGTCGATGACCTTTTTTCTTTAACTTCCAATCCAATCCACAGTTGCGCAGACGACAGCACCCTTGTAACTTATTATAAATTTCATAGCCGCTGTAGGTTAATACAATAGCAAAAAGTTTCACTGTCAGTGAATTAAATAATGATTTAGCAAAAATTTATAAATGGGGTGAAAATTTAAGAAGAATATTAGCATCTTTCTCTTCGTTTAAGTCACACACTACCCAAAGAAACACTGATTTTACAATTTCAACATGGGATAGTACTAGTCCTTATAACATGTAGAAACGTCTTAGATTTTCAATGGATACAATTTTATTTTGTTCATATTGTTTTTGATTTTGTATTTGAGTTATATGATATTCTATATCTGTGAGTAATATTTATCAATTAAATTATTTGTTTATATTTTGTATTTGTTTATATTGTTATATTAATGTATTTTTTTTAAATATATAATTATTAACTATTTATTAAAGCCATTAATTTGAACCCAATGGCGAAAGGTACTTGAATCGAGTCGAAAAAAAGATATTTAACTATCATTGATCCGAACCCGGAGAGAAAGGTCTCGGCACTTTAATCACAGTGCCTTTCAGCCGTTAAATTAATAAAGACTTAGTTTTTTAGTTATTTTGATAAAACATTTATTGAACAGAAAGAACTTACATTATATGTGATCAGTCTACTGAATATTAATCAGTATATTGCACGTTATAAAACAAGTTATTTAAAGTTAAACTTATAAATTCTTTTATTTTGTTATAAAAACCACAAAAATTAATTTTAATTTATTTTTATTATATTTATATAATTTTTTAATTTACATAAATAATAGCATATCTGCAAAAATACATAATTTACCACATGTCTCATAATTTTAAAAAATTATGTAAGTACTACAATAGAAAACTGAAATAACAGAAATTTTAAATAGTGACTTGATTTAATCTTCCAATTTCTACCTTATTTTTTTGTCTTGCTGTTTTATATTGTGTTTATTTACATCTCTTAAAACTTAAAATTAATCGTTACTTACATTTATTTAATTATTGTAATTAGTTGCGCATTTTTATAATTTGAAACTTCTACTATTTATAATATAAATAATAACCTTTAGGAATTCTATAGTCATGACTTACAAACGAGACCTATAAAAAAGTAAAAAATTCGATACTCATTTTTAATTACAAGAAATAATTATGTATTGAAGTGAGTCTAATATATATGTATTTTAGATCTAAACGATGATACTGTTGATTACTATTTACGATAATGATGTTGATGATGATTCTCATGATTTTTTTCCTATTTTTTTATTTAAAAAAAAATTTACTTTACCTGTTTTTATATGCTTTAGGCAAATGCATCTGGCTTTTATGAAATAGTTAAATTACTACAGACATAATATTATAATACATAGTATGTATGAGCCGTACTACAAAAACTAAGGTTTTAACGAACTTGTAAATCAAAAACAAAAAAAAAAAAATTAAATTAAAAATATGAATATAATGAATTTTGATGGATTAAATTTGACTACATATAGACGACCTATGTATGACTATCACTATGTTAATAAGATGTTTCAGAGATAGTTATAATAAGAAAAAAAAAATATGTAAAAAATGCTAATATTCATTTGTTTTACTTCTATGTGTGTGCATATATAATAATAAGAGCCTAAAAATTCGTTTCCGATTAATATGATCATTCTTTTCACAATGTTTTTTCATTGGATTCGGTATAAAAAAAATATTGGAAAAGGTATAAGGTTCATGTTTCGGAATTATAATTTTTTTCCTTAATTTGGAAAAATATTCAAGATATTTTTGTTGAGACTTCACCATTTAAATTTTGTTTTGGTTTTTTAATGGATTGATCAAAGAATAATAGTATACTTTCTATCTATATATGATATCTATATATGTATACACTTTTCCTATTATAATATTTTGTTTTTGGTCCCTTTTAAACATATAAATTATAATGAAAAAAGCGAGCATATGTAATTTAATTTTGCTTTTTGTTTTTTTGTTTTTACTTTTTCACTTATAACTATATACACATTTGTATTTTTTCACTTTTTTTTGCAGTTGCTATTGTTATTATTTCTTTAGGCAGATGTTTCCAATTCGTTAAATTGTTTTCAAGGTTTTTAAATATTAGATCTATTAGTTGTACCTTAAATTAAACTATTTCTCATTGGGATTGATTGAATTGAATGCTTTCAATATTATACGTTCTAGATTTAAGTAAAATGAATTTTAGAAAATCAACATTTGAAACATTAAACAAAGGTCTATCTGCCGCAACTCAGTTAGCACAAAAGAGAGCTTGAAAGATATTTTCCAAAGTTGAGGTAAGTGTATTTATATGATAACACCTATAAACAATTTTACAACATATATGTAAACTTTTGAAAAAAGAAAGAGCACTATTTTTCATGTACATATAACAGTTTAATCCACATAATCTATATCTGTTTGTTCTTCAAAATAATTGAAACAGAGATTTTAATTCTAATTTTTAGAATTTATTTTTTATTTTATGGAAAATTTATTTAAACTAGTTTTGAAGTAGACCAAAACTCACTACCAGCTTTTACTTGTCATAAAATAATATTCAAATATATACTTATTCTTAAAAAAATGTTCATAGAGAATGCAAACCGTCCTGTAGGTTTTTTTTATTGATAATTTGAAACACACTTTAATCAAGTTTAATTTACTTAATTAAAGTGGTTGTTCCAAAAAAGAACCACTTACAAATTTTTCAATTCCGCTGATAAAAATCTTCCCTTCTTTACTTTTTACGTATCGTTAGGATGAAACACATTCATTAATACAACCACCACTACTAAGTTAATTTGTCTTTAAATTATATAACATATTTCTAACATATAAACAAAATAACATGAAAAACTACTAAATTTTAGTTTAAATTGGAATTAAAGATATTAAAAGTTTTAAAGAGGAGGCGGAAGTGAGTGGCACGGAAATTATATACATTCTTATTTAGTATTTAACCAAAAATTATGATAAAAAATTAGTACAAAAAAAACTCATGATATTTGAGAGTTTTTAATTAACACCAAAGAGCTCAATAAAAAAAACCAAGAAAAAAAAAAGGTCATGGATCCTTAATTTAATAACTTTCGTTTAACGAAATTTTACCAAATACAATATTTTTTTAAGGTATCTTTTAGTTTAAAAAAAAATAACTAAAAGTTATTAAATAGGAAGAGAAAATAAGGAACAACAAGTGGGAGAAAAATATTTAAGTGATATCACGAAGGCTGTAATTTTTTGAAGTAACAATCCAAAACAAAAAACAATATTTCTTTGGGTCTTGGTGATGGTGTTGAAATCTTTAAAATAATCGACACTTTTTTTAAATTGTTAGTTTTGTGGTTATTCAAAATTTGTAACCTTTTTTTTCTTTAAATTTGATAAATTAGTATCATATCATCACACGACTCATGTCTTTTAATATATAATTTTGTAATCCATTATTTTAAAAATGAGATTTAGGTATATTATAATTAACATTAAATTTTGCATTTTTTAAATAACTATCTAATTATGTTATTAATACTTATTGTGTATATTTATTTAAAAACCGTCCTTTTGTTTCAAAATTGTAACTGAAATTTATATGAAAAATGTTTAAATTAATTTTCAATTTGTAAACTGCTATACTTTAGAAAATTAATTATTATAATTTACTTAAGATTTTTGTTATGATTGGAAGCATTACAATTAACATACTTATTCTACAAGAATGGTTATAAATCAATCATTTTAAAAAATGTTAATTCCTACATGATGTCCTATAAGTATGAGATGATAAAAAAATTTCTAATTTTATTTTATATTATTTTATATTTATATCTCACGTTAAAATCTTTATCTTCAAATCAATGAATTACTTCAATCATCATTAAATTATTATTAAGTCATTCCATATATCAATCTTTTTTGATGAATCTATTTAGTCCAGTTTTAAGTATTGAATTTGGTTCAATATCATAAACAACAAATAAAGAAAGAAAGAAAGATTGGAGGACGAATAACACTACAAAGTAAATATTATTTATTTTATGAGTGTTGCATTTTTGTATTTAAAAAAAAAACTTGGAGTGGAATTAAAAAAAAGACAAACTTGGAATCCAATCTAAAAAAAAATCAATAAATAAAATAAAAAAAAAATTGTTTTGAATTTATTTAACGAATACAATTTAAAATTTGTTTGTTTTTGTATGGTTTTTGGAATTTTAAACTCGAATTTCTCAGGCAAGTTTTCTGGTAAGTACTCGTTTTTTTCATCTTTTCCTTATATTTTTTTTAAGTATTCAGAGTACATCACAGGTTTTTTTCAATGAATGTATACTATATCTAGTTAATGTGTATAATTTATTGTTCTTTTATTATTTTTTTTTAAATACATTTACTTATATTGATTCTTACGTAATTTTAATGATTGTTGAATAAATGATAAGTTGATGGATTAAAATTTGAGAAAAACTTCAAGTTTTTTTTTTATATAAAGCAATGACTTTAATTTTTTTTGTTAATATTATTTTGGATTATTGTAAGTGAAATTCGACAAAAAACGGATGGATCTAAAATTTGGTTTTGTAATCAAAACAAAAGTCAAAAATTTAGGTATATGTATGTATGTAAATGGATGCACGATGAAACTTAAAATAATTTATTTATTGGCCAACTCAAATGTAAGCAGATCAAGGTTAAAAGAGTTAGTAAATGACAGACAAAATAACATTGAAATTTAATATGATTTTTTCTTAAAACCATATGATTTGTTTTTTTTTATATTTTGGAATGAACTTTTACTATACCATTTATAGGTATGTACTGCTTTTATGAAATATTAAAAATTTTAAAAAATTCGGAAATAAACAAAAAGCATTTATATGTATGTAATAGAAAAGAAATTTAAGGTTGAATACTAGAGAATGTAGGTACATACTTTCATTTCGATTAATAAATAAATTAAAAAAATGCTGTTTTTTAAAAAGATTTAAGTGATGTAATTTGGAAGTCTATGTTCACAAAGTAATTTTTAATTAACCAGGCAGTTATTTTTTCATATAAATTCTTTATTTCAAAGTATAAAATCTTAAGATTTACTTTTTTAAGTTAATTTTTTCCAATAGTTTGTTTTTTACCTATTGGTCTACATTATATGAATGTATATCTATTATACAACTGTATACATATAATGTATAAATATATGTTTATTAATTATGTGTATATTGTTTATTATTGTCAAGGCTTAATACCATCACTCTGTATAATAGAAACAAATGATTTTTTAGAGATTAAAAAAAAATATACAAATTTTTTATGCATAGGTACTTAAAATATATACAACAGTGTATGTATTTGTAGATTTATAAATGTTATATGCTATGTATGTAGTTAATTTTACAAAATTTGTATCTTTCAACCAAAAATTCCTAAATAAACCTCCAAAACAAAAAAAAACTAAATTACCTTGTACCGTGATTTCCGCTGCCATTGAAAATTACTCACCGTGCAAAACTAAAAAATTCAGTAATGCATTAACAAAATATATGAATATAAAATATATTTATTTTTATAGTAAGATAAAGTATACTATACTTACTTCTTTTTTTTTTAAATGGTATTCTGTAATTCATATTTGATAATTATAAAAACCAAAATACTTAACGATCAAATACTGCTAATAAATCAAACTGAAAGTGTAAATACATATATAAAAATCTAAAAACTGACTGGTGTTAGGATGTATACTTTATATTTATTATGTTACATCATAATTTTAAATACATATATAAATATAGTCGACTTAAATATACTATCTATATGTTTTTAATATTTCATTTTCTAAATTTGGTTTATACAAAAACTCATTGAATATAAAATATAATAATTGTATAAAACTGAAATAATAAATTAGATGGAAAATTTTCAATAAAAAAAATATTATGTATTTTTAAATAGCTATATAGGTATCTAATTAATATGTTTAATGTGTATTTAAAGTTCAAGGCATATTCATATGCAAATAAATATGTCTCGTATATTGATTTAAGTTATACAGAACCTAAAATCTCACATTTTAAGTTTATATGTACAACTTTCCAAAAGGCATTTTAAAACTTACAACAGATAAAAAAATTTACTGTAACAACTACAAAAATACATATATATATTTACATATATAAAAAAATATTTAATTTTAATTATATTATTGAAAGGTTCATTAATCATGATAAAAAATTACAAAGCAATTCTTTTTTGATTATATTTCAATTTAAACACTATTAAATTTAAATAACACTTATTTTCAAATTATTATGAATGGGGACATAGATTTGATATTTTTATTTTATGTATAAATAAGGACTATTTTTATTGAGATTTAAAGCTGAATTCTTAAAGGAGTTAAAAAACAACATCCGACATCAAAAGAAAAAGTATTTTACGATTATTGCTTTACAAAGCAGTTATTACTATTTTTACAACGAAATCTCTTTTTTTTTTTTTTCAAATCTAAAACTCTAATTTAAATAATGGTTATTATTAAAATTTATTATTTGTTTATTTTGTGTGAAGATCGATAAAGCTGTTAAAATTTCTTAAAATTTATTTGCAGTTCACATTTTTCTAATTGAAATCAAAAATTTGACTTATTAAAATAGATATGATAACTTATAAAATATTTTCAATTAATTTATTCATTAATAAATTTAAACATTATTAAAAAAGCAATTTTATAAATGATGATGAAAACAAATATCAAAAAGAATCGGCTAATAAATTTTTTTTTTTTAAATTCATAAAAATTTCAATCAGAACTTAAATCAAATTCACAACAACAATTCAAAGAAATAAAAATAAACAATCATAATGAAAATTAAAATAAAAAAAATATGTTTAGAGAGAAATAAAATAATGGAATGTTTATTAGGTACCTACATATATTAAAATTATATATATATTATAGTCGTAGTAAAAACAAAAAAATACCTTAAAGGTGTGACTATATTGGTTTTAAATTTGACATATGACAATTTAACAATACCAAATTAAAAAAATTATTGTTAAAACATAATGAAAAATACAAAAACAACAATAAATAATAAGTACGTAATAAAATATAATAAAAAAATAAACAAGAAGAAATCTTCAATTAAGAAAATTATTTTGAACAAGAAAATAAAGACAAACGTCCAACAATTCATCACAATTTACAAACTATGATGAGAACACAAATTAGGTTCAGAAAAAAAAAAAAACGAAATATAAATATAACGTAAAAAACACGTATATTATTTTTTTAAAATATAATAAACAAAAAGCGCGACTTGAATTTAATTTGGACATTTGTACGATATTAACTCAATATTAAAATAAATGTTAGGAATTTAGATGCAAATCCTTAATATTCTAGTTCTCTCTTCTTCTCTTTTAATATCAACTTTGACCTATAAAATTTCCTATCGCCACTAAATAAATTTTAAAAATATTTTTAAGATTTTTTCTTACTATACCTATGTAAAAAATCGAATAAATTAATTCAAATAATGTGTTTCAAATAAAAATAATCTAGCTTATGCTGACGTACTTTTAACAAATTAAACTTTTTAAAGTATAAACTTTAAAAATATAGAATTGTATTAAATCTCTTGTCAATATGACCAATTCTTTAAAATTTTATACTTATTTATTTACTCATAATTTAATAAAATTAGTATGTTTTGTTTTATAAACGTTTAAGCTGATTCTAAATGCTTAAATCTGATAAAATTTTGATTAGTAGTATTTTAAATTGTCGTACATTTATATGATAATTACTCTTTAAGAACGTGATCAATTTAAAAAGTGGTATTTATTTTATTTTCTTTTATATTTGAAAAAATTTTTTCATTTAATTTAAAATTACTGTAGTTTATACAATATTAGTATTCGTGTTTTAAATCTTATTTTTTAATATTTGACTTAGTGAATAAAAAATGTTGATTGATTGTTTATGACGTTCTTGCTCTAATTTAGTAAGTTAAATTTTAAGTTATGAGATTTTTTGTTTAAATACTTTGATCCTATAAATGTTGAGAAAAGATAAAAATTGAATAAGCTGTTAACAAACTTTCAATTTTCATTTTACGAATACTATAAATACTTTACAAAGCTATCAAAATATTGAGCAAAATCAAATATCAAAAATTAATAGTAAAAACAGAAATTGTAGAATGGTTTCAAGCAATTGTTGTTTTAGAAAAATTTTCCATAGTCCATAGCATTATAATACAGTTTTTTTTATATTTAAACTTTGTTTATTTTTTTTTTGTTTTGAAATTTTATTCAAATTACAAATTCACTAGGTTAAATCTATTAGAACGCATGTAAACAATTTATTTTATTATAATGTCAAATAGTTTTACTATTTTTTGCAGCAACGATAAATATGATTTTTGCTTTGTATTTTTGCAAATAAAAATGTTTTCTCTTTATATTTTTCTTAAATATTTCAGAGGGATTTTTTTTTTTATTTTTGTTTTATTTTAAATACCCTCGACTTCAATTAACGTAGGTTAAAAAATTTCTTTCATTTTCTGCTCAAATTATTCGCATATAAATATTATAGTTAATTATTTTTTGGCTACAATCCATATTTTTGCTGAAAAAGTTTTTGCGCAATAAAAACAGATTGTCTTTGAATAATATTTGTTGTACACAAGTCTGTTAACTTAAATTTGTTACTATGTCATTCTAACTTTGGGGATTCTAAGGTTTAACTAGTATCCACGTAGGACCAAATGACTATATATAAAAGATAGCTGGTGTTGCCAGCTTTAAAAAAATATATAGCTTTAATGGCGCATATTATCCTTTAAGGAAGAAAAGGACATTTAAAAGTATCCTTGTTATTTTAGTCTATTTTACAAAAACCGTTATAATTAGCGATCTGTTAAATATATATGTATTCAGTTCAAGCTAATAATTAAGATGACGGTCTGGAGAATATTTTACCGTTTATTTGATGACGATAGGTGCTGCCGTTTTGGAGATATTGAAGTTCAAAGTTAAAAATTTTTGCAAAAAAAAAAATTTTTAACATCCTTTCTCTAAAACTCATATTTTTCAAAATTTTGCAAAGAAACCCTCTAAATATTTTTACATCGTTGGAAAGCTCTTATTTTTTGCTATAATTTGGGCATACATAAGGTATGTCTATATTAAAGCGTTTAGAAGATATAAGCATTTATGAAATAAAAAATTTTTTGTTTTGTAATTTTTTCTGTATAAAAAAATGTTGATATGTTTTACAATTTTTTCAGCTGTTGATATTTATTACAATTTTTTCAGCCGTACTTTTTAAATGAATTAAATAATTTTATTTTTGAAAAAAAAAATTTTAATATGTTATAAATATGTTTCCAGGTATAAAAAAATTCCAAAAAAAAAAACAATTCCAAAAAAAATAATTCCAAAAAAAAAATTCCAAAAATCAAAATTTAATGACAAACTATTTTTTAAAAACAGTAATTTTTTACATGCATATTTCAACAAATAAAAATTAACAAATAGTGGGGGCTGCCGCCTTCAAACCCCCGCTAAACAAATTATTGAAACCCTGATTTTAAATCCAATTCTAAAATCCCTCATACTTCAGAATCTCACGTATACATATGTATAAATATTCTGGAAAAAGCGTGTAATCCTGTAATTGTAGCCAACTATAAAATCTATCCTTATTATTTTTTACATGCATATTTCAACAAATAAAAATTTAAAAATAGTGGGGGCTGCTGCCCCCAAACCCCCGCTAAGCAAATTATTGAAACCCTGATTTTGAATCCAACTCTAAAATCCCTCCTAATTCAGAATCTCACGTATACAAATATATAAATATTCTGGAAAAAGCGTATAATCCTGTAATTGTAGCCAACTATAAAATCTATCCTTATTATTTTTTACATGCATATTTCAACAAATAAAAATTTAAAAATAGTGGGGGCTGCCGCCCCCAAACCCCCGCTAAACAAATTATTGAAACCCTGATTTTAAATCCAACTCTAAAATCTCTCCTAATTCAGAATCTCACGTATACAAATATATAAATATTCTGGAAAAAGCGTATAATCCTGTAATTGTAGCCAACTATAAAATCTGTCCTAATTATTTTTTACATGCATATTTCAACAAATAAAAATTTAAAAATAATGGGGGCTGCCGCCCCCAAACCGCCGCTAAACAAATTATTGAAACCCTGATTTTTAATCCAACTCTAAAATCCCTCCTAATTCAGATTCTCACGTATACATATGTATAAATATTCTGGAAAAAGCGTATAATCCTGATTTTGTAACAAACTCTAAAATTCTTGCTCGCTAAAGCTATGGAAATATTTTTTGGCAAAATAAATTTATGAGAAATAAAGTATGAAAATGTATTTTTTAATAAAATTGTTGTATCAGTTTTTCATTCATGTTCTCTGGTGGGGCTATTTGTCAACATATACCATACTTATTATATACCGTTTGAAAGAGTGTCAAAAGACCTTTCTAACAGTATAATAAAAAATACAGGGTGCTTTTGAAAATTTCATAGTTATAGTGGTTTTTTTGAAAGTTCAAAATTTTTTTTTTTTTTGTTTTAAATTTCCACTTGAAATTGCAATATCTCCAAAACGGCAACACCTATCGTCATCAGATAAACGTTTAAATATTTTCCAGACCGTCATCTTAATTAATAGCTTTGATTGAATATATATATATTGAACAGATCGCTAGATATACCGTTTTTTGTAAAATAGCCTAAAATAACAAGGATACTTTTAAATGTCCTTTTCGTCCTTAAAGGATAATATGCGCCATTAAAGCTGTATATTTTTTGAAAGCTGGCAACACCAGCTATCTTTTATATTTGGTCATTTGGTCCTACGCGGATACTAGTTAAACCTTAGAATAGCCCTAACTTTATCTCATATTAAGTGATAGTGTTGTTTAAAAATATTCGAGCGATTAATCGTAACCTAAAATAAAACATTGTTTCATATTGTTTTTTGAACTCTTTTTACCAAAGACTAGTAAATTATATAATTATAAAATTTACTAGTCTTTGGTATTTATTATTACATTAAACCCATAGTAATCAATGCATAATAATTAATTGGTAAAATAAATAAAGTCAAAAATGATTCCTGTCGGGGGTTTCAACATTGTTTTTTTTAATAACCATGTATTCATATTTTCATTCACAACTGTTTACCCTTGTTTTATGGAAAAGTATCTGTGAATCTTTGAGAACTTGTAGATTGGAACAGAATTTTATATACCTAAATATCTAATAAATAGGAATTTTTAAAAATAAAAAAATAAAAATTTATATTGTGTATATCAACGTGAATACGACATTTTTTTAATTTTTAAAATGTTAGGCATCTTTATTCGTTTTATTTCAATTTGCTTCAAATTATTTTGCAAATACTTAATTTGTATTTAATATTTAAATCAATTTCAAGGTGTTTTCTAAACAAAAATTATCTTTTTATATACATAATACTCGTATGTCCATTCATTATTAAATTCATTTTAAAAATTGAATTTAGCATTAGAATTTTATTTTATATAATTATATAAAATTATAAATATATGTAAATTTCAGACAAATAACGCTCATTCATTTTATTAAATTTCAATAAGTAATATGCAACTAGTTGACTTTTAAACTAATTGTGTTGCTCAATTATTTTTTTAAATTCATATAAATATGAAATGTACGAGTAATAATGCGATTATGCAGAATATGATTCTTTGAAAAACCGCTACTTAAATTTGTTCTTAATAAATATTTTAATACGTTTTAACAAGGCTAACATTATGTTAACTCTTTATGTACGAGCAAAACTGTTCAGTAGCAAAAATAAAAGTAATGAAATATCTAGATTGCGTACAATGTTAATATACCAAAAAAACAAACCAAATATGGTGTACATAAATTTGAAACATAAACGGAAACATAAACAGAAATTTTACGGTAAATGGATGTCCTGTCTTTTCTTTACTTTTCATCTTTTAACTTCAGTAGATAAGTGGGAATGACTATGTTATAAAATGTATTTGTCATATAATCCTTTGAATAAAATAAAATAAGTATAACGAATTTTTTTCTAACTTGGAAGAAAATAGACACTTTGAAAGTTTGTTCACCAAGTAATATGTATGTACATACATATTAAATTTACGAACTTATAGAATTGAAATTTTGACAAATTTTTCAAACCATTATTTTAAAATAAATTTTGATAACAGTTTTTTACTAACACGTTATGAAATATAAAAATGGTAATATGAATTTGAGTTGATATATATATTAATTAGTTTACAATTATTTATCATATTACGGAAAAGTAAAAACAAACCTTGTAAAAAATAAGAATAATTATATTCTTCACAAATAGTTTCCCTGCTAATTAAGAAAGCGATGTAATATTTATGTAGGTACATATTAGAAATTTGTAACATAAGTTTTTTATTTCACCTGCTTAATTTTCGGCAATTTGTAAATTATTATTAAAAAAGTGGATTAATTTTTTTAAATTTCGAAAAAATTAAACCGTTGATGCATTGTCATTGTTGATGCATAATTTCATTTTTTTTTTCTTATGATGTTGTAAACACTTTTTTACAACCCTTATTAAAAAGTTATGTCAAATTTATGGTCATTTCAAACGAGCTCTAATTTTTAATTTGAATTTCAAATGTCCATTAGTTAAAATAAAAAATAAGACAGGACAAATGTCAACCCTAAAAATTTTTATTTTAAATTTTTTTTTTTCCAAATTTGAAAAATCATCTGGCGTGTATTTTTCAATGAATAGACAGTTTGCACGATACATGAGCAAACATACATTTTGTATTATTCATTTAATGCAATGCTTTATTATTTGGACAGATTAATTTTTTTCTTTACAGAGCTTAAAACTTGTAAAATTAATCTGTAATAAGTTATGTATGTGCATATATAATATCTTTAAATATTTTAATTGACTATCTTTCGAAATTTGATTTTTTTATTTTTCAAATTTTCGATTAAAAACTTTGTCTATAGTTAAGTTGAATTGTAGTTAAACTCTTATTCTTGTATTTATTGTCGGCCTTAGCTTATAAAAATGATTATATTAGAAGCTTTAAAAAAATTGTGACATCGAAACAAACTAAGTAAAATTAAACTTCAATCAGGAATAAAACAGAAAACATTTTTTAAACAATTTCCTCGATAATATGAAACCAATTTCAAACACAAACAAAATGAAACCGATAATGAAGGTACATAACTACTATTATAATAGCTACTGTTTGAAAAAGGAAAAAATTAAAAAAAAAATCTATAAGGTAATATTAATCATTCCCTTTTGTTTCAAATCAAATTTGAAATTTTTAAGAGTATATATATTAAATTGATTATTTGGTTATACTTATACCCTTAGAGAAATTTTTAAAATTTTTGCCAAGGCCAATTTAATTTAATAATTATAAACTATTGATTGATTGAAACGCCCTAATAAAGTATTTGTGTATCTTTTGCTCTCAGTTTTTTTTCATGTTATAAGTTTCTGTCAATATTTGAACATAAAAAGGTGATCGTTTAAAAAAAAAAATAACATTTATATAAGAAGAGGGGCGGTTATTCTAACAGCACGTATTCTTACCTATTTATCCCAGTTATTTGCTATATTTTACCGATCTTATTCATTTACTTTTATAATATGTATATTATATAAATTAATTTTAAAATTTTGTTTTTGTAAGAAATTCAATTAAAAAAATGTGCGCACAACTAAATATTAAAAAAAAAAGTAAAAAAACAGAGAAATTATTTTTGAAGGGTATCAAAATCGTTGCATTTTATTCTGCCTGTTACAAAATGTAGAGTACAAAATAAAAGGTGTTAAAAATTATTGCTGTAGAATTCATTAAATTTTTTATGAGCCACTTTGTTTAATTCTTTTATATGTATTTAAAATTCTTTAGAATCCCATATTTGAAGTTCAGAATAATTTTTTTTAATGGACAAAAAAAACTGTAAACATTTTTCTTGGTTAATTATTTAAGAATTGAAAATAACGGTTTCCTGAGAATAATACAAATAGAAAGATACCCAACAATAATATTAACGATTCTAGTTTTGGAAGCGACTGCTGTCAAATGAAAATATTAAAAAAAAATTACAATTTTCAAACTTTTTTTAAAAATATATAAAACTATGAAAACAATTAAAATATTTTCAAAAAATAAAAATATCTGAAAGATATTATTTCATGTTAAATTTAAATATATAATTTAAATTAAATATACTTGGGTCAGACTAATGAAAAAATGTTGTGTTACTATTATGTTACTTTCGACATAATCGTAATTTGTGAGAATTTATATGTTTTTTGTCATTACGTAAAAATTTCATATGATTTATTCGCCTTTAATTAAAACACTTTATAATTGTTGACAACAAAAACACCAATGCATTAATTTAAATCTTCAAATCTGTACAAAGAAAAAAAAAATTTAAAATAAATTTAAATAAATTATATAAATAATTAAGTTGGGTTAAAACTTGAAATATTTAATTTTCGTAAATTTAATCCATGATCTTTGACAAATTTGTTTTGAATAATTAAAAAATAAATTTTTTTTGCAGTTATCAAAGTTATGTTATGTATCTTTTTCTAACTTATTTCTTGATTTAAATGTTTTGAAATCTAAAAGGTGAACCTTAATGATAAACAAAAGGCACTAATTGAGAAAACTTCTCTTGCAGCTCCTATAATATAAGATATTTTAAACATAATATAATACAATAATAAATAAAATGTTGGTTTAATTTGGGATTCTGTCAAAAACTTTCCATCATCTTTCCTTCACTTAAATAAAATTTCTATATTATATATATATTTGTATATATATTTTTTGTATATACATCAATTAACATAAAAATGGGCAACAAAAGTATGTTAAAAAGAGTAAATAAAATTTGAATTTATTTGAATAAATTTTAGTTTAAAAAATTAAAAAAATTAGCCAAAGCAAATGCACACAAGTATAGATTGAGAAAAGAAAAAACTTGTATTTAAATACCATCTAAAAATATTAAATATTAGGTATCTTGCAGTATACATATTTAATCAAATATTTATACCAATTTACTCTTTTTCTCATTTTATCTTAAAACCAACAATTTTATGTCATCATACGGTCCATATTCATTTCTAAACATCCGTAGTATGTATATAGAAAGAAAAGTACATTAGAAACGTTAGAAAAGTCACAGTTATTATTTTAAGATCTATGCAGAATAAAAAAATTAACTATGTACTTACAGAAAAAAAGCTTTGTTAATATAATTGTTAAAAGAGTTAGTAATTTTAACTAATGTAAATTGAGTATAATCTTTTAAAATTATATATAGCTTAGTTAGCATCATAAATGTTATAATATAAGCACAAAAGCAGTAATATCAATATTTATTAAACTTTGGCCAGTTAGAAAACAACATTTAATATATATATATATATATATATATATGTATATATAAATATAATATATAATTTATATAAATATATAATAAAACAAATTCAAATTAAACCGGTTTAATTTCAGAATAGCAAATATTATAATGTTTGCAGTTTTACTATATTTTTACATTGAAGTTTTAAAATTCATTGAAATATTGGATATAGTAACCAATTTTTAAAAAC